>CM029495.1:15020838-15620838 GCA_017140595.1 Eucalyptus curtisii
GTGCATCTTCGACACATTAGCGACTCTCAGTTGTCGTGAAAATCTCGAGTTTCTAATACGGACACAGGGTACGAAAATAACAGAAAAATCGGTCTAGTGCCGTTCGACAGAAATTTTGCAATCAGGTGAAATCACCCACACATTAATCACATATCTCTATCGAATCGACCTATCTCCGGTCTCTGATTGATTTTTGACGGTGCCGTAATGACCCTTGCAGATCAACACGGTCGAGCAGTTGATTCCTGATCGAATTCTCAAGTCTATTGCGTTCAAATTCCTTAACAGCTTCACTTGATAGGCTAGTTATCCCGTGAGTGATCAGCTTAGGGAAAAAAACTATAGGCGCGTCGATGAAAAGCCCTATTCATTCAATTGAAAATAGAAGTGGAAAATCAGGATGTCACATGTCTAGTCAGCATATAACCCTTAAATGATGTCATATAGCAAGTTAAAAAATAATCACTTCAATGCTAATCATTGTTAAAAATGATCATTTTAGTGCCAGTTGTAAAAAAGTGATAACTGTGTGTAAAAAAAATGCCATGTCAAATAAAATTTTTAATCATAAAAGTCACATAATTTCTTTAGCCAAAATTTCTTGTTAGAGACACTTAAGTGATTGTTTTTATTTTGTTTTATTTGGCACTTGAGTGAGTCGGTGAAAATTTGTGGTACTAAAGTGAGGGTTGTACATAATTTTTTACGCTTCTAGTGTCATTTCCCCTCATATATAGGGTAAATTGGGGAGGGTTGGGTTTTCTTTTTTCGGATAGATCGCATGCAGTAAATGATGTTTTGATTGAATGTGTATCTCTAGCTAGGGTAGGATTATTTATTTATTTATTTATTAATATCACAAAACTTTCAACCCACCGGTGGGCAGCTGAGTTGGTTCGGCTTTGGGCACTTCATCGCAAAGGTCCCAGGGTCAAAACTCGCAGCTGCTAACACGTCTTAAGTGAGGGCCATGGTGGTGGGGTCCTGTGCTAGCTTCCCCCCCGGTATTGATGCTTGGTCTGGGATGCTATTGACGCTTGATCTGGGATGCACTGCGCACTCTACAGGCTATGCGTTGGCGAGCGTAAGCGAGTCAGGCCCGGTGGATCCTAGATTACCAAAAGAAAAAATATCACAAAAATTTCAAATCGATATACTCATATCACAAAAATTTTCGAACTAATACACCTATACCACATTAGATCAAAGAGTGCTTACCAACTGGTGTCGACTTAGGCAATGTAATTGATCATTACTAAGTTATGGTCAATGCGACCAACACAAAGACATACACTATACTCGAGCCGATTAAAGATGGTAGAGATACCATGAGGTGTTTAATATATAAATAAAAAAATGATTCTGAGAAAATTTCATTCAAAGTGAGTTTATTACTTTTAAGGGATCTCAATCATTTTCTTTTTTCCCCAATATCCTTTATCACTTATTTAATAAATATCATCTACATGGAAAAATGTTTAAATTCATAAGTTTATTTTATCTCTCACATTTTTTGATAATAACCTTTAAAAAATAAATTGGAATCTCGAAAAATTTCCGCTTTCTATTAATATAGCCTCTTCGTATGGTATATTTTTATCAATAATTTCTTGGGATATGTTTAGTAGAAGTCCTAAAACTTGTCAAGAAAGTGCAATTGAGTCCTAAAACTTACAAAAAGTGCAATCAAGTCCTAAAACTTGTCAAGTTGGTTCAATTGAGTCCTAAAGTTAACACCGTCAAGAAAATTAACGGAAATTGCTAATGTGGCGCTAACATGATATTTTAAATGAATTTTTTACTTTTTATATGGCTTTTTAAAATTATTTTTTATTCAAAATCTTTAAAAATTATATTAAAAACTCAAAAGGAAAAACTAAATTTATTTAAAAAAACAAAACTGTTCAAAAAAAAAAAAAGGCCACCGGTGGAGCTTTCGCCGCAGTCCATTACCGGAGGGGTCGGTGACGGCCGCCGGAGGGGCCGGTGACGGTTGCCGACCCTGGGCGAGGTGGTCGGCCCTCGCTCGGGTGAGGCCTCCCTAGCCTTAGGCGAGGGCCGGCCACCCCCGCCGGGTCGGGCGAGGACGCCCGGATCCGGGCACTCGGCCCTCGCGGGGGCCGGCGACCATCGCCCGCCTTGGGCAAGGCCTCGCCGGCCCTCGCCTAGGGTCGGCGATGCTCGCCCGGATCCGGGCGAGTAGGCGTCGTCCGACGAGGCCCCGTCGAATGGGTTTGAGGGGAGGAGCGGTCGCGGCTCGATGAGCCAATCAACGAGGAGGACGAGGAGGAGCTCAAGGCCGTCGCCGCTCCGCCGGCCGCCGCCGACGACTCGAGTACGACGCCGCCCCCACCGCGCCAACGACGCCAATGAGAATGGCGAGGCCGAGGAGGAGGAGGACCATGAGGTTCGGTTGCTCGGCGCCCAGATCTGGGCGAGCATCGCCGACCCCAGGCGAGGGCCGGCGAGGCCTCGCCCAAGGCGGGCGATGGTCGCCGGCCCCTTGTGAGGGCCGGCGTGCCCAGATCTGGGCGTCCTCGCCCGACCTGGCGGGGGTGGCCGGCCCTCACCTAGGGCCGGGGAGGCCTCGCCGGCGAGGGCGGCGAGGCTTCGCCGGGGGCCGGCGATGGGCGACGACGGAAGCTCCATCGGTTCCTTTTTTTTTTTTTAATAGTTTTGTTTTTTTAAATAAATTTAGCTTTTCCTTTTTTAGTTTTTAATCTAATTTTTAAAGATTTTGAATAAAAAAATTTAAAAAACCATATAAAAAATAAAAAAATTCATTTAAAATATGACGTCAGCGCCACGTCAGCAATTTCCATTAACTTTCTTGACGGTGTTAACTTTAGGACTCAATTGAACCAATTTGACAAGTTTTAGGACTTGATTGCATTTTTTGTAAGTTTTAGAACTCAATTGCACTTTCTTGACAAGTTTTAGGACTTCTGCTGAAAATATCCCTAATTTCTTTTAACTATGTCATTCAACCTGTTTGCTAACCCAATGAAGCGCTTAAAGTTAAAAATTCATCACTTAATGAAATTAAGCTTGTTTAATAACATCGAATGGAGTTGACTTAAAAGATTCGATTAAGTGAAAAAATTCACTTAATCTAGTAAGTGAGAGAAATGTTAATTTGTTCTATAGAAATGTAGTTGTAAGCAATTAAACTCTTGCCAATTATGTCGATAAAACCTACCGATGATAGTCATTTGTCAAAGTTTGAAGTTTGGTAAGACATTAATAACATATCACTATTAATTTCTAATTATTATCGAATAACTTTTTATTCGGCACTTAAGATTATTTCTTGGGGCATTGTTCCCTTGTGTGGAAGGCCATTGTTCATTTTAGTGAGAGTCCAATCTGAAGAGTGGTAAATTGAAAGCACTATATTGTCAAAGGCCATTTCGCTGTATATAGGCGCAAATGATCGTAAACACAAAAATTTCTAGTATTGGAAATGATAAATGTGCGTGAAGATGAAAAAGACAAATAGTAAGTGCATTGAATAAAAAAACACCTGGGAAGTTGTGCTCGAGAGAGATCGCCACATGATTACACGCCGTCGATATTTCTGGCTTACTAACTGCAACCACTTACAGGCAGTAACCGCTCTAGGTATGATTACAACTATATTTCCGAGATTCCAGACCTCCTGTTCGCATATCGATCTTACTCGCACGTAGCTACAATTGAGATATTTAGTCGTCACTTCAAATCGACCCCTTCATTTGACATCTTCAGTCCATGCCATTTTCATTTCCCGTATTTAACACTAAGCCAATTTTACAATAGTTGGCCATCTGTAAGCTGTCTCCGAATCATGATACTTGTCGACCATCCTTCGTCTTTCGTGAATAACCATGTCACGTAGTCGTCGACGACTATACCGTATAGATGTTGATATGCACGCCGCATAGTTATCAATTCCTCCATGTCCTTTTGGCATCATTATCAAACAAACTCCTTTAATCCATGACACGTCACTATTTGTCGACTACCAGGTTGGCTATCTTTTTTTGTAAACAAGATTCACTTTTTGAGAAATCCCTCATTTTTAAGACAAATCGTAGATCATCTTCCTATAAAAAGTACAAAGCTTATCTCAACCTTTTAGTATCAATTTGTAACTTCCTTCATAAGTTGGTCTCTAACCTCTTGAAGAAGTTGACTCATTATTTTAGAACTAAATTTGTGCAAAAAGTTGCTTTTGAACCTCCCCAACAACAAACTGACCAAAAAATAAAGAAAAAAACCTCCCCAACAAGTTACCTCTCCATGAAGTTACTTGTGGCCCCAAACTAGTACAGATAAAGGTTGTTTCTATCATATTTTGACTAAGCACAATGAAGCAAGTTGTTGGAGAAATCTGTTTGAAAAGATGAAAAATAAGAACAAATATTTGAGGTATACAAGTACTATCTTTAAAGATAATTCCCTCTCTTAAAGTATGAAATTTAGTTTGACAGGCTCTAGCTGCTTTCCTCTTTAAGGTACACCATATATATGTCTATACTCCGCACATAATAAATACAGGGATATGAACAACATTATAGGTAAAACCTAACAAATAAATAAAAAGAAAAGAGAGAATTTTTTATTTTCAGTATATTTTGATCGTGATTTGAGAATTCTCTTTATAGTCGAAAGGAGAGGGTTAATAAAGAAACTAATTAAAGTAGACGTTACAAAATCTTACAAATTGATGCCGATCATAATTTTCACTAGAGTTGGTAACAAACAATGGCTTGAATATTTTAGAACCGTTAACTATCCAACAAACCCACATATTTCAAAAAGTTTTTAAAAGAAAGTAAAATATAAAAGTTGGGTTAAACTCAATTTAATGTAATGCATCGGAGTTGATGCCTTTTGGGCTATGAATTAGAGCTAGAAATAATAAAATATAATTCATGAAATCATTGATGAAGTTTGAAACTTCTATGAACCCAGAATTTCTTTTGTGAGTTATAATTTTCACCAATCACATAACACCTCCACAACTTTTGTTGTTCAACGCAGTTTTGCGCTAGTGGGGTCATGTCACTTGCTTGCCCCACCCTTGGTAACGAGAGCATGACCCGAAGGATTAGAATTGATGTCCTTGGCACATCAAATATCCCAAAAAATCTCTTATCTTTGATTAAATGCATGCGGAAGCAAATTATAAACAATCCCCATACACAAACAAATATGGAAGTTAGGCAAAACATATACAAGCCAAGCAATAAAAGTAAACATATATTTATACATATCAAAAGTTGTTATAATTACATACCCATCCTAGTCTTGCGCTATTATCTACATTACCACCATAGTTGATAAAAAATGTTGGGGTAACCTAGCTCTTCTACCAAACTTCTCCAAAAATAGCCCTCATCCTAGGTCCACTCCGGTTCTCGTGGGATCCACCGGAGGGATGAAGCCATGGATGGGACCTATGATGTCCCCATAAAAAATGAGACACCAAACCTCACACATGTGTGGCACCAAGATGTCTACTCCTTCCTGGATTCATATGGTGGTGGTGTACTTTCGGTAAGTGACGTGTCCTTCTACATCTATTATGTCTGTCATGATAGAAACCATATCTATAGCGACATCTGGACAAACGGGCGGTGAGGTTGGTACATTTATCACACACTTGAAATGGTGAAAACAACAAGAATGAGTTGGTGACTTAGTAAGTAGAAATCTCTAATTCTTCTATAGGAGGATGTCTTGTTGTCGATTCATGGATACAAGATCACCACTCACTTGTTGATGGCAAATCAATATCAAGGCCTGTGCCTTGCCTTGCCTTGCCTATGCACACAAAAGGCTCGCAAACAATTATGTGCTTTCAAGAGTCAAGAACAAAGAGTTAGTACATAAGAACAAGCTTTTCAATGATCCGTGACTTACGACCATTTTGGTTTTAGAATGATGCGTGCACCATGCAAAACTCATTCATGCACTAAGTGACCCGATACAAACATATTTTCAAATTGATGCAAAGCTCTGATAACTAATACAAAACAATCACAACTTTTGCAAGCATCAATTTAAGCATCGGTGCATGCATCCACTCAAGTATCATGCATGCATTAAATAAAGCACCGCACATGGACTTCCAATTTCTTTCAATTTCTTTCGCATAGTCGAAATCTATCGACTCTTCCAATAACAACTGGGCATCAGTCCCCCCTTGGCAACTGGTATCGTCCTGATCTCATTATTAGGATGGCATTCAGGGGGACCCTCAAGCATTAGCCTCACCCTGGTTGACATCATCCTCGATCTCAATATTGGGACGGCATCCAGGGCTTTACCCCAGGCAATGACCTAGCATTCCCTAGCATTGGCGATGGAAGTCTATTGTATATCCATGCATTTCAAGCATCAACCAATTCATTTTTATCTTGAATCTTTAGCCAGATGAAAGGTCCAAAGGTGTGCCATGCAAAGCGAATCCATGAATGACTCTTGTGCCTTACTAAACTAAACTCATGCCAGATGCAATTTGGGCTTGAGATCTTGACTTGGAATCGTTCGTTGAGGCGTCAACATCGACCTGATGCTTATTCTGGGTAGCAACGCACCTCAATGTTGTCCTGAAACCAATTGTGGGTCATGCACCTACCTCAGCACACGTCCAAAGTTGTCGAGACCTTTCCTCGATATCTGGATTGCTTGACACTTATGTGAGACCATGAACTTACTTGATTCAAGAACAAGCACACAAAAACACAACAAGCATAACATACAAGCCAATGCAAGTAAATGATGACAATATCCTAAATCGATATGCGTAGTGCATTTTCTTATCAAAGAGTAGGAGAGTCTACATACAACGACTTGGACCTAGCTCCAAGATGTTCTTTGGGGACCAGTTGGCTCTTGGACGGCTTGGTGAGGAGGGCATGAAAGAGAGGAGAGAATGGCCAAACCTGAAAATGTAAGAATGCATCATCCTATTTATAGGCCTTCTCCTCTTCACTTATTGGTGCAAACTCATGATTAAGTCTAAGAGATGAGTTGGCCTATCTAGCCTCCTTAGTTTTTTTTTTTTTGAACAGAATCTAGCCTCCTTAGTTAGTGCCTATGTTCTTTGGTGTTCACTTGTGATTAGTCCACGGTTCACTCTAGGCTCGTTATATGCCTATGACGCCTAAGGGATGCATAAGCCTCTTGGTGCCTAATGTCCTCTTCTAATTGGCTTACTCTTGCCTCGTTCACCAAGGCTATAATCTAGGGCTATCATAACCTAAGATTCTAGAGTAAGTCCAAAGTAATTTAAGAAGGCCTTGATATTTTTGCCAAGCTACTTGGAATGTAAGTTTTCTCTCCCTCCTTTAGGATCGGCATGTGGCTTTTAATGGATAAGGATGGACTATAGTCCAAAGGCATGGAAGGTTCTAGAACTCCTATTATCTCTTGACATTTGTCTAGTGACTCATCCCTTGCATTAATTAATTTGCATCCAAAATTCATCCAAGGCATTCATGAGACTAACATAGGGTGTTGCCTCATTAGAGAAGACGTTCAAATTTGTACACGATCGACAGTTCTATGAAATTCGAGGTTCATGCCAAAAATTCACTAAACTTTAACCAATTGAGCGAGACTAAGTAGGTACACCTCTTGAACTTGTTCATGACCATTTTCGATTAGAATTTATCCATTAGATGTCTTAAAAATGAATTTCATGATTGGTCTTGATCATTCACGTTAATCGAGTCTTGGTTGGGCGGATCGGATCCAAAGCCAAACATGTCATGCCTTGATCTATCCAAGGTTTATGTCATTGATTCCCATGATCGCTCTCGATTGTTGTGACATCCTGAAATTTGACCCCGTCTCGAATATATGAAATTGTTGTTTCGTTGACGCTCTTATGGTCATTTTACTCGGAGCCAGCCCCTCACGAGTTAACTAATTTATTAGGTGAAACCGTTGATGGATATAAATGCGACAGACTAGAGAATTTGATCAGAAACCGACTGCTCGACCATAATAATCAGCAAGGGTCAATATGACACCATTATAATCGAATTGCGATCGGATATAAGTCGATTTGATGGAATTACGTAGTTGAATTGTGGGTGATTCCGCACGATTGCGATATCGCGTTGAACGGCAATAACTCGACTTTCTATCGATATTATACTCGGGACACGTAATTGAAATCTCGCGATTTTTACGACAACCGAGAGTTGTCTATGATTCGGAGATGCATAAATGTGGATCGAAAATTATCAACCACGAGTTGAACGCGCTAAAAATCCCTAAAAGCTACCTGATAGTTTAGGTCGTACTAAAGTCGTGTTCGGTCAATTTTAACCACGAAATTGAATTTAGTTTCGAGAATCGGACGTTCGAGCATGTCACGATTCATTTATAGGACGTCGTCTCATCTTTCGGCGAAATTTCGTCGAGTCTGGAATTTTTGCGGAAAATCGATTTTTGGACAAAAGAAAATGAAAAAGGAAATTCGGATGGGCTGAATAAATGGATTATTTGGCTGCCCAAAATAGTTTATTTGTGAGAAATAAAAGGGAAAATGGGCATTGGATGAGCTATTGACTTGTTGGGCATGAAGACTTTGAGGCCATAATCATGAGTGGTTAGATATTTCCCTAGGTTTTCTATTGGTTGGGCAATTGACTATTTTCCTCCCTCTCTCTCTCTCCCTTTTGCCCCCTGCCGATTTCCTTCTACCCCTTCTTCTTAATTCCTTCCCCACATCTTTCTCTCCATCCCCTTGATTTTCCTTCATTCCATTTTTCTTCTCCAACGTTTGACTTCTTCCTTTTGGGCTACCACACCAACCAGCGGCCAGCACCATTTTCTTTGTTGCATCATCCTCTCCATTCACCGCCATAGCCACCACAATCACCTCACATCTCCACCAGCCCACACGTCCACCACCCCAACGCCAGAATTCCAGCAACGTCACCACTCCCTCATCTTCCTACTATCACCACCAGCACCATTCCCTTCACGTTCACAGCCCCCACCCGCTAGAACTTGGCACCACCAACCACAGCAGCAGCCACCGACACCACCGTCCAACACCTGACCCTCACCGTCCGCGCCAACAGCCCCCGCGACCAGATGCTCCATCGAATCGAGCGCCCCTTGGTTGAGTCCTTGTAGAGCGACCTTGCCTCCGTCAAGCCTCCGTTCGAGATGCGGTTATTTCGGGTTTTTGACACCGTCGCGTTGCCGTCGCCGCAAGCCCGCTACCGTCGAATTCCGGTGAGTTAACTCCCTAATACTTGATTAGGTCGAATTGCGCTTAGTAGGTGTTTAGATTAGTGCTAATGAGGATTAGTTTAGTTAATCCTAGATTAGTGTTAACTAAGCTTGGTTAGGTTAGTTAAATCATGGTTAGGTTAATTAACCATGGTTATGGTAATTAAGTTGGTTTAGCTCGATCTAATGGATTTCTCTTTAGATCTGTTTACTGGACCTTCGTTGTTTGCTATTTTCATGAGTTAAAATATGCTATGATTTTGAGGTTGCTTCATTCTTGAAAAATGTTCTAAATATTTTCATTTACGACATATATTTCACTCAAGATTTTTTGGATTTAAAAGAATAAGATTTCAGCTTCGTTGCATGCAAAGCATAATCTCGTTTTCTGCTGGAACCCGTGACCCTTTGGTGTTTAAATGATTTTTATCAACTCTTAGGATTTGATTTTCGAAAGAGTTTATTCACAAAAGTTTTTCACCACATCTTGAAGTTTAAAATAGTCAAATTTTAGAGAAAATGGATAATTTTTGGACCTTGAGCCAAACTGATTTTTTTGGAAAACATAATTTCTGGACACGGACAATATTTTGGCAATGGTTTGAGAAAATTACTGCTCTTATTCTAGGAAGATATGGGTCAAGGTGTCTTCATGAAAAGTGTTTTTTTAAGTGTCATTTATAACATATTTAAATTTGAGAATTTTTCAAACTCGTTTGGTTATGTTTCTGGAATTAATCTTGGAGACGTGCGAGTGGACTTGGTTTCTGCCGGTTAGGGCCGGTTGTGGTCTTGTGTTGTTCTTGGTGTCTTGTTTGCTGGAAAATGTATATGTTGTGATTTGGTTGAACTTTAGCATACTGAGAACTTATGCATGACATGATGAGATTGGTTGCTCTATGTTGGTTTCGATTTTATGCCAAAAGATGGCTTTATAAGCTTTTAGATAGAAAAACAATGAGGTGTCGGGTTTGGACACCAAAAATTATTTGCTCAATAAAACAATGAGATTTTAAACTAGGTATGTGCAAAATTTGATGGGTTAATTTTGAGTACGTGAGCATGTGTGAATTCTTTCCAAAAGTTTTAAAGAAAAAAAGGGGGTTACTCAAAAAAGTGTTCCAAAAAGGGTGGTTGGACAAAGAATTAGAAAAGAAATATGGTGTCGGGTTTGGACGCCAAGTTTTATGTACTCAATAAAACCGTGAGGCTTCAAGCTAGATGCGTGCAAAGTTTGACAGGTTGATTTCAAATACGTGACCCCATACGAATTTATTTCGGAAGGTTTTGAACAAAAAAAAAAAGGGAGTTGCAAGTCTTATTATTCGAAAAGGGATTTTGGTTTTCTTGGCTAAATAACGAAAATAAAAGCCGGTTTGATTGATGATATGCTCGTGTGGTCACGTAATTGAACCCGTCACCCAACGGGAGTTTGGCGACGATGCCCGATTTTTATCGGATGCCCTGCGGGGGTCTAGAAGCCGAGTCGCGGTTGAGACCGGACTGATGCTCCTTTATGGGATGCCGTCTAGGCGAGGGTTCTAGACGTTGCCGTACCCGATGGAGTGGGACGATGCCCAGTTACACTGGATGACCGTCGACTTTTGAGTTGGCCGTGGCCGTTGGGTCGTAATAATCGGAACACGCCTGAATGATTGTGCTATTGTGCTCGATTATGGGGCAAAATTGTGTGGCACGGTATGAGACGTGTTATAACGGTTTTACCTTATAATCGGGACTAGTTATTATGGGTTTGAAGGGTGAGAATTATGTGTTCCAGTTATTAATTACGCTTGTCGTATTTATAAATGCATATGTGATGCGCTAATATGCAGGGACGTCTCGAGGTGAGGTGAGTTTTGTATGATGCGTGTTTGAGACCGCCTTCGAGGCGAATTTACGTCCTAGCCAGGGTTTAGGTTGTTGACTCGCTAAGATTTTATCTCACTCCGTCGTGATTAAACTTTTTCAGGGCCGTAGCGTGAAGATCTATTGAGTGCGGATTTGGTGGGCGCAAGATGCGACACCTTTTGGCTGGCCCTGTCGCTAGTGAAGTTTAGGTTGACCCTAGTTCCTGAAGGTTTTTGAGAGGGTTGATAGGAAGTGGCCGTAGAAAGGCTTGTAAGTATTAAACTTCCTAGGGTTAACAGTTAATAAATGAATATGTTGTTTTCGGCAATGGTTGTCATGTTTTACTATCCCTATATTTGTTTATTGGCCGGGTGTTTATTTAATTCGCTTCCGCATGCGTTTAATTGAAAAAAAAAAAAAAGAATGGGTTGGCGACGCGTCTTAGGATGTCGCATTTTTAATCAACCGCTGAGGGATGTGTGTGCGCTCGCTCGGGGTTCGGGACATGACAATTGTCACTTGGTTACGTGAACTCAATCAATCCACAATCGATCTACTATCGAATAGAATAAACTCATGGATCGTTCATGGTCAGAATAAGTTTTGTGTGAAATCAACCGCGGGCGGTACACCACATATAACCGATCCATGATCGTCCTTCGTGTTCGCGATAGTGCGAGATCGATTCACATCTAAACCTCATGGTCGAAGGGCCGATTCATGTTCAATGCATGAGTTCGAAGCGTAGCACCAATCCCTGTGCATCGGCTCAGCTAGGTTTGGCGTCCATGCATCAATCAGTAAGACACCACTATACAATCCAAGCTAGGACTTACCGACCCTCGTATCTTATTCTCATGGCTCAGGATCGAGGATGTTATAGGTCATATGTGCGTGCCAAGTTTATTCATTAAGTACTATAGAGATTTTGCCAAAATTTTTCTTATAGGAATGGCCTTACTTCAACTTATATAGGTGATTCCATCAAATGTACACCGCAATTTAATACCCCATCAATGATGCCTATGGAAATCATTAAGAGCTTAACCCAACCTCTCTTTCATTACAATGTCGCACTAGTCACACTTAGAAGGGATAATAATTTTTAATATCACTAGGTCAACAAAGGATTTGTTACTGTCCATATGAACCTATTTCATGAGATTGCCAATTATATAGATTGGGTTATCATCATTGTTCATTTTTCTCAATTGACTTAAATCCCATTCCTCATGATGAATGATAGATTGACTTTCTTCCTAAAGATTCAGTAAGAGGATGAGCCATGGACATAATTCCATCTTTAAGTAATTACTTTACCAACTCATGTCTCAATCTGATGTGCCTCGTTCTACCATTGAAAGTTTCATTATTTGCAATGGCTATTGCCACTTGGCAGTCGTAATGCATAGACATACAAGATTTTAGTTCCATTCTTAAAGAAATATTTGCTAAGAAGATTCTTAACCACTTAGCCTCATTTTCATATGTGAGTTTGAGAAAAACTCTCTTCCTTTCCCAAGTAATTTTTGAATTATCAAGTTAAATAATCTCCTCTTTCCCCTACTAGAGTGTAGAAGAATAAAGCATTTTATTTGTACATATATGCCTAGTAGCACCCGTGTCCACTAACCATTCTTTCACATTGGCCAATTGACTTGGGAAATGAAAATGTGATTATGCCATTGGAATAATTTGCTTCAATCAAGTGGACTATTGGTTTAGCACGATTTTCATTTCCCACAATTTTTTTTGGCTAATTTTTGAGTCATAGCACCTTCACCAAGGGTGAATGCATAACCATTAGTGGATTTTGTCTCATATGAATATATGATCCAATTACTATCACCATATGTTTTTAATATAATGGGAAATACATTATGTAGGGTGCCATAATCTATGGTTCCTCTAATAACATAAAAATCTAGTTCAAGAACCGTTTATCCGTTGTATTTCTAAATCAACATACAAATATTTAGCAAAGGAGAAAAATAAATTTCACCTTTCTCTTACATGAATGTATTTGCTGATATTACCAAAATAATATCCAAATGAGACCAAACCCTCGCTATTGGAACAAAAATTGATACGAACATCAACCGTGAACACCTATCAAATAAATTTAAATTCTGGACAACTCAAATGACCATGAGCTTAACCAATTCAAGCCACGAACAGCAATTGTGATAAGGGATTCAACAAGTTCTAAGCATGGACAATTTATAGCCACGCCTCCCGTATATTCTGAACATGTACAGCAACAATAGGTAGGAATCTAGTATATTCGAATTATGTATAACAACGATAGATAGTGCAAGGAGAGAACCGAAGTAGAGAAGTAGGGACAAATGAGTTTCTAAGAGTCAGCTTTTTCCTTTGTCTTTGTTAAAACGGCTTTTACCTGGTACGTTGATTTTCTACCTAATTCGGTGTGTGATTGGGCAAAGATGGAGAAACAATTCCATTCTCAATTTTATAGAATGTTAGTTGAGGTATAGATTGTTGATTTGGCCACACTCGCTAGTAAAGAGTTATGTATGAACATAATTTGATAACTTGAAGGGAATCGACAACTCGCCAGTAAAGTTATCAACAACATGATATGAAGTTATCAACGAGAGCCTTGATGTTTCTCGACAAAGCCATCGATATCGATGGTGAGCAATTGACAAGAAGATAATCATTGGGTGGTTATGTCCATGTCCGTTAATTTAGGATTCGTGTAACTTCTTTTGAATAAGTGCTCATGAAGTAAATTTAGTGGTCGCCCTCTAGGAAGTTACTTGTTTACTTGAATTCCAATGTTGTAACCAATTATAGAGAATATAAATACCCCAAGAGTATTCTTTGTAAAACCCTAATTAATCAATCAAAAAATTCAATATTCTCGCAATTTATCTTTATATTTACTTTTCTACCATTTAATATCTTTCAATTCCTGTACTTTAGTTGTAGTTTCAAATATCTCATCGTTAATTAAATTCCGGTGTGTATTTTTAGTTGTAGTTTTCAAATCTTCGTTGTTGATTAAATTCTAATGTTATCTCTTTCTATCTTCTCACTTTATCGTCCAATAAATTCCAACAAAGTGTTTTGTACTCTGTCGTTAATTAAATTTTGATGAAGCATATTTGTTCCTAGTGATTCATTAAAACTCCCGTTTAGAATCATCATAAAAGCCGTTTTCTCATAACAAAAAGTGAAATGACATTCGGTGAAAAATATTTCATCGAGGATTCAATTTCGGCCTAACACGCTGCGCAGGGCCATAGTTCATGGCTTCGAATAATAATGACAGTCATTATTTTAATTGCAAGTAGGGCTCCAGAATTCGCGATGGTAATCACGCGTAGGATGCGTTTGACCTCCAGTCACATTGCCTTAAGCCTTATCCTATATGCGAACCAATCCTCGGGGTATCGCGTCCCCAGGGTTGGCTTTGCAAAATAAGGGATTTGTTCTAGCACTTCGAATGTTCAGCTACTTTATATCAGCCCTCATAGCTCCATACCTTTTATTCAACAACAACAATAACATTCTAACGACAATTGAATATTGAAATTGAATTTTGAATATAGCAGCGACCTAATTATGAATAAATCTAGATTTCGTTTAGGCAGTGTGACGGCCTAAAACATGCATTGATTAGCAACCTCGCGGACCTATACAAGATTAAAAGCTCTATTTGTTTTGCAAAAAGGAAATGATTTAAAAAACCTTTAAAAAAGAACTGCTCATATCACGTAAAATAATTAATCAATAAAAAAATATTTTTTTGAAAAAAAATTTACGTTGTCAACGTCAATCTATATCTAAGCATTTTTGTGGATTGAAAATATGTTTTACTCATTCATTTTTATAAGTGATACATGTGCTCATTTTAAAAAAATATTTTCTAAATCATTCATTTTTCGTGAAATAAATGTATCCTAAAATCTAATAAATTTGGTTGAAAATGTTTTTCAATCGAATTTAGAAATGGAGAGTATAGTAGGCCGAGTGAAAGGCTGAGCCGCTATAAACTGCATTGCAATCTCTTGTATCATTTACCACTTTACATGTTAAAGATATTTGATTTGCGCAACATATTTAGTCTATTAGGGCGCGTATGATAAAGTTTCTACTTCTCTATTTCTCTATTTTTTTGTTCCCGGAATAGATTTGGAACAGAAATCCGTTTGGTAACGCAATTTGATTTTTCTATTTCTAGAATAGATTTTTATTTCAGAAATAGATTTGAAGAAGAAATCAGAAATTAAAATTTTTAACTTCGAAATCAATTTCGGCGTAAATCAATTTCTGTTCCAAAAATTTTGTCATGCGCACTCTTAACTTTGTTTCATTTTCTAAAGTGTTATTTTATACCAAAAGTTTTAAAAATCTTATAACATCCAATTCACCATCTTAATTGTTAAGTTTGGTCCATTTCACTTGTCAACCGCTTAATGAACCTAAGGGTGCGCATGGTAACGCTTTTTGGTGGGAACGGTTTCTTTTCAGAAATAGTTCTTTTCTATTTCTATTCCGGGGAACAATTTCTGAGTAAAAGAACCCATTTGGTAACTACACAAAATTTCTACTCTTGGAATAGAAAAAGAATAGAAATGTGTTTGGTAACGTAACAATTCTTTTATGTATTTATTCATTTTTTATTCTTGCTCATGGATCGTTGACCGCCAACGGCCGCCCACCGTTGCCGCTGCCGGATGCCGCCGCTGCTTGCCGGCCAAGCGGCGCGCGGCGGCGGCGGCGGTCGGTGGCGGCGGTTGGCGGCGGTGGCGGGCGGTTGGAGGTGGTGCGACAAGAGAGAGGAATAAAAGAAAAAAAAAAGGGCTTATTTCTAGAAGTTGTTCCCGGGAACAAGAAGCAACTTTTTTTTTTGGTTTCTCGTTTCTGCTCCAAATCTATTCCCAGGAACAAAAAAGTAGAGAAATTATTCCCGAGAACAAATGTTTTACTAAATGAATTTCTGTTCTTTCTTTGTTCTTTAACAAAATAACATAAATTGGGAGAAACAGAAACGTTACCATACAGATCCTAAATCGCGCTTGCATCATGCCTTACATGATGTATTGAACGAACCTCACGTCTTTGGCGAAGCTTAAAGGCTTGGCGGCAAGTGTATAAAATGCAATTAGCTGTGGGTTCATTGCCTTGTCCCACTTGAATACGATGCCAGTGTGGCCTATTGCACTAGCTGAGCTTCTGGCGCCTCCTTAGGTGGCCCATCCTACCTTTGGATTCGACGGATAACTTATTCCCAGAAATCATGCACACCGCCTTCTTGCCATTGGGGAGGACCTTGATTTTCAATTTCTTCCAAACAGTGGACGTTCGTTACCACCAAGTCTCGACGGCATCATTCGGAGTTTGTTTACTGTTCGGGTCGGGGATAGGGGTTTTGCAGAGGGGAGGGGCATTGCCATCGTCTCAAGATGGGTGGCGATTCACTTTACTGACTTGTCGATTAGGAAGTAGGTTGGATAGCTGTTGTGGTGCATTGCAAGATCGAAAATATTGCAAGATCGAAATAGAGAGGGAATTGTGTATATCAAGTCAGAATTTGTCACAAGAATTCTTGAGAATTTGCGAGGAAATTTTTCATCTACTTGTTATTCCGGGCAGAGTACGGTTAGACGATCGCTCCCGAATGGCCCGAAACTCTGTGCCGGCAACCTTGAGGCCCCATTTTAATTTATTTTTTGGACCCGAGGCCACGTTGGCTCGATTAGTGCATTAAACTTGAAAATAAATTTTGACCCCGGGTTAGCCCAGGCTGACTCGGACAAGTGCTTAGGTGCTGGCCCTAGAGCAAAGTGTGTCGTGCTTGCCGCGCCCTCATTTTTCTACCAGGCTTGACCACATGCGATCCTTTCACATTTAGAGGTCGTGCCAGGAACAGGTCCAATGGTTCCATGCCATACTTGTTGGCTTGAGTACCTTTAAAAAAGTAACACGTATTTTCTTAAATAAAAGTTCAAAGTAAATCTTGTATTAAATAAGCGCATGAATTGATCATAATTATTTCAAATAATGATCTGAAATGACCATAATTATTTCAAATAAAGAGCAAATATTTTTTATTGTCTGCCGGTTAAATATTCTAACCAATCCTAAAGCGTTTTTTTTTTTGTCTAAATACAATTTTAATTTTAAATTATTTATTATTATTATTTTTTCCTTTTTGGCGAGGGTCGGTAGCCATTGGTAAGGGCTTGGCAACCCTCATTGGTTGCTGATAAGGGCTATCTCACCTAGGCAACGTCGTCCCCCACTAGTCGCTAGTGAGGCGTTCCTAGCCTAAATATAGTGAGGGTCAATCTTGCTGATGGCCACGAGGTTGGACTCCCCTAGAGTAAGGGTTGCCTCCCCCAGGCAAAGAGACTATCACCCAAATCTGGCGAGGCCGTCCCTTGCATATGGGGGTCGAGAGCTACTGGCGAGGGCAACCTTGCCCAGCCCTCTTTGAGAATTGGCCATTGTGTGAAGAAAAAAGAAAAATAAAAAAAGAAAGAAAAAGGGAATTTTTTTTTAAAAGATAAATAACAATAATACCATTGACTAGTTACTTTAACTTTTGACATAATCATTTTAGATTCTTATTTGAAATAAGATTCATGTCAAACTCTTATTTGAAAGAGAAAATAATAAATTTCAAGCCTCTATGTAAAACTTTATACTTTTATTTGAGAATGACGAGGACACGTCCTTTTAGGAATTTTTTAGGAATTTTTTCGGAATTTTATCATCAATTTTTACTGAACTGAAAAACCGTCGCGCATTGAAGGATGCCTAAAGCATCGGCCGCGATGACGTCACACCCCAGGGCCAGAGATACATATTCCCCAGCAGCCTATCCCGGGCGCGGTGGTTCCTCTTGAGTTCCCAGCTTCAGCGCTCTCGAAGGATCTCTCCAGCTTCCCTCCAAAGGTCCGTCTCTCTCTCTCTCGATCTGAGCACGCTCCTCTGTAGCCCTAGCGCTCGCGCCGCCGTCGATCCGATCGGATCCGCAGGCGGATCGTCCTTACCTCTTCCCGCGCCGCCGGCGTCTCCGTGCTCGTTCCGGCCTTCCCTGCGCCGGAATCGGAGCGCGATTTGATCGTCGCTCCGGCATTCGCGTGCCGACGATCGCGGTGCTCTCTGCTTTGAACTCGGTTCTTGTTTGAGTTTGGGAATTGAGAAAGATACGGGCGGGTTTCTTTCAGGGACCGGGAATCCTAAGGTTTGGACCGCGGTGATAAGCAGTCTCCGAGTGGGGGCGGCGGTGGCGGTGGCGGTGGCGGCTTGTTTTCTTGGAAGCAATGAATGCCAGAAGGTTGGTGTTTGCTACTTTGATTCGCTTATTTGCTTCTGATCATGCTCCTCCGTCCAATCGCTATCACAATCTTTAATATCTCGAATGGACCAGTTTTGATTGATTTTCTGCGTGTTGAATTGGAACTCATGGATTCACTGGCTTATTGGGGTTTGCGATGGTGGTTGAAATGAACTGCTGTTGCTTGCTTTGTCTGATGCCTACCATTAGTTGTTAGGGGAAATGTTCAGACGGGTTTTATTTAATGTCAATGCTTGTCTTTTATCTGACTGATCTATGGTAAAACTGAAAATCTCAAGTGTTTCGTGAGACATTGGTTTGTTAGGCATAATGAGTGGTTGATTTTTCTGAAGCTGCTAGAGTAATGGCGTGCAATCTATAGCTTTGTCAGTGTAGCGGATAGATTTAAAACTCGTATTCCCCTGAGCAGGATCATCCAAAAAATTTCATGACTTGAATCCTAATGGTAGCCTACCAAATAATACTCTGGTCGACAATATGGAGAACTAAGCCTGGACAATTATAGTTGGTATAAGAGTGTAAATAAATTTCACTGTTTGTAAGATTGGAACTCACATTGATTGGAATTTTGGGTGAGTTCAGTTCAAGCAGTTGGAGCGAGTTGAGTGTAAGCTTGAAATACCTGTTGTTGGTCTTGCAAATATGCTAGTCCTTTGACACGAGAATATTCTTTTTTGTTGGTGACTGCTTTAAACCAAATCCTCATGGGAGCCACCTTTCATGGAGGATTTTCATGGAGCACATATCCTCCCAAGCAGGGCTGTTCAAATTGCTTTCTGTTTTTTAAGTGAGGTCAGGGTATGGCTGGTAAAATTGGATGGTGATATCAGAGCTCAAAATCATTATATTGTGCAAACTACTAAAGAAATAGCTTGAAACATGCCATCCTAATCATTGTGAAATGACTTGTGCGAAATTGTGACAAGCACTAAAAACCAAAACATTAGTATAATCCAAGTAAATGTAATAGGTGAAAGAAATGACAGAAACGCAATTTTCTCATTCAACTTCATGTATAAAACAAACTCATTGGAGAGACAAGTCAAGGAAGCTTAATATTCCATACTAATGATACTAAAAATTAATAGCAAAGGGCACTATTTCATGATCACTGCTGCTCCTCCTTGTTACCCTTGTCATAAAGGACACTCATGGAGCAGACTTTCGTTGGATGCATTGAAATGTTTGTATACGAAAGCCAAAACCTGGATTTATCTACTATAGTTAGGATAAATATAAAACAATTCAATTGCTTTAGTCTTTTGAATTTCTTTTTTAAACATTTCAATTGTTAACTTAACCTTATTTAGCTTAATATTTTACTCTTTTTGGGACAAACTCTATAAAGTCGACAGAGATGAAAGCTAGTACGGCTTAATAATTTTGTTCTGTTTATACCATTTTACGGTCTTGAATGCAGTCCAGCCACGATCTTGTTTGAACGTAATTTTGGAAAAAGTTGAGATCATAAAGCTGATTTAGGATCATAAGTTTGTACCGAGACATTCAAAATCGTGATTCCAACAAAAATACTTCATAAACTTCTCTTTTACAGTCTACCTAACATTTTGCTATAATTTCTAGTTGTTAATTCTTGTTTTAGACCGTAGGAGACCTAGCAAATGGAAAAGTATTGGTAAATAAACAATGTGTAACGAGCAAGAGTAAATATTTCTTAGTATACGCTTTTGTAGGTGATATAATGTTGGTAGATGAACTACAAGCAAGAGTAAATTTGTCAAAGCTAGAATACTAGGAGTGTAAGTTCAGCAAGAGTAGAAGTTCAGACAACAAGAGTAGAAGTTTGGCAACACTTGATGGGAATTAGTGATCAGAATTTCCAAAGACTGACCATGCTAAATGACTAGGATGCATTTGGCAAGAGATGGATATCTTGGCCATAGAGTACATAGAGGATGGATGAAGTGGGGAAAAGTGTTTGGTGTTTGTGTGATTGTTGAATACTGCTTGAAAAATTCTATAGGAATGCAACAAGGCCAACAATGCTTCATTGCATTGGATACTAATTAAACACCAACATGTTCACAAAACTGGTCTAGCAGATATGAGAATGCCTCGGTGGATGTTTAGGCACATGAAAAGAAACAAAATTAGAAATGAATTGAATGCACCAGATTTCACAAGATGTTAAAAGGATGGTTGCCGACAAGATGAAGTAAACTGGGGAGGTATTGAGGAAAAGTAATAGTAACTCTACTGAGGAACAGACAAGACAAGCTTGTTTGATATGATTTGGTCATTTAGAATGTAGACCTCCGGTGCTCCAATAAGGAGATGTGTGATTGATGGATGGAAACTTCGGTTGAAAGAGCGGTGAAGCCCTAAAAATACGTGAAAGGAGACTATAAGAAAAGTATGAGGCGCTTAGAGCTTATAAAAGACTATATTGAACAGTAGGCAATGGCGACAAAAGATTCATATTATGGGGCTACCCAGTGGGCTGATAGTTTTTGTTGTTGTCATTATTGCTGCTGCTGCTGCTGCTATGCGAAGAGGGGCGGATGATTCGTAACATATTAAAAATTAGGTTGCTAACGTGAAAATTAATTTCTGTTTAAATAGGTATTTTCAACTCTATAATTTTTCTGTTGGATTACATTCCTCTGGCATTTGAATAGAAATAATCCAGCTGAATGGTGAAATTCTCGATTGCATTCCTGATATGAACAGAGAAAAGAATGAATCCTCGTCCTGATTGGAGTGTATGGATAATTGGTGCTGGTTATTCAAATGGTCTCAACTCTCGATTCACTGTCCGTCACTGCGAACCTAATTCCAGGGGATATACACTGTTGATTGATAAGAGGCTTGTCAAGGCTCAATATACCTTTTTATTTGGTCACTGTCCTTGTCTTGTGTTTGCATAAAAGTGCTGCTGACACTGTTTCTGCGATAAATTTGCTATTTCTAATATCCATGAGGAAGTTATGATGTTTACAGTTTCTCAAAATCATGTCTGCTTGCTTTGACACCTTATCAGAGTGATGTTTCCATCTGTATGATGCTTTTGGTGCAATTCTTTGTTCATTAGTGTACAAACTCAGTAATTTATGGATTAAGTTGACTTCTATGAAATCAAGCCTCACTGTTTATTGTTCATGGGCTTGTGTTGACTTGCTAAACTTGATATGTTGAATAATACATTTGTCTGTAGGGACGTCCGTGGCAATAGAGCAGCTCTCTTTGATGGCATTGAAGAAGGTGGCATTAGGGCATCATCTTCTTACTCTTCTCATGAGATTGATGAGCATGAGAATGAAAGAGCAATGGATGGGTTGCAGGATAGAGTCAATCTTCTAAAGAGAGTGAGTGTTTTGAAGTGATATTCTATTGTTATGTGATCTTTTAATATGCATTAAACTGCTCAATGCCATATGAAGCTTCTTCTATAGTCATGCAGTTTTCACTTATTTACCGGTGAAGTGATCACAACAAAGAAAATATGGATTTCACTAGCAATATATGGATGGAATTCATATAGTGTATCCTTTTTGTCACATTGTCTGAGATGCAGCACTGTCCTTTATATCATCTGAAGCATGTTTTATTGTGAATTTTATCTTCCAATTCAGAGAGGAAATGAAAATATTTTTTGGATGCTCTTCCATTTCTAATTTTCAACAAGAGTTATTGATGCATGTCATGTCAACAGTTGTCTGGTGATATAAACGAAGAAGTGGAGACACATAACCGCATGTTGGATGGAATGGTATGAATCAGCACCCCAAGTCCTTTCTATAGGTTATTCAATTCACTTAATGCAGGATTTTCAATATCACACCAACAAACAAGTTCTCTCTATAGTTTAGTTGACAGGGATTATATTTGTTCAGGGCAATGAGATGGATGCTTCAAGGGGAGTTCTGTCGGGAACGATGGATCGTTTTAAAATGGTAACTTATTGTCAGTCTCCCTCTCAATAAATTTTATGCTGCAACTCCCCTCTGTGAAGGGGTTAATATTTTCTCTTTTGGTTGGCTTTGCATCAGGTGTTTGAGACGAAATCAAGCCGGAGAATGTTTTCTCTTGTTGCATCATTTGTGGTTATTTTCCTAGTTGTCTACTATCTCACTAGGTAATGGATCGCAATAGGTTGAAGGCTGAAAGCTGCTAGAGATTAAAACTGGGGGGGTTAATGTGAACTCCTTACTGTAAGTACATACTGTTTCTGGCTTGTAAGTTCGTGTTCCTCTGTTTAAAGATCTCTGGATGTGTTTGAACTGTTGTCAAAGGCTTCGATGTTGTGTGGTAATAATAGTAGTAATAGTACCTGCCTAACTAATCCACACCGTCTTTTCCTTCACAATCTATATATAAATATGTAAATGACTGTCCGTACATTGGTAAGGATGACTTGGGGTTTGCCATTTCCTCCAAGTTTGTGGCATCAGATTTAACTGAAGTGTTTCAAGTGCTCATCCTCATTCCGACTATAAATCAAGTTATGGAAAGAAGCGACAATAAATGATTTCAGGAAAGGATTAAGTACCTCTGCCATGAATAACAAAGGTGCAGGGCACATCGGGAAGTTCGAACGGCATCGCTAGCCACTCATAAAGCCCATCAGGCATCTTGAATGATATATTCCATCTATCATAAATTTTCAGCTTGCTTTGATGATGTTTGCTTTTCAAATCAATTTTTGAAAATACCTTTGAACCAGCTAATTGTTCAAGCACGTCTTTAAATCGTGGCATGGGAAGTATGTACTTGAGAGTGATTTTGTTTATAGCACAACTATCCACACATTCTCCAAGAATCATCCTTCTTCGGAGAAAGTAAGGCGGGACAAGCACAAGGACTTTTTGGCTTTCTCGAGCCGATCCCTTAGCCAGTAGCTCCTCTATCTGCCTTTGCATGATCCTGGTAGGTTCGATAAAGGCCCTTCTAGGATCAATTGATAAGCATCATGTCTAATGCTCCTCAAAGGTGGTAAGGGTGCGTTTGGTTTAGTATTTTGAAAGTCCATTGAGAAAATGCAAAACAATTTAGTCTAAAGTACTTTAGGTAAATGCAAAGGCCGTTTGGTAAATTATGCTTTGAGAATCAATTTGAACAAAAATGCCGTTTGCTAGAAAATACGTTTGAAAAGCTTTTTAGGTGATTAATATTAGTTTTTTTTTAAAATTTTATTTGTTTAAAATTGAAAAAAATAGTGTCCGCAACTTTTTAAATATAAATTTTGACAATAATACTAAAAAAGTAGAATACATATATAATTTTTTTTTTTAAAAAGGACCAAACCCTTCATTAGAATTTTTTAATTTTTATTTGCTTAAAATTGAAGAAAAAATGACATATGCAACTTTTTAAATATAAATTTTCACAATAATGCTAAAAAAAATCATATATATATATATATATATATATATATATTAAAAGACCAAATTCTTCGTTGAAATTTTTTAATTTTTATTTGTTTAAAATTTAAAAAATAATTTATGCAACTTTTTAAATATTAATTTGAAAATAATGCTGAAAAATCAAATACATATATATATATATATATTAAAAAGACCAAACCCTTCATCAGAATTTTTAAATTTTTAATTGTTTAAAATTGAAAAAAATAATGTATGCAAATTTTTAAATATAAATTTGAAAATGATGCTAAGAAATCAAATGCATATATATAAGTTTTTTTAAAAGACCAAACCCTTCGTCGGAATTTTTTAATTTTATTTGTTTAAAATTGAAAAAAAGAATGTTTGCAACTTTTTAAATATAAGTTCTTACAATAATTCTAAAAAAATCAAATATATAAATAATTTTTTTAAAAGACCAAAATATATTTAATTTTTCTAGCATTATTTTGGCATTTAAGAAAATAATAACAAGGGCAAAATCAGAAATTTGAAGAATGAGTGAAGACAGTTTTGAAAGAAAAAAATAAGTTTAAGCATTTGGCCAAATATGCGAAAGCTCAAAGCTAGTCCTTACTAGTATTGGGCTTTTAGCATTCTCAATGTTAACTTTCACTTGAAAGCTACTTTAAAATGGTTGCCAAATAATCCAGCATTTCCCTAAGGGGCTTTAGAGGTTGAAAGCTCATTCGGAATATTGAACCAAACGCACCCTAAGCCCTGTGGCGCATCGCCATTGACTATCTCTGCAAAATCCTCCAAAATCTGCTAAATTCAAGGGGAAATTGGCAAAATTGCTACCTTGTCGATAAATGTATGTACAACTCTCATTTCTCTACTTTCGGCCTCAAAACTTTTCTGCTGATAACAACCTATTAACCTTGTTGCACATTACCAAATTAGTTGCTCACCGGTACCCTCTTCTTTTAAGAGAATGAAAAGCCTAATTTGGTTTGTAACAATGATCCATATTATGATCGTATAACGAAGGTTGGCCTAAACGAATGTGATTATCATCCATAGGCACCACATTGCATCAGGCCTCATCGTTCATATCAGGGGTGTCCAAAAACCCGACCCGATTCAATCCGAACACCACCCAAACACAAACCGAACCCAAAACAAGTTGAGTATATGTTTGGATAAGATGCCATCAAAGTTGCCAAATTGGCATCTAGATTGTTCGGTCATTAATGAGGGGTTCGTGTATCATTCTCTGATTGGTCCACATGTGTGCCACATTTTTTAGAACTTCCAAGATATTTTTGACCTCCATCATGAAAAGTCAAGGGATGACCTCATCCTCCTTCGTTTAATGAAGAGATTCTAGAATTCTCTTTTACTTTATTCTTTCTCCTCAAGAAGGCGGTTTAAAGAATTCTATCGTCCAAGTTGACTCCGAGGCCGATAAATGGATCATTAGGTACACCTCAAAGAACCGAATCACATACACCCGATATTTGGTCATCATGCCCCATGCTCGCCCGATCTGTTCCTTTGGACGGTCGGTTGGCCAAAAAGGTGGGTTGTTCTTCGGTTGGTTCGAGGTCAATCCTAAGTTTACCCATGGCCTAACACTAAGCCAATGTACTCATGGACCTTAGAATTTGTGATGGAATAGCCAGGTCTATCCCTGAGCTCATTCTGGTCAGCACCCGATCCACTGGTAGGGTTCGTGGTCAGTGCATTACCAATCCACAATCGGACATCATCAATTTGAGATTCCTTTCCGATCACTAAGAATTAAATAGGGAATCATGAATTTTTTTATCGGAAGACGATCACATTTGATCAAGTCAGATTGTCTGTGTATCGATGCATAGCTGGGTAGAATCATCTGCAGCCAGGCACTATGACTGATTGGATCGACCTATGATCATCCGCCGATCCAAAATCATCTCGTGACCAATTCTCATTATCAAAAAGTCATCTTATGAGCTGGTGATCCTATCCCATCGGTATGGTCGGTAGATAATTGACGGCCGACACCTCGACCAATTTGTGACCGGTTGGTCGATCAGTCAGTCAATCGGTCGGTCAAACCATGACCAATCTGTGATTTCTTGCCGATCGAACTAGTCGATCCATGGCCAATGGCCCATGATCGATCTTTTTTGGACCTTATGGCCAATCCTTATGGGCTCGGAATCGAGGATGTTACACCACTAGTCATTCATAAAGGCCTCATTTCATCTTGCAGGCTGTCTCTTATTCATCACCTTTCATGGTAGGATTTTTGACAGAGCTTCCATTCCATTGCTTGCTCTCACAATCGCTTCAGCATCTACGGCCACCGCTACACTCCCTCTTTCCTCCGCCCGTGCCATTGATGCCCGATCATGGCTACCCATCTTGTCTGGCGATGGGTGACTTAGTCTCGCAACTCTTGAGGTTGCGTTCATCGCGAGAGCGGCCGATTCCACTCAGCCCATGTCCGTTGGCAAGGTGATTATCCTCGATGATGAGTTCTCTCTAGCCAAGGTCTTGCTTTTCCCCTTCCTCTTTGTGTTTTCCATTTCGGGCTTCGATTTTGACTAATTTTCATGAGCTTCGCATTCTTGTGTGTGGAGTGAGCTTGGGTTTCGTTTTTGTCTGAGGTCGAAGTTTGATTGTTTTCACGGTTGCTGATTTTCTTACACGCCAGATTTCTTCCCTCTTCTCCTTTTTTCTCATTTGGGTTACTAGATTATCGAGTTGTCTATGGTTTTTAAAGTTGTTTGGTTTGCAATGCAAATTAAGGTGGACTCATAATTGGTTGCCACAATATTGGGGAGGTCAAGGAATTCCATTCCGTGCTCGTTGCAATTGACATTCTAGTTAGATGCTTATGTTTTCCTGTGTTTTCTCGTGCCGTAATGATTCTTGAACTAGTTTGCTTCATTTGGTATTCTTTTTTCTTGAATGATATTGTTGGTGGTTCCATGTTGTTTCATTCAGTGAATCTTGTGGGTTGTTGTGTATCAGGAAGCCGAGGTTGTGAACTTTTAGTTTAATCTTATGGAAATGGGCAGGCATTCTGATTCAGCTCTGGAACTTGCTTCTCCTATTTGGCTCCCTATTGATGGCCTGGATTCATTGCTATGTGCTGAAGGACCGGAGTACCTGGCAGGTTGGGCTTGGAGAAAATTACTAAAGCTGAGGCATATTTTGAAACCTGGTGTGCAATAGATTGGGGGGAATGGGAAAGCTGTGCTTTTATGGCTTGATAACTGCCACTCTTTGGAAATTTTTTTGGACGGACATCCCTTTTGGATACTATTATGACTCAAATATTCAAAAAAATGCTAAGGTGGCTACAGTGATTGATGGTAATGATTGGAGCTGGCCTTCTCCTAGATTTGAGGATTTGCTAATTATTCAAATAGTTGGACGTGGAGCTAGATATTATTAGGTCGACTAGGAAGATCAACCAAAAAGAATTATGAAAATTACTTAGCCCTCAACGTGTTAAGGTCCTGTGTCACAAGCTCATCTGGTTTAGGCCAGATGTCCCAACTCATGGGTTTAATGCTTGACTTACTATCCTAAACCGATTACAGATCAGAGATAGAATGAGGAGGTGATGATCCCTTGAGGATAAGTGCTTATTATGCGAGCAGGGACCTGAAACAAGATAGCATTTGTTCTTTCAGTGCTTTTTAGTGAAGCAGATTCGGGAGAGAGTAACATTTTTGCTTTGGAAGCTTTGGCTAGGAATCGAGAATTATCTTGGCCCCTCACTTCCTTTAAAGGAAGTTAGTCGTAGGGTTTTATAGTAGGAGATGATAGGTTGTTAAACACATAGATTGCACCACTATAATTGCTATGAAGGAGGCCTTTCGAGTATGCTGCTCCAATTTCAGTTTTTGGTTTCTTCTTTCTCTTTTTTTCCTGTCAAGTCAGCTGATATGGGGTCGTTGTTTGCCGGATCAGGAACTTCTTGATCGTTCTGAACAGCATCCAAAACGGGAATCCAATGCCAGGTAAATTTTATCTATCGGGTCCACATATGTGCATTTTAAGCGAGCTTTTGTGAGATAATTTTAGCTGTGCTCATCAGTAATGCTATGCGTCACAAGTTTATGTAGTCACGATTGCCGGTGTCTTTGTTTTATCTAGATATGCTGAATAAATACACACACTTCACTGATAAATAGTATCATCTTCAAACTGGACCAGTTGGAATCTAATTAAAAAATCTCATCCAGTAATTTTCACAAACAATTTAGCTTCATTCTCTTCCTCTAGTCTCTCATTGCATGATTCTTACCAAACAAATAAATTGACGTTTGAATGACATCTGTAACTTTGCACTTTATCACCTGCAGCATCTAAGGCATCCATCAAAATTGATATTTGATCTTCAAGTTCATGAATTTTGTGCTCTTTGCACGTTTTTGTTTCAGTTTTTTTTTTTTCCATTTTCATGCTGATTTTGTTGCTATGTCTTTGAAGATTTTTTGAGTCGATATTACCGTGAGCGAAAGTACAAAAATTGTGATGAATCAGAGGTGAAAATTGACCATTTGTTTCAATCTTGCAAAAAATAGTAATGCTTGTAGTTTGCGACAAATGATGGTCTTTGTTCCACCTCTCTTCTTTTGAACTATTGCGTGCCGAAGCTAAACCCATGATTTCACACACTCATTGATGAGATTTTCCATTCTATCCTTATTTTGCAATTGTAGCAATTTCTCTGACATGTAATTGGGCTGTATGCTTGAATGCTTGAAACTCCAATGGTATTGTTCTTTTTTTAATGCCTTCCTACTACTGATTAAGGGTCTCGCTTACTATAAATTATTGAAATAATAATGTGTAGGCTCAAGTGTTATAAATAGAAGGATTGCTAGATGTCTTCAGTAGGTGGTTCTAATGTCACAAATAGAAGAATGAGATCTACAATGTGGGAACATTTTAAAGACATTCTTGGTCAAGAAAAGGCTAAGTATTGATATTGTTGCATCCTTATTGTTTGTGCTAATGGTTAAGGGACTAGCTTGATGCATCATCATCTAGCTAAATGTAAGGAATATCCATATGCAGACATTAGAAAAAGGCAAAAAAGTGCCTTGGGTCAAGTTGTTGGGGGTGGTAGTTCATTAGGTTCTTAGAAATTTGATCAGGATGCTACTAGAAAAGAATTAGTGATTATGTTTATTCTTAGTGAGTTGCCTTTTAAGTTGGTAGAGCATGAGGGATTTCATCGATTTATGAATAGAATCCAGCCAAAATTCTCAATCCTGACACGCAACACATTGAGACGTGATTGTTATGATTTATACATGGAGGAAAGAAGTAAATTGACGAAATATTCTCCAAGATATCTCATAGAGCATGTCTAACAATTGACACGGGAACATCTTGTCAAAATTTAAATTATATGTTACTGCTCATTTTGTTAATGCCGATTGGAAATTGCAGAAGAAGATATTAAATATTTGTCAAATCTCAGGTCATTCTAGTGAGATAATAGGAAAATCAATTGAGAATGTTTGACTGATTGGGGGATTCATAGTGCTTTTTCTATCACTGTGAATCATGCTAGCTCGAATGACTTGGGAGTTCAATATTTGAAAAAGATATTTAACTCTTTGAACTCTGTTATTGAGAGATGAGTTACTCCATGTGAGGTGTTGTGCTCATATATTAAGTTTGATTTTTAGAAAGGGGTTAAAAGACATAAATGATTCAATTGCTAGAATACGTTTGATCGTACGTTATGTGAGATCTTCCCCTAGCAAGCTAAGAAAGTTCAAGGGTTTTGTTGAGTTAGAGAATATTGAGTTGAAGAGTCTTGTATGACAATTAGCTCACTAGCTCTATACCAAACAGACTAGCTTCTTCAAATATGCAACTTGTGTAAGTCCTATTTCTCGAATGGTTCCACAAAATATGATATCTTGTGTGTCCTACTTTTATTGTGTGCTAGAGATAGTTTGAGCATTGCCCTTTAATCTGTCAAATCCTAATTTTCTTCTCTCTTTATTCTAGGCTATTCAATGATAACTTATTGGAAGGGAAGGTCCTAGAGGGACTCTATTCAATTGGTGTCTATGGAGGATCTATAGAGTAGTTTATTCTCATGGAGGATCTATAGAGCAGGTTATCCTCATTCACTTTTGGTTTTGTTGAATTTCACTTTTATTGAACTTAGTAGAGACAATGTACTATGATGCTTCAAAATTTGGTTGGGCTGGTTTGTTAAACTAGTCGAGAAACCTAATGGGAAATTCATTGGGTGATAAAGAAGAGGTGAGGAGAGAGAGGAAAAAAGAAAAACAACGTATACCTGAAACCCAACCCGACCCGACCCGAATTATTGCTTCGAGGACTATGCTTTTCAGGTCGGTTTGGGTCGGGTCAGAACACACTACCTTATGATTCGGGTTGGGTCGGGTAACATCGAAACCCGACTCGAATCGATCCGTTGAAAGCCTGAGTTTAGTCTATTACCAAAACCAAATTCCCCAATGCTCGAGATGTGACCAGTGTTTCGTTATCCTTCTTTTATGGGTAATAAAATTAATTTAGTTGTCAAGATCAAACATGAGAGAAACATAAAAAGTTTCCAAGCAAAGTAAATCCTAAACAACTGCAAAACAAACCAAAATGAAAACAAAAGAGTACCGCGTGCACTTATTAGCATGCTCTCATTATGAAATTTCATATTTATCATAGCATCAAAAAATAATCGACAGTCGATCACCAAGATTATCGGTAATGGGCACGAGATCTTCCCTTATAGAAAAGCTTTAGTGTATGCCTAAATTTAGCACCCTCAACACCATCGCCATATAGAGCAAACAACAACAATAACATGTTGAACCACTAAGGGTGCATTTGGCAACTTGCCAAATAGTGTTTGATTTTGTTTTTTTATTCCCGAGAATAAATTTGGAATAGAAATCCGTTTGGTAATTTTTTTTTTTCCGGGAATAGATTTGGAACAGAATTAAGGAGTCAAAAAAGTCGTTTCTTTAATCCTGAAAACAATTCCGGTATCAAGTCAACCCAAATTCTTTTTTTTTCTTCTCTCTTCTTCTTTTCTTCTTACTTCTTTCTTCTTCTTCCACCATTATTGCCGTTAGCCACTGTTGCCGTTGCCGTCCATCGCCACTGGTCGTTGGCGACCGGTTGGGTGAGGTTTGGTGAGCTTGCTTGAGGCTTGCTAGGCTAGGGTGATGTTCGGCGAGCTTGTTGAAGGCTTGCCCAGCTACCAACAAGCCTCAGCCGAGCCATGGTTGGGCGAGGCTTGACCTTGCCTAGATTTGGCCAACCCGAGCTTGCCCAGCTGCTGGCGGGGCTCGACCTCGCTGGGCTACCGCGAGGTTCATGTCGCTCGACCAAGGTGAGGCCGATCGGTGATGCCAACCTCGCATTGGCCTGGCGAAGTCTAGCCTCACTGGCAGTTGGGCGAGCTTGGCCTCGCCAGATTTGGGCGAGGTCAAGTCTCACCCAACCAAGGCTTGGCCGATGAGGTGCAGCCTCACCAAAGCTTGAAGGAGAAGAGAAGGAAAATAAAAAGAGAAAAAAAGAAAAAAGAAAAAAAAGAAAGTAAGAAAAAAATATAAAAAGAAAAAAAATTATTTAAGAAATTAAAAGAAAATTGTCTAGATTAGAAATTTTGAGAACAGTACCCAACACAATTCTATTCCGAGAGTAGAAATTTTGGATAGTTATTAAACACTTTAAAATGCTTAGAAAATGTTCCCAGGAACAAAATAAAAAAGAATTATTTTTTATCAGAAATTATTATTGAGAACATAATGCTTACCAAATGCACCATAAAGATCAAACACCTCTAAGGAATTTCTGATCTAGATTTAAATTGAGAGATAAAAGCTCATAGATTTAAAACTAGACCCAAATTGGAAGAGGAGAGCATTTGACAAATCTTGGGAACAATTTATCAACAACTAAGATGACAAAAAATTAGTTAACATTACTCTAACTATCATTGAATGTAAACATTTATCAATTTAATTTTAACATGCTCGACTTAGGACGATTACATTCGCTGCTACTAAAGATGTTAGATATTCCTTTGAAAATTTTGGATATGCTCACAACATCTAATACTAATAATTTGCTAAGTATTTTTTCTCATAATGTTTTGCTTGGAACCGGCTGATGATTGAAATTAAAAACTGCTCATCAAGATAGGAGGACCATAAGAGTGCATCATCAAACTAGAAGGAGCAACGAGCTGTCATACTATGATCCCCAAATTAGATGATGACACACTTTGGGAAGAAGATCTTTTGTGCAATCATATATTATTTTACTAAAGATTATCTGAGTATATATCTCTAAAGCGTTACAACAAAGCATCGAGATTCTATTTTAAATTATGCAAATTATTTCAAACAAGCTTTACTATTTGTTCACATCTGTGGGATAGTATTGTCATCATAAAAAGGGGGAAATTGTTGGAGAAAACATCTTCAAGAGATTTTGATGATGCCCAAACTATCCTTAATATATTACTTACTATGTTGTTTGCAAGTGTTTAGACCAAAGGAATACGTAGCATTTATGGTGTGATCCACTGAAAGGAAGTTTGCAAATGTCCTGTTATTACAAACAACACCAGTCAATCGAAAGATCAAGTACTAACGATGCTTATGTTGAAGTACTAAAGATCAGGTTGTTGGTAATATAACAACCAAGTATATCAATTGATATTCGTTGGGTCAGCTAAAGAGTCATTGAAAAATTTGGATTCACATGGTAGCAAAATTAATATAAAATATGCAGTAGAGTAGCTAGAGTGTTTGACAGGTCAGCTAGAGACTGCTGTGAGAAGAAGTAGCAGTTGCAATTTTTCGTTAGTCTGCAGAAGTCCTAAGAAGAAGTTGTATGGGTAGTACCTTCCTGGATGGCAGCTCAAGGGAAAACTTTCTAATGGCACCTGCTTCTCTAAACTAACCTCAACGGCTAGATAGTTGAAAAGCTCTCCATCTTACTGTTTTTGATTGTCATGCCGTTCAGCAATTGTGCTACGGATTAAGTGTACAAGTGCAAGAGCAGCAATTGAGTCCAGATAGTGTGATCTATCATGTGAAGCATCGGTGCTAGCCAGTTGTAACTTTTCAAACAGATTGTTAGTGGAATCTAGCTCGTCTTGAGGTTGTTAGTTTGAAGAGTAGATTTAGGCTTGAGGAGAAAGCCGAACTACTATAACTTTCTATGTCCCACTATTTTTCATCTTCTTAGATACATTGGAATATAGTGAGTGAGTATTTGCTTAAACATTAGGTCGAGGTGATCTTTACTTAATTAATTTCCACAAAAGATCATCAAAGTTTCAAAACAACATGTCCACCCCCCTCTAGGTTGTATTGTTAACCTCAACGGAAGCAAATGTTTGTTTGACGGCTGACCTAGATCATGATGAGGAAGATGAGGTAGATGATTCTGAACTAACTTATGAAGAACTATAGGATTTTTTTTTAGGGAAATGTTTGAAGAACACTAAAAAGCTTAAAAAAAGAATTTATGTTTTAAAAAAAAGAAAGTGTATGATCTTACCACTGAAAACTTTGTTGGTAAAGGTCTCATTGACGAATTGAAGAAGGAATATAATCTTAGGGTGAGTAAAATAAAACTTTTCCGAGTTGAAAATGAGAATTTTAGAGAAGAAATTTCAAACATCAGCACCAAGTTTTCACAAGGTCTAAAAACCTTGAAGTACATTTTCTCAATCCAAATCTCTCACTACAATAAATGTGGTCTAGGACATGAGGTAGATGATGATAAGAAGAATCCTTTTCCAAAAACCAAGTATAGATTGAAACACAAACTTCCTGTACAATTTTACAACTATCACTATGATAGACACTTCACAAAATCTTCTAGCGAGCAATTTTCAGATTACTCGATCTTTAATAAGAATGGTCACTTCAAAATGGATTGTCCATGTGACATCCCGAAATTTGACCCCGTTTCGAATATATGAAATGGTTGGTTCGTCGACACGCTTTTGGTTTTGTTTCTGGAATTAACCTTGGAAACATGCGAGTGAACCCGATTTTTGTCAGTAAGAGCCGGTTGTGGTCTTGTAGTTGTTCTTAGTGTCTTGCTTGCTGAGAAATGTACATTTTGTGATTTGATTGAATTTTGGCATGCTTAGAACTTATGTGTGATATTATGAGATTGGTTACTCTATGTTGGTTCCGATTTTTATGTCAAATGGCTTTATAAGCTTTTAAATAGAAAAACAATGAAGTGTTGGGTTTGGACACCAAAAATTATTTGCTCAATAAAGCAATGAGGTTTTAATCTATGTGTGTGCAAATTTTGGTGGATTAATTTTGAGTACATGAGCATCTACGAATATATCTCTGAAATTTTTGAACAAAAAAAAAGGGGGTTGCAAGGTTTATTATTTGAAAAGGAAATTTGGTGTTTTGGGCTAATTGACGGAAGAAAAGAAATGGGTTTGATTAATGATGTGCTCATGTGATTACCTAAATACCCTGATATGTGTGATTATGCAGGGTGATGAACCCGTCCTGATGCGTATGAATATGTGGGACAATGCCTGATTAAGTTCCGATGCCCTCACGTTAACAGGATGCCGAGTCGAGATTGAGGCCGGACTGATGCTCCTTTATGGAATGTTGTCCTGAGGCGTATGAGTACGCGGAATGATGCCGTGCTTGATGGGGCGGGACGATGCCCGGTTATGCCGGATGACTGCCAACTGTTGAGTTGGCCGTGGCCGATGGGTCGTAATAATCGGAACACGCTTGACTGGTTGTGCTATTGCGCCTAATTATGGGGCAAAATTGTGTGGCATGGTATGTGATATGTCATAACGGTTTTATCTTATAATCGGGACCCATGTGAATGTTTGAAGGATGAGAGTGATGTGTTCCGGTTATTAATTATGCTTGTTGCAATTATGATGGCATATGTGATGCGCTAATATGCAAGGACATGCCGAGGCGATGTGAGTTTTGTATGGTGTGTGCTTAGGATCGCCTTCGATGCGAATTTGCGTCCTAATCGGCGTTTAGGGTTTTGACTCTCTGAGATTTAACTCACCCCATCGTGGTTAACCATTTTTCAGGTCCTTAGTATGGAGGTGCGTTCGGTACGATTTGGGGTTCCGTGGGATATAGAGGTAGTTAATACCTTCTACCCTATCCCTGGGACCAACCGGTATCGTGAGTTGGTTGTGACTACGGTGTGGGTCGATGAGGGTTTGGGCTACGACGTGCCCCACCGTTTCCAGGCTTGGTATTTTACAAATTCAAATGGTGATCGGGAGGGTCCCATGCATGGTTTTGATGGGCCGCGCGTAGGAAGTGTGGTTGTGTAGGACAACGACCCATGGATTTAGACATCCCAGAAGGTGTTGTGGTGAATCCAGATACCGAGTTGGTAGGGCCTGAGGAGCCATGTTCACTTGGTGACTTACCCGACATCTTACTTGAAGCCGGGTTTGGATATTAGAGTGGAGGTTGTAGGAGTTGGTAGGAGTTGTGCAGTTGGATGTTAGTCTGGCCTCGACCCTTTTTGTTAGCTGGTCGTACATGAGTTCACTTTTAGTAGTCTTGTAAATATGAACTCGTAAGATTGACTTGGTTAATGTATAAATCAAAGAAAAGATAAAGAATGGTGTGTTTTACTATCCCTATGTTTATTTGTTGACTGGGAGTTGTATTTAATTCGCTTTCGCATGTGCTTAATTAAAAGATAAAACGAATGGGTCGGCGAGGCGTCCTAGAACGTTGTATTTTAATCGACCGCCGAGGGATGTGTGCGTACTCGGGGTTCAGGGTGTGACACCATTGGCATGTGATGTGATATGAGTTTGTTCAATGGATAAAGCATTGACATATGATTTGAGATTAGTTGATGGAATGGACCATCAACACGTGTTTTGATGAGATTGATCAATGGAATAGGCCATTGATATTTGTTATAAAATTATTGATTTAACAAATGTATTTTGGTATGTATACTATTATGTTAAAGCGATATAACTCACTTCTATCTTGTATTTGTATTATATAATAGGATTGAGATAAATGAATTTTGATATTGTTTTGTAAAGTGTATGGTGGGTTGTGGTTGCTCATTCCATTCACCTTTCATGCTTTTTAGGTCCCTTGGTTAGTGGTTGCTAGAGCGAAAGCGTTATTGTGGAGACATTTGAGAGTTGGATTTTGGTGGTTTGAGATTGTATCTCTCGGGTGGAAGGATAGCCATATCATTACGCCTATCCCTATAGGATTCAGGGTATGACATTAGTGATGAGCTTTTCTTATTTCGAAGTAATTTATTCCTGGTGAGTGGCTTGTCCTTTTAAGTCTTGGTGGTGAATTGCATTAATCTCAATCTTCTTTCTCAGCTGGTAATGCGTCCTTTAGGCCTTAATGGTGATTGTATTCAATCTTGTAGTTTGGCTTATCCATCGACATCAATCCCCACACACTCTGACTTATCCATATTTCCTTGGGAAATGTGCTTAAAAAGTCATAAACATTTTGTATTTGTACCAATCAAGTCATAAACCTTTTTTTGGTGCCAATTTAGTCCTAAAACTTTTTACTTAGTGCCGATTCAGTCCTTTCCGGCTAATTTTGGCCGGATTTTGCCGACATGGACATCAGTCGGCCGGCATCTAATAAGTAAAATCCAGCCAAAATTGGCCAGAAAGAACTGAATCGACACTAAGTAAAAATGTTTAGGACTAAATTGGCACAAATACAAAAGATTTAGGACTTTTTTTGCACTTTTCCCATATTTCCTTTGACATCACTCGAAACACACCCAGCCCCCCAATCACGTTACCTTAAGTGTTCTTATTGGCCGATTGTTCTGTTTGAGAGTTCCGAGTAGCACCAAATCCACCACCAAACCTGCATAAGTTGGGTTTTAGGTGCTGTAACGCGCAACATTTTGTCCAATCGTTAACAAAATGTTGTCATCTCATCTCTACTAAATTGATTGCTAGATCACAAGTAAACATCTCTCCTTAGTCTCATTTAGGCCAACCCTGATAGAAAACTTGTTAAACTCCGATTCGTACTCCTCCAACAACGTAGAATTTTGCAATAGTGAGCGGATTTTTTTTTTTTTTGGTTGAATAGTGAGCGGATTTATTCACACAACTCTAATGGGATGATCAGTAAGCAAAATTTGCTTTTGCAATTTCACTCTCATATGCTACCAAGTGTTATTTTTGGCTTGCCTTGTCATGCGCGTTGCTCCCCATCTCTCTTCCACCATAGAAATGCAATGCCTTTCAATTTAAGCTTCACAAAGAGCACCTTCCACCGTTTTGCCATCATTTTTAATTCAAAGTAATTCTCCACATTACCTTCCCATTTTAAATAACATTCGGCATGCATCTTTCCATGGTGACCTGCAACTTCCACTTTCATTCCACCACCATTTAAAACTAGGGTGAAAATAAGTGTTAGGCTGATCCTTATTTCAGCCACAATATAGCTGAGTTGTAGGAAGTAAGTGGTGCAAAGGGTTTGCCATGCAGATTGCATGATGGTTTCCTATTTAGAGGTAATTAATTATCTATCCATAATGTTCTTTACGTGAACAGATTATATGAGAGCTTCATGGTAGTGGCTTGGCAGGTATACAACCATGGAAAAAATGTACAGTGATGTTAGGAAATTGGTATTGTAGGCCCGTGTTAGGTTTCTTTCCATGTCAATTTGGGATTAGAGCGAAAAAGGTCCTAACATGTTACTAGGGTTTTTGTTTTGACACAATGGTTGGATGTAGAAGATGTGACATCCTGAATTTTTCAATTCTGCCTTCAATTAAATTAATCGGGCTTTTCATTGACGAGCCTATAGTGCTATTCTTGGAGCTGATCGCTCCTGAAATAACTAGACTATCTGGGGAAGTCATTAAGGAACTTTAATGCATTAGACTTGAGAATTCGACCAGGACTCGACTACTCGACCATGCTTATCTGTAGAGATCATTACGGCACAGTTAAAAGTCAATTAAAGATCAGAGATAGGTTGGTTCGATAGAGATGTGTGGCTAAATATGGGTGATTCCACTAAATTACAAAATTCTCGTCGACCAACACTAGACTGATTATTCTGTCGTTTTGGTACCCTGTGTTTGTATTTGAATCATCGAAATTTTCATGACAACCAAGAGTTGCCAATGTGTCGAAGAGGTTCATTGTGGCTCGAAGGAAATCGACCACGGGTCATTTGCACAAAAAATTTCTAAAAGCTATCTAGTAACCTAGGTTACGGTAAAATCGCGCCAAAGTGAAATTAACCGTGAATTTGAATCTGATTTCAGAAATTGAAAGTTCTGTCATGTCACAAATCATTTTAGGAATGTCGACTTAGTCTCCGAAGATTTTTCTGCAAACTGAGGTTTTGGTGGAAAAAGTTGATATGGCGGTTTTCGACTGGAAAATGCATAGGGCCGTTCTTGATCGCGAAATGAGGACGCAAGTGGGATATATTGGTGAAGAAAATTGCCAAGAGGATTGAGGGTTCGACGATTGAATTTTTAGAAGCTGAATCACGCCGATTCAAGAAAGAATTGAATCCCAATTGAAGGAAATTCAATCAAAATTCGTGTGCCCCCATAGCCGATGACCTTTGGACCATTTCAAGACTTCTAGAAGAAGCAATTGGTCTATAAAATGGGCAGAGGAGGCCAGCTGCATGGTGGGCCAAGGTGGAGGGGACAAAGAGATGAGGAAGGAGACATGGTGGCCCCCTCCTTAGCCAAACCGGTCTCCCCACTTCCTTCTTCCTCCCCACCGTCGACCAGCCCCATTCCAGAGTGAGAGAGAGACCTTCAAGCCCAGAAAAACCAAGCTGCAACCTCCCCTCGCTGTCACAGTTGCCCGCCAAAGTTGGAGCCACCGTCGCGTCATCGTCGCGCCCTCGCATGCTCGCTGGCTCGTTGCGTGTTGTCGCCGTCCCAACCGTGCCATCTTGCCCCACTCGTTTGTCCAGGAGCTCAACAGGCTAGCTCAGGCCATTGTCCAGGCCTCCTTGGCCGCCGTGAAGTGCCGCCACCAGCTGCCTGGACCCACGACTAGCCCCGCTGCCCGTTTCGGCCCAAGCCAGCACCTCTTTCTGCCTCGACCAACACCGACCATAAGCAGAAGCCAGTGGGTCTCCAAGCCGCTGTTTGGCCCGCTTTGGACTGTTTCCCGACGTCGAAAGGCAATCCCACTTTGGAGTTTGTCGAGCCTCTCAGCGTCCCCGTCAATTTGATCCGAGTGGATCATTAAACAAGTGAGTTTAACTCACTAATCTCTGCTTAGTAATTTAATAACGTTTAAGGGTTGATTAGTTTAAGCTAATCTTGGTTTAAGTGGTTAGTTAAAACGGATTAGTGAATTAGTTAATCAGTATTGCATGTTAGGTGGATAAAGTAGTGTAATTAGCAAGTAGACAGATCGTAGTATTTAATTAATGAGTCTCAAAATTTTTCCGGGTCCGTTTCGGTGTTTAATTAGGCTTTATGGGCCTAAGTTCTATTTATTTGCATTAATAATGGCAGCTTCTGGTGAGCTATACTATCTATTATCCGCCTAGAGTGAGCAATCCTGATTATGATCGGACTTTATAGATAATATTGATTGAGACGACCGAGGAATGGTCTTATTGACATGAAATCGACTGAGTCGATCGATCGTTGATTGAATTGATTGGTTGAAATAACTGGATTGTTATTTGAGTTATATCGATTTGCAGGAAGGAACTGAGGCCAAGGTAAGTCCTCTGACTCGTGTTTGTGCCTAGGCAGCCCTCATGACGTATTTTCTTCCTAGTTGGGTCTTAGGGGATGAACTCGCTGAGACGTAGTCTCACCCCATTGTGGGATAACATTTCAAGTCCCTAGATGACAGCTCCTCCTAAGCATTTTGGACAACCAAAGAAAATCACTGAACAAAAGTACTATATTCCCATTCATGGGCATCCTAATGGGTTAGAGTACGAACTGATAAAGTCCATAATCTGGGTTGATGTAGGTCTACCCAAAAATGTGCCCCATCAATACAGATCATGGTACCGCCGGGATCGTAACGGACTGAGAGAGGGCCCCATACCGGAATCTGAGATACCTCTGTATGTGATGGAGGTTGCTTTTGGAAAGGGCAATGCAGACCCTCTAGGTGGTTTGGTGGTAGATTCGGTAGACCCAGACCTTGAAGATCCAGGATCTCTTGTGTATTCAGCAGTACGCTCCAGTTGGAGTGTGGGGGGAGATGATGAGGAGGACGAGGACCTATAGTTATTTGAAACCCCCCTGTTTTGTGGACGTTATAAATAAACCAGCTTGTATTATATATGACATGGTTTGTTACGTGCGTGTGCGTGCGTGTGTGTGTGTGTGTGTGTGTGTGTGTGTGTGTATATATATATATATATATATATATATATATATATATATGTATAAGTGTGGTTGTGTTTTTAGTTCGAAAATTTGTAGCTCTGCTTTTCTATCCTATTGTGTTATTGTCTGGAGATTATTTATTTGCTTCCGCCTGAGTATTCAAAATGAATGGGTCGGCGATGCGTCCTGGGACGTCGCTATTTAATCGACTAATGAGGGATGGCCACGCATTCGAAGATCGGAGCATGATAGAAGAGGTCTTGGAAGAGGCAATCAAGCCCAGCAAATGGAAATGGCTGAGATGAGATGTATGATTAAAGATTTGTCATGGGCTGTTCAAGCGTTGCAGTGACAAGAACCTGTGGAAGCCCATATGGAGAATTCGAAAAGCAATCGCGATCCCTTGGACATGTTGAAAGTCAATCTTAAGGATGATATTGACCATGAATATGATGGAAATCCTTTTCGTGATTCTAGACCTTGAATAATGCAATAGGAGGTGGATCAGGAGAGCAATTGCATTAGGCCTTAGATTTAGATCTTATTGAAGAGGTCTATCATTTTCGTGAAGACTTTGCAGATGAAGAAATAAGAATTTAAGTGGGATTATAAGAAAGTCATGCAAATAGTTGTTTGCTATGACTATAATGATCAAGAATAGGGCCGTCAAATGGGTTGGTTGAGTATGGGTTAAGTCGGGTGGAAAATGGTTCAACCAAAATTGATCAATTTACATGCAATATAAATTTAGTGATTCATACTCGACCCGACTCGTATCTGACCTATACTTGACCTAACCCATATTACTAAAATATTTCCATATTTAATCTAATCTATGGAAATCTGTATTCATATAATTAATTCACTTTAAGCTCTTTATGTTATTTGGATAAAATCGTTATTTTGACTAGAAGATGCTAAAGAATTGACTTTCACTAATGAATAGGATTTCTAATTTTTGTATTGATTCACAACGAAGAAAAAGAGAAAACTAGTGCTTGGCAGTGAATTTATAAAATCACATAAACAAATAATGTGGAGGGATTGAAATTTTAATTAAATGGAAGTAAAATTTTGAATAAGATGACTTATGCTGATCATGGATTGAAATGACAAGAACTAAGATTAGTATATTACATAAAAATAACAATGCCAGATGCAATCAAGGAAATATATACTCTAATAACTAATAGATGAAACTTACAAGGTTAATACATAAATAAAAAATAATGGAGGAAAAAAGAAGCTGTTTTGATATTTTAATAAGAGCCCACCAAAACTTCTTTGCACTTGGAACAGTCCAAAGAGTTTGTTATTTTCTCATAGAGGGTAAAGAAGGAGTAACAAAGGTGGGTTAGATTTAAGTAAAATATGAACTCATCATAATGCATTACTGAAAATAACTGAACCATATAATGACAACCCATTATAGATGTGTTAAGAAATGGGTTTATGACCCATTTTGACAAGTTTAATCAAGAATAAGAATTTGAAATATTTTCGCTTGGAGGTTATGATAAAAAATGCAATTCATTGAAGATGCAAGTGAAAATAAAATGATACCCTAGATTAGTTTCTTCACGAGACATCAACAAGCGTCTTGCGGAGGAGATGCTAGCCAATTTAAAGTTGAAGAGAGTACTCTTCATGTTGAAAATAGATTGTGTTATTCAGAACAATTGGAGGCTTCGATTGAAAGCTTCATTAGCAAGCTTTCGTGAAGTAAAAAATCTTCAATTGTTTGGGATGTGATCCAAATACTAATTGATTGAAAGAAGTTCGCTATACCTCATTATTCAACACGTCAAAATTCTAGATTAAATTTTCTCAAATAAAAGTGAAATGGTTGGATAAATCGTTTATAAAAGTTACATGTTTTTTTTGGAGTGGAGATGAAGAAGATTGATTCAAAGATATTTTCTAAAGAAGTTGAAGTCTCCACATTGGCCTGGTGTCACACGACCTCAGGCAAGGCCGCCGGCACTAGATTTGGCCTCTCCGGTGGCTTGAGTCCTTCATTGATGATGTTGTGAGAAGTGAGGATATTTTCGAAATTATAAAAGTTTAGCGAAGAAAAAGATATCTATTGTTAGCGAAGAAAATGATATCTATTGTTATTCCAGAAATGTTCAAAACCCAAAATATCTCTAAACCAACCTTGGTTTAATCGTTAGAAGGGATTTTTGGTATTTTCCCCAACTAAAATGTCAATTGAGTTTATCGATTGCGGATGCAATACAGCTTGCGTTGAAATAGTTTCGCCTTTTTTTTTTTTTTTATTTTATTTTTATTTTTTTATCGCTACCAATTTTGCGTCGCTGTTTTAAACACGCTTCCAGATTACAATCTTCGTAAAGGTGATTCCCCCCCCCCCCCCGCCCCAATCGTTGACGAAACCAACTATTTTTGCCTGGAAACTTAGCGTATTTGTAAAGGCGAATGAGCTCAGCAGGACCCGTTTGCACGAAATGTAGTTAAGTGCGTCTCGGACGTGCTTGGTTGGGTTTCCCTTATAAATGGATCGATCAAGTTCGCACAATAGAATTAAATGCGTTTTTCGCAAGTAACCATTTTTACTCATTATCACACGCTTTTTACTCATTATTACACGCTCAGACATGTTTATTAATAAGTTCAACATATTAACGTTGTCGGCATGACATGTTATCCATATCCAGATACGTTAATATATGTCCTGTTTTTACTCGTTTTTATGTTAGTTATATCTTGCTTATGTAAAATATGTGATGTGACCCCTTTAATAAACGGTTTGGATTTGAAGAATATGACACTGTTAATAAGTCTGTCGTATTCAAATTAGACCTAAATTTAGTAGGAGCTACTCAATGGTTCATGTGTTATGTGAGTGACGTCACATGCTTTAGGTTTGTCATGTAAGAAGGCCAAAAAACGAGGATCATGTTCAAAATTGAGATAAAAGACCAGTCTATTTTGTCCTGTAACCTGCTTATGATTGATTTGGCACAAAATACTTTAGGTTAGACTCTGAACTATTAGGTTTGGGCCATGATGTCCTAGCTTAAATAGCCGAAGTCTTGAATCTAGCCCTCGAGATCTTTGATCCAAACATTGGGGTTCCAAATCCAAATGACATCGCTCATCATGGCGGTGATCTAGGATATATTGGTGACTCTAAAAAATGAATTTATTTTTTACAAAAATTTAAATTGTATTTTCAAAATTTAAGCATACGATTTCACTAGATTACGAAAATATTTTTCCTTCCCTCATTATCTCAAGCGATGCCAGGAATGATTGGATGTAAAACTTCTACAAGTGGCCCTTTTAAGTCCACTATCAAATCCCAAGGCTCAACCCTGAATAAGCGGTGAAAACTGCCAAGCTGGAGTATGCTAGGGGCAGACGAAATTGCAACGAGGAAAGCTGTTCTCAACATAGATGGTTTTCTGCTAAATATACTGCTGACTTTGAGGAGTTAAATTGAGACAAACCAAATTCTAGAAAGTTGACTGAGATAACCCCCAAAAAACCAGGGTACCAAATGTAATTATCACACTTATGAATGAGACAGAGACAGTGGAGCGGAGGGTTGACTATTGACCAGGCTGGTCCAATCTAGAGAGAGACAGAGACAGAGGCTTAGCAGGCAGTGACATCGTTGTCATCTTTTGGGGGTCTCAGAAAATATTTTCTCCCTCTTTTGCTTTTGGTCTTCCATTCCAAATCGCGTCCATCTGTCGAGCTGTCAGCAAAGCAGTCCCAACAAATCCGCAAAGATTATTGCCTTGATTTATTCCCATCATTCGTTAAATCCCCGCTTAATTAATTCTTGACATTAACTTGGCTTACGTTGCAGATGAATCTAATACACTACGAATGTGACACAAGAAACAAAGGCGATGTTAGCATATTTAATTAAGCATTATTATTATTTATATCGATCATGTCAGCATCTGTGTGACTCTACGTGCAAATCAAGGCAATGACTTTATTAGTTCCACAAATAATCGATTAATTTCTAAACCCACGTTTGACTTTCCTGAATTTCAGACCGGAAAATAGAGAGTTCGTGCAAAGTTTAATTAGCTAGAATAATTTTGCATCATTTTTGTATATATTACGTTTTAACAAGCTTTATATAGGCTTGCAGGTTTTTTTTTTTAGATTTATTTGCTTCGCCAGCTTTGTGGACTTTGGAGTGAGGGTTCTCTAGCAGAAGGTTGTACTTCATCATGAAAACTCACTCTTCCTCTTGAAATTCAAAGTATACGCCGGCTTGGTCATGATGTCCTTATGTATGAGTTTTGATTAAATTCAATTCGACAAATTAAATTGTTGAGGAGCATAATCACATCAAGAACGCATTTTGTTTTCCTAGGTTCCTCGACCATTATTATATCTATATAAAAAGCACTATTTTAGAAATTACTACTATATTGAGACAGTGTCAATCGATGCCATTTTGTGCTTTTTTGGCACAAGATTGTAAACGGATCTCTCGTTGACATTAGTAAATATCTTTTGTGTTTAGAATGACATAATTAATAGTCTCATTCAGAAGATAATTACAAAAAAAAAAAAAGAGTATATGTTAGTTTTCTCACTTTATTTGCTTGTTGAATAGCCACTCATAATAATTACCAGGACAGTTATGTGAAGCTGATCAATAAAGAAATATCTAGATCACTTCTCATTTGTCTCCCAATTTGTAATCAAACTCCTCGCCTTAATTTCTCTGAATAGATTTAGGACTATGTATCAGTGGGAATTTGTTAGAACTCATTTTCTTCGATAAATAGAAATGTTAAAACCTTTTAAATAATAAATTTGTTTCCATCTAATGGTTTTAAGGGTAAAAGTCCACTTTTGATCTCCAAACTTACACATTTTTTTCTTTTGTATTTTTCATTTGCATACTATTTTAATCAAATTCCTCAAATTCCAGATGTGATCAATCCGAGATGACACTATTAAAGCCGGCAAGAATCCAACACCGGAAAGCTTTTTGTCATTTTGCCTGGGATTACAGCTCTCCAAGGATGAAGATCACAATCATATGCACGATGAGATTTCTCAACATAAACCTTGCACTAGAACTCTCCACATTGTACTATTGTCGGCTTGACAAACACGTAGGCTCTAAGAGACTGAATTTGAAGTCAAATAGACTTGATTAGAATGGTTAAGCAACACTTCAAGGACTTGATCAGACAAATTAAAAGTTTGAGAACTTGATTGGATACATTTCGTAAGTTTAGGGTCCCGAAGTGGAGTTTTACTTGGTTTAACCTTTCACGTAAGTAGCCAATTATGTAGAGTTGCCACATCATTAACTCCATGAAGTTCTTCCTGAGAAAAGCAGTTACGTTCTAGTGAATTTATATAACATCAATAAGATGCTGCTGAGGACAAAGGTGCAAAATGGTGGAGTGGTTAGAAGTTGGTCTCCACAAAAGATAGATCAAAAGAATTGGAGCATTTAACACCGGGAGAGGTAACATTCAATTGCAAATACTATGCAAACTAAAATCAGCTAATCTTATGGTGACTGGCATACTTATGACTTATGTAGACTGACATTTTGATAAATTTCCCATACTTATAAGTTGAATTGTAGCATGTACGACAAAGAGTTGCGGTGTGATATATGATGGCGATCGTAGTGGATATGATCTAAGTTAAACATTCATGATCAATCTTGGATTTCTTGAACATCATATCTACAAACTGGAATTGGGAAAGAGCCAAACTTATGAAACCTTCAGTTCAGCTGGATGGGAAGTAAAGATAGATTATGAATCCTCTTGAGTACATGGCTTTATATAAGTGAAAGTATATGGAGGACAGAAAACAGTGTTTATTATAGCTGAAATTAATTCAAAATAAATACATTTCGATTGTGATCGTTAAACTAGTGGAGTTTGCAATCAGGAAACTGAACTTTGATCTCAATCACCCTAAATCCCAAAGCACTAAGCTATTGCTTATTTTAGTTGATGCACTTTGGATGAAATTCGGTGAACTACTAAGGTGGCGATGATGTGACAACTTTAAAATTGGCGACATGTGCATAAGATCAACAGCTCATCGAAATATTGGTTGGAATCCAGCCAAGGTGCATAAATTGCAGAATGGCCAAAGTCAGTGCATTGGCTTGATTGAAATTAAAGTTCAATGGTGTCATTATAGATTCTACTAAAGTATATTGGCCACATATTTGATATAGCAAAATTGTAAAATGCTCTTCATGGAGGTTAATTTTACCTTGTTTCACTAAACATGGAACAATTTGATATGATCATGTCAAAGCATAGATGGCTTGAAAGAATCGATATTTTGCTAAACCATTCAATTGACATTACATAAGGATAGATGCATTGTCCTCAAGCTAGAAACTTTGGATGGAAAGGTAAAGTGTTTCAACATGCATTGGGAGAGATGACACTTCCAAGACAACAACAGCTGCCATCTTCAAATTAAACTTACAATAACCGCTACTTTCTTTGGAAAAAATCGATTCACATACTAATCTCTACATATAGTGAAACTTTACAAAAGCACATCTCATTCTTCTGTGGCTCATCAAGCAAAATAACATTGAAATCGAAGGGCCTTGCCCAAAAATAAAATAAGATCAAAGAGATTGAAATCAAATGAGAGCAAACAAATAGACAAACCAGTAACATTATCATGGTTTAAAACCGAGACTTCCCATATACGCTAAGCAGATGTTTATCGAGATACAAGTCTAGAAAATATAGACATTAGTTCAGTCTTAAGGATTCGGCAAATTGGAGAGTGAACAATATGTCTGAGCTATAGGATTCACAGCATTCAGTCATGATAAGAGTACTGCGTAGTTTCTTCCCTATGATCAGCACAACTTACCACTCAATGATATATAAAGAGAGTGAACATAATTCTTGCGTACCTAAAACTACACGTCCTCGGAGTTTTCAAGCTCCAACCACTCAGTTTTGGTCTTGAAAATCCAGACAGTGTACACAGACACGGCACCAGGACACAAACAAAGCATCAAAAGCAGGTCTAGGATTCAATAAGCAGTCACCTAAACTTTGTAATAGTTTCTAACACCAATTCAATCCTTATAAACTTGTTTTTGCCCAAAGTAGGAAATGAAATCATGGAATAACCTAACACAACCAATTCATTTATCATGCATGCTTATGTGATCTCTCTCTCTCTCTCTCTCTCTCTCTGCGCGTGTGGGGATAATGGTACTTTCGTTAATAGCCACCCGAGGTTCAAGGAAAGGCTGTCATGTAAAGAAGTCATCTTTTATCAACTTTATGTCTTGTTTTACTCACTATCTTCAAATTACGTTAAACCTGTACGCGATTTTCTTTTCCCTAACATATTTCCTGAACTACAAGCTCTAGCTAGACAACCAAATCCCAGGCTTCTATTCGCCACATCCGTGCTGCATTTTTTTTTTTTTTTTAATAACTTTTCTACTTAAGCTACCTTCACATAGCAAGATAAAAGGTACATGTTAGATAAAATCCAAATTCGTTGTATTCAAGATGTATAGTGTTCTAAAAGACAAAAAACAACAACCAATGTGTGAGTTAAATGAGTGAAAAGCTAATTCCTCGTGGATGAACCTAACCCTCCATTAGATTTTAGCCCCACATACATATCATCTTGGAGACAAACAAATGGGGGCAGAAAAGAAACAAAAGAAATTCAAATTCCTTTTGGTGTCCTAACAAGGGAAAAATCAGCATCTCTTTACGAAATTGTATGCATAAACACAGCAAATTTCATGTGGAATGTTGATAAATCGATGATCATTGATGCTTTTTAAGTTTACTTGTTTGGTTTGTCAATTATACCCAAAACCCAATTTCCCCAACCAAAAGGCAAAAAAAAAAAAAAAAACCACACAAACCATTATGATTAAGTACATGAGTTTGTTTACTTTCTACCTAGCCAGCAAATCATGGTTTTCTGTAAACTGAATGATACGTGACAGAAGGATCAAATTTACAGAAAAAAAGAAGAAGAAGATATCAATTCAATTAGGAACATCAATCTTGGAAATCATATGCAATAGAAGGACAAAAGGTACTAGCAGGAAATTCTCAAGGGGTGTGTGTAAGCTGGCAGACAAAACAATCATACCTCTCTCAAGTAATTTCCCTGTGTCTGATAACACAGTTTTAACGCCTCTCTGAAGCTTCTTCATCACAAGAAAGTTTATCTCCCACAAACACGTATGATCATCAAACACTTGCTGATTGATCTGGCGAAAGCGAAATGCCTCTTATTAATAACTTCATTCCAACTCCTCCTCTTACATAAGAAACACCGAAAAGTTTTCGGGAGAAATCCAAAAGCTGTACAGAGTGAGGCAGTGAAATCATCGGAAAAGTTAGTATTTATAAATACGTCTAATGTACTTAATCTTCTTTAGGGGTGGTGACCAAGTCGAAGCTCCAAGTCCAAACCATCATCTTCGACTCCGCCCTGTGATCTCTTCCCTTTGCTGTCATCTACCACATGTGAAGGGCCAACTTGCAAGCTCCGCCCCCACTGCCACTCTTCTCCATCATAAGTACTCTCTTCGGATGGATTCCTTGGCACATAGAAGTGATTATTATCATTGCAATTTCGCCCGTGTAGATCGGGCCTCGCACCCCACACCAACGCCGGCAAGTACATGGGGTTGTGGACGGTGGATGGTTCTGGCAACCCACAATAGTATGGAGGATAACTCGATGTAGGGAGGAGTGATCCTAGGGGCACATAGCTCTCGTCAGGGTTTATGCTCAAGAGCGGAGAGAAGCCTGAGTTGTTTGACGGCCTTGACTTGTTGACTCTATCTTTCCTGTGGATGTTCATGTGCCCTCCCAGGGCCTGAGCGGTGGTGAAGCCTCGCTTGCAGAAGACACAGCCATAGGACCTCGCTGCGCTCCCTGTCTCGTCGTTGGTTGGGTCTAACCGGTCGGTGTCATCGCTGGAGCTTTTCGAGTCGTCAAAGTGGCTGAATTCCATGGTGGGGTTTGAGATGAGAGATGATTGAGAGTTGTTGGGCTTGAGTTGAGATCAGTCTAAAAGAGTTTGCTTAGAAGGGTCTTCTTATAATGAGAAAGGAGACAAGTAAAAGACATGGGAGGAGTGCTTGTGTGAAGGAAGTGAAGGCTTTTTGTGTGTCGTTTGATTTGAAGAAGAAAAGTCAGAAAGAAGAGAGAGAGAGAGAGAGAGAGAGAGAGAGATTAAAATTCTAGATTTAGTTCGCCGGCTGTAGTTGATGCCTTTTTTTTTTTCCCTAGCAGACAGTTATTTCATATATCTAATTATTATTATCAACATTTTCAAGCGCAGAGTTTATCTGTCCATGTATGCTGTTGTAGCAATCAACCAGAGGTTTTTCCTTAACGCGGTCTTCTTTTTGTCTCTCTCTCTCTCTCTCTCTCTCTCTCTCTATATATATATATATATATATATATATATATGTATATATATATCTACAATCTGCACACACATGTAAATGACTTTCCTAAATTTGGATATGTTCTGACAGTTGAACGTGTTGGGAACGTATTCATATTGTGGTGCATGCATCTTCTGCTATACTTTGCCTTTCTGCCAATGAGGAGAAGTTCGCTGTTCTTCAGCTAAGTTGAAAACAAATCCCTTTTCTTTTCTGAGCATTGTATTCTTAACAGCAAACTCATTCAATAAGACTTTATTATATCATTTAGTCCCTAGGCTTCAATTGGACCACAAGCATTATTTTTCCTCGCTCCTATTTCCCATTTCCACAAGCATCTTGAAAATATTTAGGAAGTATGTTCAATTTTTTATGAAGTCATGCACAATTTATGCTCTGATTATTTTGGCATGGTTATTTGTTAGGCTCTGAAGACTCCATCTTTCTCCTCTCCACTTTATATCAACTTCAACCCAGCCTCTCCTTTTTATTTAAATATTGCCGGCCTAAGTATATATATTATTGGCCTTAAACTAGATATTCAATGATTAGTACTAGGGACACCACAGTAATTAACTATATACTACTTACTAAATTAATGATGTGGAAAGGTAACACTTTCCGGGATACCTGACCAGCCTTTCTTATTTTGTGCTAATGTAAGATATCTAACCAGATACTTGAAGTTGAGCTAGAGAATACTCATTTATATTATCACTAGTACAAACCATAACCTTTAAGTATTAAAATTCTTATACATGTAGCATTATCATTTCATACTATTTAGAAATACATACAACCAAAAGAAAAAGAAACAGTATCCTTAATTACAAGTAATTCTCTCTCTCTCTCTCTCTCTCTCTCTCTAAGGACTTTCCATTTTTTTTTCATTTGGCTTTTAATGGGTCCACTCCCAATATAAATAATAACTTACACACACCATCGAATTATTTACACGTAGAATTTCGATCCACGACTAAGTTCAAACAAAGATGTCATTCATCCGGCGGTAAACGTGTACGTGTTTATTTCACCAACAATAAATCTAATAGTAACCTTTACTTAAAAGAGGACTGCACCTAGTCATTATTTTAACGGTTCAAGTATTTAGATCCAAATATTTATGGACTCAAACTCAATATGGATTAAAATCCTTTATCGCCTCAAGGTAAACCCTATAGTGCCCAAATAATCTCAACCTTTTGACATAGTTATTCATAATTTTTTTTTTTTGTTTTTATAATTCAGCAGCACGAACATAGAGGTAGCCCTGATTTAAAGAGTTCATAGACCGTAATGAACTCAAAAGGGGGGCCTCCTTAATATTTTAAGCATGGACCCTATTGGCTCATGAAATACCTTGCAAACCCATAAACTAGTTAAGTTCAACGTTTGGCATATGTAGATAGTCTTAATTCAAAGAGTTTGCACACAATTGGTAGGATTCAAACAAATATTCTCTAGTTATCGAGTTAGTAATCCCTTGACATCCTAATCAAATTAGTTAATCCTAAAGGGTTTCAATCACAAATTTCTAAAGAAAACATAGCCATCTGAATGGACAGTTGAGATGATTGGAACATCATATGAGGATCCTATAGAGGTAGAGGGTTCCCAACCCTTCATTGAGATGTCATCTTTGGACATCTCAAGTTCGATTCTTTCTACTTTTGGTCTTACCTCATTTTTGTGTTTTGTTCTATAAACATGGTGTATATCTCTATGTTTTAACTTCAACCATGTCAGATTAGTTAAATGCTTCATCCTTTCTTTATTCTATCAATATTTAAGCTCAGTTTTAACTTACCTATATGGAACAGACTGAAATGAGTCTCCTCCAAGTCATCAAAATGTTTTTAAAAGAATCATTTTTCACCTAGTAGGGTCGTGGTTGTCTTTTCTGTCGGCTAGGTTCGTATTAAAAAATGATTAGTGCTTTTACTACATCTAACTCCAACCTCGAATACCGGGTTAAAATGCTTCATGCTTTCATTTTAACTTTTTCCTTTTAACTCAGGTGGCTTATTGCTGTCTTTTCCAACGGCATGCTCCTATGAAGTACGATCAAATTTAGTGATTCAAGGCCCTAATCATGATTACCATATGGAGCTCCTAAAAGTGCTTTAAATCCCATTCACTTGAATTAAACAATGGATTTGATTGAAATGCTGTACGAGGATCAAATAGGGTAGAGAACCCTCAAGTAGTTCGGCGTTCCTTCCATAGGCATCGTGACAACTCGTTTCTACCGCCATATTGGATTAAAATGCTTCCCGCTTTTGTTTCTCCAATCGATATTTAGGATGAATGATCACGCGCTTAATCTTTATTAAACCTAGATGCACCGGTCTGGGTATCCTCCGGGTTGGCGGTCTTTACAATGGGCAAGTTCGTGTTGAAAATGCGGTCAAATACGGCAAGCCACAAGGCGTTAGTTTCGGCTACCGTTTGGAAGCTCCCAAAGTGCTTCGTTGATAAAGTGTGATGAAAAAAAAAAAAAAAAGTTAAATAGCTGGTCGTCTCATCATGATGGCTAAAGGACTTGGGTGATGAAGAGCTCCCGATTGAATTAGCTGGAGAGCTTTCTTATAAAATAAATATATAAATTGATTTGAGGAAAGGTGGAGGAACCTTCCTTGGCGTTACAAAACGAAGAGGAACAGTGCGCTTGTGTTTGGAGTTTGCACTTGTCCTCACGTACAGAGATCCCTTTCGCATGATGCATGCGCGTCTATCTCCAATCGACACATACACACATATCACGAGTGGCAAAGGTTATGAGGTGCTTTCTGGTGATGAAAATATTGACATGATGTGACGATAGCTCCCACGCCCCTTGTTCTTTGTTTTAATGTCCTTTTTACTCATAGTTGTACAAAATCATTCCAAGCTCTCTCTCTCTCTCTCTCTCTCTTAAGGAATTTCTTCCCGCAAATTCATACATTATTTAAATTTTAAACCACTCAATCCTTAATAACTTAATCTTTGAAAGTAATTGGTAGTAGTCTTACAAAATTTCTATGAAATCAGAGCATGATATCGTAAATTTAAATTATTTTGGGCCCCATGAAATCTACACTTACAAAGAGGTTATAAAAAACATTGGTGCATAGAAATGAACTAATGAAATATCTATCATATAAATAGTCTTTATATAAGTTTCTTTTTTCCTAAGAGAAACTCCTCGTTGCTTAAATTAGTGAAAAATAATTGACAAGAGGTAGTCATTAGTCTGCAGGTCTTGGCCCCCAACGAATATTTAATTTCTCCCATTTACATGACCAAATTTCAGGCTTTTCCCTATTTACGAGTCTCAACTATAGTTCGTAAATTTAACCCTTATTTGTTTTTATAAGGGAGGATGACACAAGTGGTAATTAAACTTTGATTCATTGTGCAAGGTCATCCCTGAATTTATAATATATTTTATGTGATCCTTAAATTATTAGTGAATATCTAATCTATTTCCTAGAATATATAAAAATATATATTTAATGTAATCTTTCCATTAATTCAAGTTAGCAGAATCAACTAATACAACTTCCAATCCATTAAGTTTAAATAGAATACTACAAAAAAAAAAAGTTACATGCAGATGATCTAAGTAAGTTATTCTCCTTAAATCAAGATATAATAATCCATGTTACTAGATAATGATAAACATGTTAACACTCTAATCTTTTTTTCTTTTTGCTTTTTCTAAAGTAGGTGGATATAAAGAGAAACATGTCGACTCATCATTATTAAAAATCCAACTCAACATCTAATGATCAACATCATAAAATAAAATAAAAAAATCTGATTTGTCTTTTGAGTAAACAGAGGACTACATTGAACATTTATAATAGTTCAAGGATCAAATTGAATAAAGCAAAAGTCCAATGACGCATTACACATTGGGATAAAATTTAAGAACCAATTATGTAATTCTCCCTTTCTATTAACCCGTTTTCACGTGCTTTTACTATTTTATGTAAGCAGAAGAACCTATTTATCACATGTCACTGATTTATATTATAGTCATATTTTCCTACTTTAAAAAGAAATTTCCTTTAATCAGTCTTCTAGTTTGTAGGTTCTAGACATGGACATCAAGTATATTTATACTTAGTCAAATTTGCAAATACGTGATTTTCATAACCATAATTTGCAACCCACTAATTGGTAGTATGGTTGGAGAACAATATAGTCCGCCCATTGTCTCCGCCAAAAAAAAATTCTTTGCATCAGCCGCGTGTATGGTAAATTAATTTGTTGCTCCAAGTTAATCACTCATAAGTGGCTTACGTGTGTACTTTATGATCATCTATCTTTTTGTCAGTCATTTTTCATATGTAAAATTATTTTTAAATGTGTTGATTGTACTTACAATTATACTGGTGAATAAGAACTTTCTATTTTTGGCAATAATCGCAATCAGTCCTGTTCAGAAGATATGAGACCGCAAGGTGTGCACCAAGAGAGGAGCTGGCACGAGAGCGATTGTTTATATGCTTATGTGGGAGTAGGTTAATTTAAGTGTATTAGGAAGTTCGAACGTGGCTAAGAATCATAATCACGCCCTTAAATTTAGTTTATATTCTTTAATCATATACAGAAATGCTGATTCACCATCGACCTAATAACCAACACGTGCTACATGATTAAGATGGGAAAGAAGCAAAATAATTAAATTGATTTTAGACAAAATGGCATTATGTTGCATGTCCCCTATCTCCAAATGGTCCGAGAAGAAGAGAAGACATGACCCCTTTCGATTTAAAACTTTTTCGTGATTTCATTTCTGAAGATTCTGTCTCGAGGGATGAAGTTTCATTTGTTGAATGCTTGGTGATGTGTGCAATTATGGGTTCGAGTTTTAGCGTCATTTAGCGTTGATTTGACCGATTCAAAAGGGTTGTGCAGAAAAAAATGAAAAAAAGAAAGGAAAAGACAATAGAACAAAAATGGCTTCCCATGATAAAGCATGGAAAAGGGGTGGAAGAGAGAGGAGAGAGAGAGAGAGAGAGAGAGAGAGAGAGAGAGAGAGCTGGATATGCACGACAACAACGTAAGTGCTTGCGAGCTACTTGCTCGTCTTTACCGAATCACTCGTCCTCTACTTGGATCTCTCCTTAAACTTATTCTTGGCGTGATTTCATCAACTTTGTTGTCTTACTAACTAATAAAGTTCTGCTGTCCAGTCGAGACGGATCTTCCCATGAGGCACAAAAAATGTGATGTAAGTTGATGATGATTGTCGCTAATTAAAATCCTCCAGCGATGCCGGCTTCTGAGTAAGAAAATCTTCAAATCTGGAAAAGCATTCATATAATAAGTTTCAGAATTTGGATTATTGCAGCAATGCAGAAATGCCTAGCTAAGCTAATACTATTGTTGGCTGATAGCAAGGGAAATGAAAGAAGAGAAAATGATCATTTTAGTTGATGTAGATTGTGAATGTCGATGAATTCTTCTCATGTGACTACATGAAAGGAGAAAGATATGGTTGATTCTCATGGCTGATGATGAAGAGAGTGACAAGACCAATGATTTCTCCGTGGTCAATTAACTTTAATATTTAGAGGCATTAAACTTGGAAGTCCAAGATTTATTGGACTTTCAAAGATGTAGCTGAGAATTGCGATGAAAAAGAGAGAAATGTAATATTTTATAAATTACTAAACGAAGAACACAAGACCTCATTATTTCGTTCAAGAGATGTCCCTTACATGAAATGGAATGACTATAATGAAATGGATGAGAGTATTTTCACAGATGATTAGATGATTACAATGTCACGTGCAATCATCCTTGAGCTCTCTTAATGGAATTCTCTTATCTTGAACTTTTCATGAAATTAAAGAGACGTTCATAAGAAAATCATAGGTATATTGGTTCTTTGTGATTTGGTGGCTTTGCTGTACCCTATAATTGACTTTGCCTTAATATGGAACCGATGTAGTAGGGGCAAATGCCACTTTGAGGAGAGTTATTAAACATCTCAAAGTTATCAATTATCATTCACTTTCACTTTTTCGTCATGATTGCCTAATAGTGTTTGGAAAGGATTATAAGAAGAAAAAAAGAGAGAAAATCAACTAGTATCCATCTAAATCGTCCCATTTTCGAAGGGTTTCAATCTGATTAGCAATTAACTGCGAGGAATATGGAGAAATTCAGAAGAAAACTTCTAATTGTTTCCATTCCCCAATGTGATCTTCGGGCAGGCGAAAGGGGCCCAAAAGAGATGAAATTGCAAGAAAAGGGCTGAGAAAGGCCGAATGGGTACTGAAATGGGCCTGAAGTGGGCTGCACAACCGCATTGTGAAGCTCATCCAGCAAGCCAGACCGACCCAGTGCCTGGCTAGTGCGGCCATGTACCTGGCTACGGCCAGGTTGACCCTGGACCTGACACATGGTCTGCCTAAGTGGGTAGGCTGCCACCTGGTACTGATTTTTTTTTCTCCCTCAAAATTTGTCACGTGTCTTTCAAAAATTAATTAAACTTCGACCGGAATAACTTTTTCGTACATAGTCCATTTGACCCGAGTTTTCTCCCACATAAATCTTATGACCCGAAAATTTTAAAAGTGCAGGCCGCATTGTGGAAAAATTATCGGGATCACGGAATTATGAAAATGGGGCCTAATAAATGGTCATGGTGAAAACTTGTTATATTTTTTTCGCGTCTTACACCCGATTAATGTAATTGTTGCAACATCAAAAAACTTGCGACTTGATGTTCTTATTGATATCAATATTAAGTTCATTTTACAAATTGCCCAATACTTTCAAATTGAACAATTAAAAAGCATGTCATCTTAAGATCTGACCATCTAATCTATGCCAAAGTTTATACCTTTAAAAATCTCTTGGTGAATACCGCGCAATTATATCATATGATTGAATTTTTAATAAAATTTATTTTTCATCAATTTTGGTCAAGCTTTTCGAAAATCTTAGGTCAAACTTTGAGGTATCAACAATTGCTATCGTTGAAGACAAAGAGAGCTGTTGCCCTCTTACCTCTCTTGAAGCTCTTAGTCTTTCCTTTCTCTCCTAATTTGTTTTGGGAGTAGCAAGTGTGAATAAATTCCTGCAGCTGATGTTGGGTTAACGTAGAGACCAGTTCAACCATTCGTTCAATCAAGAGCCACCAAGGAAGACATTTGAAACGTGGCTCTATAACCCTTCGAGATTAAGCTGCTCTAGATTTAAATATAGATTTGGGACCTGTCTACAAGTATTTGATCTGTGTTCTTTTAACATTTTGATGTTGGTGTCTTTGCACGACGATAGTGATGAGGATGTTGAACATAGACGTGCACCATAGGCCATTGTAAATGAAGTGGAAGATCGCAGCGTGTGCTCATCATTAAATCTGATGATCGGCTGCCAATTGTTTATGGTGTTAGATTTGTTCTCTAAGGATGAGAGTGTACTTCTAATTGTGGACTCTACTTTGTTATTTGCTTTCTAGCCTTTACTTTGTTCTGTAGTTAGTTGGGATTTGCTAGGTTGAAAGCATTCTATATACCTTTCAAGTTTTATTTTGATATATGAATGGTATCTTTCTTTCGACCAATAAAAAAAAAAAAAGCAATTGCTTTATGGAGAAATGACAAAAATGGCCCTTGAACTTTAACTCAAGGTGTAATGTGATTCATAAATTTTTAATTAATTCAATTATTAAACTTTAACCTAATGTGCAATGTCCTCTCTAATTTTTTTTTTTTGGTGGTCCTTGAACTTTAAATTAATGTGCAATATCTTCCCTGAAATTTTAATTTGTTCAATGTAGTCCATGAACTACATAAAAATGTCTAATGCTATCCCTGAATAAGAATAAACAAGGCTTTGATCGAGTAAGAATGAACTAGGATACATTATGGGAAAATAAACTTCCATCTAAGAGAAGCAAATGAAAGACTTTCATAAAAATTCTTCAAGTGTTGACTTGTTCACCTGAGCCGTTTGGACCAGACTAATATATACATATATTTTGAATTCTTATTATTGAAAATTAAATACCCTAATTACTAATTGCCAATTCGTCAAAATTCACTCTTAGTCATGTAGAAACGTGAAAACCCTAATTGCCTTGTTCTTAACTTACGCCTTTACCGACCAAAAAAAAAAAAAAAAACTCACGTCTTTCTCTTGCTCACGACATTTACTCTCAGACTCTCAATCACGCATCTCACAGCCTCTCTCACAATGGTTGTCGCTCACTATCAGTCTCGCCTCTCGCAGTCACAACCTCACTTACGACACTAACTCTCAATCACACCTCTTGCTCATGACGGCGGCGCTCACTCTCAGTCTCACGAGTCTTACCTCTCTTGCCTCCCTCCTCACTTTTCTTATTCCGTTGGCTTGCAGCTTGACACCACCCTCTATCCCTCTCACTCATTTAGTGAAAACCTTGGACTATTTCTAACTATATAGGAATTAAATGCATTATTCTAAACATGAAGGCCCTAGACCATGATACACCTACCCTAGACCATGATACACCTAAGTTCTAATTATGCAAATGACATTTGACGTGAGATATGCATGAGGATTAATAAACTTTAATTACGTATTAAAATATATGTTATATCTAAAATTCAATGACATCATCGAATAACATGTTTTTCAACTCAATAAAAAAAAAATCAGTCTATCACCCATAATAAATCACACGAGATAATATTAGGGGTCTAACCTTTAGTCTCAAAGGCCAATGCCCCAACATATCTTTATCAACGCATTGAGATATGGACAAATCTTGATGTATTTGATTAATTTTGGCCCGGATCTTGATTATCATTTTAAGGATGGAAAAAAGAAGTGTGTGCATCCATATAACTTGCTAAATTGTACATAGTTTGGTTAGTCCATCTTATATGTCTCTTACTCTCTCTCATTTGCAAAATCACTTGCTGATATTGATAATCATTAAGTGATAATATTGAGATGATTATTCAGGATATGTATAGATGATGATAATTATATGTAGATGACGGTATTTATTGTGATGATAGCACTTAGACTGGGAGAGAAACACTGGTCTTGTCAAAAATTTATATCAATTGTCAACTTGTTGTCACTCGATGCTTGTCTTTAAATAAGATTATACAATCAAATATTACTATTGTGTGTATTGGTTGAGTATTATTGGGTGATTTATACCCAAGTCATTGTGCGGATGTAATCTTATTAGGTGTGATCCTAATATGATGTTACGACCCCAACTCCATCTCTAGAGTTTTGAGTAACAGGGGTTATTTTCGCGACATCCTAAGCTCATCGCCGTCTTGATTCTTTTTATCTTGTTAACATGCACCATGCGGAAACGTGAATAAACAACTCCCTAGACAAACAACAGTCGGAAGACTAGGACAAACATCAGATAGAACACACTAGTTTATATTATAATAGTACTTTTACAAACCCTTTTTCTATAGGCCATCTTTTCTTTTTACATCCCTAATGTGGATCCTTGGAAATCATGACCATATTTAGAAAAATCTAGGTGAAATGATGAATCACCATCCTTCATGAAGAAGCTAGGGTGTTTTAGAGAATTCCATTTTGTCCATTTCTTGGCAACATGGAAATCATGAAGAAATAGGCCATTGAAAATGCAACCGAGACCAAGCAAGGGTTTCTGTGTACATCCCCTAACGACCATTCCAACACACCCTAGATTCTTGACTAAGTCTCCCTCAGTGTAGGTGTAGTAGGCAAAGTTCCACTTATTGGCTAGATTGGTGGCCTAAGGCGCGGCTCAACGACCGACCCTTATATTGACTTCGGTAGGTCGTATCGAATCCATGATCGGCCGTAGGCTTCATCCTGGTTGTCTCCCTATTGTCATGTGGCTATTCGAGATCGATCATATTTATGCCCGACACACAATCATATCGGGTCAAATCATGGTCATCCACGACCGGTGCATGACTGAGTGGAATCACCCGTGACCGGTGCATGACCGTTTGGACCGACCCATGATCGTTGACTGTGACCATCTCTCGATCAACCTTGATGGTCGGGTAGTTGCCCATTGACCGAACTACTCGAGTCCATGATTGTAGTCATGGGATTGGTCCACAACCGTTCTTTTGATCGATCCATTATCAGCATATGGTCGAATCCTAGGATGATCCATGGCTTATCCTTGCCATTGGCACACCAGATTCACAACCATTTCTCGTAGGTCGAAACCGGGATGTCACAACTCTCCCACCTTAAAAATTTTTTTCCTCGAAAGTTCAAAACATTCATGATTAATGAAATAGATACGGGTACTTCTATTTCATGGCGTCTTCACTTTCCCATGTTGCCTCTTCCATGCCATCGTATTGCCATAGAACTTTTACTAAGGGAATGTCCTTATTTCTTATTACTTGCTCTTTTCAATCCACGATCTGCACTGGCTCTTCAACATACGACCCTCTATCATCTACTTCATTCTCATAGAAGTTTAGCACATGTGCTGAATCAAGCTCATACTTTCTCAACATAGATACATGAAACACATCATGTATTTGAGCATTTCAGCGGCAATGCCAACCAATAGGCCAAATTCCCAATCCTTTCTAGGATTTCAAATGGTCCTATGTACCGAGGGCTCAGTTTTCCCTTTTCTTCAAAGCGAGACACACATTTCAAGGGAATATTTTGAGAAAAACATGATCACCTACCTGAAATTCTAGAGGTTTTCGTTGTCTATCCGCATAACTTTTCTATTTTCCCTGGGAAGTGCTAAGCCTATCTTTACTTACTGGTGTGGTTTTTGCCATGGGTTGGACTAACTCTGGATGAGTGACTTCCGTTTTCCCAACCTTATTCGAATGGACTAGAGTTCTGTAAGCTTGACCGTATAATGCCTTGAATGGAGTGATGCCAATACTTTGCTGGAAACTTCAGCTCCACCCTGCTTCCGCTGCCCCACTCTAATTTCAACTTCTTCGGGATCTCCCATCCCGAAAAACTTTGGGGGTCATAGCTTTGAGAACTATTCTACTAGTCCTTGCATAAGGCATTCGCCATTTCCATTTTTTTTTTCCACTTGTAGAGGCATTAATAAGAGCAAAGGCTACTTGTTGTTGAGACTACTGATCCATCATGCTTTCAATGGTCATAAAAGCTTGTAGAATTTCTTCTAGTTGGAGGTCATATTTCAACTTTCCTTTCAAAGTCACCTAATCTCGAGCACTCATGTTGTCTACTAATAGGACAATTACAGGGATTCTAGGGATGTTTTCTCTATGAGAACAAGAAAAGATTAGTAATTCCAATTTATCGTTAGGAAAATCCATAAAACAAGACAATCACATGCATGGAATGTTTTTCCTAATGAACTATGCCACGATTACCAGCACACCTCATCACTTCAGGTAATAACCTCGCTCTGATACCAAAAACTGTCACGACCCCAACTTCATCTCCAGGGTTTTGAGTGGCGGGGTTATTTTCGCGATGTCCCAAACTCATCACCGTATCGATTCTTTTTATCTTGTTATCATGCATATGCGGCAACGTGAATAAACAACTCCTCGGACAAACAACAGTTGGAAGACTGAGACAAACATCACATAGAACACACTAGTTTGTATTATAATAGTACTTTTACAAACCTTTTTTTTTTACGGACCATCTTTTCTTTTTACATAACACTAAATTTTCCACATAGGCTAGGGGAATTTCCTGTCTCCTCTAGCATGATTGCAGCTCCCAATACTGACGGGAGACTTCCATGCCTACAAGACTAAAAGATAAGGGAGTGAGTGTTAGGGAAATTCAATAAGTAAAATTCCTAGTTCTCTACTAGGAAAGCATCCATCATCAAAGCCTAGCAAGTACAACACTCACAAACATTCTTGATGGCAGTTCAATAGAAACTAATTACTACATCTCGAATACATGCAGATATCCATAACAACATACTTCAATACATGCTTACCTTCGGCTTATCAATGAACATATCAATATATCATGCTTATGCAAAATTGACACTCATGCACATTCATTTAGGGCCTGCACGACAACATTTTAGTTTCTCCCAATTTCTGTTCTTTTGTTTCCCGGAACAAAAAAAGAACAAAAATCCGTTTGGTAATGCTAACTTATTTTTCTATTCCTCGGAATAGAAAAGTAGCCAAGGAATAAATTTGGAACAGAAACAAGAAACAAAAAAAAATAGCTTCTTGTTTCCGGAAACAATTTCTAGAAATAAGTCAATTTTCTTTTGTTCTTCTTTCTTGCCGCGGCCACCTCCAATTGCTTGGAGCCACCGTCAACCGCTAACCACCGATGATTGGTGCCGCCGCCGCCGAACGCTCGCCGCCGCTTGACCATTGACGATCGCCACCGACCGCCATCGCCATTGGTAGCCGCTGCCTGCCGCCGTCGCCGCATGACCATCGGCCGCCAACCTTTACCCTGACTGCCACGTCCCCCACAGCCTACCGGCTGGTGGCGGCACGTGGCAATGGGCGGCGGCGGTCGTGGTCGACGATCTGTGAGCAAGAATAAAAAACAAATAAATGCAAAAAATAAAAAAATCGTACCAAACGCATGTCTATTCTTTTTCTACTTCAAAAATAGAAATTTTGTGTAGTTATCAAACACCTTATTTTACTCAGAAATTGTTCCCCGGAGTAGAAATATAAAAGAACTATTTCTACAAAAAAATTGTTCCCCGGAACAAAAATGTTACCATTCGCACCCTTAGTGTTGTCCTAGCTCGACTAGGCCCACCCGGCTCGACCAGGGCTTCCAGCTTCTTGCTAGGCTTCTTAGCTTAAGTAGGGCATTTGGCACGACCAAGGCTTCTCGAGGCTAGCTACCTAAGGCTTCCGGGTTCAAAACCCAAGCATATTGGCTCAATTAGGGCATTCTGACTCAATCGAGGCATCCCTTTCAATGAATGAGGTGCCGCCGTCAACGCTGTGTGGTGACGGACGCTTTTTCCTTTTTAAGTGCATTAATAATTTCTCATACAAGCTGGTTCTTATATTTTCTATTAGCCGACACATGCATGGCTCGAAGGCGCGCTCATTCATTCGTGTGTGTCATGAATTTCTTATACATCACTAGCAAATATGTCGGGAACGATCTTTGGTCCGTAACTTGAACTAATCACTTAGCATTCATCCCTATAGTAAACAAGGCTCGAAAACGGTATGCCTCAATACCGACCCAAGACCTCGAGACTTGGATACACCTCGCTTTAGTGATGATCCTAAGCTTGATGGACCTCGGCTTCAACCCAATGTGAATACACATGTATTGAGAATGACCTTTGGCTCACGGTTTGATCCAACACTAAGCACGAAGTCCCCGTGTCCATTCAGGCTATAAAAATCGGCATGCTTGGTGCCTTACTAAGACCTCTTGGATTTCGACGATCCCTGTATCGATCAAGGCATAAAATTGGCATGCCTCAATGTTGATTTAGGACCTTGCGGCCTTGAGCGATCCCTACACCAAGCAAGACTTGTACCCAGCATCCTATTTATGCCGAAACCAAGGCTTTATGGCTTGGGCGACTTTGTCTTGCGATGAACTCAATCCGAATGAACCTCGATTTCATTCCGAATATAAATTACTCAAGCACACGGCTATGTCCAATAACAAGCAAGGTTGAACAAAAGACATCGCACACCGCCCATGGCTTGACGGATGAGCACTTAACTAGCCTCAACGATAGGATCTACCTTTTTAAAGGGAAAGGAGGAATCTTACTTACCTTCGCAAACCTCAAGAACTAGCGTGGATAGCTTGATGAGTTGGTGGTGCGAGGTCAAGAGGAAGGAATGGAAAGGGAGAATAGGCGTGAATGGCAAAGGGACTTAAAGTGATGGAAATGAATTTGAGCCCCTCCTATTTATAGGCACCAAGCTCATTATTACTCATTCAAGTGGCCCAATCACATTTTTTTAAGTGGCACGACTATATCATCAAGGTGACAAACCTAGTTTACAAGGTGGCACACCTAGGGTTCTAAGAGAACACTTGACATCTTTTTATCGGACCACCTATTGGCTTGCTTTCCAAGGCTCAATTTAAACTCATGATGTGCCTATGGTCCTGAGGGACACATAAGCCTCTTTGATGCTTAATGTCCTCTTCTAATTGGTTGGCTCTTGCCTTGTTCACCAAGGCTATATTTTAGGGTCATTATAGCCTAAGATTCTAGAGGACACTTAAGCATGAATTACTAACTTCTTGTCCAAGGCAAATCTCAAGCCCTCATTACCAAATCTTCGAGTGGACACCTAGTCTTATGAGGTGGAGATCTAATGACTTAGTGCCATCATTTAAGGCCTTACTTATCTCCTCTTTAATGGGCCACATGAGCACTTAGCACATTATTAAGGGGACAACTCATTATGAATAGGTGGCACTCTAAAGGATAATGTGGCATCAAGGCCATAGGATAGCCATAATTAGCTCCAACGTGTCATATTTTTATTGGGACATTTGGCTTGAATACTTTGCTTAATCCCCAAGGTGGATCCTTGGTAATCATGACCATATCTAGAAAAATCTAGGTGAAATGGTGAGTCACCCTCCTTCATGAAGAAGTTAGGGTGTTCTAGAGAATTCCATTTTGTCCATTTCTTGGCAACATGGAAATCATGAAGAAATAGGCCATTGAAAATGCAACTGGGACCAAGCAAGGGCTTTTTGTATACATCCCCTAACGACCATTCTGACACACCTGAGATTCATGGCTAAGCCTCCCTTAATGTAGGCGTTGTAGGCAAAGGTGCCTTTCTTGGCTAGATTGGTAGCCTAGGGCATGGCTCAATGACCAGCCCTTAGATCGACTCCGGTCGGTTGGATCGAATCCTAGATCAACCGTAGGCTTCATCCAGGCTAACTCCCTATTGTCATGTGGCTATTGTCATGTGGCTGTTCAAGATCGATCATATTTATGCCCAACACATGATCCTATTAAGTCGAATCATGGTCACCCACGACTGTTGCATAATCGAGTGGAATCACCCGCGACTGACACATGACCGTTTGGATTGATCCATAATCGTTGACTGATCCATAATGGTTGTGACCATCTCTCGATCAACCCTGATGGTCGAGTAGTCCTCATTAACTAAACCGCTCAGGTCCGTGATCGTGGCCATGGGATTGGTCCACAATCGTTCCTTTGATCGATCCATAATCATCATATGGTTGAATCCTAGTACAATCCATGGCTTATGTCATGACCCCAACTCCATCTCCAGGTCATGAGTGGTAAGGGTTATTTTCGTGACATCCTAGGCTCGTCGCCGTCTCGATTCTTTTTGTCTTGTTATCATGCACATGTGGAAACATGAACAATTAACTCTCCAGACAAACAACAGCTGGAAGATTGGGGCCTACATCAAGCAAAACACACTAATTTATATTATAACAATACTTTTACAAGCCCTTTCTCTACGGGCCCTCTTTTCTTTTTACATCACAGTATAAGTTTTCCACATAGGCCAAGGGAAATCCTATCTCCTCTAGCATGACTACAGCTCCCAACACTGACGCGAGACTTCCATGCCTAGAAGACTGAAAGATAAGGGATAAGTTTTGGGGAAACTCATTAAGAAAAATTCCTAGTTATCTACTAGGAAAGCATCTCATCATCGTTAAAGCCTAGCAAGTACAATACTCACAATGAAATGTCGATGACACATCAATAACAAACTTGTTGCTACCCTTGACTACATGCAAATGTCCATAGCGACATGCTTCAATGTATACTTATCTTTGGTTTATCAATAAGTATATCAACATATCACACTTATGCATATACCGGCACTCATGTAAATTCATTTACCGTCATCCTGGCTCAACCAGGCTCTCCCAGCTCAACCAAGGTATCTAGCTTCAAGCTAGGCATCCTGGCTCAACCAGGGCATCCCAGCTCAACCGAGGTACCTTGGCGCTAGCTCACCAAGGCATTCGGGCTCAACCAAGGAATCCCGAGGCTAGCTTACCCGAGGCATCAGGGCTCAAACCCAAGCATCCTGGCTCAACCAGGCCATCCCATTCAATGAACGAGACATCGTTGCCAACGTTATGTGACGACGGACGCTTTTTCCTCTTTAAGTGCATGCATAAATGCATTAGACAAGCTGGTTCTTATCCTTTCTCTTAGCTGACACTTGCATGGCTCAAAAGCGTGCTCATTCATTCGTGTGTGTCATGAGTTTCTTATACTTCACTAGCAAATATGTCGGGATCGATCTTTGGTCCGTAACTTAAATCAATCACTTAGCGCCCCACATCGGACAAGGCTCGAAAATGGTACGCCTCAATACCGATCCAAGACCTTGAGGCTTGGGTACACCTCGCATGATGATCCCAAGCTTAACGAATCTCGACTCCGATCCGATGTGAATACACATGCATCGAGAATGACCCTCGGTTCACGGTTTGATCCAACGCCAAGCACAAAGTCCCCACGTCCACTTGGACTATAGAAATCAGCATGCTTGATGCCTTACCAAGACCTTGTGGATTTGGGCGATCCCTGTACCGATCAAGGCATAAGATCGACAAACCTAAATGTCGATTCAGGACCTTGCAGTCTTAAGCGACCCCCGCACCAAGCGAGACTTGGACCCGACATCCTATTTATGTCGAAACCAAGGCCTTATGGCGTGGGGCGACCTTGCCTTGCGATGAACTCAACTCGAACAAACCTCGGCCTCATTCCAGGCGTGAACAACACAAGCACATGTTCAAGCACACACATGAACAAAACCATATAAAAGATCCAACATCCTACCCACGACTTGACAGGTGAACACTTAACTAGACTCAACAATGGAGACTACCGCCCTAGAGGAGACATAAGGATCTTACTTACCTGGGCAAACCTCAAGAACTAGCTTGGATAACTTGATGGGGCAACGGTGCAAGGCCAAGAGAAAGGAGAGAAATGGGAGAATGGTGTGTGAATGGCAAGGGGTTCCAATGATGGAAATGAATGAGGCTTCCATCTATTTATAGGCACCAACCTCATCATTACTAATCCAAGCGGTCCAATCATGTTTCTTAGAGTGGCACGGCTATGGCCTTGAGGTGGCAAGCCTAAGTTGCAAGGTGTCATGCCTAGGATCCTAAGAGAACACTTGCCATCTTCTTATTGGACCACCTATTGGCTTGCTCTCCAAGGCTCAACTTAGGCTCATGATGTGCCTATGATCCTAAAGGACACATAAGTCCCTTTTGATGCCTCATGTCCCCTTTTAATTGGTTGGCTCTTGCCTTGTTCACCAAGGTTGTATTTTAGGGTCATTATAGCTAAAGATTCTAGAGGACACCTAAGCATGAATTACCAACTTCCTCTCCAAGGCAAATCTCAAGCCGTCATTACCAAATCTTCGTATAGACACCTAGGCTTATGATGTGGAGATCTAATGACCTAGTGTCATTAATTGAAGCCTTATTTGTCTTCATTTCATTGGGCCACAAGAGCACTGTAATCATTATTAAGGGACAAGTCATTATGCACCAGTGGTACTCTAAAAGATGAGCTATCATTTAGGCCACAGGCTAGCCATCATTTGCTCAAGATGTCTTATTTTCATTGGGACATTTCGCCTAGACTCCTTGCTTGATCCCCAAGGTAGATCTTTGGTAATTATGGCCAAATCTAGAAAAATCTAGGTGGAATGATAAGTCAACTGTGACACCTAGGATCTCAAATCCTATTACATGGCTTACTCAATATAATTAAGTGAGACTTTAATTTGTGATCAACATAAATTTCAGTAATTAAGAAATGAATTGCTGTTAAACTGAATCGTGAGAAAGTGAGCTGTACTCGGCTCTATTATTTATTAAACTTTGTCTCTTTACACGTGGGGAGATTATGTTAAGAGGGGAATTTCTACAAAAAACACAAGTAGCTACGAACACTAACTATCCCGCCTCTCATTGTGCATGTACAAGTTGTTAGAACATCAAAAAACAAAATTCTCCCACACGTCAAACACTCCTCGGCCACCTCCTACACCGCAGAACTACCACCGTGGGTCGGTCCATCGTCATACAGCGCCAAGGGTCCCACCAACCGACCATCTACCCGAGAGTAAAGGGCCATGAAGACCAGGTATGCCGGTCCTACGGGAGCCCCTGTGTCTACTGTCAAACAAGACGTGCATTTGACAAAGACAACACCCGGAAAATATCGGTCATGGAATTCCTCTTGCCGCCATACAAAATTGGCGGGAGAGCCATACAGGATGGTGGTCGTGGTAGCAGGCGGTGAAGGCGGCACATACGACATCTTCTAATTTGAAGAAAACAACATAATAAACAAGTGTGAGTTTTTTTAAAATAAAAACTCAGCAAGTGGGCAGTTAGTCCTACATGGATTTGGCCAATAGCACACAAGTAAGAAAACAAATTGTCATTTAACTAAATCAACAAGAGTCTAGCTGGAACAATAACCCAAGGGGAGACGACACCCACCCTAAACCCCTCGCACCCAACCTGGCATCACAAGGTCCCCTGAGAAGCTGTTCAACCCTTCTCAGACCTCTGGAGAGAACACCATTACTTCTTTTCATCCCTCTCCAGGCATCCCGACACCCGGGGTCTCACATTGGCTTTTTAGCCAACCATACATTCATAATTCCACCTTGTTGCAGCATCTATAACTTCAGTACACAAAGCAGTTCTAGTCTTACACAACTTTCATGAAAGAAGTTTCACCCAAATCTCAACACAACGAACCACACAAAATGGACAAACCAGAGAGGTCAAGAGTTCTCAGTTCTGGAAAACAGCAGGCAAACTCAAGCACTTGCAATCTACAAACCTAGATTAAGTCTAACGGAACCAGCTAACCAAATGGGAGCCTTTGAGCGGTCGACTAAGCGATTCTCGGCACCCACGACTCGCTAAAGTTAAGTGGTTACATTGAAGGCCTACCCAGTCCAAAAACGTGCATTCCAGTACCCAAATTTTGGACTCAAGCAGTAACCATAGTCCATAAATCGCACATGCAGAGCTACGAGGAGTTCATCCGAACACCCTAGACCCCAAGAACAGCTCTACACTCAGCATCCGGACGGTAACAAACCCATACGTTCCCAACCCAGCTCTAGACAGAGCTTTAGCGTGCAACTTCTGCACCTAAATCGCAATACCAAGTCCGAAATCGACATACACAGCTAGGCGAAGCTAATCCGTGGACTCAAGACCTTAACAACAGCCCCACTTGCCTGGATTCTTCACCGACAGAAGGAAAAGGGAGTGTCGGGCGAGCTAGAGTTCCACGACCGACGGTGGAGCTCCGAACAGACGACTTCGCTGCTAGATGGAGGCACCGGTCGTGAGAGGCCGAGATGAGGTCGGGCTTTTGGTGAACGAAGCAAGAGCAGGGGAGAAAAGGAATGGGTATTTCGGTAGAGAGAAGAAGAGAAGACGCTGCTCTGTTTGGGGAAAAAGTATCGAACGTTTCAAGGATGGAGAATGAATATAAAAAAGAAATAAAATAGAATATACAAGTGTTGCCCCTCCCTTCCTTCTCAACGCCACATGGCTGCAACGTGGGGGAAGAAGAAAAAATTTCTTCTTAAAATAATCCTTCACCCCTTACTCTCTCACGTACGATAGGTCTTCACCAGAATATTATTATTATTATATATATATTTAATTTAATTTAATTTAATTTAATTTAATTTTTTATTTTTTTTTAGCCTCAAACATGCCCATTCTAATTAACGAGTGAAGAGACTAGAATTTGGGCGTCACAAATCTCCCCCCCCCTTAGAAAATTTCGTCCTCAAAATTGGACTTCAATTAAACAAATGAGGGTATCGCTGACGGATTTCTGCTTCACCTTCCCACGTCGCTTCTTCAAGGCCATGATGTCGCCACAATACCTTAACTAGTGGGATTACTTTCGTCCTCAACACTTGGTCTCTTCGGTTCAAAATTTGTACGGGTTCTTCTATATAATTCACATTTTGGTCCACCTCGATGGTCTCGTAGTCCAACACATGAGTAGGGTCGGGATGATATTTTCTTAACATGGAAACGTGAAATACGTCATGTATACCTGCTAACTTTGGAGGTAGTGCTAATCTATAGGCTACTTCCCCAACTCTTTCAAGTATTTCAAAAGGTCCAATAAAACGTGGACTCAACTTCCCCTTTTTACCAAATCTTGACACACCCTTAATTGGCGAGACCTTCAAGAAGACCTTATCTCCCACATTAAATTCCAAAGGCCTCCTGCGTTTGTTTGCATAACTTTTCTGTCTACTTTGGGCAGTCCTTTGTCGCTCCTTAATAGTTTTCACAGCGTCGATAGTAACTTGGACTAATTTGGGTTAGTTAATCTTCACTCGCCTACTTCATTCCAACATATTGGGGTTCTACAAGCCCTCCCGTACAGTGCCTCAAATGGGGCAGCTTCAATACTTTGTTGAAAACTATTATTGTACGCGAATTCCGCCAAATATAATTTTTCATCCCAGTTTCCTTTAAAATCCAACACACAGGCTCTTAGCATGTCTTCCAATATTTGGATTACCCTTTCAGATTGTCCATCAGTCTGAGGATGAAAAGCGGTACTAAACTGAAGCTTAGTCCCTAACGCAACTTGTAAGCTTTGCCAAAGTTTCGATGTAAATCTTAGGTCTCGATTAGAAGTGATAGACACGGGAACACCGTGTAGACGGACAATTTGTCTCACATAAATTTCTGCATACTTATCTATCGAATAGTCTGTTCGAACTGCCATAAAGTGAGCAGATTTGGTCAGACGATCCACTACTACCCATATTGAGTCATGTCCACTAGAAGTCCTTGGGAGTCCTTGCACAAAATCCATAGTAACATGTTCCCACTTCCACTCTGGAATATCTAGGGGTTTCAATAGCTCAAGTGGCTTTTTGTGCTCGGCTTTCATTAGGCATTGAGCAACAAATCTAGCTATGTCAGTTTTCATACCATTCCACCAGTAGTGTTGCCGCAAATTTCTGTACATTTTCGTACCTCCGGGGTGGATGCTATAAGCACTCTTATGTGCTTCTGATAATATCTCCCTTCTAAGTTCCTTATCCTTTGGCACACAAAGACGTCCTTGATATTTGACAAGTCCATCCTCAGACAACTGAAATTCCTCCCTCTTTCCATTTTGCACTTCATCTCGAATTTTTAAAATTATTGGGTCCGACTGTTGTAGGACTTGTATTCTTTGGATCGCCTGCGGTTCAATTCTCAAAGTTGCCGACATGCCTGAAAGGTGATCTACCTCTAATCTGAATTCGAAGTTGGCAATGGTTTTTAAAAGATTCCATTCTCTCACCCTTAAATTTGTCATAATCACAACTGACTTACGACTAAGGGCATCTGCCACTCTATTGGCTTTCCCTGGGTGGTACACTATTTCACAATCATAATCCTTAAATAACTCCATCCATCTTCTTTGCCTCATATTTAACTCCTTTTGTGAAAATAAATGTTTCAAACTTTTATGGTCGGTGTAAATTTCAAATTTCTCCCCATATAAATAATGTCTCCAGATTTTCAATGCGAGAATAATTGCGGCCAACTCTAGATCATGGGTAGGATAATTCTTTTCATAAGGTTTCAGTTGTCTCGAAGCATAAGCTATGACCTTTCCATGTTGCATCAAAACACAACCGAGTCCTTAGTAGGAAGCATCACTATAGACTGTGAATCCACCAGACCCTGAAGGTAGGGTTAAAATTGGTGCCGAGGTCAATCTTCTTTTAAGTTCCTAAAAACTTTGCTCACATTTATCATTCCATTCAAATTTCACCCTCTTCTTAGTCAAGTGGGTCAAGGGGCTTGCGAGTCGTGCGAATCCTTCTATAAACCTTCGATAATACCTTGCAAGCCCTAAGAAACTCCGAATCTCCGTCGGTGTAATGGGTCTTGGCCATTCGATTACGGTCTCAACCTTTGCTTGGTCCACTGTTAATCCTTTCTTCGATACCACATGACCCAAAAATGTTACTTGGTCTAACCAGAACTCACATTTACTAAGTTTGGCATACAATTTGTGTTCTCTAAGGGTCTGTAACACGATTCGTAGGTGTTCCTTATGCTCATCTGACCCTTTTGAATATACTAAAATGTCATCTATAAAAACAATCACAAATTGATCCAGATAAGATATAAATATCATATTCATCAGATCCATGAAGGCAGCAGGCGCATTGGTCAGACCAAAGGGCATAACTAGAAATTCATAGTGTCCATATCGAGTCCTAAAAGCTGTTTTGGGAACGTCTTCCTCCTTAATTCTTAATTGATGGTAACCAGACCTCAAGTCAATTTTTGAAAAGACCGAACTACCAGCTAGTTGATCAAATAGATCATCAATCCTTGGCAAAGGGTATTTATTCTTAATCGTAACTTGGTTCAATTTCCTATAATCAATGCAAAGACGCATTGATCCATCCTTCTTTTTCACAAACAGGACTGGTGCCCCCCACGGAGATACACTCAGTCTTATAAATCCTTTATCCAATAATTCTTGCAGCTGGATTTTTAATTCCTTCAATTCTGCCAAAGACATCCAATATGGAGCTTTTGATACAGGTTCCGTCCCTGGAAGTATTTCGATAGCAAACTCAACCTCTCGATCTGGGGGTAATCCAGGGAGTTCTTCTGGAAATACATCAGGAAATTCACATATTACACTAATTTCCTCTAGCTTTGTCTCTTTCTTTTTCTGATCCTTAACCATCGCTAAATATCCTTGGCATCCTCCATCTAAGAGTCTATGTGCTTCCATTGCTGAAATAAGATTCGTGAAGGGGATCGTTCTGTTCCCAAAGAACTCATAACTAGGTTCATCAGAGGGGTTAAACTGAATTCTTTTTCTATAACAATTTACATTGGCTCGTTGCTTAGAAAGCCAATCCATGCCTATAATGGTGTCATAGTCATACATACTTATTTCCACCAAGTCAATAGAATGTGTCTTTCCCCCTATTGAGATTTTGCAATTTTCACAAACTAAGGTGGACAATACTTCATCCCTTAATGGTGTGGAAACACTAAGAGGTATTACGAGAGGTGTCACTTCTAGATTATGTAATCGCCTATATCTTTCAGCAATAAAGGAGTGGATCGCACCCGGATCAAATAATGCATAAGCCTTTTGGTCATTCAAGGAAATCGTACCTGTAATAACGGTCTTGGAAGCTTCCGCTTCCTCCTGAGTCATTGCATACACGTTTCCCATTGCTGCCGGCCTTTGCGTCTTCCCTGGTGGAAGTGCTCCCCTTGGGTGAGGTAGTACATGAAGTAATTGGCTATTATCAGCTTGCTGTCTCCCTTGGGGACATTCTCTTTTGAAATGACCCTTCTGTCCACACTTAAAACATTTCAAAAGATCAGGGCAAGGTCCTGGCCCATGTCGCCGATTACATCGTTGGCATGAGTCGTTCTGAAACATAGCCCGATTCACGTATTGTCCTTTACTCGTCCCTCCAGAATTTCCATAAGTGGGCCTCTTCCTGGAACTCCAAGGTGTATCCCGAGATGGAAAATATCGTTTGCTGCTACACACATCCTTTGTGACTCCTTGCAGCCCTGATCTGACCTTTTCTTTCTCTTCCATTTGCTCTCTAATGAGCTCTTGCTCGACCCACTGGGCTCGAGCATACACTTCATTATAGTCTCTTATACCTAAAGGCACTAACTGCTTCCTAATATTAGTCCTTAGGCCATTCAGAAACCTCTTTGCTTTATCCTCGGGATCCTCAATCAATTTAGGAGCATACCTAGAAAGTTCTGAAAATTTTGCCTCGTATTGATCCACAGTTAGTCCCTCTTGATTCAATTGGAAAAATTCAGTAATCTTTCGATCCTTCATACACTCAAAAAAATGTTTCTTGTAGAAAGCTTTCACGAACTCATCCCACACCATTTCCGCACCTGTTGGAAATATGGTAACCTTCGATGCTCTCCACCAATACATGGCGTTCCCTTCCAACTGATATTCAGCAAGTGTTATCTTGTCTTGGTCATTGCAACCAAGCAATCTAAAAATTCTTTCCATACCATCAATCCACTGCTCCGCTTCCTCGGGACGTCCCATTCCCGAGAATTTTGGCGGCTTTAATTTCAGGAACTGCTCTACTAGTCCCTGGGTGCGATGCTCCGCCGGAAGTGGCTGTTGGGGTGGCGGCAGAGGTGGTTGTTGCAATGGAATTTGGGCATGTCTCTCCACCAAATTCCCCAAGGAAACTAAGGCTTGCAACACATCCTCCATCCTTGGCCCTGCCCCTGACGCAGCCGCTTCTCCCCTCGGCGGAGACGAGCTCCTCGATCGCACCATTTTTCTCTTAAACTTTCTGCACATTACCCACATCAAGAGTAAGAGATTTATGCTATTAGTTAAAGGTAACGTAATATTCCCACGTTACTCAGACTATATTAATCATAAACTAACTACCTATACCAATAATTGTCCTAAATTACACAGACAATAATGTCTATACACTTAGGTACACTACCATTCATCTAAAATTCCTACGCCTTATCACTCCAACATAACCTGGCTCTGATACCACTCAATGTGACACCCAGGACCTCAAATCATATTACATGGCTTACTCAATATAATTAAGTGAGACTTTAATTTGTGATCAACATAAATTTCAGTAATTAAGAAATGAATTGCTGTTAAACTGAATCGTGAGAAAGTGAGCTGTACTCGGCTCTATTATTTATAAAACTTTGTCTCTTTACACGTGGGGAGATGATGTTTAGAGGGGAATTTCTACAAAAAACACAAGTAGCTACGAACACTAACTATCCGGCCTCTCATTGTGCATGTACAAGTTGTTAGAACATCAAAAAACAAAATTCTCCCACATGTCGAACACTCCTCGGCCACCTCCTACACCGCAGAACTACCACCGTGGCTCGGTCCGTCGTCATACAGCGCCAAGGGTCCCACCAACCGACCATCTACACGAGCGTAAAGGGCCACGAAGACTAGGCATGCCGGTCCTACGGGAGCCCCTGTGTCTACTGTCAAACAAGACGTGCATTTGACAAAGGCAACACCCGGAAAATATCGGTCATGGAATTCCTCTTGCCGCCATACAAAATCGGCGGGAGAGCCATACAGGATGGTGGTCGTGGCAGCAGGCGGTGAAGGCGGCACGGACGACATCTCTTAATCTGAAGAAAACAACATAATAAACAAGTGTGAGTTTTTTTTAAAATAAAAACTCAGCAAGTGGGCGGTTAGTCCTACATGGATTTGGCCAATAGCACACAAGTAAGAAAACAAACTGTCATTTAACTAAATCAACAAGAGTCTAGCTGGAACAATAACCCAGGGGGAGACGACACCCCACCCTGGACCCCTCGCACCCAACCTGGCATCACGAGGTCCCCTGAGAAGCTGTTCAACCCTTCTCAGACCTCTGGAGAGAACACCATTACTTCTTTTCATCCCTCTCCAGGCATCCCGACACCCGGGGTCTCACATTGGCTTTTTAGCCAACCATACATTCATAATTCCACCTTGTTGCAGCATCTATAACTTCGTACACAAAGCAGTTCTAGTCTTTCCTAAAGTCGAGTATGAGTTCTAGACTTAAACAAACTTGGGTATCACAAGCCATCTCATTAAATTCTTAAGTAACCAGCATATTATTGAGATCATAATCACAACATCAGACAATATGTCATATGCAAAACCATCAGAAGACCATAATCTGGGATTCGATCACCTTCCTCATGAATTTCAATGAACTCAGAATAAGGGCAACCTCAACCAGAATGCATAGTTTCGGGAATTAATTTGAAAACCATATGAAATGGGCTTGAAAGATCCTAAAATTTTAGTATACTGTAAATAGGATGCTGAACCTAATTATTTCTGTACAGGGAGCAGCAAATTGCACAACTAAGACTCACAAACTGAACTGTTTTCCAGCATCAGTGTGCGCCAATAAGAGTATGTTTCAGTACCTAAAACTTCATCAATTCCTACGAAATTTTAATATGTCATGCATGAAGATGTCTGCTACAATTTTCATGAAGGAATCATGACCAGAATCAAGCTAGGAACTTCTATAGAAAATTTGCAAGGTCACAGAGTCACACGTACTGTAGTTTTACTCAGCATACACCCGACGGAAACTTATGTCCATACGCTGACTATTTAACCTCAGAAAAATCCACGAAAAATATATGTCATAGTTTAATCTATCTTGCACAACTTTCATGAAAGAAGTTTCACGCAAATCTCAACACAACGAACCACACAAAATTGACAAACCAGAGAAATCAAGAGTTCTCAGTTCTGGAAAACAGCAGGCAAACTCAAGCACTTGCAATCTACAAACCTAGATTAAGTCTAACGGAACCAGCTAACCAAATGGGAGCCTTTGAGCGGCCGACTAAGCGATTCTCGACACCCACGACTCGCTAAAGTTAAGTGGTTACATTGAAGGCCTACCCAGTCCAAAAACGTGCATTCCAGTACCCAAATTTTGGACTCAAGCAGTAACCACAGTCCATAAATCGCACATGCAGAGCTACGAGGAGTTCATCCGAACACCCTAGACCCTAAGAACAGCTCTACACTCAGCATGCGGACGGTAACAAACCCATACGTTCTCAACCCAGCTCTAGACAGAGCTTTAGTGTGCAACTTTTGCACCTAAATCGCAATACCAAGTCCGAAATCGACATACACAGCTAGGCGAAGCTAATCCGTGGACTCAAGACCTTAACAACAGCCCCACTTGCCTGGATTCTTCACCGACAGAAGGAAAAGGGAGTGTCGGGCGAGCTAGAGTTCCACGACCAACGGTGGAGCTCCGAACAGACGACTTCGCTGCTGGATGGAGGCACCGGTCGTGAGAGGCCGAGATGAGGTCGGGCTTTTGGTGAACGAAGCAAGAGCAGGGGAGAAAAGGAATGGGTATTTCGGAAGAGAGAAGAAGAGAAGACGCTGCTCTGTTTGGGGAAAAAGTATCGAACGTTTCAAGGATGGAGAATGAATATAAAAAGGAAATAAAATAGAATATACAAGTGTTGCCTCTCCTTTCCTTCTCAACGCCACATGGCTGCAATGTGGGGGAAGAAGAAAAAATTTCTTCTTAAAATAATCACGTACGATAGGTCTTCACCGGATTATTATTATTATATATATTTAATTTAATTTAATTTATTATTTTTTTTAGCCTCAAACATGCCCATTCTAATTAACGAGTGAAGAGACTAGAATTTGGGCGTCACATCAACCTCCTTCATGAAGAAGCTAAGATGTTCAAAAGAATTCCACTTTGTCATTTTCTTATCAAGAAGGTGGTCTAGAGAGTTCCGTCGTTTAAGTTGGTTCCTGGGCTGGGAAATGGATCATTAGGTACACCTTGAAAAATCGAATCGCGTACATCCGAGGTTTGGCCATCATGTCCCACTCACCTGAACCGTTTCTTTGGACGGCCGGTCGGCCTAAATGGCGTTTCTTGTTCCTTCAGTTTGTCAAGGCCAATCCTAAGACTATCCGTGGCCTAGCACTAAGCCAAGGCACTCATGGACCTTTGAATTAGTGATGGAATAGCCGAGTCTATCCTTAAGCTCATTCCGATCGGCACCTGATCTATTCGTATGGCTCGTGGTCGGTGCATTACCAATCCACAATCGAACATCACCAATTCGAGATTCCTTTCCAATCACTAAGAATTAAATGGGGAATGATGTATTTTTTATTGGAAGGCGATCACATTTGATCAATTCGGATCATCTGTGTATCGGTGCATAGTCGGGCGGAATCACCCGCGGCTAGGCATTATGACCAATCATGACCATCTACCTATCCAAAATCATCCCGTGACCAATCCTTGTGATAAAAAAGTTATCTTATGAGTTGGTGATCCTATCCCATCAGTACGGTTGGTAGAAAATCACAGTCGACACCTCGACCAATTCATGACTGGCCGGTCAGTCGGACCATGACCGATTTGTGATTCTTTGTCGATCGAACTGATCGATCCATGGCTAATGGCCCATGGTCGTTCCTTTTTAGGACTTTATGGCCAATCCTTACAAGCTCGGAATCAAGGGTGTTATAGCTTATCCTTACCACTAGCATACCAGATTCACAGTCATTTCTTGTAGGTTGAACCTAAGATGTCACAAATATGAAGAGTGCTCTGCCACTATTAGAAATGCTCTGCCAATGTAGAAGGATCACTATTGATATCTGAGGTGAAAACTGGATTGGGAGTTAAGATTTCTATAAGCTAGTTAGATCTCTACAAATGTAAACAAGGTGAAGGACCTTGATTAAGGGGGAACAAGTCAAGAAGAACAAGGCTGTTCATATGGCTTAGAAGGACTATGATAAGGTGAATAGTATGATGGATCTTGGCAATAATGAACAAGTCTCGAACTACGATGTTCATTAAAGCTTGGAATGACTGCACTTGTCAATAAGTATATAATAGGGATGTTTAGCAGAGATTAGAAGTTCATGTGGATGAACAACTGTAGAACATAATTATCAACATGCTTGGAAGGACCGGAAGATTAGATTGCAATTGGGAATAGTGGTATAGATTTTCAGAGTAGTATATTGTTAGCAGTAGCAGTTGTTTTTATGATGTGGGAAGACGGTGATAATACTAATGACCTTAGTGAGTTCAGTGAGGACAAGGAATTAGTGAGGATGATGATGTCCTTGGAAGTGTGTGAATGCTGATTTAGTCAATTAGTGAAGAAAATGAAACGTAAGGAATGTTGATATTCTTGGAAGTCTTTGGAAGTTGATGAAGTTAAGAGGATCATTAGATTTTGCATGTCATTCCACCCGGTTTCGTCAGTCAATGGCGTCAACAGACTACTGTTAATCTACAATCTTGATTATGGATAAGGGACAGTGTAGATATTGAAATTTGGACAATAATGTCCGCATGCTCATCTAATTGAAATAGTAATAACACCAATATGCCTATTACAAAAGCTTGGGATTTGCATTAGGACCATTGGAGTTGATCAGGAGAAGTTATAATAATAATAATCAATAGAAAAAAAGACTACTAGTTTAGGAAAACTGTCACCATTAGAGAGAGTCGTTATGATACTAGTGAATGAAAGAGACGTTCTGCTGCCAACGATGGCAGAACCAATGGCTACTTCATGGAGTTGAGTTGGAAATGATTATCCAAAGTTAGATGGCTATATATTTGGTCCAAGAGAAGTAGTGGGGGTGGGTGGAGATGAACAGATCTAGTTTATTTCTTTTAGTGTTCTTCTTTATTTTGTTTTTATTGATAATGACTGTGTTGCTGATTATATCTCTGTGAGGTGCTATTGAGTTGTAATCGCGATAAAGTTGAGTATAAATGGAAGAACAGTAGTTGTGTTATGATAGTATGATTTATCAGTTGATAGGACCAACACTTGTATATTATAACTTGCTTTGAAGAATACTAGCGGATTTCAACCTTGTTGTGCATGCTAGTTGTGGATAGTGGACGTAAGCTTAGGGATAAAGTCGAACCGCTATAAATTTTTGCGTGCCATCCTATATCTCTTCACTATCAACATTACTTCTTCATTAGTATCAATATCCGTTCATCAGTACCGCACCAGATTATATTAACATGTTTTTACTGCTAGTGAAGTTTAACTTGTTATATTCCATAAAAGTTCTTTGTAGTTCTCATTCAATTTATTCACTTTCTTTTAGGTTGTATTGTTAACTCTAACATATTGATCCTTCTATATATAGACATCCTTAATCTTCCCATTGATGATAGTCTTAGGGTGTAAAGAACCGTTAAGAGTCGTTAGTAAGTTTGTCTAAAAATGGATTGTCTATACAATCCTTTACATTAGCATGATTTTCCAAAAATGGAGTCTGCTCATTTTGTCACATTGTCAAGTACTTTAATAGTCTGGAAAAAGCTGTCGGTTGCTCTTTAACGATTTTCAGCTCTTCTGTTGTGATGTTTTCAATTGCCAACAGCTGTAATCTTCGTCTCTGACAATCATCTTTAGATGAACGTATTAACAGCATCACCAATGACTCAGTATCGGCACACATCCATGCTCATGATTAGCATGTGCACTTTATCGCCAGTATCTTGATGCTGTTCATTTATAAACTATAATGATGACTTGCAATTCTACTTCGAATACAAATGAGCATATCAACTTCCAAAGACTTAACAAAGTGACCATGGTCCTTCCAAGTTCTTATAAACACCTCGTCATGTCTCGCTTGTTTACCTCCTATTGAAATCTACATCACTGTAGCTAGTCTTTGCTGAGCTCTTCAAGCAATCATGGATATCATTAAAGTCTTTCAAATATCACCATGAACATCTGCATAAAACCTAATAGGTATTATAGCAAGGATAGTTTAGAATCATCAAAATTCCATAGGAATGTTTTCCAACACAACATGCAATTAAGAAATTTGGGAAGCAGTCCACTTATTGCATATGATAATTATATTGTCTTTCACTATGTATGGGGATGGAGGTGACACTCCTATCCCATGCTTCACATGACAGTAACGTCGGTTGTCTAAGTTATGCTGTGGATAGTACTACACTTGATCCCATGTAGTCAAGAAAATGTATACAACTATCCCTGGTGTACATTATGATGTTGTGAAGTGGATCCTCTTGGTTTTGTTAGGGAGGATAGACGTTAGGTTATGTTTTGGAGGATGCAATTCAGGTTGTGTCGCGATAATTTGGTTGAGATTCTGGTTCACGTGAGGAACTTGAAAGGTGGTCCATTTTTATGTAATGAGGCCTTTACCTTTGTTAGTTATGCTATAAGTCGGAAGGTGTTGTTAGGAGACACAATGGTTTTGTTGACAACACTAGGCTGGTAAAGTTGGCATGTTACATCGGGTTGATGTGGTATTCAATGAAAGTTAGAGATATCACTAGAGAATCGAGTTTATTTAAGTATGATATTATTATATTATTAACATGTAAAGAGAGAATGTGACCTTGAAGAAACTTCTTATGGTGGAGAATTTTATGGACATTAGGCTCAACTTGAGCTTGATCATCTGAGATGGTTGAGCTCTTGTCGCGGTGTCAGGAGAGTTGAAATAAATAAAAAGCACTATATCTTGGCTCAAACATCGAGCCAAGTTGGAGATTATTGAGAATATGTCTTGAGTTTGAGTACATTTACTAAAATGTTTTTCATATTTTGGATAGAAATATTATGTATATAAAAGATTAAAATTTTGCTTTAATACACAATAGAGCAAACGAGAAGGGTGTCGGGGTTTTTCTCTATGAATTTTCTGAGCAAGTTCTCTTTAAGAGATTGCGAGATGATACCTATGAGAAAAAAATTCCAAATAAAGACCTAGAGTGCTCTCAATTTCTCAAATAAGAGCTTAAAGTGAATCTTGTCACAAATAAAGACCTAAAGTGCCTCATTTTCTCAAATAAAGGCTTAAAATAGACTTGGGGCTTGAAGTGGCCATGTTAATTTCAAAGAAGGACCTGACCTGTAACATCCTTGATTCCAACCTCGTGAGGATCGGCCATAAGGTCCTTGTTGACACCTAAATTTTGACGTTCCAGTTATTTGTTTATTGCATAGAAAATTAGGGATTAACTTTATCCCTGAAAAAATATTAATTGCATAACATATAGATTTAGGTGCATTTATTTTTAGTTTACATGTTTTGCATTTATTTGGACCAATGGTGGATGGATTTAAATTAGTGGTTATGAGCTTTAAATTGACAGGCCAGACTAAGCCCATGAAGCGAGCAAATTGGCCTAAACCCATTTTTAAGTGATCGGAAATTATCTCATGAAAAAATAGGAATTTGAAATTTTCCGGGATATGATGAATTTTTTTGGATAAGGTAGGTGTGACAAAGGATATGGCGATATATTTTTGCAAGATTTGGATTTAAAGAAAAATTCCATCGTAATCTTGAATCCTTATCAATATGGTATAAGTTGGCGAAAAAATATTGTGGATGTAGATTCGAAGGGGAAATTGAAAACCTATTTCCCTACCCTATAAAAGGCCACTCAAATCATGCAAGAAGTGCACGAAGGATTATGTGGCCCTCACATGAATGGGCACATGTTAGCTAAGAAAATTATCAGATTAGGCTACTACTGGCTCACACTAGAAGGTGTCATCGTTGCTAGATCCATGGTGATAAGATAAATGTTCCTCCAACTGCGCTGCACCAGTTTTCCGAGCCATGGCCTTTCTTGATGTGGGGCATTGATGTAATCGGTCCGATAAATCCGAAGGCTTCAAATGGGCATCGATTCATTTTGGTAGCAATAGATTATTTCTCCAAATGGATCGAAGCTATGTCATTTGCAAGTGTCACTGCTCGCAATGTTGTGAAGTTCATCAAACGAGACATAATTGCTCGTTATGGTGTCCCTGAAGCAATCATCGCTGACAATGGAACGAATTTGAATAACAAGCTTGTCGATGATTTGTTCAGTGAGTTCGAAATCAAGCATTTGAATTCATCCCCTTACCGCCCTCAAATGAACGGGGCTGTTGAAGCAACCAATAAGAATATTAAGAAGATCTTGGCTAAGATAGCCGAGAATTATCGAGATTGGCACGACAGATTACCCTTTGCACTAATGGCATACCGGTCATCGATCCGCACTTCTACTGGGGCAACCCCTTTTGCTTTGGTATATGGCATGGAGGCTGTTCTACCCGTGGAAGTGGAGATTCCTTCTTTAAGAGTTTTATCCAAAGTGGAGTTGTCTGAGGCTGAATGGACGCAACAAAGACTTGAACAGTTGAACTTGATCGATGAGAAAAGACTGAAGGCTCTTTGCCATGGCCAGACTTATCAGCAGAGGGTGGCCAGGTCCGTCAATCGAAAGGTACGACTGAGACATTTCGAGGTAAATGACCTTGTTCTAAGGAAGTTGTTGCCAATTTTTCCGGATCCTGGTGGCAAGTTTGCTCCGAATGATAGCGGCCCATACGTGGTGAAGAAGGTGCTTCCTGGAGGTGCCTTGATCCTAGCAGAAATGGATGGTCGTGAGTTTTCTACTCCAGTTAATTCTGATGCTGTCAAGAAGTATTATCCATGATAGAATTTATCATATCATGTTTTGAGCTGCAAATATGAATAAAATGCACCAATGAGTTCAATTATTCAAACTTGTTACAAATCTTGCATGTTTTCCTTAATGATTATGTGAGTTAAATTGAATGTGTCATATGGGAAACTTTGGAATGACGAAAGGCAAGCCTTATTCCATACACTGTTTCATACACTAATCCCTAGTGAGTTGGGTGGAAAAATTTCATGCCTGCAAGGAAAATGGTGATCTCACAAAGGGTACGTCAACCAAAGTAATGAAATGCAGTTTCTTATTCTACTCGAAACACTACAGGTATACCCATTGTTCAGCCCTTTGAGCCCACACACATGAAGAGCTTTTAAATTATCCGTGTCAAGGATGTGCCCACACCGGGACCAAATTTGAAGTGAATGATAGGAATTTTCTTACTCACACTTGCATCAATCTTCGAGTATTGCTTTCGCAGTGTAACTTGTACGATAATTTGAAGTGCCTTAGGATGATGAAGAGCAGTTATTTCTCTATCCCACACACTTTTATCCATTGCATAGCCCATTTGAGCCTATGAATTCGTTTCATATTAAGCCAAGTTGGTGATCATCCCCCACACTGGGGCAAGGTAAAGAAAAAATTCGAATGGCATGGTCTAGAATGATGAAATATGGAGGCTATGCAAGTCCAAAGAAAGTAAGCAAAAAAAAAAAAGGGGGGGGCATGAAAAAGCAGTGTGCCTGGTAAAAGCAAGGCCAATGCCCAAAGAGAAAAATCAAACATTTGATATAGTGAGTCGTATCTCCCACAAGGCGGTACTAAAAAAAAAAAAAGTCAAATGCTGTTGCAATCAATGGAGTTGTGATGTGAGGAAAATCTTCAAAGGTGAAGAAAAAAAAATTTGGAAATGTCAAGATGATCACTAACTTTGACCCTTTAAACACTTTTTAAGCCTAATGATCATTTCATTTCTCAACCCATGAACCAAGCCTACGTTACGTCCCTTACAAAGTCTCTTTAGATTAGGGCACTTGAGTTAACGTAAAAGTTCATATGTTTGAAAGCATCAGTTAAAGAAGTGCGAGTAAGATGATTTCTGCCTCATTTCGTATGCTTATTGACTTGTAAACCCAAAGATAATTGTGGAATGTCATTTTTTCAATAGCCTCGGCTCAATGAGTCCCCTTTGATAAACCGTTGACCAAGCTCACATTACGGTCCTGTTAAAGACCTCTCAGATTGGTAAGGTCGTACCACTTGCGAGATTGCTCGGACCCTTGCTTGGCATGACGATGGAAAGATAGAGTGATTGTCAAGATCTTGCATCAAAGATCCAAATGAAATAGCCTTTTCAATGAGGATGAGTGAAAAGTCCTTTCAGACTGAAAGATCCCTCACTTGACACATCCAAGACACTCATGTGTTCAGATTGGAATAATCTTTTGAAATCTTCCCAATGGAAATTAGATGATGCATGATTAATAGAAGTCATCACACATGAATCTCTCTTGGATTAATGCATGTTTGTGATTACAAATGCATGTTGCCTCTCCCATGACCATGCTTTGTAGGAGACATATCACTGAGGATCAGAGATGTTACTAGGTAAGTGTATTTCTATTCATAACTTAAATACTTGTCATTGCACAGGTATTTTCCTCTCAAATGCACCGACACTCGACTCTACTGAGTTGTCCCCCATAAGATTTCTTCAAATTCAAGCGACCGAAGAAAGGTTCGAGTCCTGGTCGGATAATCAATGTTGCAATGCTAGGCGACCGTAAAAAGGTGCGGGTCTTGGAAATGTAACACCAACTACCTTGGATCACTCTACCCTCCTTGAAGGTAAGATATTCCAAGTAAGTTTCTTTATCATTTTTCAAAAATTAGATATCTTAGTCTGGATCTGGATGTCTCCATTCTTTTCGTTGAATATTTCACTCTAGATGTGAATATTCTTCGATCTTCCCCGTTATACCTTAGTCTGGATCTAGGTATTTCAAATTTCAAAAATCTTGACATCTTAGTCTGGACCCGGATGTCTTGATTTATTTTCGTTGAACACCACTCTGGATGTTAATGTTCTTCGATCTTCCTCGTTATACCTTAGTCTAGATCTAGGTATTTCGAGTACAAAAATCTTGACATCTCAGTCTGGATCCGAATGTCTTGATTCTTCTCGTTGAATATTTCACTCTGGATGTGAATGTTCTTCGATCTTCCTCGTTATGCCTTAGTCTGAATCTAGGTATTTCGAGTTTCCAAAATCATGACATCTCTGTCTGGACCCGAATGTTTTGATTATTTTCGTTGAACATTTCACTCTGGATGTGAATGTTCTTCGATTTTCCTCGTTATGCTTTAGTCTGGATCTAGGTATTTCGAGTTCAAAAAATTTTGACATCTCAGTCTGGACTTGGATGTCTTAATTATTTTCGTCTAAATATTTCACTTTGGATGTGAATGTTTTTTCGAGCTTTCTCATTGTACTTTAGTTTGGATCTAGGTATTTCGAGCTTCAAATATCTTGACATCTCAGTCTGGATCCAGATGTCTTGATTCTTTTCGTTGAACATTTCACTTTGGATGTGAATGTCCTTCGAGCTCTCTCGTTATATCTTAGTTTGGATCTAGGTATTTCGAGTTTTGATATCTCAGTCCAGATCTGGATGTCTCAATTCTTTTCGTTGAACATTTCACTTTGAATGTGAATGTTCTTCTCAATCTCAATGTTTCAATCTATTGCCTGTTACACTCTTCAAGGAACTTGAGTGGGAGTTGGGTACTTGTGGAGTAATGAGAATTTATCATGTACTTCAAGATGTTCTACCGCACTTATTGGTCGTTCTTTTCTTTTGTATCATGCATTTGCATTAGCATTTTCATGCATCATATAAATTGCATTTTAAAATGGGATTCATTTCTCGACAAAAAAAAATCAAAATCAAAATCATTCAGTGCATGTGCATGATCAAAATTTAGGTTTCAATTAATCTTTGAAGGCAACCTCTACGAGCTCACCTTCAAAGAGGGGCAGCTGTTGACACCTAAATTTTGACGTTCCGGTTATTTGTTTATTGCATTGAAAATTAAGGATTAACTTTATCCTTGAAAAAATATTAATTGCATAACATATAGATTTAGGTGCATTTATTTTTAGTTTACATGTTTTGCATTTTTTTGGACCGGTGGTGGATGGATTTAAATTAGTGGTTCTGAGCTTTAAATTGACAGGCCGGACTAAGCCCATGAAGCAAGCAAATTGGCCCAAACCCATTTTTTAAGTGATCGGAAATTATCTCATGAGAAAATAGGAATTTGAAATTTTTCGGGATATGATGAATTTTTTTTGGATAAGGTAGGTGTGACAAAGGATATGGCGATATATTTTTGCAAGATTTGGATTTAAAGAAAAATTCCATCGTAATATTGGATCCTTATCAATATGGTATAAGTTGGCGAAAAATTGTGGATGTAGATTTGAAGGGGAAATTGAAACCTATTTCCCTACCCTATAAAAGGCCGGACTAAGTCAGAGGGGTTTTTTTTCTTTGTTGGGAGCGGAGGAAAGTTTGCTTTCGTTTTTTAGGGTTTTAAAAAAGAAAGCAGAAAGAAAGCGGAAAGCAGTAAAAAGGCAGTAAAAAAGGAAAAAGCAGAAGAAAAAGTCCAATCGGCGAGGGGGGGGATTGGACGTTCATCGTTCATCCTTCTCCCCCCATTGCACTCGCCGGAGGTTGCTGCCCGCGAGACCAACCCGGCTCTTTGGCGAGCCCAACCCATCGAGTAGCACCGGAGCTTCGCCCCCGCGCTCGTGACTACCGCCGTCCACTGTACCCGTGTTTTTGCTCCGCCCTCTGCGACGATCGGCTCCGCTTCTGCTTCGTTCCCCTGCTGCTATAGCCTTCCACTTAGACGCTGCGGCGCTTCGCCACACCATAGCGACCAGCGAGCCCGCTGCCAGCTGCTCGCACTGATCCATGATGATTCAACAACTTCTGATCGCCTGATCTGCCGCACCGTGCACCACTCCGCCTTCTGCGACCCGGAGCACCGCCACTGTCGCTGCAACCCCTGCGACGCTAGTTTTCTCTGCAATTTGCACCACACCCCTGCTCCACCTCTACCCCGACGACCCGGCTCTGTTTTGCCCGTGAAGCCGCAGCTGTTGCCTATCCGTTCTCCAACCGGCGAGTTTGAATGCTTGCAGCACCCGAGTCCAGCTCCGCTCGTCGATCATCCCCCTGACGCCACATCACCTCGACGCCTGCTGAAGCCGGATCTGAACGCCGGTTGCTTTGCCCATAATGTCGCAGCTTCGCCCCTGTGCTGTTGCCGTCGCCACCAGTCCGCCCGCCGCCCTTGCCAGACAGATTGACCTGCTGTCCTTGGTAATCCGCCACGAGCGAGCCGTGCCTGGAAAAGAAGAAAAAACAAGAAAAAAAAACAAAAAGAAAGAAAAAATTAGGTAGTTTATTTATTTATTTATTTATTTTTTGTTTGTTTTTATTTTCTTTTATAGCTCGTTTCTTAGTGAAATTGTTCCTTTAAATATGTGATTGAGATTCCAACATGGAATAGTTCCTTTAAATTAGGGATTTATAGTCTGATTTTCGCGCCCGAAATCCAACTCATAATCCCTCACAAAAATCGACAATTTGATCTCACGCCCGAGATTCGATTCACGATTTAATATTAAAATTGACCGACCCGATCTCATGCGCGAGATATGGTTTGCCAATTTTTGGACATCAATCATATCCCGTCGATTTGCCGTGGTGTTGGTTGAATTAATTTTATTTTTTGTAAAAGAAAAAATCAAAAAAAAGTTTGAATTAAGATTAGGTTTGTTTTTGTTTTTTAATTATCTTGCATGTTTAGAATAGGGATTTTATTTTGAATCATGAAAACGAAAACAAAAAAAGAAAGTGCATTCATTTAGGATGTTAGTTTTTATTTATTTATTTGAATTGCATGTTTAATTTTAATTTCAAATTTCATAAAAGAAAAAAAATTGGAATTAGGGCATTCTTTGCATGTCATGGCATATTAGAATAAATTGCATGTTCTATTTTAAGTTTAGATTGATTTTTGCATCTTAGGTTAGAGCTTGCTAGGTTAAGATAATATCTTAGTTTAAATTAGGATTTAGTCTGACATGATCCTTAATATAAGCTAGATAGAATCTTAATCTAGATACTTATGTTTTGCATTTTCCTTAATTTCGAATTTCATGAAAAAATAAAATTTGTCTTATGATAAATTAGTTGCAATTTCTAGGATAGATTGCATTTTTTAGAATAGAAAAAATCATGTGCACGTCATATAGAATTAGGTCCATGAAATGCACGTCATTTTAGTGATTGTTATTAGGTTCATTTCTAATTAAATTGCTCATCATTAGAATTAGGTCATTTTTGCTAATTTAGATTGCATATCTAATTGTTGCATGTTCATTAAGAAATCATTAGTTTTTTTTTTTTTACTCATTCATATAGTTTAGGACATATTGTCATGCCATATTATTTCATATTAGATTAGAAGCATTGCATTGCATATGGACTATGTTCTCGTTTAAAAATAGTGAAAACCAAAATTGAGTGATTGCGTGTTAATTAGAAATTATATCTAAGATTGTCAATGTGAATTCTAATCTAACACTACAGATGCTTTCGTTGTTATAAGGTAAGTTCTGCATTTTATTTATTTGCTTTCTTGGGTGTTAAATTGGTGGTTTGCGCACCTGTGTGATCACCTCACATGTTAGGAAAGTAGATTAAAGTCAATTCAAACTGCTTGCCAAACATTTTTCAAAATAAAAGGGAAAGGTACCGAAAGGGCGTTAGAGAAATCTAATGTAATCAAGTCCCTGTATCCAAAATCTCTAGTTCGTAGAAGTAAAATAATTCTTCCATTATTTTACTTAGGTATCTAATCGACCTACCAAAAATAGATTAGTGGCGACTCCTGATTGAAAATCTTTTGCATGCTGGATATTTGAACCTAAGTCGCGAGTTGGTATGGGCTTGGGAGAACCCGAGCTAAGTTTAGACTTAGCAATCCATTAGCCTAATTTTAGGTGGTTCACCCCGAAAATTTGGTCGCAACAGTCCTAAAAGGATCATGGGCCATTGGCCATGGATCGATTGATTTGATCGACAAGGAATTGCGGATCAGTCATGGTCCGACTGACCGACCGACCGACTAGTCACGAATTGGTCAAGGTGTTGTCTCCAAATTTTCTACCGACCATACCAATGGGATAGGATCACCAGCTCACAAGATGGCCTTTTGATAATGAGGATTGGTCATGAGATGATTTTGGATAGGCAGATGGTCATGGGTTGATTCGACCAGTAATCCAAGCTAGTGCTCGAGGTTCATCTAGATAAGTAACATCCTTATGTCTCCTCTAGGGCGGTAGTCTCCATTGTCGAGCGGCAGTCTCCATTGTCGAGCTTAGTTAGGTGCTCACCCGTCAAGCCGTGGGTAGGATGTTAGATCTTTTGTATGGTCTTGCTCATGTTTGTGCTTTAATGTGTGCTTGAGTTGTTCATGTCATGCCCCGATCCTCGAGCGCATGCCCATCCCTCGGTGGTTGATTAATTTGCGATGTCCTACGCGTCGCCGACCCATTCATTTTAATGCGCATGCGAATAAATCCCCAGACAACACAAAGATGGCATAGAAAATGTGGCACCCCCTTGGTATTAATCGGTAGGGTTCCCACAGGTATCTACCACAAATTCTACTACATAGCTAGCCTGATATTAGGATTATTTTTCATGTAAAAGTGGAACCATTTTTTTTTTTTTTATATTTTTAGCGCAGCTCTTCGACGGAAGCATAAACGAATCTCTCCATCTCTTATTCCAAATACCATAATGCAATGCACACCACTACTCATCAAAAGAAAAGACAAAGCCGAGTCACTTTTATTTACATTTTTAAGATGGACAACCCGGGTCGGTACATCAAAAGGCCAAGATTTTTAACTGTACTTGGCTATGACCCAAAAGAGAACTCGACCCTACATCAAAGCATAACCCATCCATCCATAAGTGTCGGCTACCCCAAAAAGTATCAGCTCCCACCAGTCATGCGTGCCATCACACCCAACCCGGTGCATCGGGCGGCGGCAGCGGCAACATCCCACGCATCACTCCATTGCGTCGAACGTGGACAGAAAGAAACTATTGTAAAACAGGACCCCCAGCCAGGCCTACGTCATACATCACCAGCACACAGACTTGAAGAAATACCAAACCAGGAATATTAACGCAGATGTGCTCCGCGCACTCAACCTCAGTGTCAACAGGTATACCGTAGAAGGTACCATGCATAACTAGCGGCAAAGGCATCTTTTAATCTGAAATGTTAATCCCCAAAGGGGTGAGTTCAACCACTCAGCAGTAAAGATCCATTAATCTACACATTGCAAGCAAGCAGAACAATCAAGATGCCACAAGTATAATGCATATCAATCATGCTATCGAACATACCTCACCTTACAGCCATGCATATATCACCACGCAACGTGCATTTACTACCATGCACATGCACATATATCATCAACTAGCCATGCATATTTCACCATGCATTCCATGCTTGCATTTCCATGAGGCTGATCCCATGCCATATGCACACATCCATGCGCATGATTCAATTTCCAATTTTATCTTTCAATTGGATCACATCATTTTTCTTTCCAGGGACCAGTATTTGTATCCCTCATTTTATCGCTCACACCCAACCTGGCATCGCGAGGAACCTCCGGCACACACCTCCGGGCATCCGGCACCCACACTCCGGGGATCTCGAAACTCCCGAGGACATCCGGTTCACACACTCCGGGCATCCGGCACTCACACTCCGGGCATCCCGATACTCCCGGGGCATCGTCGGCTCACACCTCCGACGGTATACTCATCATCATAATTCAGTTTTCATATGTGCACCACAATATTCACATGATGCATGGTGTGATGGTAACAAGAGTTGATTTCAACTTTTGACGATATGTACCATGCCATATGACACCACATATGCAACATAATCCATCACACATGACCATACATCACATAGAACCAATTCATCTCATTTTCGAAAATACATCAAGGTTCGGGTGAAACAGTAGACTCAGTTTCGAAGAAAATTTTGATTAAATACCCAAACGAACTCCAAAAATTATGAGATTTTGATATGTTATAAAAAAAACCAGAAGGTAAATATCTCATGAAGAACACTATATCAAAAAAACTTCACACAATTTAATACGGTCCAAGCATCACAGCTTTCAAATTCTCGGTATCACAGTTTGCACGGCTTCGAAAATAATTTCGATTAAATATCTAAATGGACTCCAAAAATTCTGAAAATTTACCAAGTTATATTTAACACCGAGAGGTACATATCTCATGAAGAACATTATACCAAAAGATCTTCAAAAAAATTAATATGGACCAAGCATCACAACTTTCAAATTCTCAGTGTCACAGTTTGCACGGCTTCAAAAATAATTTCGATTAGATATCCAAATGGACTCCAAAAATTATGAAAATTTACCAAGTTATAGTTAACACCAAGAGGTAAATATCACATGAAAAAATATGAATCCAATTCGTTCTAGAATAATAGCTATGGACAATTTACTTCTTTACTTCGGTACTGTTCTTCCCAGATTAAGTCCTTTCAAAGAAATTCGATTCACCAACCTACTCAAGTCCATTTCATCTCAATTTTTAGTATGATGTTCCTCAGAAGGTCATATATAACTATAATTGAGGGCACAAGATCAAATTTTGACTGTACTATTTTATAAAAATCACAGAACCGTGTTAGGTCGAGACGACGTTTCTCCAGATCTAGCTTCTTCGAAAGAAGACGATTTCACCCACTTCCACTTGTTCATTTCCTCTAAATTTTTGATATGGTATACTTCACGAAGTCCTCTACCACTTTTGTTGAGGAGTCGAAATGAGATTCCATCAAAAAGGCTACTTAACAGTCCACGAAATCACCAAGGGTCAGCACAACAAGTTCCGGATTTAGTTCCTTCAAAGAAAAATCATTTCACTAAGCAATACTCGTCCATTTCATCTCAAATTTTAGTATGCTAATCCTCAAGATGTCCTCTACAACTTTCATCCAGGAATCAAAGTGATATTTCAACTACAAAGTCGCATGCAGCTCACGAATTCATGGAGGGTCGGACTGGTTTGCCTAGAAACAGCATGCATAACCAACAAATCTCTCCTCAATGCTTCGAATTTTCCTTACCTCTACCACATCCAACATTCACCATCCATCCAACACACATTACAGTTAGCAAAGGGTAGAGAAACGGGCTCTACTTGCCTCTAATCCGAGCACAACACAGCAAGCAAACGATCGGAGGGCAAGGCGGCACATCGGCGGGACTCGGCGCACGCACGGCAGTGAACGGACCTCCTTCTTCCCTCTCGCACGCACGGGTCTCCCTTCCTCTCTTCCTCTCTTCCTTTCCTTTCTCTCTTCGTGCGACACACTCTCGCTCTCTCTCTCTCTCTCTCTCTCTCTCTCTCTCTCTCTCGGTCGATAATCTTCCCCCTCCCCCTCGTTCAATCCGTCTCCCCTCAATTCTTCCCCTTCATCATTAGCAATCATTAAGATTGCATGCTTGACACTTGGCCAAATTTCATGCAAACCGGCTTCTCCCTCCCCTTGGTCTACGGCAGCATCTTCTTGGGCTTCATGGGCCTGCCTTTTTGGGCCAAGCTCTTCATTCGGCCTTCCTTGGTCGACGGCCCATTGGGCCTCTTGGGCCGGGCCTAAATGGCCGAATGGTGGAGTCTTGTGGGCTGCTCTTGGCCTAAGAGTTTTGGCCCACTCTTCTCTAAAATTTTCCTTTTTAATTATCACCTAATCACCCATCATATTCTTTCTTTAATTTCCTTGTTTCTAAATAGAATAAAAAAATATAGTTGATTTTGAAATGGATTCTTTTCAATAGGAAATTCCTAATAAGAATAATACTGATTCGAATCAGGGACCAAGTTTCATCTCAATTGGAGAATACTTCATTTGTTGTAACACTCTCTAAAAAAAAAAAAAAAAAGAGTTTCATTTGCTAAGAACGGGAAGGAAGAAAGCGAATCGGTATGCTAATTTCTCCTCCTCAAATCCGTCCTTCCCAGGGGTTAGTGTCCCAACGAATAAGTAATTGTAGGAGTGAAATATTGATATAATTCGAAAAAACAAGGAGCAAGCCCCGGCCATAAAAAAAGAAGAAAAAAAAAATACGTATTTTTGATATTTATCGGATTACACAAAGGGATTCGCAAATAAAAGCGCTAAGGCTACAACCAATCCATAAATTGTTAATGCTTCCATAAAAGCCAGACTTATTCACTTGGTCATAAAACTTGCAATCATAAATAAATTCCAACTTATAAAACACATGGCCAACAATAGAATTTTCTTTCCTAACAAATAATTATCCATTAAAAGCTTGGCCATAATCTTATTGCAAATTATGGATCAAATGGCTACAATACAACTTGATGGCACTTTCATCACCTATTCATAGGCCTTAATGTATCTGGAGGTTGCCAAGAATTTTGGGATGCCACAGAAAAGCAGGACCACGATTGCACAACCAAACAACACACATTTATACAAAGCTGACTAATTTATTTACAATACTAGTCTACAGACAAAAGTCTACAAAAGATTGGTCCTCAAAACAAAGTTGTCCTATGACCAGCTATTCGGACTCATTCACCAATTCTTCGGTCTCCATAGGCGCCGGGGGCGTCGGGTCCTCCACCAAACCATTCGGAGGGTCAACTGCACTCTCACCTAGAGTGGCATCGATTACCTCAGCGAGAATTTCAAAACACCAGAGGGGACCTACCCTAAATCCGTTGGGTCCGTAGCGAAACCACGCTCTGAATCAATGAGGGACCCTATGAGGTAGGTCCTCTTCGACCCAGACGGTTGTCACCACAAGTTCGTAGACCCAGTGACTTCCCGGATCAGGGTAATTAGAAACCCGCTTAGTGACCCTCATCGGCCGACCAAAACGCTCAAGAGGATTCACCATCTAAGGACCTGAAAAGGTTGAGCCCACGACAGGGTGAGACGATGTCTCAGCTAATTCACCCCCTAAACTCCGACTAGAAAGGAAATACGCCTAAAGGCTGTCAATGCACACACAAGATAGAAGACTTACCTTGCCTCAGATCCTTCCTGCAAGTAAGTACAGTTCATATACTCAACCAATCAATTTAATTGAAATCATTGATCCATCGATCCACTCAGTCAATCAATTCAATCCAATACCATCAATATGATCCGTACTATCTATCCATCAGTACCATATATATAATTCAATTCCATCTATCGATTCAATTGGTACAACCACTGCTCACATAAGCTGAAATAGACGGTCAATGCTCTCACAAGCTGATATAGATAGATAGTAGCTCGCCCAAGCTAATATATAGATCGTGCTCCCACAAGCTGATAAATGATCATAGCTCACACAAGCCGATAAGGTATATTGCTTTTACAAGCTAACGTATCAAAGCACATAGGCTGATATAGTATACTGCTCTCACAAGCTGACGTGCAAAGGGGCTCTCACAAGTTGACGATTCATCGTGTTAAAAATACCTGATAAAAATAATCGTGTGTGGGTACACGGTCGGCTTGAGCCAAAATTGCAATATCTTTCTTTTCAAAAACCCCACTAAGTATAAAAGTCCATAAATAGATTTTTGGCGTTGTAAATCGACGCCTAGTATTTTCTAATTAAATACCAAAATTACTCAATTTTGGGATAAATACCCAAAATTACACTTTCTACTCAATTTACACAAATCAACACTCAACAAACCAAGTATACCATTGCAATTAGCACAAAATTCTGGTCACCGGCTATCTTGGTATAATTTCCGAAAAATAATAAATAATTAAATAAATACAAAAAATAATTAAAGAAATTCATTTAATTACCAAAAATAGAAACTTACGTCGAAAATGCTTAATTAAATACTGAAACGGGCCCGAAAAATTTCTAAACCAATCTAGATAAATAATACAACTTATCTAGTCTCTAATTAAGCCGATCTAACCACCTAACATGCACAAACGAATATTTAAATCGCCAATCCGTTCTAACTAACCACCTAAACCATACTTAGCCTAAACTAATCAACCCTTAAGCATCATTAACTCCCTAAGCAGAGTTTAGTGAGTAAACTCACCGGTTTCGTGATCCGGTGAGTCCATTACGACTGCAACGTGGAGACGGGCGACAAACCTCCTAGTGGCAACACCCGATAAGGCCTGGAAGCGGCCCAAAATGGCCCACGAAGGCTCATGGCTGGCTAGGCTTCTCAATTCTGTCCAAAGACCGAGCAAGCTGGACCAGGCTAGGAACGGCAAGCTGAAGTAGACCGGCGGCCAGGCGAGCGAGCAGGCGGACAGGCGGGGCTAGACGGTGCCGAAGGCGAGCTCAAATGGCGGCCAGGGCTTCGACGGCAACCAACGAAGGCTCGGGGACATGGAATTGGGTGCGACTGTAGTGGAACGAGCGCGCGGGACGCGCGGGCTCGCACAGGGGCACGACGGCGTGCTAGCGGCGAGCGGCGACTGTAGGGAGCTCGGCAAGCGGCTTGCGATGGTAGGGGTGGCTAGCAGTTTTCTCTAGTTTTTAGGAGCTTCAAATGGTCCAACAATGGGGAAAGTAGCTTGCTGATAGGGGAGAAGCGAGCTGCAAGGTAGGGGGCCACCAAACCTTCTAGATGGCTCACTTGTTCCCTTTGTGCCCATCCGACATGCCCCACCTCTTCAGCCATTGACCAGCAGCCCTTATCCACTCCAAACTTCCCCAACACACTTGCCAAAATGTCCAAAAGGTTGTGCACCAAGGGAGCTACGAATTTGACACAAATTCCCCCAAATTGAACCAAATCTTCTTCAATTGGACTCAATTTGGTCCCCATAAATTCCACCAAGGTGCCCACACTTCAATTCACATTTTTCCTCGCCAATAGAACCATCTTGCATCCAAAAAACGCGATAAAAAATGGTCCCTTGAATTTTTCGGTAAAAAACGGCCCTATCTTGAATTTTCGCCAAAAATCTCGATTTGCAGAAAAATCTTCGGAGGATGAGTCGACGTTCCTAAAATGAATCGTGACATGACAGAACTTTCAAGTTTTGAAATCAAGTTTAAATTCGCGGTTAATTTCAATCTGGCGCAATTTTAGCGTAACCTAGCCTATCAGGTAGCTTTTAGGAATTTTTGGTGCAATTGACCAGTGGTCGATTATTTTTAGCCATAGTGTACACCAAGCGTGATTGCCTCAGGATATCAGGGAAGTAACCTCTCCGCGTACAAGTTCGCTAAGGAATGGGATGAGCATGTGGACTTGGTGCAAGCGTGCCTCAATAGAGCCGCAAAGCGCACCAAGAAGTGGGCCAATAAAAAGTGATGGCACATGGAATTTCAAGTCGAGGACTTGGTGTTGGCCAAACTTCACCTAGTCTTTCGGTACCGTGACATGCACAAAGGGCTAATCCATCGCTATGAAGGTCCCTTCCGGTTGTTGCACAGATTGGGAATGTGGCATACAAATTGGATTTACCGGCCAAGCTCAAGTTACACCCTATGTTCCATGTAAGTATGCTGAAACCTTTCCACGTGGACGAGGACGATCTGGATCGAGGCGAATCATAATGAGTGCCTCTTGGAGCGAGAACCTCGTATGATCGGGATGTTGAATGCATCATGGCGGACCGGATCATATGAAAGAGATAATGTGCACAAAAGAAGGAGTACCTCGTTCGATGGAAGGGCCTTCCCAAGAGTGAAGCAAGCTGGGAACCCTCCAAGACTCTGTGGCAGTTCAAGAAACACATCGAAGCTTTCCATGCCATGGATGCGACGAGGGCGTCGCCAGATTAGGTGGGGGAGAATGACACGGCACATGGACGAAGCATGATCCAAGACCATCCGTGATAGGCTGTGTCACGCACAAGGGTTGATCCAAGGCCAGCCCACGATCAATCCAAGAACGTGTGGCATCCTAAAATTCATGGCAATCTCTAGAGGCATTAAAGTCTATGAATAGGTGATGGAAATACCATCAAGTTATATTGTAACCATTTGATCCATAATTTGCAATGAGATTTATGGCCAAGCTTTTCAATGGATAATTATTTGATAGGAAAGAAAATTCTATCATTGGCCATGTGTGTTATAAATTGGAATTTATGGATTTATGACTACAAGTTTTATGGCCATATTATTTTTGTAAGTTAGGAATTTATTTAAGTGGAAGATATTAGTAGATTAAATTAGAGAAGAGTGGGCCAAGACTCTTAGGCCAAGACCAGCCCACGATCACCCACCATTCGGCCATATGGGCCTGGCCCGCGAATCCCAAGGGAGAGGAGGAGCTGCCGTCGACCAAGCTGGCCCAAGCCAAGCCGGATTCAAGCCCATCTTGCATGGCAATTGCCAAGTGGCGCCGGCATGCAAGATCATGATTGTTAATCACGAGGGGGAAGAAATTAGAGAGTGAGGGGGGGCGGATTAGGCGAAGAAAGGGAGAGAAAGAGAGGGAGTCATCCGAGAGAGAGAGAGAGGAGAGAAAGAGAGAAAGAACGGAAAGGAAGAAAGGAAGAGAGAAAGGAGAGGCCGTGCGTGCGAGAGGAAGGAGGAGGGCCGTCCGCCGATTGTCCGCCTAGCTCGCCGCCGTTCGTTGACCGCCTTGCCCGCCGTTTGTCACTGTTTTGTGCTTAAATTCGAGGCAAGTAGAGTCCTAAAACCTACCCTTTGCTTGCTGTGATGTATGTGTAGAAAATGGTGAATTTTGGTTGCGGTGGAAGTGATGAAATTTCGGAGCTTTGGGGAGAGATTTGTTGGCCTAGCATGCTGTTTTCTGGAAAAACCAGTCCGACCATTCATGAGTTTGTGAGCTGCATGCGACTTTTTAGTTGGAATTTTGCTTTGATCTCTTCATGAAAGTTGTATATAATATCTTGAGGAATAACATACTAAAATTTGAGATAAAACAAGCAAATATTGCTTGATGAGACGATTTTCCTTTGGAGAAATTAGATCTGAAATTTGTTGTGCTGACCTTCAGTGATTTCGTGGACTGTAAAGTAGCTTTCTTGTGAAAATCTCACTTTTATCTCTTAATGAAAGTTGTATTGTATTTCTTGAAGTAGAACATATCAAAAATTTAGAGGAAATGAAGAAAAATAGGTCGGTGAAATCGTTGTTCTTTGAGGAAACTGGATCTGGAAAAAAGCTACTGTGACCCAGTATGATTCTGTAATTTTTATAAAATCACCCAGTTAAAATTTGATCATATGTCCTTAAGGAAAGTTGTAGGTAATATTCTGAGGAATAACATACTGAAAATTTAGAAGAAACGAACATATATAGGTTGGAGAAACGAGTTTCTTTTGAAAGATGATAATCTGGAAAAAGACGACACCGAGAACAGGGGGAATTAATCGTCTATCTCTATTAACCTATAACGGTTTGGGTTTCTATTTCTTCATGATATATTTACCTTTAGGACTTGTATATAACATGTCAAAATTTCAGAATTATTGGAGTTCATTTGGGTATTTAATTTAAATTACTTCCAAAACTGTGCAAGCTGAAATATTGAAGTTTTGAAAACTGTGATGCATGGACCGTACTATTTTGTGTGGAATTCTTTTGGTATGGTGTTTTTCATGAGATATCTGCCTTTAGATCTCGTCTATAATGTGTCAAATTTTCAGAATTTATTAATGCCATTTACTAATTTTTCTAGAGTTTTAATTAAAGGAGTGCATTCTGTTTTATCCGAACATTGATGTGTTTTCAAAAATGAATGGAATTTTTTTTCATGAGATGTAATGTTCTGAGTGGTTGATTTTGCTGCACATGTGGTGACATATGGCATGTTATATGGCATCAAAAGCTGATTGAGACCCTTGATATTGTTGCATCAAATGCCATGTTGAAATTGAGATACGTGTGTAAATATAAATTGAGATAATAACAAGACCGTCGGAGATGTGAGCGGACGATGCCTCGGGAGTTTCGAGATGCCCGGAGTGTGTGTACCGGATGCCCCGGGAGTGTCGGGATGCCCGGAGGTGTGTGCCGGAAGCCCTGGAGGTGTGTGCCGGGGGGATACCTCGTGATGCCAGGTGGGGTACGAGATGCCCGGAGGTGTGTGCCGGAGGTTCCTCGCAATGCCAGGTTGGATGTAAGCGATAAATGGGGGATGCAAACATTAGTCCCTGGGATGAAAAAAAAATGATGTGATCCAATTGAAAGATGAAATTGGAAATTGAATCATGCACAAGGATGTGTGCATATGGCATGGGATGAACCTCATGGAAATTCAAGCATGTAATGCATGGTGGTATATGCACGTTGCATGGTGATATATGCATGGCCGCTTGATGATATATGTAGTGCATGGTGGTATATGCGTGTTGCATGGTGATATATGCATGGTTGCTTGATGATATATGTAGTGCATGGTGGTATATGCACGTTGCATGGTGATATATGCATGGCTGCTTGATGATGTATGCATAAGTGCATGGTGGTATATGCACATTGCATGGTGATATATGCATGATTGTATGGTGAGGTATGCTCGAATACATGGATGATATGTGCTTGATTCGTGATACCTTGATTGTTCTGTCTGACGCATTGTGTAGTTTGGTGGATCTTTATTGCTGAGTGGTTGTACTCACCCCTTTGGGGATTAACATTTCAGATTTAAAGATGCCTTTGCCACCAGTCGCTCGTGGTACTTATTATGGATTGCCTTCTGATGTTGAGGTGGAGTGCTCGGAGCATTCCTACGTTAGTGTACCTGGTCTGGTGTTTATCCGTGTCCGTGTCTTGGTTATGTACGATGTGGGTCTTGCTGATGGCCCTGTTATCCAAGAGTTTTTGTTTGTTCATGTCCGACGGGATGGTGTGATGATAGGGATGCCGCCGCCGCCTCCGGCTGATGCACCGGGTTGGGTGTGATCAAGCTTATGGCTGGTGGAGGTTGACACTTTTTGGGATGACCGACACTAGCGGATGGATAGATGTACATGTCTGATGTATAGTCGAGTTCTTTTTGGGTTTAGCCGAGCTTACTTAAAGTCTTGGCCTTTTGTTGTACCGACTTGTAAAATCCATCTTAGTTATGTAAATAAAAGTGATTCGGCCCTAAGATGCATATATATATATATATATATATATATATATATATATATATATGAAAGGTTGTAGTTGGTGTGTATTGCATTGTATTATTTAGTTGTGTACGGGTTAGGAAGATGTTGAGTATGCTTCCGTTAAGTTGAACTGCGCTGGTACCGACTGAGATGGTACGAACCCCCAGGATTGATGGACCCGCTACAATTGAAAAGGTATCGAAGTGGCACAATTTTAGGCCCATCGGTAGGTGAGTAAGCTATGGCGACCCTAGTGGTTTAGGGGCCGCGTCGAGGAGTGTCACAGAACGGTACAGACAAAGGCCCATGCGCGACCCATGATCAACCCATGAGCAATGTTCGGCCAGCCCATGTGCAACCTGTGGCCGTTCACCTTCTCTTGTGTCAGGCGCGTCAGACGACCCTGCAGACCCTGATTTTGCTTCTGACACACGCCCATGGTCTTCCCAAGGGCCTGTCGTGTACAATCATTGAGTGGCCTACTATGTAGCCTTGTAATCATGATACGGATTCAAAATGCACCGTTGGATCGGAAGGACGATCAACAACTAAGAAGAGACCCGATCTTGTATAAATAGGGGTCCCTCCCCCTCATTGTAACTGTTCGTTCACAAGTAAATATACACTATCTTTGCCCATCTGACTCTTGTGTTCGAGTGTGTGTGCGTAAGGCTGACTTGGGATCGATAATCCTAAGGCTGCACGGTGCTTTGATAGATTGTAATCAACCGACCAGTGACATTGTCATGCCACGTGATCACATCCCAATCATGCATTTGTCAAATTAATCATACTTCTATCTCATGACATATTATTTCATAACAACGCTTTAAACACTTCATCATACTATCTTTTCACATATTCACACGTACGCGCTAATTAGTCACATGTCATAATGTCGTACTTGTATTTCATATCATATCACCCAAATACATCATTTGAACACTTCAACATGCCATATTTCCACATACCTCACATGCTTATTAATTGGCTAGAATCAACGAATACCATAACCTTTATTATTTTCCCATTCTAATAGGTACATAAGCATGCACTATATTCAACTTTAGCAACTAGCAATACGTTAATCAAATTAGGACTCTTGGCATATAGAACTCTCATCAAGGTAAGATAAATCATTACAATTGTGTATAAGTTATTAGAAAAATCCATTACATGCCGTCATCACCTATACAATGACTTATTTCACATTATTATAACATGTCATCACAACTTAACACTTATCACATATCACAACATAATAACTTATCGCATCTCCACTTATCACATTTCAATAGCTTATTGGATATTAGAAATGCTTATCATGATAACCTATCGTAGCCTACAATATCCCATCACGATAACCATCGAAAACACATGATAACCTATTGTGATAACCTATCGGCAAAGCATGATAACCTATCCCAATAACCTATCAACAAAGCATGATAACCTATCTTGATAACCTATCGGTAAAACATGATAACTTATCCGAAACCTATGATCACTTATCATGCAAAACCCACTTATCACATCAACAAAACATCATTTAACATTAATCTAGTCTTAAACTAACTCCAAGATGCAATAACAACCCTATTCAAGGGCTAGAAAGCCACTCACTCCTGATTCCAAGCTCGGCAAGTGACAACGAAGGTTCGACAAGGGTTGGATGGCTGTTGTCGTGCTCGGCAGTGGCTGGTCACCTTCCAAAGAGATCAGGGCAAGTTTAAGGCTGGCGACATGGCTCACAGTGAGGCTCGATGAGGGTTGAAGGTAGCTAGTCGGTGCTTGGGAGCCCACGACAAGGCCAAAACAGCCAAGGACAGTGGCATGAGGTGGTGAGGACAACGGTTCAGCCACGAGGACGGTAAGGGTGTGCGGCTTCCGGTGGTTCATGGTAGCTCCAACCAAGAGGAAAAAAGAGGGATATGGATGTGAGATGAGGGATGGGGAGGATGAGAGGGTTTAGCTGGTGCAAGGAAATGGAGAGAGAGAGAGAGAGAGATGAGGGATGGGGAGGATGAGAGGGTTTAGTTGGTGCAAGGAAATGGAGAGAGAGAGAGAGAGAGAGAGAGAGAGAGAGAGAGAGAGAGAGAGAGAGAAAATTCATTCAAAGGGCTAGAAAGAGAGAGAAAATGAGAGGAATGAGAGAATGAGAGAGAAAATGGGTGGCTAAATGAGCTAGGGGAGAGAGAGAAAGATTGCTGCACAAGTCTAGGCCATTGGATGGCCAAGATGCATCCTTAATCCCCAAGACAAGAATGGAGGGCCAAGATTGATTCTTGCTTTACTTCCTTCTCAAGTTCCATTAATGCAATTTATTGCACATTAAATGAACTCATCATGCCTAGGCTAGAAAATAGGATAGGTAGGCTTAGTTAGGTAGGGTAGGCTAGGCATGCCATCATCTTATCTCTCCTCTCTTCATTGGGCACCAATTTCTTGTTTTATTAGGTAGAAGAGCAAAATGGTAATTTCACAAGCCCTAGGTACTGTTCACGCTCATGGGCATTAATGAGGACTTGAAAAGACCAAAAAGGGCTTGGGTGGTACATGGGGTCCTTTGGGTCGCCCATCTTGGGTGTGAGGCCCATTGGGCGGCACACCTTGGGCTTGGGCCCATTGGGCCATCCTTCATGGGTCCAAGGGCCTATTGGGCCCATGTGGGTCCTCGTCTATGGCCCATTTCCACATTTCATAATTTTTATGTCCCGTCGACAAAAAATTGAGTTTTTGCCCCAAAGTGGCTTTCTCGGCGTTTTTGTGGCCTATCGATCCCCATTGCAATCCCGCTTTGAAGATTTGCCACTATTGTAATCCCGTTCTGAAAATTGGGGTCGGATTGATGATGTCACACATGTTAGTGATAAAGCTAAAATCAATTCAAACTGCTTGTAAAATGTTTTTTGAAATAAAAGAAATATACCAAAAGGGCATTAAAGTAATATAGTATCAAGTCCCTGAATCCATAATTTATAGTTTGTGAGAGTAATCTAATTCTCCCAATACTTTAATTGGGTATCTAATCAGCCCACCAAAATTTAATTAGTAACTACTTTTACATAAAAAATAATTTGCATGTTAATAACTTTGGAGTTGCAAATTGGTATGAGTTTGAAAGAGCCCGCTTTAGAAATTTACCAGCTAAACCCTAGGTGGTTCAACTACAAGGTATGATCACGACTAATCTATTTTTAGTGAGTCGATTAATAAAGTATCGAGAGAATTACTTTACTCCTACAAATAATAGATTAAGAATTCGAGCACTGGATTATGTTAGATTATTCTAACGCCCTTTCAATACATTTTTTTTTTTAAAAATATTTTACGGGTAGCTTGAATTGATTTTAATTTAGCCACTAACATATGAGATGATCATGCAGGTGCACAAACATTAATGTAACATCCAATAATCAAAGAAAGAAGTAGATTGCAAGGAAGGGTAGGAGTTACTTACCTTGAAGCAATGTAAGTATATGCAATATTAGCTAGAAAATCACATTTCCCAACCTAAATATGATTTCTAATCAACACACTATTCCACTCAAGTGTTTTTTTTAATGGTTTTCTATTATTTAAGTGAAAACTAACCTATATGCAATGAATATAATTACTTTAAATGCAATAATGTACTAAGTGTCTCTATTCTAAAGTGACATGCAATCTCCAATTAGATTATTCTACGCGATGTGCAATTTAATTAAATAACCTAACTCTAATGATGGACAATAATGAACATGCGACTATTTAACATGACACACAATTCTAATTAAATTACTCTGCATGATGTGCAATTTAATCAATGACCTAACATACAATTACTAAATAACGTGCTAGTTTTGAACCTAATTTTACATGACACAAACATGATTTTTTTGTATTTTTCATTTATTAAATTCGGAATAAATAAATGCCCCAACATATAATATTTTTGGCATATTATCTTAAATTCGTACTTGAAAATTTTCCTAAATTTGTTATCAAGATTACAATACTATCCAATTTAAACTAGGAAACAAATTGTTTTAAATCCTAATTTAAATCGGAAAATTATTATGATCTTTTAGTATTGACATAAATGCTATATTTCCAAAAATATCCTGATCTATTTAAGGAAAAGTATTCAAATCTATTCTAAACATGCAACATGTCCTATAAAAGTCTACTGAAATTTTATCTAAACTTTTTTGCATTTTTTTATAGGGAAAAAATTAATTCAAATCAATAAAATTAGCAAAAAATAACACTGAATCATCTAAAACACATCCACTCCATTCGATTTTCAACGATCATATCCAAGAAATAAGATGGAAGATTTTCTTTTGAACGAGGATCGCATCTGGTGGTTGAGATCAGATTATCGTCCATATGCATGTTCTTAAATTAGGAAATTTTTCTAATTTAATGAGTATTTTTTTATATATGTTGAAACACGCCACGTCACTCATATATATGATTAGATTATGATATCAACAAAATAGGCAATGCGGAGTTTGAATCAAATTTTTAACTCGAAGATTACCTAATTTACGGATTTTGTTTCCAAACCGAGACGATGGACGGTGGATGAGACAATGGCCGGCAGTGGCTGTGTGGTGGCTCGCATGGTGATAATGGCGGATCACGAACCGCGACAGGGTGTCTCACCCAACGGTGGATTGCACAGTGGTGCTCAGGACCGGCAGTGATGGTAGATGTCACGGCCAAGGAGGTGTGCTTCATAGTGTTGCTTGCAGCAAGGGTGGCTGGCGACTAGCTTCGGGACCTGCAAGGACAGAAAAAATAAGGAGAAAGAAGTAGCTCTCGGCTTGGCGGGTGATCCGGCGAAGAGGGCAGCAAAGACTACGGCAAAACTTGACGTGTCGGTGATTGTTGCTGCAAGACCGACGAAGCAGTTCTTCACGGTTAAGCTACTGGGGACGCTCCGAGAAGGCCTGCAATAACACGAAAACTCAGCTTGGAGGTTGCTGCAGTGGAATTGGGGAAGTGCCGCGGCGGGTTGATATATTAAAGAATGTACTTTTTTAGCATGAATTCTTCACAGCCCCCTCTCATTGCACAATGGGCCAAGAAAAGGTTCGACTGTAAATTCCTTCCCTTCGAGCTAACAATTTTTTTAATATCTAGCCACCTCTCTTAGCTGTGACTTCCAAAATAAATTTTCTTTGGAATAAAACAACGGTGGACATATCACGTGTGAGACTTACATTAGCGATGCTGAAGATTCTCTACTCCGTTTGGGCTCAATGTTTTTTTTTTAGTTGAAAATGTAAGTATTATAGAGCTTAGGGGTATCCTGGCATTACAAATAAAGCTAATAATTAAAAAAATGGAGGTAGGAAATCTCTACATAGTAGTCAATACAACATTTGACTAGAAAGGTTTAACTTTTTGGTAAAGTGAATCTCTACCTCTTACATTTTCTGCACCTGGGCCAAAATAATATAGATGTTAGTTGATTTGATATGATATTATCGATGGTTGTGCTCCATTCAAATGCAATATATGGTTGGTTTTATGTGTGGGCTCAATTTCCTCAGAAAATTAATGGACCTGGCCAGATTATGTAAGCATTTGGGCTTAGTTCAATTACTTTCATTAATCTTAGAATCATTTGCTGCTGGTCCGATGCAATGCTTTGGGCTTAATTGTTAATGCACAATGCATCTCAAAGTCTATATGCAGTTTTTACTAACTTTTTTGCTAGGCCGAGGTCAATCAGTAATTTCCTATACAACTAATTCTCATTTGTTAGCCAAAATTAAGGTGTTAGTAGCGATTTATAGTCAAAATTGGCTTGATGAACTCAATTGACAAATGAATAAGTTTAGAATTAAATTGGCAAAAGTGCAATAGATTTAGGCATTTTGGACAATTTTTTCCCAAGAATTTATAATTTGGTACATTTATGATATTTTGGACCTCCTGGTTGATAATATAAATCCTATCCACCTTTATTCACCTCTCCTATGTGATAATTTTATTCAGGCTATATCTCTCTTATATCCAACTTTCTTTTATTTTGAATAGGCACCGGACACAAGATAGGATAAATTTTATCATATACTAAATTTTATTCCAATTGCCAAACGCAGCTTCAAGGTTTGCGAATGGACGGTCTAGATCAAAGGTGCGAATCGGACGAACCTTACTCATCCACCCATGTGACCCAATCAAACAACACCTATCAGGCCACGTCCGCATGGCATTCAAGCCATCCAACAGCTCACGCGGTGCCATGTCATCATAAAAAGGGGGTGGGCAAAATTTTAAACCTAAAGGTATATACAGTGAATATTGCATGCGCCCCCATTACACTATTGATACATGCTGGAAATTACATGAAAAGCCGACTAATAAAGAAAAAAAAAGGGAGAAATAATTTTTCTACTTATCATGTTTTAGCACAAGGGATTGATAGGGCCAACTAGACAATTACTCAAGATCAATACTAGCATATTATGAAGGCTCTGAATTAATTAAGGACCATCAACAAAACAACTAGTTTTTAGGTACCTATTTTGGGAAGACCAATAATATTTCAATTGTTACATAGGTAGTTGATTCAGGTACTAGTGATTACATAATTTGCAATGAAAATTTCTTTTCCGAAGAACACATAAAACCTCATTCTTCCACGTTAGTATTTCTTCCTAATGAGAATGTCACTTATGTTATTCATCTTAGCCCAAACATTATCCTAAAAAATGTTCTCTATTTTTTTGAATATGAGTTCAATCTCATATCTATTTCAAAAGTTTGTGAGAACAATTCATGTAGCATCATACTTAATTCTAAAAATTGTTTCCCTCAGGACCGCAAATTGATGGATATGGGTAGTGCTGTACAAGAACTTTATTTTTGGATCACCTTTACAAGAAATTTTGATTTATCCTAATTAAATAAAGGTTTTTCATGTAATGCCACCACTAGCAATAAAATTGTCCTTTCTCATTAGTGTTCGAGTCATAATGCTCGTTTTCCTTGTCCAAATTTTCCAATATAACCTTTGGCAAAATAGTCACAAGTATCATTTCCTATTAGCATATCTTGCAAGCTACAAGTGCTTTTTCCTTGGTTCATATGGATATCTAGGGATCTTATCACACTTTGACAATGTGATGGATTCTATTTCTTTCTCACCACTGTTGATGATTACACCCACACTACTTGGTTTTACTCATGCCATTCAAGAATCAAACTTTTTTTTCATATGTTGAATTTCTTCTTCTTGATTAAAAATCAATTCGATAAATCTGTCTAAAGAATTCGCATTAGAGTTTTTCACCATTAAGTGCAAATCTTTTTTGTCTTCTCATGGAACACTTTTTGAAAGTGCTTGCACTTATAATGTGACATTCTCGATTCGAACCCTTATTTAAGCCACAAGGGATGGACCAAGGATAGTTTTGTCAATAACGAAAACATAATGTGATTTAATCTTAGGGGATAGTTCACGAGCCGACTAAATTAGGCAATTCAGAATTGAGGTTGCGATAGACTAGAGCAATCGATTATGAAAGGACCATTCGACCATAAGAATCGTTGTGGACGACCACGTGTCATCAAGAGTCAATCAATGGACAAAATATAGATCGATTCAGCTCAAGTATATACCAGTCGTTGGTGATGCTACACGATCAATGTACTATTCATGAATGACCCTAATCTGATCCTAAACAGCCATGAGTTGGGGCTAGCTAATCGATCCTACTCGATTACATGGCAACTGAGGGTCATTCATGAATTGACCAAGCTCAACTAAAAGTTACACGTAAAACTCTAGACAAGCATCAAACTTAGTTCGATTTTAGTCACATGAATTCTGCCAATGCCACCTAAATTTGCGAAGGTCATGTTAAAGCCGTCTCCGATCGAACTTAGCCTTAAGCCTCGGTCTAATTATGGGTATTAACTATAGATGCTATCAAGGCATTCCTTTTCAATTGAAATGTCTTTAATGAGCTTGTTAGTGCATTAACTGAAAAAACGTCCTAATTTAACGATATAGACTTTAATGGACCTAGAGGTGAGGCCAATTTAGCTTCTTAAGATTTAAATTGCGGTGAGACCAACTTTGTTAGGCCATGGACACTAAGGTTAGGCGCCACTTTTGGGCATGAATGGAGGAATGGACCAAATTGCCCTATTAGTCTAGCCAATAATTGAAGTTTCAAGGAGCTATCCTAGACTTTGATCTTGGATAAGGCACATGGGCTATTGGATGGCCAAGATTGGCTCTTGCTCTCCAAGTTTAGGGCAATGATGAAGGAAGGACAATAATGCATTTGGCATTAATGGTGAAAGACAACTTCTTTTTCATGTTTCTTCTACTTCTTCTTTTCTCTCTCCCCCTCTCTCCCTTCCCATTTAGTCTACCTCTCCATCCTCTCCCTCTCTCTCTTTTTCTCTCTTCTCCTTCATTTCCCTCACGCCTATGCCCCTCTACCCATTCACTCGCCATCCACCCTAGTTGCCGCTCGCCTAGACGCCACTCACTGTCGTTTGCTACACATTTGCTTGCCCATTTGCCCATTCGCTGAGCTGCCGTCACTAGCCATCCATCGCCATGAGTTGCTAATATCTACTCACTGTCCTCAAGCCATTGCCTGAAGCTAGTTGGTGCCGTTTGAATCTCAAGGATTACAACGAGCTATATAAGCGAGCCTAGCTGATAGAAAGAGATTCGTTGAAATGTGCTACTGCGATGAGATCGCCATATCCATCCCCTCGTAACAACCAATGCATGGACAAGAGCCAATGGCAGGACGTAAACATTTCTTTCCTCCTACGAAGAACATCGGTGGTAAGCTAATGAACACCCTGAATGATATATGCTGCAGTTATAGAAGACAACATGGGAATACACCGTGTCCAGCCCAAATTGAAGCTTGTTTTAATTGTGGCCAGCAAGGCCATCGTGTAAAGGATTGCCCTTAATACTAGCCAGGGATGCATGTACATCATTAGCAAGTGAGGCCACAATTCGAAACTGCATCACAGAACAACCCCAATTGACCCTCAACCCGATGAAGAGTTTATGCCCTTACTTAGGACGAAGTTGGGAACTTCTAGACCATGATCACGGGTACGGTTACACATTATTTGATACGAGAGCAATCCATTCGTTGTTGTTGAGCAGTTTATAAAGTTAGCTTGTTTAGGACCTCAGTCACTAGAAATGATTATTAGTGTTTTTACCGCGTTGAGAGACAAAATGTTGACCACCGTAGGGTGTCAGCGATATAAAATTATATAAGTGGTCATGAGGAAACCATAGACTTAGCTTCCGGCTATGTATGATTTTGATGCCATCATAAGAATGCATTGGCTTGCTAGGCAACAAGCTCTTGTAGACTGCCATAGTAATGTGATTCAGTTTAGCCCACCTAACCAACCTAATTATAAGTTCATAGGAAATGAAGGAGGATCCGTCATACCCTTAGTTTCAGCACTTGAGGTAACTTTTGGAGGAAGGGTGCTAAAGTTATCTAGCGATGGTAATGGATTTGACCGCTAAGGAACCGAAGATGGAAGATATCGCCGTGGTGCGGGAATTTCCCAATGTCTTTCCAAAGGAATTACCAAGATTTTCCCTAGAATTAGAAATAGAATTTGTTATCGAGCTAGGCCCTAGAACAGAGGCAATTTTTAAGGCCCATATTGAATGGCGTTGTCGGAATTAAAGGAACTGGAGGTGTAATTGCAAGAATTGCTTGATAAAGGGTTCATCCGCCCCAATGCGTCCTCATGGGGTGCACTAGTTTTGTACATGAAGAAAAATGATAGATCGTTGTGCCTTTACATCAATTATAGACAACTTAATCAGGCTATTATCAATAACAAGTACCCATGGCCAATGATCAACAATTTATTTGACCAACTCTAAGGAGTGTCAGTATTCTTCAACGTAGACTTGAGATCGAGTTACCACTAATTGAGAATTAACAAGGAAGATATCTTGAAGACAACATTTTGAATGCGACAACAGCCATTATTGTTTACAGTAATACTATTTGGATTGACCAATGCCCTTGCCGCTTTTATTGACCTAATGAACCAAGTGTTCATGACATACTTAGATAGATTCATCATAGTGTTCATTGACAACATCCTGGTTTACTCAAAGGATCCTAGCAAGCATGAGCAACACTTGAGGATAGTACTGTAGACTCTCTGAGAACATGCACTAAGTAAGTGCGAGAGTAGTGGACCCGATGAGAATTAAAGCAATTATAAGCTAGCCAAGACTGATGACAATGATTGAAGTTCAAAGTTTCCTAAGTTTGGTTGGATATTACCGACAAGATTGCTGAAGAAAGACATAAAGTTCAAATGGACGGACAAGTGTGAGGAAACTTTCAAGAACTCAAGTAGAAACTAACTGCAACCCCAATTCTAACAATACTATCTGGTTCAGGTGGTTATGAGATTTACAACAATGCCTCATTAAAGGAGTATCAGACACCTGGAGTGCCAAAACTTGGCACGGAGGGACACTTAAGTGCCAAAAGTTAGGAAAGTGACACGTAAGTGCCAAAATCGGAGCAAAATGGATCACTAAAGTGCCACTCCAGTGAAAATCCGGCAAAAATGCTGACGTGGCGATTTTCCGGCGAAATAAGTGCAAAACGGCGTCGTCTTGATGCTGACGTGGTAAAAAATTAATAGAAAAATTAATTAAATTAAATTTAAAACTAAATATATTTAAAACATTTAAAAAATAAAAAAAAATAAAATAAATAAAAATAAAAATAAAAAAAACAAAAGGGAAGGGCCGGCGACGGAGGAGGGAGGGTCGGCTGTGGTCTCCAGGCTCTGGCCAGGGGTTAGTGACCCCGGCCGATCAGCGGCGAGGGCCAGCTCGCCCTCACCCCCGATCTGGGCGAGGGTTGCGGCCCTCGTCTAGATCCAGCGGCGGTCGGCGGCCCTCACTCGGCCGGGCCAAGGGCCGCTGCCCACTGAGGCCGAGGGCAGCGAGCCCTCGCCCTTGATTTGGGCGAGGGCCGACGACCCTCGCAGTGGGGCTAAGGGCCGCGATTTGGGCTGAACTTCTCCCTCTATTAAAGGATTAGGTTGTGTACTTATGCCATATGGAAGAGTAGTTGCCTATGCTTTTAGACAACTAAGGCCATACAAGTTGAATTATCCAACCCATGATCTGGAATTGGCTGTGATCATCTTTGCTTTAAAGATTAGGAGACATTATTTGTGTGGGAAAAAGTTCATAATCTACACAGATTACAAAAGTTTGAAGTACATATTTTCCCATAAGGAAGTAAATATGAGACAATGACATTGGATGGAACTTCTCAAGGATGACTACGATATTCTTTACCACCCCGGGAAGGCCAACAAAGTAGAAGATCCTCTCAGTCAGAAATCAAGTATCACGTAAGTGATGATTCAAAAGTGGAGTCTTCTTGAAGGGATTCGAGATTTGGAGTACAAGTTTGAGATAAATCAACTTTCTAGACTTTTGTAGGACTAATCGGTTCCTGATCCAGTCCAATTCCAAGCCTTGGAACGGAACTGGGATGACCTGTGACATCCCGAAATTTGGCCCTTGATTCGGATATACGAAATGGTTGTTTCATCGACGCGCTAATGGTTATTTTACTCGGACCTAGCCACTCACAAGTTAACTAATCTATTAAGTGAAGCCGTTAAGGGATATAACCGCGACAAACTAGAGAATTCGATCAGAAATTAACCGCTTGACCATAATAATCGGCAAGGGTCAATACAACACTATTATAAATCGATTAGCGAATGGATATAGGTTGATTCGATGGAATCATGTAGTTGAATTGCGGGTGGTTCCGCGTGATTGCAATATTTGAGTCGAACGGTAATAACCCGATTTTCTATTGATATTATATTCGGGACACGTAATTGAACCCTCGCGATTTTATGACAACCGAGGGTCGTCTACGATTTGAAGATGCACAAACGTGGATCGAAAATTATCGACCACGGGTCAAACGTGCTAAAATCCCTAAAAACTACCCGATAGGTTAGGTCGTACTAAAGTCGTGTTTGGTCGATTTTAACCATGAAATTAAATTTGGTTTCAGGAATCAGATGTTCGAGCGTGTCACGATTTATTATTGGACGTCGTCTCATCTTTCGGCGAATTTTCGTCAAGTTTGGAATTTTGCGGAAAAACGATTTTCTGACAAAAAAAGAAAATGGAAAAGGAAATTCGGATGGGTAGAGAAAATGGGTTTTTGTACCCTAAAAAGGCTTTGTTTGTAAGAATTAGAGGAAAATTGGTGATTGGTGTGACATCCTGATTTTCAAGTTCTGTCTTCGATTGGAAAAGTTGGGCCTTTCATCGACGCGTCTATAGTTATTTTCTCTGAGTTGGTCACTCACGAGATAACTAGTATATCTGGTAAAGCCGTTAAGGGATTTTAACGCAATAGCCTTGAGAATTCAATCATAAATCGACTACTCAATTGTGCTAGTCTACAAGGGCCATTACGGCATTGTCAAAATCCATCAGAGATCAGAGACAGGTCAATTTGGTTGAGATATGTGATCAAAGTGTGGGTGATTCCACATGATTGCAAAATTTCTTGTCGATCGACACTAGATCGATTTTTCTGTCGTTTTGGATACCCTATGCCCGTATTTGAAACCTTGAGATATTCACGAAAACCGAGAGTCGCCAATATGTTGAAGAAGTACATAGTGACTCGAAATAAATCGATCACGGGTCATTTGCGCCAAAAATTTCGAAATGCTATCCGGTAGGCTAGGTCATGCTAAAATCGTGCTAGATTGAAATTAACCACGAATTTGAATCCAATTAGAAATTGAAAGTTCTGTCATGTCACAATTTATTTTAGGACCGTCGACTCATCTTTTGAAGATTTTTTTGCAAATCGAGATTTTTGGCGGAAATTCAAAATAGGGCCATTTTTATCCAGAAAATTCAGGGGACCGTTTTTTATCGCGTTTTTAGGATGCAAGTTAGTTCTACTAGTGAGGAAAAATGTCAATTTGATGGTAGACACCCTTGTGGAATTTATGGGGGCCAAATTGGAACCAATTGGAGGGAATTTGAATCCAATTTGGGGGAAAAATGTTGTAAATTCGTAGCCCCTTGGTCCTCAACCTTTTGGACCACTTCAATGACTTCCTAAGGAAGCTTGTGGGTAGCTATTTGGCCGAGGATAGGGCAGACAAGGTGGGGGGGCCATCTAATGATCAAGAAAAAGGATAATTGTGGTCAAAAGGGGTCCCTCCAAGCCTTCAGCAGTCTTCTTCTTCTTGCTCAGCCCCACTTTATCCATTTTAGAGTGTTTTGAGAGCTTCAAGTTGCAGAGAACAGCCAGCCCCCTCCCCTAAACCGTCGACCGCCTCCCCGCCGCCGTTGGAACCGCTGCTCGATCGTCGCACCACCCGTGAGCCTGCCCGCGCACGCCCGCCGTTCCAGCTCGTCTCACAGTCTAGCACCTCCTATCGCGTCCTCCCGGGCCCTGATCGCCGTACGAGCTCGGTCGGAGCTCCACCGTCGCCGTCCAGCAGTTGCCGTCGCCCATCGTCGCTTGTTGTAGTCGTCCACCAACCACCCCTGTCGTTTCTAACCCAAGTCACCGTCCAGCTCACTCTCTTGGCCCACCCAATAGAAGCTGCATCCAGCAACCCACCGTGGGCTTCGAGGCCCATTTAGGACCCCTTTTGGGCCTCGCTTGGTGTTGCTGATTTGAAGTTTGTCGTCCGTCTCTGCCTTGCCGTCGTCGTGGACTCATTGGATTTCAAAACTGGTGAGTTTACTCACTAAACTCTGCTTAGTGAGTTAATTATTCTTAAGGGTTGATTAGTTTATACTAAGTATGGTTTAGGTGGTTAATTAGAACGAATTAGTGATTTAATTACTCGTTTATGTATGTTAGGTGGTTAGATCGGCTTATTAGCAATTGGATAGGTTGTATTATTTATCTCGATAGATTTGAAATTTTTTAGGCTCGTTTTGATATTTAATTAGGCTTTTCCAGCCTAAGTTTGCATTTATGGTATTTATTGGTATTTATTTAATTAATTTTGGTATTTATTTAATTATTTATTACTTTATGGAAATTATACCGGGATAGCTGGTGATCGAAATTTCATGCTGATTGCAATGGTATGATTGATTTGTTTAATTGAGTGTTGATTTGTGCAAATTGAGTGAGATTTGTAATTTTGGGTATTTATTCCAAAATTAGGTATTTTCGGTATTTAATTAGAAAATACCGAGCGTCGGTTTACAACGCCAAAAATATGTTTATGGACTATATTAAATAGTGAGACTTTATAAAAGAAAGATATTGTATTTTTGGCTAAGGCCGACTATGTACCCACACACAATTATTTTTTATCGAGTATGATAAAAATGGTGAATTGTCAATTAGTGAGTACAATATACTATATCAGCCTTCGAGCTTTGATATATGAGCTTCGGTGAGCAATATACTCTAGCAGCTTTGGTAAGCATTATAAGTACCGCACAGCTTTAGTGAGCATTATAAGTACGGCACAGCTTTGGTGAGCATTTTGATTATCGCACACCTTCGGTGAGCAATATATATATAGTAGCTTCGATGAGCATTATTATATATCTATTATCAGCTTTGGTGAGCTATACCATCTATTCCCAGCTTGGGTGAGCAGTATTCGAACCGTTCGAACTTTATGGATGGTATTGATGGTATGGAATCGATTGAATCGATTGATTGATGTTTTGATGTGAATTGAAGTGATTGATTGAATATATGAATTGTACTGACGTGCCGAAAGGGTCTGAGACTAAGGTAAGTCCTCTATCTTGTCTGTGCATAGGCAGCCTTTAGGTGTATTTCATTCCTAGTCGGAGTTTAGGGGGTGGACTTGTTGAGATGTCGTCTCACCCCATTGTGGACTAATATTTTCAAGTCCTTAGATGACGGATGCTCCAAAACGTCATGGTTGTCCCATAAGGGTCACTGAGCGAGTATACAACTATCCTGATCCCGAGAGTTTTTGGGTCTATGAACTAGTAGTGACCACAGTCTAGGTTGAAGAGTGTCCACGTTATGTGTTCCCTAATTGATTTAGAGCTTGGTTCCGCTACAAACCCAATGTTTCTAGGTGGGTCCTCTCAAGTGTTTTGAGATCCCCATGAAAATAATTGATGCCTCTCTAGGGGAAAGCGTTGTGGACCCTCCCGATGGCGTGGTGGAGAACCCGACGTCCCGTCCGGATCCTGTGGAGACTGAAGAATCGACGAACGAGTCTAACTAGATGGTCAAAGAACAGATCGTTTTGAGGATCGACCTTTTGTAGACTTTTGTGAATATAGACTAGCTTGTAAATGACCTAGTCTGCTGTGTATAAAAGTGTGTGGTGTGGTTTTCAAAATTTGTGGCCCTACTTTTCTATTCCACTTTTGTGTTGTCTAGGGATTTAATTATTCGCTTCCGCATGTGTGTTAAAATGAAAAGGTCGGCGATGCGTTCTGGGACGTTGCAATTTAATTGACCACTGAGGGATGAGCACGTGCTCGGAGGATCGGGGCGTGACAATTGGTTGGGCACTTGACTTTGGGGCATGAAGACTTTGGGCTTATGTGATGATGAGTGAGATATTTTGGCTAAGGTTTTGATTGGTTGCTTGGCTTGACTTTATTCTCTCTTTTCTCCTCTCTCTCTTTCATGCATGAGTTTTTCCCCCCAGTTGCAGCCGACCAACTCCTTCTTTTTCTTCCTTTATTTCCCTTTCCTCATGTTCTTCATTTCCTCTCCTCATCACCTTCACTATCCCTCACGTCCAGCTTCATCTTTTTGCTGCACCCCTGACCCACGCCAGCATCATCCTTTTCATTTCTTCACCATCACCACCTAGTAGCTCATCTCCATGCCAACACCCCCATCACACCCAACAACCACCGCAACTCCTCACCACCGGCACCCTAACAAGCCTACGGCCAGCCACCACTCTGCCCATCTCCACCCACTTAATAGCCATCGTCAAGCCTTCGTGCGAGCCATGGTTGTTTTGAGTTTTCGTCGCCGTCACATCGCCGTCGCCGCAAGCCCGCTGCCATCGAAAACCGTGAGTTAACTCCCTAATCATTGATTAGGCCGTTAATTACGCTTAGGGGTGGTTAGATTAGTCTTGATGAGAATTAGTTTTAGTTAATCATAGATTAGTGTTAATTAAGCTTGGTTAAATTAGTTAATCATGGTTAGGTTAAGTAATCATGGTCAAGTTAGGTAATCATGGTTAGGTTAATTAATCATTGTTAGGTTAATTAAATTGGATTAGCTTAATTAATCGTAATTTACTTAATTTAATTGTGATTTATTTATTTATTCGCAATTAGCGTCATTAGTGACGGATTAGGCGTGACATAGAATTTTACGCTCATTTTCTTGGATGCAATTATGCGTGAATTTGAGTGTTGCACATACAATATTATGTGATTGGTTGTTTTATGATAATTATCTATTATTATTGCAAAAGATGGTTTTATGGGCATTTAAATAGAAAGAAAATTTAGGTGTCGGGTTTGGACACCAAAACTTATTTGCTCAATAAAACAATGAGGTTTTAAACTAGGTGCGTGCAAAGTTTGACAGGTTAATTTTGAGTATGTGAGCACGTACGAATTTCTTTCCAAAAGTTTTAAATAAAAAAAAAGGGGGGGGGTTACCAAAGATTGTTTTCAAAAAGGGTAGTTGGACAAAGAAATAGAAAAGAAATATGGTGTCGGGTTTGGACGCCAAGTTTTATGTGCTCAATAAAACTGTGAGGTTTCAAACTAGATGCGTGCAAAGTTTGACGGGTTGATTTTAAATAGGTGACCTCGTACGAATTTATTTCGGAAAGTTATGAACCAAAAAAAAGAGTTGCAAGGTTTATTATTTGAAAATGGATTTTGGTGTTCTTGGCTAATAACGGCAATAAAAAGTGGTTTGATTGATGGTGTGCTCATGTGATCACCTAAATACCCTGATGCGTATGATTATGCGAGGTGATGGCTCCGTCTTGATGCGTATGATTATGCAGGACAATGCCCGATTAAGTTCAGATGCCCCCAAGTCAATGAGATGCCGTTCACGGATGGATTTCGGAACGAAGCTCCTTATTGGAATGTTGTCCTGAAGCGTATGCATACGCAGGATGATGCCGTGCCCGATGGGTGGGACAATGCCCGGTTACGCCGGAAGAGTATTAAACTCCTTAGGTTAATCAGTTGATAGGGAAATCGTTGTTTTTGGGGAAATTGTTCCTAGTGTTTACTATCTTATTGTTTGTTTGTTGACCGGGGGTTTATTTAATTCGCTTCCGCATGCGTTTAATTGAAAGATAAAAAAAAATAAAAAAAATGGGTCGGCAACGCGTCTTGGGACGTCGCATTTTCAGTCGACCATCAAGAGATGCTCGCGCACTAAGGGTTCGGGGCATGACAAGACCATTTCCCAAATTTTGGGATCAAAGATCGGATCGACCAGTCCTAGAATTGGCAATTGGATTGACCAACTGGTTCGGTCTGGTCTGGTCCAGTTCAGAGGAATCGATAAATTTTCTATTTTAGGCCAAAAATCAATTTAAAAAATGTTGCAACTTGCTGAATATTGTAGTTGGATTGAATCTCTGCTGAGACCTCATCCTTATTCGTCCCCACATCCCCCTCCCATTCGCGCCCAAGCTCAACCAAGTTGCAACACGGATCTAGTTATTCTCTAGATTCTCCTCGCAAACTTCGAGCTAGACACGCTGATTGCAAGCACCAACTGCATCTAGAACTCCTCCTGTAATGTTATGCTATCCCCGGACTAGTAGTTTGCCGCCAGAGCAACAGTGTGGCGTCGATTGGAGGAGCGAGTACATGTTGGCAATTGAGCAGATTTCGAGGACTCGTTGGATTGGTTCAAGTCCTGGTCATGGCCTCTGCGAGGTCCTCAATAATGAACTCCATCTACTCTCCCTTATTCTTCTTTCCTCTCTAGCTCCCTCTCCTCCCTGTCCCTCCTAGTCCCCCTCCCCCTCTCTCTCTCCAAGAGGTGAGAGACTAATCATTAGCCTGCAAAAGTAATGCAACGGATCCCCAAAAAGGAATAAATATATAACCCTTTTCTTTGATAATTCTCTCAACATATATGTTACACATATAATTAGCTGATCTAATCTGGTCGATCTGATTCCCACTTTAGAACCAAGAATCAGACCAACTGGCCATTGGTTCCAAGAATGGGAACCGGACTGGCTAGATCGCCTCCTCTAAGAATCGGTTCCTGTTACACAACCCTAGTCTTTTGGCTACCTTGAGAGTTGAATAAGAAGTGAAGTCAAAGATTGAAGCATTGCAACAAGACGACCTTGAACTCCAGAAAGTTTGAGAAGGAATTTTAGAGAAGAAAAGCTAGATTTCCAAGTAATCAGAGACGAAGTACTGAAATTTCGTGGAAGATTATGTATACCTAATGATGCAACGCTAAAGGAAAAAGTCCTATGAGAAGCTCACCAAAGTAGTCACAGCATACATCCAGGTAGTGTGAAAATGTATCGAAACCTCAGGCGATATTATTGGTGGAATAGTATGAAGGTTGATATCGCCAAAATACGTCGCTAAATGTTTGATGTGTAAGTAAGGAAAGGCATAGCATTGCAAACCTAGTGGACTGTTAGAATTATTGGAAAACCCAAAATGGAAATGGGAACACGTCACAATGGATTTCCTCATAGGACTTCCAAGGAGCCAAAGAGGCCATGATTCTATTTGGGTGATAGTCGATAGGTTGATCAAGTCAGCCCATTTCTTGGTAGTACGAAAAGATTTCTCATTGGAAGAATATGGAAGGCTTTATGTTTGATAGATAATTTGTCTTCACGAAGTGCTAGTGATGATTATTTCAAATAGAGATCCAAGTTTATTGCTATGTTTTGGAAGAGTCTTCAAACTGCTATGGGAACAAAACTATAGTACAGCATGGCTTATCATCCACAAACAGATGGCTAATTAGAAAGAATGATCCAGATGGTCAAAGATATGCTGCAAGCATGTGTACTCGATTTTAAAGGAGGATGGAAATAATAGCTTCATCTTGTAGAATTTGCCTATAACAACACCTATTAGCAGAGCATTGGGATGGCACCAAACGAGCTTACAAAACCCCAGTCTATTGGGATGAGGTCAGGGAAAGAAGGATCACTGGCCCAGAGTTAGTCCAGTGGTCAGTAGACGCAATCAAAGTTATCAAAGAAATACTTAAATCCACCAAAAACCGCCAGAAAAGTTATGCTAATAGACAATGCAGGCCTTTAGAATTCCAAGTATGTGATCACGTCTTTGTTAAGGTGTCATCTATAAGAGGTATGTTGTGTTTCGGCAAGAAAGGAAAGCTAAGCTCGAGGTATGTAGGATTTTTCGAGATCTTAGAAAGAATAGGAAATTTAGCTTATATGTTAGCACTTCCGCCCAAACTTGCTCAAGTGCATGACGTGTTTCATGTATTCATGCGATATGAGCTGAATCCAGCACATGTGCTAAACTTTGAAGAGATCGAAGTAGACGACAAAGTGTTGTATGTTGAATGGCCTGTGCAAGTCAGGGATAGAAAAGAGTAAGTGTTGCCGGATAAAACCATTCTCTTAGTTAAGGTCATTGGCAACATCATGAGATGGAAGGAGCCACATGGAAAGCAAGGAATTGACGAGGCTCCGATATCCACACTTATTTGAGGAATCATATGTCTTTAAATTTCGAGGACAAAATTTCTTTTAGAGGGAAAGGGTTGTGACATTCTTAATTCGAACCCTTATCTAGACAACAAGGGATGGACTAAGGATCGGTACATCATTTTCAAAAACATGTTGTGAGTTAATTCTAGAGATTGTTCACAAGTCGACTGACTGATTAAGGGCTAGGCAATTCAGAATTAGGGTTAGGATAGACTAGAGTAAATGACCATGAAATGATCATTTGACCATACGGATAATTGTGGAGGAACACATGCCATCACGAGTCAGTCAATGGATGGGCATAGATCGATTTAGCTCAAGTATATACCGGTCATGGGTGATGTTGCACGGTTAATGTACTGTTCGTGAACAACCTTAATATGATCCTGAATGGCCGTGACTTGGGGCAAGTTGATCAATCCTACTCAATTACATGACAATTAGGGGTCATTCATGGATTGACCAAGCTCAACTGAAAGTCATGCGTAAAACCTTGGACAAGCATCGTACTTAGTTTAAGTCTAGTCGAGTGAATTTTGCCAATGCCACCAAAATTTGCGAAGGTCGCGTTAAAGTGGTCTCCAGTTGAAACTTAGCCTCAAGCCTTGGTCAAAATGCGAGTATCGACTGTAGATGTTACCAAGGTATTCCTTTCCAATTGAAATATTTTTAGTGAGCCCATTAGTGCATTAATTGAGGAAATGCACTAATTTAACAATATAGACTTTAATGGAGTTAGAGGTGAAGCCAATTTTGCCTATTAAGCTCTAAATTGAGGTGAGACAAACTTTGTTAAGCCATGGACACTGGGGTTAGGCGTCACTTTTGGGCATGAATGGAGGAATTGACCAAATTGCCCTCGTAGTCTAACCAATAATTGAAGTTGCAAGAAGCAATCCCGGTCTTTGATCTTGGATAAGGCATATGAGCTATTGGATGGCCAAGATTGGTTCTTGCTCTCCAAGTTTAGGGCAACGATGAAGGAAGGACAATAATGCATTTGGCATTAATGGTGAAAGACACTTCTCCTTCAAGTTTCTTCTTCACTAGCCATCCACTGCTATGAGCTATTGCTTTACGGTCGCTGTCCACAAGCCACCACCTGACACCCCTTGTTCCATCCCAGTTGTTAGTAAGTAGATTTCCTAAGCATTGGCTAGGTCATTGCGTTATGCGACTCAAATTTAGGACCGCCCTTAATGCCGTAGAACTATCCTATGTTGAGAAATATCATGTGCTTAATTTTGTACGGTTTGCTCATGAAATGCTTGAGTTATATGGTTCGGGGTTGATCGAGGAACAAGTATGTGATGGTTGAGGTTGCTCGGGTTTGGCGTAGGATATGAAAATGATTTACTTAGGTTAGACTTGCTGTGATTGCTATTGTTGATTATTTTTTATGACTACTTATGTTTAATTCCCTTATTCAAATGCCATGGATGGTCGTATGAGTGTTGGATGAAGTAATCTTTGCATATAGATGTCCGTAGGACATGGTCGATACTTGAGTTCACATTGAGCTGCCAAATCTAGAACGGCTTAGATTCTTGGACATGTGTGGAAGTGCATTGGATCAGGTTACTCTCTTGACTTGGCGATATTGAGGCGTATCATTCAATTTGGATTTGATCTAGGTTGGTACTCGAGCGTCACAGGTCAAGCCACGATTTTAGTTTCGTACTCGACATACTTTATTGTTGCACATACAATAGGCATGAGTTAGACATCGCTTGGCACGCCCTTGGGGCATTCATCGCTTGGCACGCCCTTGGGGCATTCATACTTGGACTAATGAGAAACATAAAACCGATTGCTTGAATGCCTGATTCATGTGGTTATATGAGAAATACCGTCATCGATGGATCTCGCGACGATGCCCTCAAGTCAATGGGATTCTCGTTTATGAGAATGAGATGATGCCTCCACGTCAATGGGATGCTCCCATGTCAACGGGATGCCGTTTGCGGGATGTATTATTTACTGGAACGATGCTCAATGGATTTCGGATGCTGTGCTTAAAGGAGCAAGACGGTGTCCTAGAGGTTTCCGGAAGAACCGTAAGATTTTAGTTTTGTGATTAATAATTGAACTTGAGATAGGATGGTAGTATAGGATGCCATGTGATTCTCCAGGCATTGAGCTTGTACGAAGTATTTGAGTGCTATATGCATACTCTGAAGGTGATGTTATGGCCTGTACATGTATAGAATGGAGTTATATGAGTTGCATGAGACACGTGCATAATTTAAATGTCATTTTAATGACTTAGAAGGCACATGCATGCTTTGATCGACTTTATCTGTGAATTAAGAGACATGTGGATGTCCCGTAGGTCGATGTTTGAGTCTTAAAGGCGTCGCTAATGTTGTGGATACTAATATCTATCACGTGAGAATATTTTGACTATTATTTGCACTAATTGTGACTCATGTGAATTGATATGCCTTTGATTAAGACTCGACGGATTAGGTTGAGGTTAGATTCATTCATGTTTATAGTTAAGGTAAAGCTTCGGCTTTGCTATTGATTGCCATCGACATGTTTAGGTCGAGGAATCGTATGGCTCCGATGCGAGGCATCCACTTATGCAAGGTTTAGGATCTTTACTTATTAATTTTTTGACTCATTGTTGTTTAACCTTTCTAGGTCGATAGGTAAGGACTCCCTACCACACCGCTTTAGACAGTTTGGAGTGCCTATTTGCATGGAGACCGTGGTAATAAATGTGTTTAGGGAAGATGTTGTCTTCTGACGAGTCAACACCATGGTTTGGGTTGACGTGACCTCGTCCCGCATTACTACCGGGCGTAGTGAGCGCGATTCGATAGAGTTTTTTTCGAACCCCTTTATGGGTTCTGTGGTTCCCCTGGACCGGGCAAGGACACAAGCCTGCTAGACAGCCTAATGGATGACACCTAGCTAGCAAATCTGAGTAAGGTAACCGCTTTTGTTTAGATATCGATAGAGGTGATAGGCTCCCCTTTTTGTAGCTTTTAATCCCTCCCAAGTTTATATCTTTTTAAATATGTGGGGATGACCAAATCAAAACGGCCTGAGAAGTGGGTGCCTGTAAATTTGTAAACGTTTTGATTAAATAATTAAAGCTGGGAAGTAATGCTATAAATATGTATGTGGATGTGTTTTCTCCCTTACTATGCATTGTGTGTTATTAATTGATGATTGAGTGATTGGAGATTGCATGCTTTCGCATGTGCTTAATGAAAGATAAAAATTAATGGGATGGTGACACTTCTCGGGACGTTGCAAATTAATCCTGAGGCTGAGAACACCACATTCCCAAGTCGAGGTTAGGGCCTAGGGTGTGACATACACTTCTTAACAAAATGAGATTGTTGAACGTAAACATCGACATCTCTTAGAAGTAGCTTGAGCACTCAAATATCAAGCCTCCATTCCTGAATTTTTTTGGGGAGATTGTGTAGTCATAGCAGCCTATTTAGTCAATCTTATGTCAACTTGAATTCTTGAAGGATGAACTCGTTTTGATATGCTTTGGGGAAACAACCAGATATTCCCCATTTAAGAGTTTTTGGCTATTTATGTTTTGTGACTAATGTGGGCCTTCGGGATAAATTGGATCTTGTGTCATATGATAAATTTTCATGAGATATCCACGTCTGTAGAAAGGTTACTGAGTTTTGGAGATATCTACAAGTCATTTTTTTGTGAGCTGAGACATTTTCTAAGAAGATATGTGACGTCCTAGTATGCCACGTTACTAACGCAACTTATTTACTCTTTTTACTATTGCACAAGCAGAAGCAAAAATTTGTATATATACAGCCCAAAATCACAAAATGGGATGAATACAAGGATGAAGCAAACGTCAAACTTTCATCATATGTTTTTTTTTCATTGTCTCATTTATGAACATGGGTGATTAAAAGGGCTACACTAGGAGGTCAAAAGGGTATTTACTCCTATCAACTATCCACACAAGCGACATAATGAGCCCACGGCTATCCTTATCATCCATCACCAGCTGCACGATCCAATCCCACAAAGTGACAACCATGTCTCCAAAAATGGCCCCCTACCTCCAACCTATTTTCTCTACTCCACACCACTTACACATATCTGTAGAAACAACAGGAGTGAGCTAGCGCTCAACAAGGAAAATAGCAAACTCATAAACCACTCAATCTAATTAGCACTTGATTCCTAGGGCACGAACTAACATCCAAGCAAATAAGCACAAAAGTATGATCACACGGCATACCTTAGACCATCTATAGTCACACTATGCCTAGCGTGCATTTAGTGCAACACGCGGCATATATACTTACATGGATCACACTATTATGCATTTGATGTATTACACATCACATTTCTCATGCACAACATCATTTGGGTCCACCCCCATCTCACAATTCATCCAATTCACCCAAAGATAAACTTAGCTGGCACCATCTTCTTGGGAAACTAGTTACCCCTTAGGCATCTCACACCCATGCGGCATCGTGAAGACATTTGGGGAACCGTGTTACACCCTTAGGTGTCATACCCCAAACCCCGAGCGCGCGCACATCCCTCGGTGGTCGACTAAATTGCGACGTTCCCAGGACGCATCGCTGACGCAAATGAATCATGCACAAGCGGAAGCGAAATAAACAATCCCCAAACAACAACCAACATGGGATAGAAAAGCAGGACAACATCACAAACACACTTTTATAAACACACCAAGTTTATACACAAAAGTCTATAAACAAAAGAGACTACCGAGCTAACCCTATCTTGGACCCTATGTACTTGGGATCCGGATCTCCCATGACACTGTCAGGTGGGTCAGGTACCCCCTCGCCCTCAATGGCGGGTACGTCGAAACCCTGAAGGGGACCTTCCCGCACCCCATTAGGCCCATGACGAAACCACGCCCTGAATCGATGAGGTACCAACTGTGGTAGGCCCTCATCGACCAAGATAGTGGTCACGATGAGCTCATGGAGCCAGGGACTCCTGGGGATAGGAACGTCGGTACTCTGCTCGCTATACCCCCGTGGCTATCCAAAACGAACCGGATGGGCCTCCATCTAGGGATCTGTAAAGAATTAAACCATGACAGAATGAGATAATGTCTTAGGGAGTTCACACCCTAAACCCTAATTAGGAAGGTAATACGCCTAGAGGTAGTCTAACCACACATCATAGAATCCTCTCCTCGCCTCAGCACCTCCCTGCATGTCAGTACAATTCATATAATAGATACATACAGTAATGACACTCAACAATTGGAACGCCTCAATTTATATCTCAAACAACCACAGGGGTCCCGATTATAATGCCAAATCATTATGACTTGTCACATTCCGTGCCACACAATTTTGTCCCATAATCAAGCGCATTTATCTCAATCATTCATGTGTCCCAATTGATTACGGCCCCACGGGCACGGCCTACTCGACGGTCGGCGGTCTTTTGGCATGGCCGAGCATCGTCTCATCCCTTGAGCACGACAACGTCTACCACTAGATGGCATTCCCGAAGGAGCTTCAATCCAGCCTCTACTACGACTGACATCCGTTAACAAGAGCATTCCATATAGGAGCATCGTTCGGCGTAAACGCTCGTGACTGGTTCACATAACAGTCACACGACCATCCAATCCCACCAAAGAACATTGTGCTTTGCACTCAAATGTCCCAATTAAAATAATGTGCTTGGCCTATTTTCTTCGTATTAAAAACACTCGGTAAAATAATTGTGTGTGGGTATACGGTTAGATCAAACCATAAAAATTGATATCTTTCCTTTTAAAAATCCCACTATTTGATATAGTACTTAAAAACATTTTTAGTGTCAAAACCCGACACCTGATTTTTTCTAATTAAATACCAAAATTTCATAAATTTGAAATAATAACTCAAAATTAACAATCATCATTCAATTGCACAAATTAGCACTCAATTGCATAAACTGATTACACCACGACAATCAGCACAAAATTCTGACGACCGGCTATCCCGATATAATTTCCAGAAAATATTAAATAATTAAATAAATTGTAAAATTAAATAAATGCAAAATAATTCAATAAATCATTAATTAAGCTTTAAACACTAATCTAACCACCTAATTGAACTTAGAAAAATAATTCCATAAGCTAATTAAATCATACAATCTAATTAACCCTTAACTAAACTAATCTAACCACCTAATTAGCCTAATTAACCAACTAAATCACTAATTACACTAATCTAACCACCTAAACCAATCTTAAGTTAAACTAAACCTACCCTAAGCATAATTAACTCCCTAAGTAGAGTTTAGAGAGTAAACTAACCAGATTTGTGAGCCGATGAGTTCACAGCGACGCGGAGGTGTGGCATCCCAAAAATTTAATGGCCATATCTAGAGACGTTACGATCTATGAAAAAGTGAATAGGTGTGACGTTGACTTGTGTTGTGGCCAGTAGACTAAGGAAATTGTAATAAGCTAAGGCCGAGTACATTAATGGTAGAGTATCTTATATTCTTGAGTTCTCAAAAAAAATCGGTACTATAAGTTTGTTCTTGGCTATGCACTTGGTGGATTTGATTTTTATGGAGCAATATTGCAAGTTTTTGGCCATATTATTTATGCAATTGGATATTTATTAAGTGAAATATAATAGTGAATTATTAGAGGAGGAAGTGGGCTGATCTTTGGGCCAAACCAGCCCACAATCCCCCACCCTTTGACCGGCGAAGGCTCAGCCCAAGAGGCCTAATGGGCCATCGACCAAGAAAGGCCGAATGGAGAAGCCGGCCCAAAGGCAGGCCCATGAAGCCCAAGAGAGGCTACCGTCGACCAAGGAAGGGGGGGGGGAGAAACCGGTTTGCATGAAGAAAAAGCCAAGTGTCATCTTGCATGTAAACAAATGATTACATGCTAATGATGAAGGGGAAGAATTAGGGGGAGGCGGATTGAACAAGGGAGGAAGAAAGTTACGAGAGAGAGAGAGAGAGAGAGAGAGAGAGAGAGAGTGAGAGAGAGAGAGTGACCGTCCGAGAGAGGGAGAGGACGAACGTGCGAGAGAAGAAGGGGGAGGTTCGTCGTCGCCGTCGAGCCACCGTGTCCCGCCGTTCTTGCTCGCTGTGGTGCTCGGACTAGAGGCAAGTGGAGTCCGTTTCTCTACCCTTTGTTTGTTGTTGTGTGTGTATTCTTGGTTGGTGAATGTTGGAGGTGGAAGAGGTAAGGAAATTTGAAGTAATGAGAGGAAGTTTGGTGGCTGTGCATGCTGTTTTCTTGAAGAATTAATCCGACCCTCTACGATATTTTGAGTTGCATGTGACTTTTTAGTAGGAATCTCACTTCGATTCCTTGATAAGAATGGTAGAGGACTTCATGAGGTATAACATATCAAAAATTGAGAGAAAAATAACAAGTATAAGTAGGTGAAATCGTCTCTCCTTGAAGGAACCGAATCTGGAAAACGTTGTTTCGACCTAGCATGATTCTGTGATTTTTATAAAATTGTACAATTGAAATTTGATCTTGTGCCCATAAGGAAAGTTATATATGACCTTCTGAGGAACAACATACTGAAAGTTGAGATTAAATGGACATGAGTAGGTTGATGAATTGAATTTTCTTTGAAAGGATTTAATCTGGAAAATAGTACCGAGAATAGGAAGAATTAAATCGTCCATAGCTATTAATCTAGAACGATTTAGATTCAGATTTATTCATCAGACATTTACCTCTAGATGTTATCTATACCTCAACAAAATTTCACAATTTTTGGAGTTCGTTTGTATATTAAATCGAAATTATTTCCAAAACTACGCAAACTGTGAAGTTGGAATATCGCGAGCTGTGATGCTTGGACCGTGTTGAATTGTGTGATGCTCTTTTAGTACAATGTTTTTCATGAGATATTTACCACTAGGTGATATCTATAACTCACCAAAATTTCATAATTTTTGGAGTTCGTTTATGTATTTAATTAGAATTATTTTCAGAACCGTGCAAACTGTAATGCAAATTTCGAAATGCTGTGATGCATGGACCGTACCGAATTATGTAAAGTTCTTTTGGTATAGTGTTCTTCATGAGATATTTACTTCTGAATGTTTTGTGTAACATATCAAAATCTCATAATTTTTAGAGTTAGTTTGGGTATTTAATTGAAATTTTCTTCGGAACTGTGCATACTGTTTCACCAGAATATTGATGCAATTTCAAAAAAAAAAATACATATAGAGTAAAAGCATTGGTTCTCTGTGATGTCATGTGTGATGGATTATGCTGCATTTGTGGTACATATATGAAAATAAATTACGAAGATGAGTATACCGTCGGAGGTGTGAGCCGACGATGCCTCCGGAGTCTCGAGATGCCCGAAGTGTGGGTGCCGAATGCTCGGAGTGTGTGAGCTGGATGTCCTCGGGAGTTTCGAGATGCCCGGAGTGTGGGTGCCGAATGCTCGAAGTGTGTGAGCCGGATGTCCTCGGGAATTTCGAGATGCTCGGAGTGTGGGTGCCGGATGCCCGGAGGTGCGTGCCGGAGGTTCCTCGCGATGCCAGGTTGGGTGTGAGCAATCAAAGAGGGATGCAAGTATTGGTCCCTGGGAAGAAAAATGATGTGATCCAATTAAAAGATAAAATTTGATATTGAATCATGTGCATGGACGTATGCATATGGCATGTGATGAATCTCATGGAATGCATGGTGATATATGCATGGCTAATTTATGATATATGTACAAGTGCATGGTAGTATACGCACGTTGTATGGTGAGTTATGCTCGAATGCAAGAATGACATGTGCATGATTCGTGATGTCTTGATTCTTCTTGTTGGCTGCAATAAGTAGATTAATGGATCTTTACTGCTGAGTGGTTGTACTCACCCCTTTTGGGGATTAACATTTCAGATTAGAAGATGTCGTTACCACCGGTTGCGTGTGGTACCTTCTATGGTATACCTTCTGACACTGAGGTTGAGTGTGTGGAGCACATCTGTTTTAGTATTCCTGGTTTGGTGTTTCTTCAAGTCCGTGTGCTGGTTATGTATGACATAGGCCTGGCTGGGAGCCCTGTTGTTCAAGAGTTTCCGTCTGTCCATGTTCGGCGCAATGGAGTGATGCTGGGGATGCTGCCGCCCGATGCACCGGGTTGGATGTGATGGCATGTAGGACTGTTGGGAGCTGACACTTTTTGGGATAGCCGACACTATTGATGGATGGGTATACATGTTTGATATAGGGTCGAGTCCTCTTTTGAGTTGTAGCCAAGTACAGTTAAAAATCTTGGCCCTTTTAATACCGACCCGAGAGGTCCATCTTGAAAATGTAAATAAAAGTGATTCGGCTTTGTCTTTTCAATCTATGCGTAGTTGGTGTGCATTGCATTACTATTTTTGGAGCGAGGGATGGTGAAACACGTTTATGCTTCCATCGGTAAACTGTGCTGTAACAAAAAAAATAAAATAAATTAATAAATTTTAATTGAGCAACCCCTATGAACTATGATTTCACTTTAATTAAAAATGTATTAGATTGGTATGCAGTAGGATAAGTAATAACTACCTGTGGTGACCTTATTGGATCGGGGCAAAAAGGGGTGCCACAAGAGGCGAGCGAGACTCAAGCCTACGGCGACACCCAACGAGGTTCGGAAGGGCCCGGAAAAGGCCTTGGAAGGCCCATAGCCCAACAAGGGCTTCGGTTCTGCCTTGGGCCGAGAGGGCTAGACCGAAGGGCAGAACGGCAGCAGAAACGAGCTAGGCTAGTGTGTGAGTGAGCACGACGGAACCAGGCGGCGTCGGGGACGAGCAGAGGCGGCGGACTGACGGCGATGGAGGGTCGACAGACCAGTAGGGATGACGGACTGGCACAGGACGCGCGGGCTGGAGTCGCACGAGCGAGCGGCTTCGGCGGGCTTGGCAGTGCTTGAACAGGCGAACGGCAACACTAGCGGCTGCTGCTGGCTTCGTTGGTCTTCTCTGCTGGTCTTGAGCTCTCTAACAACAACAATGGTGTATCAAGGGCTGCAGCTGGTAAAGGGAACAAAAGCCTCAAAAGTCTTCACAAATATCTTAGACACTCAAGTGGCTGCCCCCACCATCTTCAGTCTCATCCACAGCCCACTTTCCTTCACCAATCTTCTCTAAGAAGCCACCAATGGTGCTGAAATGTTGCAGCCCCCCATGGCTACGAATTTCATACAATTCCCCTCCAATTCAACTCAATTCACTTCCAATTGGCTTTAATTCAATGGCCAAAATGCCATGGAGGATGCCCACAGTCAATTCTACATTTTTCCTCACCAAATGCTACAACTTGGAGACCAAAAAAACACCCAATTTGGCCTATCCGAATTTCCCGATCCAATTTCGCCAAATCTTGATTTTTCGTCGAAAATTCTTTAGAGGATGAGTCGACATTCCTAAAATAAATCGTTTCATGACAAAACTTTCAATTTCTGAAATTGGGTTTAATTTCGTGGTTAATTTCAACAGTACGCAATTTTAGCGTGACTTAACCTACTAGGTAGTTTTTAGGAATTTTTAGCGCATTTGACCCGTGGTCAATTATTTTCGATCCACATTGTGCATCTTCGACTCATAAGCGACTCTCGATTGTCGTGATAATGTCGAGATTTCAAATACAGACACATGGTACAGAAATGATAGAAAAATCGGTTTAGTGCCGTTTGATGCGAATTTTGCAATTAGGTGGAATCACCCACACTTTAATCACATGCCTCTGTTGAATCGACCTAGCTTCGGTCTCTAATCGATTTTGACAGTGTTGTATTGACCCTTGTAAATTAGGACGGTTGAGCAGTCGATTTCTAATCGAATTCTCGAGTCAGTCGCGTTTAGATTCCTTAACGGCTTCACCTGATAGATTAGTTATCTCGTGAGTGATCAGCTCAAAGAAAAACTATAGGCGCGTCGATGAAAAGCCCATTTCATTTCATCGGAAACACGGTTGAAAATCAGGATGTCACACTAGGCATCCAAGGAAACCCAGTTACCCCGTCAGGCATCTCACTCCATTCTGGCATCGCAAGGTCATCTAGGAAACCATGTTACACCCTCAGGCATCCGGAGGAACCCAGTTACCCCTCTAAGCATCCCTACTACAACCCGGGGCATTTTGGTTGTTAGCCAAGGCATTCTCCTCACAATATCCAACCTGGCATTGAGGCATCCGAAGTTCGCAACCTTGGGTATCACAAACCATCTCATGCATTGCATGCATATCGCACTCATGCAATGCCACAACAATCACACGTAGCATTTTACATCATACTCCGCATGCATGACAATGAGATGGGTACAAGACATCACAAGCACCACATTAAATTCTTAAGTAACCAGTGTCTTATTGAGATCATAATCACAACATTAGACAATATGTCATATGCAAAACCATCAGAAGACCACAACCTGGGATTCGATCACCTTCCTCATGAATTCCAACAAACTCGGAATAAGGGCAACCTCAACCAGAATGCATAGTTTCGGGAATTAATTTGAAAACCATATGAAATGAGCTTGAAAAATCCTAAATTTTTAGTATATTATAAATACAACATGAACAAACATTTTTCACGTAGGATGCTGAACCTAGTTAGTTCTCTACAGGGGAGCAGCAAATCGTACAACTAAGACTCACAAACTGAACTGTTTTCCAGCATCAGTGTGCACAAATAAGAGTATGTTCCAGTACCTAAAACTTCACCAATTTCTATGAAATTTTAATATGTCATGCATGCAGATGTATGCTACAACTTTCATGAGTAAATCATGACCAGAATCAAGCTAGGAACTTCTATAGAAAATTTGCAAGGTCACAGAGTCACACGTACTGTAGTTCTGCACAGCATACATCCGGTAGAAACTTATGTCCATACGCTTACTATTTAACCTCAGAAAAATCCACAAAAAATATATGTCATAGTTTAAGGTATCTTGCACAACTTTCATGGAGGAAGTTTCACCAAATCGAAACACAATGAGCCACACGAAATCGACAAATCAGAGAGGTAAAGAGTTCTCAGTTCTGGAAAACAGAAGGCAAAGCTCAAAATGCTTACAACCCATGCATCTCACATGTCCATAGCTCATGCACATTCCTAGCCTCGCAGAACACATGCAAGACATATATCTAAGCATAAATCACAATAGAAACTCCCACGATCTAATACAAGTGCAGAAAACACATGCAAGCCCACCGAACCTCCTAAAACCAACATGCAACCCATCTTTCCTCCAAAAACACACCACCACAGCACCTCCTCTTCACGATCTGAACATCACAGAAACATGCACGACTATAACAACAAACAAAATGGCTAAAATAACCAAGAAACTCCCTATTTTACAAAAACCAAGCCCCAAGAAGATCAAGGGGAGTAGGAGAATGCCGTTTCTCCTTGCCTTGTGATTTCTATGGTCCGGCCTCCTCTTCCTAGGCTCGCCGTGAGCTTGAGGAAGCCTTCAGCTAGCTGGTGAACTCTGGTACAAAGTAGAGAACAAGAGAGGAAGAGAGAGTGCTTGCGGGTGAAGAAGAGAAAGAGAGAGCGAGACGGTGAGAGAGAAGAAGTAAGGGAAGTGGCTGTCGTTCAAGGGAAATGATGAAGGATAAATGATTATGGCTTGTGCAAGACACCTCTTGCATGAAAATCTAATGGCCAAGAGGGGGAGCTTCATCATGACCCTAATTTAGCCTATTTTAGCCTATTTTGCCAATTAAACTAATTTTCCATGTCTTCTCATTGGCTATAGGGGCAGCAAAATACAAATTAGGTCTAGAATATATTTTAATTTCATGCAAATAAGATATAGGCAACCGGGCCTATAGTTGGCGCATCTTAGAGACTAGATTAGGCACTATAGTAAGACATAGGCACACATGATATTTATAGAAGGCATAAGTTAACTGCCTCCGTCCCTAATTTCGCTTACTATATTAAATCATCTATGCTAATAAAATTTGGCACGATTAATTCGTCAGGTGAAATTCGGAATGTCACAAGATATGTTTCCATTCAATGATCGACAGTTCTTATCCGAAGAAGATCTGTTTGTGAGTCCACAATATGCCTTCATTGCAGCAGACCACATCTTGTCTATGCGATTTAGTCTTAACTCCTCAAATCAAGCAGTTGAGTCTCCAGTATTGTGACATCCCAAATTTCTGATTCTATTTTCAATTAAATGAGACGGACTTTTCATCGACGCGCTTATGATTCAATTCTCCGAGCTGATCACTCACGAGATAACTAGTCTATCAGGTGAAGCCGTTAAGGAATTTAAATGCAATAGGCTTGATAATCGACCATGAATCGGCGCTCGACCGTATTAATCCGCAAGGATCATTACGACACCGTCGTAATCGAACGAGAGATCGTAATAGGTCGATTCGACCGAGATATGTGATTAGAGTGTGGGTGATTCCACCCGATTGCAATATTCTCGTCGACCGCACCGAATTGATTATTCGTCGTTTTGGGTACCCTGTGTCCGTATTTTAAATCTCGAGATTTTCACGACAATCGAGAGTCGCCAATGTGTTGAAGATTATGTCGTGGCTTGAAAATAATCAACCACGGGTCAATTGCATTGAAAATTTCTAAAAGCTACCCGGTAGATTAGGACACGCTCAAATCGCGCCGCATTGAAATTAACCGTGATTTTAAACCTGAATTCAGAAATTGAAAGTTCTCGCCATGTCACAATTCATTTTAGGAACATCGACTCATCTTTAGAAGATTTTTCTGCAAACCGAGATTTTTGGCGGAAAAGCAAAGTAAGGCTGTTTTTGTTCGAGATTGTCAGAGGGCCGTGTTTGATCGAATCTTTAGGATGCAAGTTGGATCATTTGACGGGGAAAATTCATAAGAAGGTCTAGGACACATGGACCGATTTATTTGAGCTTCAATTGAACTTCAATTGATTGGAATTAAGAGAGAGTTGAATGGATTGAATGGGGGAATGTCCAAAATTCGTAGCTCCCATGGCACACCACATTTTGCACCTATTGCCAAGCTCGTAGAGGAAGATTGGAGGAGAGAGAGTGGCTGAGGTCATGTGATGTCATGGTGAGGGCAAAGCCAATGAGAAGATGGCAAGTGTTGAGCTCTAGAGAGCCCAAGGAGACCCCCACTCTTCAGCAGCTTCTTCTCCCTTAATCCAAGGCTTTCTCCATTGTTGTTGAAGGAGAGAAGCTCAGCAAAAACCAGAGGAACCGAGCAGCATCAGCCCTCCACGGTCGCATGCCCATCGGACCCCATTTCCTCCTCTCGCTTTTCCCCTCGTTCCAGTTTCGCTCCAGCCAACCTTTCGCCAAAGATTCGAGTTAAAAGTTATCTTTCCGGGAGAATCAGCCAACTTTCCACCCACCACCGTGACGAGCACTCCAAACCCGTACCGGAACACTTCGCCGTTTGCGGGAACGATTCTCCGGTCGTCCCGAAATCCGGTGAGAATCGCCGCTCGCCGGACCGCCTGGTTCCGCCCCGCTCCTTTGTTTCGCGTTTTCTTGCTGTTTCGCCCCTTTCCGACCCTTTCTTTGCCCATTCCAACCTCCAATAAGATTTCCTTGACCCCGGGAGCCGCCGGTTGCTAACCACCCGCTCGTCGGAGCTCCGATCGGCCCGTTTTCGCCGTTGAAGTTCTTTGGTTTCTTTCTGCAGTTCAGCCCGGATCGAAGCGAAGACAGCAAGGTTTTGGAGACTTAGTGGCCCATTTTCAAGCCCTTCCCGGCCTCCGTTGGTGTCGCCGCTTTGGGGTTTATCGACCGCCTTGGCGTCGTGGTCACCGTGAACTCACCGGCGCGCAAAACCGGTGAGTTTATCCTCTAAACCTCGCTTAGTAAGTTAATCATGTTTAAGGGGTGTTTAGATTAGTCTAATTAGGCTTAGGTGGTTAGATTAGATTATTTTAATGTAAATTAGATTAGTTGTATGATTAGTTTAATGGATGTTTAATTAGGACTAATTGTATGTTTAAATTAGTGTAATCTAGTTTAAGCCCTAATTAATTATTTTTAATTAAATAATTATTTCGAATTTATAAATATTATTTTATTAAATTATATTATTATAAAATAATATTTAATTATTTAATTTTCGGAATTAAATTAAATTATTTATTATTTTCGAAAATTATAGGGATGGCCGGTCATCAGATTTCAGACCGATCGCAGTGATGCGGTCGGTTTGTGTCAATTGTATATTTAATGGAGAAATTGAGTGGAATGATGATTATGGTTAAGTATTCCAAAGTGTGGAATTGAATGAAATTGGAGAAGTTTCGGTATTTAACTTGAAAGTACCGGTGTTGGCTTATAGCACCGTAATTAGTTGGCAAGACCAGTTTGTATCGATTGATTGAATGGTTATTTATGTGGGGATTTATCCCAAAGATGTTTAGTATCGATATTCGATTGGAATTTGATTGTGAAAGGTTGTGAATGGATCTAGAAAATCGTCGAAGTTCGACTGTGCCCTGTTAGGCCGTGATTTGCCACTTGACGAAGGTCGCGCCTGATGAGGCCGTAATCCGCCACCTATTAAAGGTTGCGCCCGTTGGGCCGTAAATTGCCACCCGATAGGGGTCGCGCGATAAGGCCGTAATCCGCCACCTATTAAAGGTCGCGCCCATTGGGCCATAATTTGCCACCTAAAGATAGGTCGTGTCCTTTCGACCGTGGTTTTTAGTGAATGATTTGATTGATTATTGAATTGTACTGACGTGCAGGAATGGACTGAGGCGAGGTAAGTCCTCAATTCTATTTGTGTGGCTAGAGTACCCTGGGGCTTATTTTCTTCCTAACCGAGTTTTAGAGGGTAGGACTCGCTGAGACATTGTCTCACCCCGTTGTGGGATAACAATTTCAGGTCCCTAGATGGTGGATCCTCCGGAGCTTTTTGGTAGACCAGTGAGGGTCGCTGAGAGGATTTTTGACTTCGCCGATCCTGACTGAAGAGCTGGTCAATGGACCTATCTAGCTGATCTTAGGATAGCTTAGTTTTTGAGGACTGATCTTTTATAGATCTTTTTGTTAATAGCCTAGTCCTGTAACTAAACTGGTTTGACATGTATAAAGGTGTGTGGTTTGAATTTGAAAATGTGATCCTGCTTTTCTATCCTAATTGAGTTTTGTCTGGAGATTATTTATCCGCTTCCGCATGTGCAATTAAATGAATGGGTCGGCGACGTGTCCTGGGAAGTCGCATTTCTATCGACCGTAGTGGGATATGCGCGTGCTCGAGGTTCGGGGCGTGACATCCCCGTTTAAGTGGTATCAGAGCGGGTCTGTGATTGGAGTGATAAGGTGCGATTGTTTATGGAATAGTTAGTAGGAATGACTTTGATTTCATGCTGGTGCATGTGATTTCTAGTTGATTGGTAAATTGTTTAGTAGGTCACTCAAATCTAATTCAATGTGAATTGGAAGGCAGGTGTCTGTAGAGAACTTGCGTTATGAGTGATCAGGAGAGGACTCCTAGGAAGAGGACCATGGGTCCAGTTACTCGGGGTAGGACGCCAACAAGGGTCGGTATCCGAGGTGGACGTGGTCGAGTGCAAGCTGAGGCTAGCGCTAGTGGAGTAGCACCACCTCCTGTTGGTGCTGGGGTAGCAGCCCCTGGTGATCCGAGGATCGACGGGATCCTGCAGATACTTGAGGCCATGGGAAATCGGATGGATCAGCAGGCTCAGAATCAAGCCGCCGCCATTCGCCGCCTGTTCTTTCGCTGCCACCGCCGCGGCCGCACTCTGCTATTGCACCCGCCGCGCGCCGCTTGCCGCACCCTTTGTTGTTGCACCGCCTGAAGTTCCACACGGGAACGTGGTCGCCGGGAGACCAATGCATAAGTTGGTGGAGCATTTCCGAAGTTGAATCCACCGAAGTTCACCGGGACGGGAGACCCCGAAGCCGCAGCGGCTCTTTGGACCAAGGGCTTAGAGAAGGCTTTTGTACTGCTAATGTGCACTGAAGTGGAGAAGGTAGCTCTTGCAGTCTACCAACTAGAAGGTAACGCTGAGACTTGGTGGCAAGCCGCTAGAGACACAGTATTCCCTGAAGGCGTAGTTCCAGAGTGGAACGCCTTTCTCGAAGTTTTCAACGACAAGTACTTTTCTGAAGTTGCCAGAGAAGTGAAGATGGCAGAATTCCAGCGTCTTCGCCAGGGTACTATGACCGTAGACCAGTATGAAGCGAAGTTCACGGAACTATCGCGGTATGCCCCCGAATTGGTCGAGAATCCGGTGAACCGAGTTAGGAGGTTCAGAGATGGGCTTAGACCAGATCTGAGGAGTCCATTGATACTGCTGAACTTGAGGAACTACAATGACTTGTACAAACGGGTCCAGATGATTGAGAGAGACCAGAATGAGAGAGCCGCTGCATCTGGGTCGCGGTTTGGGTCGAACAGAGAAGGTAATCGGTTTGGGAAGAAACCGATGTATGGAGGAAGGTATCATGTTCCGCCCAATAGGAAGGGTGGAATTGGGAAGTCAACGCCAAATCAGAATGGCGCGCGTCGCTTCTGTGGAAAGCAACATGGTTCAACCCCATGTCATCTTAAGATGGGTGCTTGTTACGGGTGTGGCCAACAAGGACACCTGGTTAGAGATTGTCCCCGAAGGCAGAGAGGACCACAACAGTTACTGCCACCACCGCCACTACCGTTGGGTCAGAATAGGGGATTCGTGCCGCAGATCGCACCACAGGGTGGGCCGATTAGACCTCCAGCTCAGGGAAGGACGTATGCCATCATGAGAGGACAGGCGGAGGATGCGCCTAATGTGATTACAGGTACGATTTCGTTGAATGATCACGCTGCTTGTGCTTTGTTTGACCCTGGCGCCACTCATTCTTTTATAGCTGAGCAGTTTGTTAAGCTGATAGGATTAAGTCCTGAATTGTTGGAGTCAGTGGTTAGCATATCTACACCGTTAAAGGATAAGGTGTTAGTTGCATTGGGTTGTTCTAGTTGCAAGTTAGTGATTGGTGAGCGAGTGGGGGAAATAGATCTGATAGTCCTAGCCATGTATGATTTTGATGTGATTATTGGCATGGACTGGCTCACCAAGCAACGAGCTAAGATGGATTGTTATCGTAAATCGATTCAGTTTAACCCGTTAGGGGGTGAGAGTTTCGAGTTTATGGGGAGTCGAGGAGGACCCTCTATTACCTTGATCTCGTCGCTTGAGGCAACCCGTTTGTTAGACGGGGGTTGTCAAGGTTACTTGGCGACTATCATGGATACGACAGTCAAGGAGCTGAAGTTAGAAGATATATCAGTGGTTCGAGAGTTTCCAGATGTGTTTCCTAAAGAGTTGCTAGGTCTACCTCCAGAGAGAGAGATCGAGTTTGTGATTGAGCTAGCACCCGGGACAGAGCCAATCTTTAAGGCTCCTTACCGGATGGCGTTGTTTGAATTGAAGGAACTGAAGGTGCAGATGCAAGAATTGCTGGATAAGGGATTCATACGCCCTAGTACATTGCCTTGGGGAGCACCAGTTTTGTTTGTGAAGAAGAAAGATGGTTCGTTACGTCTGTGCATCGACTACCGTCAACTAAATCAAGTGACAATCAAGAACAAGTATCCACTTCCGAGGATTGACGACTTGTTTGACCAACTTCAAGGAGCGTCAATATTTTCTAAGATCGACTTGAGGACAGGGTATCATCAGCTGAGGATCAGAAAGGAAGACATACCGAAGTCAGTGTTTCGTACTCGATATGGCCATTATGAATTTATTGTAATGCCGTTTGGTTTGACGAATGCTCCAGCTACTTTTATGGATCTAATGAACCGTGTGTTCAAGGAATATTTGGATCAGTTTGTAATTGTGTTTATTGACGACATCTTAGTGTACTCGAGAAGTCCAGAAGAACATGAAAGACAGTTGAGAATAGTGCTACAGACTCTGAGGGACCATGAGCTGTATGCCAAGTTCAGTAAATGCGAGTTTTGGTTAACTCGCGTGGCGTTCTTAGGTCATGTGATTTCAGGCGAAGGAATATCAGTGGATCCGTCCAAGATTGAAGCAGTGATCAACTGGCCAAGACCGACGACAGTAACAGAGATCAGAAGTTTTCTAGGTTTGGCAAGGTATTACAGAACGTTTGTGGAAGGGTTTTCAGCGTTAGCGTCGCCATTGACTTGTCTACTGAGGAAAGAGAAGAAGTTTGTGTGGACAGACAAGTGCGAGCGTAGTTTTCAAGAGCTTAAGAAGAAGCTGACTACCGCACCTGTGCTGACCATACCATCTGGTCCTGGAGGTTATGAGATCTATAGTGATGCGTCTTTCAGTGGGCTGGGTTGCGTGCTTATGCAACATGGTAGGGTTGTTGCATACGCGTCCCGTCAGTTGAGGCCTAATGAATTGAATTACCCGACGAATGACTTAGAACTTGCAGCTATCATCTTTGCTTTGAAGATTTGGAGACATTATTTATGCGGAGAAAGATTCCAGATCTTCACTGACTATCAGAGTCTCAAGTATTTATTCTCTCAGAAGGAGTTGAATATGAGACAGCGTCGCTGGATGGAACTCCTGAAGGATTATGATTGTGATATTCTGTATCACCCTGGAAAAGCAAATAAGGTCACCGATGCTCTAAGTCAGAACTCTTCAGTAGCTCAGATGGTACTCAAGGAATGGAGATTGATTGAGAAAGTTCGAGATTCGGGTTTCAAATTTGAGGTAGGCCACCTTTCGAACCTTATGGCCACCCTCAGAATTGAGCCGGAAGTTCATATCAAAATCAAAACGCTTCAGTGGACAGATCCAGAGATTCAGAAGATTCTGCAAGAGAATACAGAAAAGAAGAATGCTAACTTTCAGATTGCTGAGGATAGAACACTGAGGTTTCGAGGACGATTGTGTGTACCCGATGATGTAGAGCTCAAAGAGGAGATTTTATCAGAGGCTCATCGTAGCAGTTACAGTATTCATCCTGGCAGTACGAAGATGTATCAGAATCTGCGCCAACATTATTGGTGGTCTGGTATGAAGGGAGACATCGCCAAGCATGTCGCCAAATGTCTGACGTGTCAACAAGTAAAGGCACATCACTGTAAGCCAGGAGGACTTTTACAACCTCTCGAGATTCCCGAGTGGAAATGGGAACATATCACAATGGACTTCGTGACTGGACTACCGAGGAGTCAGAGAGGAAATGATTCGATTTGGGTAGTGGTCGACAGATTGATGAAGTCGGCTCACTTCATTGCAGTACGAAAGGACCTTAGTTTGTATAGACACGCAGATCTGTACGTGCGTCGGATCGTTCGTCTGCATGGAGTGCTAGTAACGATTACTTCGGACAGAGACCCGAGACAAGCCTTTTGGAAAAGCTTGCAGAGTGCTTTGGGTACGAAGCTGCAGTACAGTACGGCCTATCATCCTCAAACGGATTGCCTGTCTGAGAGGACTATTCAAACCCTCGAAGACATGCTGCGAGCTTGTGTACTGGATTTTAAAGGTAGTTGGGAAGAGCAGCTTCATCTCGTCGAATTCGCCTACAACAACAGTTATCAGCAGAATATTCAGATGGCACCTTTCGAAGCGTTGTATGGCAGGGCGTGCAGAACACCCGTGTGTTGGGATGAGGTTGGTGAAAGAAAGCTTACAGGCCCAGAGTTAATCCAGCAGTCAGTGGATGCAGTTGCACCGATCGAAGTAGATTACGATCGCTCGAGCCGCGTAAAAGCTATGCGGACAAGCGTCGAAGACCGTTGGAGTTCCAAGTTGGTGATCACGTTTTTCTAAAGGTGTCGCCAATGAGGGGTACTTCGCGCTTTGGCAAGAAAGGAAAAGCGAGTCCGAGGTACGTAGGTCCCTTCGAGATTCTAGAAAGAATCGGGATTCTGGCGTATCGTCTTGCATTACCGCCAAAGTTGGCGCAAGTGCATGACATCTTTCACGTGTCGATGTTGAGGAAGTATGAGCCTGACCCGACCCACGTGCTTAATTTTGAGGAATTGGACGTTGACGACAGAGTGTCGTACATTGAAAGCCCGGTTCAGATCGTGGATCGCAAAGAGCAAGTTCTGTGCACCAAGACCATTCCGTTGGTCAAAGTAGTCTCGCAACACCACGGCACTGAAGGAGCAACCTGGGAAAGTGAAGAGTCGATGAGAGAATTGTACCCCCACCTTTTTGTTCAAAGATTGTGATGGTTTAAATTTCGAGGATGAAATTTTTATAAGAGGGGAAGAGTTGTGACATCCCAAATATCTGATTCTTTTTTCAATTAAATGAGACGGACTTTTCATCGACGCGCTTATGATTCAATTCTCCGAGCTGATCACTCACGAGATAACTAGTCTATCAGATGAAGCCGTTAAGGAATTTAAATGCAATAGGCTTGAGAATCTGACCATGAATCGGCTGCTCGACCGTATTAATCTGCAAGGATCATTACGACACTGTCAGAATCGAACAGAGATCAGTAATAGGTCGATTCGACTGAGATATGTGATTAGAGTGTGGGTGATTCCACATAATTGCAATATTCTCATCGACCGGCACTAAACTTATTATTCTGTCGTTTTGGGTACCCTGTGTCCGTATTTGAAACCTCGAGATTTTTACGACAATCGAGAGTCGCCAATGTGTCGAAGATTATGTCGTGGCTTGAAAATAATCAACCACGGGTCAATTGCATTGAAAATTTCTAAAAGCTACCCGGTAGATTAGGACGCGCTCAAATCGCGCTAGATTGAAATTAACCGTGATTTTAAACCTGAATTCAGAAATTGAAAATTTTGTCATGTCACAATTCATTTTAGGAACGTCGACTCATCTTCAGAAGATTTTTCTGCAAACCGAAATTTTTGGCGGAAAAACAAAGTAAGGCTGTTTTTTTTCGAGATTGTCAGAGGGCCATGTTTGATCGAATCTTTAGGATGCAAGTTGGATCATTTGACGGGGAAAAGTCATAAGAAGGTCTAGGACACATGGACCGATTTATTTGAGCTTCAATTGAACTTCAATTGATTGGAATTAAGAGAGAGTTGAATGGATTGAATGGGGGAATGTCCAAAATTCGTAGCTCCCATGGCACACCACATTTTGCACCTATTGCCAAGCTTGTAGAGGAAGATTGGAGGAGAGAGAGTGGCTGAGGTCATGTGATGTCATGGTGGGGGCAAAGCCAATGAGAAGATGGCAAGTGTTGAGCTCTAGAGAGCCCAAGGAGACCCCCACTCTTCAGCAGCTTTTTCTCCCTTAATCCAAGGCTTTCTCCATTGTTGTTGAAGGAGAGAAGCTCAGCAAAAACCAGAGGAACCGAGCAGCATCAGCCCTCCACGGTCGCATGGCCATCGGACCCCATTTTCCTCCTCGTTTTTCCCCTCGTTCCAGTTTCTGCTCCAGCCCACCTTTCACCAAAGATTCGAGTTAAAAGTTATCTTTCCGTGAGAATCAGCCAACGCTCCACCAACCACCGTAACGAGCACTCCAAACCCGTATCGGAACACTTCACCGTTCGCCAGAAAGATTCTCCGGTCGTCCCGAAATCCGGTGAGAAGCTGCCGCTCGCCGGACCGCCTGGTTCCGCCCCGCTCTGCCTGTTTCGCGTTTTCTTGCTGTTTCGCCCCTTTCCGACCCTTTCTTTGCCCATTCCAACCTCCAATAAGATTTCCTTGACCCCCGGGAGCCGCCGGTTGCTAACCACCCGCTCGTCGGAGCTCCGATCGGCCCGTTTTCGCCGTTGAAGTTGCTGGTTTCTTCTCTGCAGTTCAGCCCAGATCGGCGCAGAAGACAGCAAGGTTTTGGAGACTTAGTTGGCCCATTTTCAAGCCCTTCCCGGCCTCCGTTGGTGTCGCCGCTTCGGGGTTTATCGACCGCCTTGGCGTCGTGGTCGCCGTGAATTCACCGGCGCGCGCAAAACCGTGAGTTTATCCTCTAAACCTCGCTTAGTAAGTTAATCATGCTTAAGGAGTGTTTAGATTAGTCTAATTAGGCTTAGGTGGTTAGATTAGATTATTTTAATGTAAATTAGATTAGTTGTATGATTAGTTTAATGGATGTTTAATTAGGACTAATTGTATGTTTAAATTAGTGTAATCTAGTTTAAGCCCTAATTAATTATTTTTAATTAAATAATTATTTCGAATTTATAAATATTATTTTATTAAATTATATTATTATAAAATAATATTTAATTATTTAATTTTCGAAATTAAATTTAATTATTTATTATTTTCGAAAATTATCTTAGGGATGGCGGTGTCAATTTAATTTGATCGCAAAGAAGGTCGGTCAGTTTGTGTCAATTGTATATTTAATGGAGAAATTGAGTGGAATGATGATTATGGTTAATTATTCCAAAGTGTGGAATTGAATGAAATTGGAGAAGTTTCGGTATTTAACTTGAAAGTACCCGGTGTTGGCTTATAGCACCGTAATTAGTTGGCAAGACCAGTTTGTATCGATTGATTGAATGGTTATTTATGTGGGGATTTATCCCAAAGATGTTTAGTATCGATATTCGATTGGAATTTGATTGTGAAAGGTTGTGAATGGATCTAGAAAATCGTCAAAGTTCGACTGTGCCCTATTAGGCCGTGATTTGCAACCTGACGAAGGTCGCGCCTGATGAGGCCGTAATCTGCCACCTATTAAAGGTTGCGCCCGTTGGGCCGTAAATTGCCACCCGATAGGAGTCGCGCCTGATAAGGCCGTAATCCGCCACCTATTAAAGGTCGCGCCCATTGGGCCATAATTTGCCACCTAAAGATAGGTCGTGTCCTTTCGACCGTGGTTTTTAGTGAATGATTTGATTGATTATTGAATTGTACTGACATGCAGGAATGGACTGAGGCGAGGTAAGTCCTCAATCCTCTTTGTGTGGCTAGAGCACCCGGGGCTTATTTTCTTCCTAATCGAGTTTTAGAGGGTAGGACTCGCCGAGACATTGTCTCACCCCGTTGTGGGATAACAATTTCAGGTCCCTAGATGGCGGATCCTCCGGAGCTTTTGGTAGACCGGTGAGGGTCGCCGAGAGGATTTTTGACTTTGCCAATCCCGATCGAAGAGCTGGCCAATGGACCTATCTAGCTGATCTTAGGACAGCTTAGTTTTTGAGGACGATCTTTTATAGATCTTTTTGTTAATAGCCTAGTCCCGTAACTAAACCGGTTTGACATGCATAAAGGTGTGTGGTTTGAATTTGAAAATGTGATCCCGCTTTTCTATCCCAATTGAGTTTTGTGCGGGGATTATTTATCCGCTTCCGCATGTGCAATTAAATGAATGGGTCGGCGACGTGTCTGGGAAGTCGCATTTCTATCGACCGTAGTGGGATGTGCGCGTGCTCGAGGTTCGGGGCGTGACAAGTATCCTCTTGCGCGGAAAACAATTCACCTGCGTCATCTCCACAGCCACATATTGGTAAATCTTCTTTATCAGCTTCTGATTAGATGACTATTGAGTGACCTCGACACTCTAGACAATAGATTCAACCCCTACATGGACCAAAAAATACATGCGTCCTACATTAGACTCTCCAGGTACACATTATTCTATCTCTTCATTTGCCTGGTTTAGTTGACTATCACTGGAACACATCTCTTGTATTAGTCACATATCCAAGATATAGGAACCTCTTTCTAATGAGGAAGCATCGTATGATCTATACTAGCAGCAAGCTATGGAAGCTGAACCACGTGCCCTCATAAAGAATCATACCTGGGATATTGTTTCTCTACCTTCTACTAGAAAACACATTGGCTACAAATGAATTTACAAAATCAAATACAAAGCAGACGGTTTCATTGAATGCTATAAGACTTGCTTTTTTGCTAAAGGATTCACGCAACGATAAAGTTTTGATTATCATGAAACATTCTCACCTGTTGCTAAGAAAGTAGCCCTTTGTTCATTTCTCTCCATGGTTGCCTTTCGTGATTGGCAACTGCATCAAATGGACATCCACAATGTTTTTCCTTTTTTTCATGGATTTGGATAAAATTCTACATGGAGGTTCCACAGGGTTTACAAAGATAGGGAGAGTCCTCAATATATCATCTCCGTAAATATCTATATGGACTTAAGTAGGCTTCTTGGCAATGGCATGTCAAATTTACCACTACGCTCACAATGCAAGCTGTCACACCCCGAACCCCGGGTACGCACACATCCCTCGGCAGTCGATTAAAAATACGACGTCCCAGGACGTGTCGCCGACTATTTCTTTTTATCTTTTGATTAAACACATGCGAAAGTGAATTAAAAACCCCTGGTCAATAAACAAACAATCGGGATAGTAAAGCACAACAAAAGTTGCCGAAAACAACTTATTTATTTATCCACTGTTGCCCCTAGGAAGTTTAATATGTACAAGCCTTTCTACAGCCACTTCCTATCGACCCTCTCAAAAACCTTCAGGGATCAGGGTTAACCTAAACTTCACTAACAACAAGGCTAGCCAAAAGGTGTCGACTCTCACGCCCACAACATCTGTACTCAGCAGATCTCCACGCTACGACCCTGAAAAAGGTTAACCACGACGGGGTTAGATAAAATCTCAGCGAGTCAACAACCTAAGCCTCGATTAGGATGCAAAGTCGCCTCGAAGGCAACCTAAACAAGCACCACACATAAACTCACCTCGCCTCAACACACCCCTGCAGGTTAGTACGTCACATATGCCGTTATCAATACCGTAAGCGTAATTAATAACATGAACACGTAATTCTCACTCTCAAATCATTCACACTGGTCTCGATTATAAGGTAAAACCATTTTGGCACATCCCATACCATGCCTAACAATTTTGCCCCATAATCAAGCGCAAAGCATCACAATCATTCACACATGTTCCGATTATTACGACCCATCGGGCCATGGCCAACACAAGAGTCGGCAGTTTTTCGGCATAACCGGGCATCGTCCCGCCCCATCAGACACCGCAACGTCTAGAACCCTCGCCTAGATGGCATTCCATAAAGGAGTATCGGTCTGGCCTCAACCGCAACTGGGCTTCTGGACCCCCGCCGGGCATCGTCCCCAAACTCCCGTTGGGTGACGGGTTCAATTACATAACCACACAAGCATATCATCAATCAAACCAGCTTTTATTTTCGTTATTTAGCCAAGAACACCAAAATCCCTTTTCAAATATTAAGCCTTACAACTCTCTCTTTTTTTTTTTTTTGTTCAAAACTTTCCGAAATAAATTCGTACGATGTCACGTATTTGAAATCAACCCGTTAAACTTTGCACACATCTAGTTTGAAACCTCACGGTTTTATTGAGCACATAAAACTTGGCGTCCAAACCCGACACTATATTTCTTTTCTATTTCTTTGTGCAACCACCCTTTTTGAAAACAATCTTTGGCAACCCCTTTTTTTTCTTTAAAACTTTTGGAAAGAAATTCGTACGTGCTCACTCAAAATTAACCCGTCAAACTTTGCACGCACCTAGTTTAAAACCTCATTATTTTATTGAGCAAATAAGTTTTGGTGTCCAAACCCGACACCTAACTTTTCTTTCTATTTAAATGCCCATAAAACCATCTTTTGCAATAATAATAGATAATTACCAAAGAACAACCAATCACATAATATTGTACGTGCAGGACTCAAAGTCACATAATATCATCCAAGAAAATGAGCGTAAAATTCTACGTAACGCCTAATCGTCACTAATTACGCTAATTGCGATTAATTAAATAAATTATAATTAATTAAGATAAACATAATTAATTAATCTAAACACGATTAATTAAACTAATTGTGATTACTTAAACTAATCGCAATTAAAATTAATCTAAACCATGCCTAATCTCAATTAAACTAAACCATGCTTAATTAAGACTAATCTAGGCTTAACTAAGGCTAACAGCGACGGCGACGCGACGCGACAAGACAACCACGGCTCGAACGGAGGCTTGACGGTGGCGGTGTTGGCCCTACGAACTCTTGACCAAGGGGAGGGGACTCGGCTGCTTGGGGCTGGTCTTGGTGGCTGCTGGTGGTGCTGGGCGCTGGGGGCTACTGGGCTGGAACGGACGGACGATTTGGTGGATTAAGGTGCGGTGATGTTGGTGGAGGCGTGAGGCGGCTGTGTGGCGTTGGCTGTGACGTGAAGGTGGGCGCTAGACAGTTGGATGAAGTTGCCGGAGCTGATGGTGAAGATGGGAAGTTGGCTGAAGTGAAGATGGGATGAAGTGGTGGCAGCTGGCGGTGATGATGCAACAAGATGAAGGGAAGAACGTAACCAAATGGAAGAAAAAGACATGGGGGAAGGAAAGTGGGGCTTCGGCAGAGAAAAGAAAGGAAATGGATGAAGACGTGAGGGAGAAGTTGAGAGGAAAAATGGAAATAGAGAAGATGGTTGGTCGGCTGCAGTAGGGGGGTCTTCACGCGTGAAACAGAGAGAGAGAAGAAAGAGAGACCAATCAAAATCCTAGCCCAAGCCACAAAAGTCCTATGCCCATCTTCACTCCACCAATCACAAATTAAACTCTAATTTCCCAATTTAGAGCTTCTTGGGCTAGAAAAATCCAAATTGGTCTAACCATCCGAATTTCCTTTTACTTTTCTTTTTGTCCGAAAATCGTTTTTCCACAAAATTTTCAAACTCGACGAAAATTTGCCGAAAGATGAGAGGACGTCCAATAAATAAATCGTGACACACTCGAACATCCGATTCCCGAAACCGAATTAAATTTCATGGTTAAAATCGATCGAACGCGACTTTAGTACGACATAATCTACCGAGTAGCTTTTAGGGATTTTAACGCATTTGACCCGTGGTCGATAATTTTCAATCAATGTTTATGCATCTTCGAATCGTAAACGACCCTTGGTTGTCATAAAATCGCGAGAGTTTAATTACGTATTCCAAATATAATATTGATAGAAAATCGGTTTATTGCCGTTCGACGCGAATATCGTATCGTGCGGAACCACCCGCAATTCGACTGTGTACTTCCATCGAATCGACTCATATCCATTCGTTAATCGATTTATAATGGTGTCGTATTGATTCTTGCCGATTATTACGGTCGAGCGGTCGATTCCTAATCGAATTCTCTAGTTTGTCGCGTTTATATCCCTTAACAGCCTCACCTAATAGATTAGTTAACTTGTGAGTGACCAACTCCGAGTAAACTAACCATAAGCGCGTCAACGAAACAACCATTTCATATATTTGAATTAGGGGCCAAATTTCGGGATGTCACACAAGCTTTCAGCCCTCTAAGCATGACTATGCCCTATTCACATGGACCTAAGGTAGTTCATTACTTTATTTACTCATATATGTTAATGATATACCCATTAAGGGAAATGATGACATAGGCGTTAGAAGGAATATATGCATTCTACTTTTGATCTTTGGGACCTCCCAACTATTTTCTTGGCTTTAAAATAACTCGATCTAATAAGGGAATGTGCCACAGTTAGCAAAAATTCATTTTAGAAATCATATCAGAAGCATAACTATTAAGATGTAAGCCATATGTTATACCCATTGAATAGAATGTCAAATTGACAATGCTTGAATATGATGTGAGATCATCATCAACTAATGAATATCCATTGCTTAAGGATCTATCGATGTATCATGGCTTGTCGAGAAGTTGATACATCTCACCATGACCTCGCCCAATATAAGTTATGTGGTGCAAATACTTAGCCAATTCATGCATAGTCTAAAATAGTCGCACTTGAATGCGGCATTGAGGGTTGTAAAATATTCCAAGAGATGCCCAGGACTTGGAATTCTTTTATCTCATGATTGTAATGTGAGAATAACAGTATATTGCGATATGAATTATGCTATTTGCCCAATGACCAGAAGACCTATCACCGATTTCTACATTAAGTTGGGAAAATCCTTAATTTTATGGAAAACAAAGAAGCATTTGCTTGTCTCATTATTGTCAACTAAATTTGAATACCAAGCTATGGCAAAGACTATTTGGTTGTGTTTGGTGGACTAGATAAAACTCTAGATATTATAACTTTAATCTTATCTGATGTATGGAGTGGCAAGAAATCCAGATCGGATCTAGCTCGGATATGGTCCAGATAAAAAAAATCTCACCTAAGGAGTGCGATAGACACGGATAGGATATGTGAAATTTGAAAATTGTCCCTCTCTTCCTTCCCTCTCCCTTCATTGCTACAGATCAGATCTGGCCAGAGTTGTGGCAACCACGGGAAGACAGAACCAACCAGATCTAGTCGGTGACGCTGCTAGTCTGTGATCCAGGAGGTGAAATCTGGAGCTAGGGTCCATGGTTGAGCCACCATCTTAGTTGTAGTGGCTCGCAATTGTGGGTTGCCCATGGCCCAGCCACCTCTTCATGGTTGCTTGCATATATATATATATATATATATATATATATATATATAGAGAGAGAGAGAAAAGTAGGGAAGAATAGAAAGGAACAGGCAAAAAGCTCAAGCATTGCCTATCACGCCCCGAACCCTGGGCACGCGGATGTCCCTCGGCGGTCGATTAAAAATGCAACGTTCCAGGATGCGTCACCGACCCATTCTTTTTATCTTTCGATTAAGCATATGCAGAAGCGAATTAAATAAACACCCGGCCAACAATCAAACACAAGGATAGTAAAAACATACCATTCTTTTTCTTTTCTAGGATTTATACAATAACCAAGTCAACCCTACGAGTTCATAATTACAAGACTACTAAGAGTGAACTCCTGTACGACCTGCTAACAAAAAGGGTCGAGGTTGGGTTTAACTTCCACTGTACAACTCCTACCAACTCCTACGACCTCCGCTCTAGTATCCAAATCTGGGGTCAAGCAATATGTCGGATAAATCACTAGGCGAACACGGCTCCCCGGGCCTTACCGGCTCGGTATCTGGATCTACCACGACCCCTTCCATGTCTATGTCCATGGGGCCGTTGTCCTGCACAACCCCACTTCCTACACACGGCCCATCAAAACCATGCATGGGACCCTCCCGAACACCGTTTGAATTTGTAAAATACCAAGCGTGGAAACGATGGGGCACATCATAGCCAAAACCCTTGTCGACCCACACCGTAGTCACAAGCAACTCACAGTACTGATTGGTCCCGGGGATAGGGTAGAAGGTATTAATTACCTCCATATCCCACGGAACCCCAAACCGTACCAGACGCACCTTCATACTAAGGACTTGAAAAAAGGGTAACCACGACGAGGTGAGATAAATCTCAGTGAATCAAAATCCTAAACCCTAGTTAGGACGCAAATTCGCCTCAAATGCGGTCCTAAACACGCACCACACATAACTCACCTTGCTGCTGCGCGTCCCTGCACATTAGTGCATCACATATACTATTATCAATGTAGCAAGCGTAATTTAATAATTAGAACACATGTTTCACTCTTTAAAAACATTCACATGGGTCCCGATTATAAGACCAAACCGTTATGACACATCTCATACCGTGCCACACAATTTTGTTCTATAATCAGGCGCAATTATCACAACCATGCAGGCGTGTTCCAGTTATTACCACCCAACGGCCACGGCCAACTCAAAAGCTGGCCGTCATCTAGCATAACCGGTCATCGTCCCTCCCCCTCGGGCACGGCAATATCTAGCATCCTCCGCCTAGACGGCATTCCACATAGGAGCATCGTCCCGCGTAAACGCATCAGGACGAGTTCCACTTAGTGACCATGCAAGCACGTCCTCAATCAACCCATTTCTTATCTTTCATCATTTAGCCCAAAACACCAAAATCTCTTTTTAAACAATAAACCTTGCACCCTTTTCTTTTTTTGTTCAAAGCTTTCCAAAATAAATTCGTAGGTGCTTGCGTACTCAAAATTAATCTGACAAACTTTGTACGAACTTAGTTTAAAACCTCGTCATTTTATTGAGCAAATGAGATTTGGTATCCAAACTCGACACCTAAATTTTCTTTCTATTTAAATACCCAAAGGCCATCTCTTGCGATAATAATAAACAATCATCATAGAACAACCATTCTCATAATATCACGCATGAGTTCTCAGCATGCCAAACATCAACCAAATCACAACATATTCATTTCCCAACAAGCGAGATACCAAGAACAACTAAAAAACCACAATCGTACCTAACCGGCAGAACCGAGTCCACTCGTGCGTCTCCAAGTTTAATTCCCGAAACATAACCAAACAAGCTTGGAAACTTCTCAAATTTTAATATGTTATAAAGAAAACATAAATGAACACTTTTTATGAAGACACTTTGATCCATATATTCCTATAATTAGAGCAATAAATCGCTCAAACCGTTATCAAAATTGTGTTCGTGTCCAGAAAATTATGTTTTCCAAAACTAGCTTGGTTCGAGATCCAAAAATTGTCCATTTGATTTGAAATTTGACTATGTTAAACTAAAAGATGTGATGAACAACTTTTGTGAACAAACTCCTTCAAAAATCGAACCCTAAAAGTTGATAAAAATCCATTAAACATTAAAAGGTCACTGGTTCCAGCACAAACTAAGATTCTATTTTGCATGTAACGAAACTGAAATGTCATTCTATTAAATCTATAAAATCTTGAGTAAAATATATGTCATAGTTGAAGATTTTTAGAACTTTTTTCAAGAAGGAAGTAACCTCAAAATCATAGCACATTTTAATCCACGAAAATGGCAAGCAACGAGTGTCCAGCAAACTGATCCGGAGAGAAATCCACTAGACCAAGCTAAACCACCCTCATTAATACTTATCTAATCAACTAGATTAACACTAATCTATCTTAAGACTAATCTAACCAAACTCAATTAACACTAATCCATCTTAAGGCTAAACTAACCCCCTAAGCGCAATTAACAACCTAATCAAGGATTAAGGAGTTAACTCACCAGATTAAGACGGCGGCGGGCTCGCGGTGACGGCAACACGACGGTGGTGAGAACCCGAGACAACTGTGTCTTGAACGAAGGCTTAACAGAGGCTGTGATGGCCTCTCAAGCCTTCAGCCAAGGGGCTGGTCAGTGCTTGTTGTGGCGTGAAGGTGGGTGGTTCAGCTTGGCTTGGGTTGAGCTGCAGCCATGGAGCTAAGGTGGTGCTGAGGCGAGCTGGACGAAGCTGGTGGCCGGTGGAACAGACAGGTGAAGCTTGCTAGCGTGAGGTGTGAAGTTGGTGTTGCGGTGGAATGTTTGCTGTGAAGTTGACGCTACTGGACTAGAGTTGATGAAGATAATGGATGCGTTGATGGTGTGAGGGGAGTGGCGGTAGATGGTGGTGTGCAGGCATGTGGCTACTGGAATGATGGAGTTTCGGTGGAGTGTTGGTGGGTGCTGCGGCAGCTGAAGGGAGAAGTTAGTGGGAAGGGGAAGGAAGAATGTGAGGGGAAAGAATCATGGGGAAGAGGAAGGAACAGGAGGGAAGAGTCTGCTGCAACAGTGAGGGGAGAAACATGCGTGAGAGGGGGGTGGAAAGAAGAAAGGAAGTCAAGCTATCAGCCAATCCTTGGGCAAATATCTACTCATCATCACTTAAGCCCCCAAAGTCTTCATGCCTTAAGGTCAAATGATCAACCAATCACAATTTAGCCCTCATTTCTTCAAAATTGAACCATTTTGGCAGCCAAATAACTCACTCCTTCAGCCCATCCGAATTTCCATTTCTTTTCCTTTTTGTCCGAAATTCGATTTTTCCGAAAAATTTTGGACTCAACGAAATTTCTCCGAAAGATGAGACAAAATCCAATAAATGAATCGTGGCATGCTCGAACGTCCGATTCCCGAAACCGAATTTAATTTCGTGGTTAAAATCGATCGAACGCGATTTTAGTACGACCTAACCTCTCGGGTATCTTTTAGGGATTTTAGCACATTTGATCCGTGATCGATAATTCTCGATCCACGTTTGTGCATCTCCGACTCATAGACGACTCTCAGTTGTCATAAAAATCGTGAGGGTTCAATTACGTGTCCCGAGTATAATATCGATAGAAAATCGGTTTACTGCCGTTCGACACGAATATCGCAATTGTGCGAAATCACTCACAATTTGACTAGCAATTCCATCAAATCGACCTATGTCCGATTGCAATTCGATTATAACGGTGCTGTATTGACCCTTGCCAATTATTATGATCGAGCGATCAATTTCCAATCGAATTCTCTAGTCTGCCGCGTTTATATGTCTTAACGGCCTCACCTGATAGATTAGTTAACTCGCGAGTGATTAGTTCCGAGTAAAATGACCATAGGCACGTCGACGAAGTAACCATTTCATATTATCGAAACGGGGGTCAAATTTCGGGATGTCACATTGCCTTAGATTGTTTTAATAATCTCTTAAAAAGATTGTCCCCATCCCCTTCATTTCTCCAAATCCATCTCGTGCTCTCTCCTCTGTTCAACACACACTAAAGACCCAGATTTGACAATATCATCCTTAAATGATCAACCAAGTAACTTGACATCTCCAGCAAAGTGCAAAGCTGGGTTTTTTCTTGAGTTCATTTATTCATTTAAGATCCACAGCATTGCCTATCTCCAGCAAAGAGATTTTCAGTTCGCCTCACTTTCAAGCAATTTTTCTACCTTTTTAAAGAGTATTGTTTTCTTTGTGGAAGCTGAGTTGAGTGCTTGTGGCCTTCTCCTTTGCTTCATGAGGAAGAGAGGTTGTTTTATTTCCCTGGTTTATTTTTAATTTTAATTCTGCAAATCAAATATTTATTTGGATGATATTTATTTGAATCATGTTATATCTAAATGTCAACAAACATTGGATTAGATATTTAAAATCCTATACTATTCTTATCATATCCGACATTATCCTATCCGACAATAATGTCTAGACAACAAAACACAGCTTTGTGAAATAGTTTGGATATGGGATTTACTTTTGGACCTTGGCATACAAGTAGACAGACCCGGTGAATTGTTTTGTGACAATGATGCTGTGCTCAAACTAGTAACATATTGGGTCTTTCTTGAAAGAAGAAAGCATATAGAAGTCGATTACATTTAACTCAAGATAAAATTCAAGAAGGGCTAGTCACAACATGATGAATTGGAATTGTAGAATAGCCTGCAAGCATTTTTACTGAACCATTGTGCCAAAGACAACATGCGTACTTGCTAAGCAACTCAAGCGTCTTTGACATATACAAGCTGCCAGCTTGAGGGGGAGTGTTGGAAAAAGCATTTGATTCCATATGATTTAATCATTGATTTTGATTCTAACCACATATTACAGATTAATTGATTAAATCAATCCACAAGACTGGATATTGATAGAATAGGAAAACATTGCCATTTATATTCTTTCCTATTTTTTCCTTCTTGTATTATTAATACACCTATGTACATGTACCTTTAATTATCAAGAAATGCCATCACAATTTCCCCCTCATATCTTCCTAATTTTCTGTCACTTATTACTGTAGTACCAATAAGAAGTTAACAATGTTGCCAAACTATATGTACAAAGCACTATAATTTTGGAATAACACCCCATAATTTAAATAATGATGGAGGTTCGTACATATATGCATTAATGAGTTTTTCTTATTTTTTTCTCGTCGAACTAGAGTGGTACAATCTACACAAATGGAATCTCAGGGAAAAGCAATATAAAAGAATCTCTACTTAACCTAGCTACTTAAAATCGACAATTTGTATCTCGAAAAAACAAACGAAAATGACTATCACACTCATCATCCACCCTCATTGGTTCTCGTCAAAAGAAATCATCAAATGCACGTTCCTTTTCAGTCTCTGACTTTTGAAGTCCTGCACATATTCAAAAATCGAGTTATAATCTAAGAGATTCTAAGCACAGTAGCTCTCTTGACTTTAAGATGTTGAAACTAACCCAGATCTTCGCCAGTCGATATATCTTGAACCATCAATTGGAGTCCATCAGGGTATTGGAAGGAATCGGAAGTCGAGATAGGAGCTGGAAAAGTGAAGTCCGAATCAGTCGATGAAGTCTCCATAAGATCAATAGCATCATCGTCGTGATGATCTCTAGTTACAGAAGTGTGAGTCGAACTTGATGAGCACAAGAAGGATTTCAACTCCGAGACTTGGTCTGAGACACTTGACATCATCCTGAGGCAAACTAAATCAGATATAGCATGAGCAGATCACACGAGGGTCGATAACATGAGACAAAATCATCAAAACACAATGGTTTACAATATTCAACCCATTCTAAGAGATGCAGAGAAAAGAAATCTTGATTTTTCTCTTCAGTAGCATTGAAGTTTGAATTCAAAATCAATGTCTTTTTAAATTATGATGTACATGTGTTACGTACCTATTCAAGTATTCTTGTAATTGATCAACTCTTCCTTGAGTTTCTAACAACTTCTTATTCTGTTCCTCACTTGATTCTTGAGCTTTCATATATAACCTTTCAAAATCATCAGCTCTTTCTCTTTCTCTCCGCAGCAAGACCTGAACATAACAAAAGTTACAACATAATAATTTAAGAACTCTAGCAGCCTGTCTGTATGCGGTAGATTGAATTAAGTTTACCAGTAACAATTGCACTCACGTAGATTAACATGATAATAAGTTTGATATGCTTATAAATGTAGGGACTTCATGAATAATGGAAGTTAAATAATTGATATAAGAGATAAGTACCTTAAGATTTTCCACTTCAGAGTTGAGAGACTGAATCTTTTCAGCATCTTGAACAGAATCTCTGACGGGAGTCATCAGTTGGCGAGCATCTTGAATTATAGTTTGAGCAATTTCTCGTTCGTTATACAATAAAGCAGTTGCTTCATCAACTTTTGCTCTCATAGCGTTTAAAGAATGGTGCAATCTTTCTATGTCTTGGGCCTTTTCTTCTTCCAATTTAGTCTGCATATATCAATAGCAAAAACATATATTAGAATCAATCATATCATGCAAATTTAATAATTTTGCATATCTTTATTAGAGCTACATCGAAGTTATATTTCTGCATATATGAAATATAGAGTAAAATGTGATTATTTTCATATTTACCCGAGCCATTTTCTCCTTTTGCAAAGATAATGCGAGTTCCTCCACTTGCTTCTCGAGCTTTTCTTTTTCATTTTCTTCTTCTTCTTCATTTGTTTCACTTCTCATCCGATATCTCAGCTAACGAATAAAACATACACGAATGAAGAAGATGCACGCTAGATATATGGGAACTCAGAACATTGATAGCTTAGAGAAATATTAAATGAGCAATGCGAAAATACTGGTAGAGTATATATATTTTAATAGCAAAAATAGTAGAAGAGCATTACCATCTCTCTCTTCTCATGCTCTGTTATGTTTACTTTTTTCCTTCGTTTGCCTTGTAGAAGAATTGATGCTTTTCTCAGTTGCCTATAATGCGATTGATCTCTATGACGCCGCCAGTTGCACTGAAGAAAGAAAGTAATGATATAATTCATCAACATTTAAGAGTATAGAATATGGTATTTAAAATATTAACCTGAATTGTCGTTGCTGCTTTGGTGTGTTTTCTATGTTTGAATTCATTACATGCAATGGTTGCTCGTATAGCAGCTTGCACGGTAATTGCCATGACTCTCATCTTGATATATGCATTTCTAGTCGAGTGTCCACGATATGCAGTTTGTACTTTGGTAGCTGCATTTTCCCTTTTCATATGTTCATACAATTTGCCAGCCAATTTTCCTGCAAGAAATATGATAATAGTTTACCAAAATATTTCATTTGTCACTCACATAGAATGATACAGAGGTAGGTTAATGAAATTTTCTTTAAACCTGTGTAATGAATTATGTGGAATTAGCAACCTTTATTTGCATAACGTGAACAAACAATGAATATCCCTAAAATACCAACCTCTCCAAAAGGACTGTATGTGGATCGAGCGCTTTCGTAAAGAGATGTATTGTCTGCGAGCAATGTTAGTTTTCATCTGTCGTTGAATAATCTTGGCAGAGCTACTAAGCGCTTGTAATCGCAATGAATCAAGCTCAGCCATTTGCCCAGCTCTTAAAAAAACTTGTGTCTTCCCAATCTGCCCAATGCATTAATGATATAATGCCAATATTGAACCTTCAAAAGCAATGCTAATTAACTTCAAATCAACAATTATGTCGAAAGTTTGAATAACAGTTGTACCTTGAAACCTTGAAGAGCTAATTTTTCAAGCATCATTATACAAGCATCTCTATCATCATACCTAAATTGAAGGAACTTGTAAGAAAATGGAATTTATATTCTTAAGATGTGAACTTGTAAGGATGACAATTAACATATTGATTGTCATGCGAATTTGACTTACTCTTGCTTTAATACGTCTGGTGCAAGTATACCGAAGCGCTTTATAAATTCTGCAAAGGTCTTATGCGTTGGGTATCCAGCGCATTTGATTCTGATTGCTTCGAGAACACCCTATAACATTCTACTTATTATATCACTCTATAATAATGGAGAATAATAAAAATTAAATATGCAGCTCTATATTACACTTACACCAGAACGTAATTGCTGCATCACACTCATATTCTCAAAAACGAAAGGCCTTAGCTTGCTGTTTGGCTTCACGCATCTGATGTAATGAGGTTCTGTAGAATTTAGGGTATCCATCAGTTGTTGGAGTTGTAGCTGCAATCAGTATGTCCGAGGTATCATACCACCATTTGCAAACATGTTGTTGAACCACATATACAACTATGACGTTAAGTTGGAAAATAGCAACTATAATTGATGCAATTTATCTACTATCTAATTCTTAGGTCAACAAAATTGACATACAAGGCTTCAGTTTAGTTGTTGACAAGTTAGCTGCGAAATACTAGGATCTGGGCACACTCAAGGCGCGGGTATTTCCATTTATGCAAATTTTGATATAACTTGATTATTTGGTAAGGTACCTTGGATAATCCCATAAAACTTAAAAGATCGAATTGAAGGGAGGGCAGAAAAATGAAGAAATGAATGGAATAGACAAGGGAAAATTTCTCATTCAGTCCTAAACTTTTCAATTTTGTTAATTTAGTCCTAACCTTTGTGCAAAATACCACTATAATACTCTTAGTCAATTTTCACTGGAAATTGCTAATGTAGCATCCTAGTTATTGTCGATCGTTCAACATCAACAATTTCTAGCGAAAATTGGCTTAAATGACTACAATGGAATTTCGCATGAAGGTTTATGACTTAATTAATAAAATTAATAAAATTTAGAATTGAATTGGTATCCATATAATAAGTTTTAGACTGATTTGAAAATTTCCCAAAAAGATGATATTGAGGTTGGTTTTGAAAAGGTTTGTCATATAATCAAAATGAAGTTTTTTTGCTGCGCTTTGCATCTTTCAATTTCAAATCATGCACTTTGGGTCCTCTAAATTCATAACTGTACACTTTGAGTCCAAAAGTTTCAAAACATTGTCATTTACATTTCCTAATCAGTAACTTTCCCAAAATATATCTAGTTGTGTTAAAAACCTATGCATAAAGTTCTTTTTCAAAAGAAAAATTAGAAGATGTAAAGTCAATGATGGACTTTATCTTTTTTCTTTATGAATTTTAATTTGAAATTGAACTTTCCTTTTTTAATGTAGCTAGGTTACACATCTATCCTCACACATTTACTATGTATATAGTTCAGTGTAGAGCATACTCTAGAGAGAGAGGGAGAGAGGGAGAGAAGAGGGAGGGGGGGGGGAACGCTAAATAAATTTTAGAGCCATTTTTTTTCAACAAATATTATAGACATAAGTCTTGAAAGAAAATGTTAGGCATCAATTTAATACTTTTATTGCAACGTGAGATGTGAAACAATTTCCACAATTGCGACAAATTCTACCGGACAAAATTGATTGTATGTTGTTTTCAATAGCTCTCACGAGAAAAAGAAAGATTTTAATGAACTTATGTTTACTTGGTAATAGATTCTTTACTAAACAATCATAGTCTTAATACTTTGTTAAGTAGGAGAAATTTTTTATGGGATCAGTCGACTGGACATATTCTAAAGTGGATATTAGAGAGAATAGGATAACATTCACATAATTCAAAAAATTTAGAACCAATAAATAATAGTAAGCTCTAGTTTTGAGAATACTTGTGATCTTTAGACCTTTTAATTATTTTTCATTTAGTTGAAGGTTTCTTGGGCTAATTTTTTAATTATTTATTTTTGAATAAAAAATACTTGGTCCTTTATTTTATAAAAGGCAACCATTTCTTCCCTATAATCTAGTGTGAAAAATTTGTGTTAGAGCATAACCATAGCCCAAAGTGAGGGATTGTTCTACTTGCCTAGTTTGATTGCGGGCTTCATGCATCGGTACTGGTGTTTTAAGTGGAGAAGGATAAATGAATTCATAATTCTTCGTAATTATTCTCTTAAAGAAATAGGAAATCGAATCATATATTCCTTTTTTTTATTAAATTTGGTTAAAAAAAGAAAAAGAAAAGGAATAACCAAACCTTGAACCTAGACCCAAGAGATGAAAATTTTGCTGACTTTGCCAAGTCCTCTGAAAGCGGAGGAAAGAGGCTCGCTATAAAAGAGCATCTGGAGGTGCTCAGTAAGTCTTGATGTTCTGGAACAACATAGTCTTTATTCTTATCTAAAAACTGATCAGATTGGTATTGAACCTGGAAAAAAGCTCATCAAATTCAATTCAACCGAGTTTAGCAGTCATTGATATAGCAACGATACCAATGGCGATAGTATCTTCAAGATTACCTCTCCAGCGTAATGGATAATCGTGAAGTCCGTACGCGTTAACTTTGGCTTGACGAAATGCTTGTGGATCTTGAATGACTGGTAAAGCTTTTCAGAGAACGTTTCGCTAGTTGATCTGGGAAACATGCTGAAAATTCAAACCTATATCAGTAGAATGATCAAGTGAAGCACACAACCAACATACAAAGCAGGAAGTCAGATGTACCAAGCTTCGTCGAGCAAAGCGATGATTCCGCCGGGTTTCTACATTATCAAATAGATTGGAAGGTGTGAATTCAATGAAAAGTGCGGAAACCCTAATGTTGAAAGAGAAATAGATAAACCCATATATGAGATATTAATGTGGTGTTTTTCATATGTGTAATATCAATGTGGCACCCGGGAGTTCTCTTGCTCTACAGGTTCTTATCAAGTTATCTACAATTTCAAAAAACATAGACTTAATTAGGGAATTATCAAGATTTTGCAACTGCAGTTATTATGTTGTACTATGCATCTAAATTTGTTTTAAAATCAGACTTAACTGATAGATATTCTTATACATTTATTGAGAAAAGAATTATAAAAGAACATGTCCAAACTTCTTGATTAGGACATACAAATAACACTATTAACCTGCAAATGAGGTAATAAGCTGTATCTATTAATACTTCCGGAAGCATACCTTCTCAATTAGATCCAAGATGTCTTGATTATCAACAAAATCCACATAGTTCCATTCTATGTCTTCCTTCTTGTACTCTTCTTGCTCCATTTTGAAAACATGCTGAATGATAATCACTGTAGTTAAGTCATAAGTGGGAAAGTTATGATGACTAAAAATTAGGATAAATTATCTGAGAAACCCCTATAATTTGAGATTTACACTGGATGACCCTTCAATAATGGATTGTTTTTTAAAATTCGGAAAAAGACTGGGTCGATGGATGAAAATCTCAAAGTGTAGGGTTTTTACAGAGAAGTTACCCTTGAGATTATGTAAAGTATGGTTGACTTGATACCTGATTGAAATGTTGTTGTAACTTTTCATTTGTATAATTTATGCAAAATTGCTCAAAGCTGCACATAATAAGAGATAAATTAGAAAACCTACGAAATAACAATAATTGAATGATGGGTAAAACTTAGACAAGAAAATAATCATATTGCTCCACTTTATGTACTTAGTTAATTATGATGGATTTCTCGTCTCTAATTCAAATTAAATTTTCTTTTTTACTTTGTTCTCCCCCTGAAAACTTAAACATGGATCAAATGTCAAATTCTGGGAGTCGTGTGGCATGACAAAAACGGATAATATTTTTACCAAAATTTAACGGATATTTCCTTTTTTCTACATGTCACAACATTCAATATATTTTAAATCATTTGCAATTAATTTACCCTTGCTTTTCCAGGAATACATTCTTGTAGAAAACAGAGTAAATAATTAGTGATCATCATTTCACAAACACAGAGATAAAGCCCCGAATCCTTACCTATTAGATTGGAAGCTTTCAAACCCATAAATGTCGAGAACTCCTATGTGGTATTTCGAATCGGGGTCTTGTCCGATGGCGATATTTATCTTGTCAACCAACCTAAAAATTCTCACACGAATATATATTATATATAACGAGCGTAATCAAACAATAATTTAAAAAAAAAAGAATATCTTAATACACTAATAATAAGTGCTAGAAAATCACCAATCAAATAGGCGTGAGTATATCGTTTTGGCTAAGCCATCTCTGCTAATTGCTGCACCAAGGGGATCCAGGCTTCTCTGGATTATTTCTTCAGGGGTGACCATTAAACGCTTGCACAAAGCATCTTCTAATTCATGAATATCGCACCTAATAATTATAATTAATAATTAACTATAAGAACTTACAAATGGAGTCTCACAAAAAGAAAGGGAGAAAAAAAACGAAGAACAACATAATTTATTATTACTTTAGAAGTTGGGCAGTCATCTCGAGATGAAATTTGGACTTTTCGTCCACGACCGAGGAGTCCGTCTCTTCACCCTTCGAAAAGTTGATATTTCCGAGGTGGAGAATTGCGGCCACGACGCGGAATATCGAATCCTATGAAAAAGCACAACTATCATTTTATTTTCCTAGTGAGAACTAAGTATTATGATCGATTATCATGAAGTTACATAGAAAAAAAGATATGTTAAACCTGTTCATCCTCACTTATTCCCACTACATTCATAGCCCTCCTGATGGCAAGGTACTCCTCTGCATCATTCACGCCATCCAAGTGATAGCAATCGGATTGGTTGAGATAGTGAAACGACTCGGGATTTCCCAGCTTGTACTTCTCGATTTCCTACATTAGTGTAATACCAGATAAATTACTAAGAATACAGAAAAAAAATCATTTTCGAATTATCTAATTTACTTATTATCATGTTCATACTCCATTTAGAAGAGTAAGAAGAGGGAAAACCTCTTGTGGAGCTGCGCAAAGATGATAAAAACTATGGTAGTTACGTTCTGGATCCGAAATTTGACAAACACGAGATCTCTCTAGGAGGTATGTCCGTATTGCTGCCCCAGATATCCTTCCACGATTGTCGAATTGGATTTCGACAAATTTCCCGAATCGACTGCAAAATTATTTAAAAAAAAAAAACATTACATAAAGATATAAGTAGCATCTAATCAATATTGTCAATTTTATGTTGTCAGGCATATACATTTCCATATCAAACTTATCAATAGTCTTTGGTGCATCTTAGACGAATTTACAAGACTTTGATCACAATCACCCGATGCATACAACTTCATCTCTTTATACTTGATTTACTTTGGTCAAAATATAAGTAGTTTTTTCCATTATATTGGTCTAACTTGCCTTATGGTACTAAGTTGATAAAATCTTAAAACAGTGGCAAAAGTAGACAAAAAAAAAAACTTCTACAAAAAGATTTCTAGATTTATTTATTTTTTTTTTTGGTAACCGATGACTCCACCACGGGCCCCCCGTGCCCGGACGGCACCGAACGGCCGGGCCCCTATAGCTCGGGGGAGACTAGCTTAGAACCCCAACACCATGGCCCCTCACTTACAACGCTAGCAACTGCAGGTTTCGAACTCTCGACCTCGGCGATGAAAGAGAAACTCTCAACCAATACAGCTACCCATGGTTGGGTTCTAGATTTTTTATTTTATTTTATTTCCTACTCTCTTTTGTTTAGAAATTTAGCTGGGCTAAGATGGAAGACATGTAATTAACTTTTTACAGCGCCTTATAGTAGGTCATTTTAGGGCATTTGATGATTGAAAGAAAGTTTAGTGATGTCAATACCGAGCATACTAAAGTTTAGTTATCACTGAATTTACTCGTTATTAATAAATAAACTATCAAATCTATCCTAGAATGAACATGGATAGACATTTTATGCCACAATTATAAAGTGTATTGACAAGATAGCTTATCAAGTAATTGACTAGAGAGTCTCGTATATATTTTTTTTGGTCAAAAGAGTCTCTCATATATTGAATTACCTGGAATTATTGTTTCTGGCGGTCTTTGCATTGCCAAAAGCTTCGAGCACGGGGTTAGACTGCAAGAAATAACAAACTTTGCGTGAGCATAAGAGTTTCTCTAGATGATTAAACAATTGCTCAATTTAAATAGGAAAGGAATAAAGATTTGACAATTTTTCCGACCCGCGTAAACTTTTATGTTGAATACTCATGTCATTTTCTTTTCCGCTTTTCTGTAAATATTTTTACTGTCAAATTTATATATAATTCTCTTAAGAACTCCATCACATTAGTGAAGAGAGAAAAATTTTATATCTTAATATGATCATCTATAATTTACACAAGTAAGAAGAAAACCTTTGAATTAGTTATTTTTTAGTTTCACTGAAAGAATTGTATAGTAATTGAATTTTGGTGTCTTTAAAAGGTCTGAATAATAAAAGGCTAAAGTTATTTCAATTCTACTCTTTGCTATTTTTATTTTAGTCCAAGACAAAAACTATTTTTCGTACTCACTCTTTTCTACTGGTTTATCACGTGTAATAATAACAAAATTTAACTAAATACTACGGCAAGTAAATTAAACATTTTGCCCCCTTCCCTCTACAATTCTACTCTAAATACGTGAGTGTATTGTGGAGAATATATATATATATATATATATGTATATGAATGTATGTATATATGTATGTATTATAAGTCTATGTATGTATTATAAGTCCCTTTTTCAAGAAAGAAACCATCACTAAAATTGTGATCGTTTCATGGAAAACTAAAATTCAAAAAATATTTTTCCGAAAAATGACCGCTTATGTCTGTACAAAAATGAATGAATGCAAAATAATTTTTTTCACTCACAAAAATAGTTAGGTATAAATTATTGTCAATAATGAAAACATTTTTTGTTGACTAATTTTTGTAAGAGATATAACCAATCATTTTTCTAAAATATTTTCCAAATCTTGGGTTTTTCATGAAATAAATGCACTCCAGATCCTCAAACATCATCCCTATCACTAAGAAAAGCAAGAATAAGTACCTAACTTACTTCTAGTATTTGCTGTTCGACTGTTCGTCGTCTTTCAACGAAAGTATGTCCTCCCAAAAACGCAAGATAACGCATTATCATCTTGGTAGTTTCAGTCTTGCCAGCCCCGCTTTCGCCACTCACAAGTATTGATATGTTCTTTCTCTCATCGATCATCGCCCTGTTCTATTCAATCTCAATAGCTCAATATGCAAAAACGGCCTCGGATGTACTCGAAAAGATAGAGGTAACTTAGCCGAGTCGAAGAATACCAACCTATACGAAGTATCGGCGATGGCAAACACGTGCGGTCTCATGTCTCCTAGCAGCATGCCTTTGTACTTCTCCATGACACCGGTGTTGTATAAACCCTCGAGGCTTTGAAAAGGGTTGATGGCGATGAGGATGTTTCCGGTGTAAGTCTGCCATGATTTTTGTCACTAAATTATAATAGACTCCTTCCACAGCTGCATTTAATTAGTTTAACTCCTTTCACTAAAAGTGAAATTTATTGAATATGCGGGAGACATAAGTTTTCAAGTTAGAGACTTTACGTAGACTTTGTTTAAGGTGAATCGAGTGGCTAAATTATGCAGCACTCCCGGTTCGTGGAAGTAAGACAGATTGGTCATGTCGTCGACTCCATCTTCAGGGACGTCCATGTCCTTTGCATGCAGCTTCGACAAGTTGGCGACGACCTGGCCAATGTCAGAAGTGAATTTGTAAGAAAGAGAAGATGGTATCAATTGAAAGATTTGTTTGTCCTTATAAAGGTTGTATTTCAGTAGAAAGAGCTATTTACCATCTTCCCTGCTGATGTTTGAATTTCAGCATCTTCTCCCCTGATATCCAAGACCTCACCATCTATCCAAGCGAGAGCCGGATCTTCAACCCAAACATGCGAACCTACAATGATGTTCATGGTTGTGCCCTGCAACAATTGCAAACTACAAAGATTATATACTTAGAAACATGTCTACGCTTTTAATTTGATATTGAATGAGAGAGAAAGAAAATATGTAATGTTAGAATGAACTAGAAATTTAAAATAACAGATATTAAGTGATGTTATGTTGCATCTCATGTCGCAATTCTTAAAGTCTGTTTTGAAAAGATTGATGTTCAACAGTTATCTAACTTTTGGAGTTCTTTTTTCATTCGTATGTAAGTGGATTTAGATGAACTATATGTACCATAAAGTGTGTTCACCTTGAATCTGGTCAATATATTGGCACCGATGAAATTGGTATTATAAGTAAGCAGAAACACCTACAAGTTCCATCGAATGTCCCACTCTTCCACCTAATAATTCTGTGACCATGCCGAATGATGGGACAACTCTGGAATCTGCGTAAAAAGGCCAATTCGGTTTCAAGGTTGGCTAAACTCGGTTCCTAATTCCTAAAACAGGAAACTGACCCTAACAAGGTAAATTAGAGGCTATTATTATGGAACCTTCCCAGCCTCAAACTGATTATAAGCACGTTTTGAAAGTACACAATATCAACATGAGACACTATAGATGTTCAGATTAAAACCCCATTTTTGTTGTCTTGTTCCAATGACTGTTTTGTCATTCCCCTGTCCAATTATTACAGAAGGTTGCAATGCCAGAAACTGCGATGGCCACAATGCCACAGAAAGGCCGATTTTCAACTTCATTTTATCGTTATTGAATCTTATATAAAATGTGTTTCCACGCCACGAATTACATAAATAATATCTATTGATAATTGGCAGCATCTGATACAATCCAAGAGGGAAAAAGCAGGGGAAATGATCATCGAGAATGGAAAACAGAAAATCAAGTGAAACCATATACGAGTATTGAAGAATGAATTGCCTGTATGAAATTTACGTACCAATACCATCTATAAGAATAAAAAGATGTGCAATCTGTTCTTCATTCAATGAACCAGAGAAACTGCCGACGATTGATAATCCTATTTCCGGCCATTGCTAAGGAGAAGAAAGATCTCCGAAAGGGAAAGAAAAAATATGCTCTTCGAGGTGATTAGGATCTGAAACTTGATTTTACATGGTCATGGTTAAGTGTTTCCAGGATCAACCGATGGCAGCTTATGTATAACCAACGATGTCGCCGTTTTTTTTGATGTTCTTGTGGCTCTCTCTCTCTCTCTCTCTCCCTCCCTCCCTCTCTCTCTCTCTCTCTCCACATGGCGATTAGGTTACGAGAGTTGTTTCTCTCTGACACCACTTACGCTGACTAAAGCTATCATAGTAATTATGTTATTTTTTATTTTTTTTTCATGGGCCTATCATTAGGAATCTTCAATTACCGAAACTCTCTAAACATAATTAATTGAGTCTAACCAGGCCAACCTTAACATCACTAATAAAGTATATTATTATAGTAAATGTTGTTTTAGCAAGTTATACAAGAAATTCAACGATTAATGTCATGAGTAATCTCAAAATCAGAAAAAATTCGAAATTTCTTTTTGATCTTTCAAATAAAAAATACATGATCTTGAAACAAGTCTTTGATAGGATTGATGCTAGTATTCCATTTTCTCATTCTAATCTTCGTGGGAAACTCATGGAGCAACATAAGCCAATCAATGAAGGAATGTTCAGAAATAAAATGCATAAATTTGTCGTACCGCTGAAACTTGCCTTTTACTAACACCAACTCAGAACAGATTTTGTACTTCTAATCAATTCGATCATGTTGGCATATGATGTGACACATCAGAAGCCACGTGAGAGGGAGAGAGAGGAGACCAAATTGACTGATTAAAAGACTTAATTGGTTCTACTAGTACGACCAATAAATCGAACAAGAGTTAATGAACTCCGACGAGCACTAAACGGGAGTAAAAGTACTGATTTCGCCACTCCTCGATTATTACACTCTAACGGTAACTAGCAATGAAAACTTCCTTGCAATGTTGGAAGCTTTCCAAGGAAACATCAATAAGACCGTAGACATGATTAATTTCTCATTGATTAGCTGTGACTTTCATGTTTTTGTGCTGGTCAACAGGTGACCAAGTACGATCAACTTTAAGGAAATTCAAACCCAGATTTTCTTTAAATCCAGTGATGGAAGCGAAGAGATAGGACATAGTGGGTTTAGGTTCTATCCAGACCCAACCCACCCGCAAGTTTGAGACTCTCTTGCTCTCCCTCTTGGCCTCACTCCATATGGCTCGTTCATTCCATACTCTCATGCCTTAGAAAGAAATGTAACATTTCTTTTCCCCCTTTCCTATTTCAAACATTGTCTCACCACATCTCACTAGAGATTCTCACGTGTATATCGACATATAGAAGAGCTCGGCCACTCTTTGCGGCTTAATTTCCCCATGCCCACTTCATGCTTGTTAATGCGTTGTGACATCCAGATAATTTTACTCCGTTTTCTACTGAATGAATCGGGCATTTCCTTGACGCGCTTATAGGGCTATTCTCATAACTTATCATTCTTGAGATAACTAGACTATCTGGATAAATTATTAAGGAATTTTAAGACAATAGACTTGAGAATTCGATCAGGAATCGACTTCTCGACCGTGTCCATCTTTAGAGGCCATTACGGCACAGTTAAAAATCGATTTGAAATCAAAGATAGACTGGATCGACAGAGATGTGTGGCTAATCGTGGGTGACACCACTAAATTAGAAAATTCTCATCAACCGCCACTAGACTGGTTTTCTTATTGTTTTGGTACCCTGTGTCCGTATTTGGATCCTCGAGATTTTCACGACAACCGAGAGTCGCCAATAAGAATCGGGCATTTCCTTGACGTGCCCATAGGGCTACTCTCAGAACTGATCATTCTTGAGATAACTAGACTATCTGAGGAAATTATTAAGGAATTTTAAGGCAATAGACTTGAGAACTTGATTAGGAATCGGCTTCTTGACCATGTCCATCTTTAGAGGCCATTACAGCACATTTAAAAATCGATTTGAAATAAGGGATAGATTGGATCGACAGAGATGTGTGGCTAATCATGGGTGACACCACTAAATTGAAAAATTCTCGTCTACCGGCACTAAACTAATTTTCTTATTGTTTTGGTACCTTGTGTCCGTATTTGGATCCTCAAGATTTTCACAACTGCCGAGAGTCGCCAATGAGTCGAGTGGATTCATAGTGGCTCGAAGAAAATCAACCATGGGTCATTGGCACTTAAAAAAATTTCTGAAAGTTACCCGGTAGTCTAGGTCATGCTAAAAACGCGCCAAATTGAAATTAACTGTGAATTTAAGTCCGATTTCAGAAATTGAAGTTTCTGTCATGTCATAATAAATTATAGGAGTATCGACTCAGTCTCGGAAGATTTTTCTGACGCCTGACACTTTTTAGGAAAAAGTCGTCGCGTGGTCGTTTTTGTGCAAAACAAACCGCGGATTAGATTTGGAGGCAAAATTGAGACGCAAGATGGGTTCTTGCACGAGGAAAATTATCAATCGAGGCATTGAGGTACCAATTGAAATTATGGGAGTCAATTGAGAGAGATTGATGTGCAATTGAAGCCTTTTTGCTAGGAAATTCGTATGCCCCCATGAGTAGTGACTTTTTGACCAACTCAACACTCTAGAAGGGGCAATTTGGGCTGAAATTATGCTGGTGGAAGACAGCTATGGTGATGGATCAAGATGAGGGGACAAAGGGGATATTTGTTGTGGAAAATTGAGGCCAAGGGACCCCCACCTTATCCCTCTCTCCCCTCTCCTTCATCCGGTCATGTAACTCCCTTTCTTCATTCATCCTTGCCACTTGAAGACGAGAAACCGAGCATTGAAGCCACTAAACGACCGCCCTTCTCCACGGATTCTCGTCACTAGCACGTTGGTGTCACCAAGCTCGGTCAAGCGTCAGCAGAGAAGACCAACGCCAGCCCTGCTTCGCTGCCACTTGGCTGTGTCTGCTTCTTGTTCGGTCAACAAACCGGCGTGGAAGACCACCGAATGAGCTTCGTTCCGCACGTCTTCTCTCTGCCAGCAGCCGTTGCCACGTTGATCCAGCAAAGCTGCTTCACCTTCCTTGTTGCCAGCGAATTCGTGCGACAGCTTCTTCGACACCTGCAAGCTGCCATTCGGTCTAACGCCAGCAGCTGCTTTCGGTCGTTCCTCCTCTGCGTGTCCTTGGCCCCAGCGAATTCCAGCCTAGTTGGTCGTGCGTCTCGGCCCGTGAATTCTAGCGCCTTTGGCCCACCAGCAGCCCAGTTGAGTTCAACGAATTGAGCCAGCCCATCAGCCCACGGTTAGGCCCATTTTCAGCTTAGTTTTAAGCCTAGTGAAGTCAGCCCGTCTTCAAACCAGAAAAGCCCAAGTAACAGCTCAGCCCAGCAGTAGATCCATTTGAGGCCCAACTCCACAAGTGCAGCCCATCTTCAGTTTTCAGCCCAACCTTCAGTAGCCCAATCTTGAAGCCCAAGCCCACTACAAGCCCAGCCCAATTCAACAACCAATCTCAGCCCTGCTGAGATTTGTTGGGCCAGGTTTAAGGCCCAGTCCAAGCCCGTCAGTGTCGTTGTAAGTCCGAGTTCGGCCGCCGTCGCGGTGATCCAGTCTCCGGTTTTAATCAAGTGAGTTTTACTCACTAATCCCTACTTAGTTTGTTAATAATGCTTAGGGATTGATTAGATTTAATTAAGTGCAATTAGGTACTTATATTAGTCTAGAACAATTAAATTAGTGACTTAATGATGCATGTTAGGTGGTTAGACTTAGTCATTAGCAAGTAGAGAGCTTCTAACATTTATTGAATGCATCTTGGGATTTTTTCAGACCCGTCTCAGGCTCCAATTAGGCATTACGGGCCTAAATTGGATTTTTAGTATTTATTTATTAATTTTCAAAATTTATTTATTTATTTATTTATTTATCGAAAATTAAGCTGGGATAGTCGACGGCCGAAATTTTATGCTGATTGTCATGGTGCAGTCCGTTTATTTATTTGAGCTCTACGTTATGCTGAATTGAATTGTTTGTGATATTTCAAGAATGTATTCTAAATTGAATGAAAATTTAGTGATTGATTGGTAGATGGCCGAGTATAATTATTTAGCGCCAATAATGCTTTGATGGGCTAAAGTAGAGAGAATTGTGAGAGCGGATTGGAAATACTCTTGGCTAAGACCAATCAGGCACGATGTTATTGGACATACATGGTTCGGTGATCAAGAATATCACTGGCGAAAACGGCGCCTTAAAGAACGCACGTAGATGACTTATGGACAAACATGGTTCGGTGATTTAAGGCTATCACTGGTGAAAACGGCGCCTTAAAGAACACACGTTGCTGTTTATTACCTACATCACCTTGGCGAAAACGACGCCCTAGAAATGACATGTGGTTCGGTGATTAGGAACATCACTGGTGAAAACGGCGCCTTAAAGAACGCACGGTGTTGGTGATCGGTATGTCATTTGGCAAAAACGACGCCCGAGAAAATATATGTGGTCTGGTGACTAGGTCTACCATTTGGGAATCATGGTATGAGTGGGAATGGCCTAGAGATGGTCCGACTGACATGTAATTGACGAAGTCGATTGATCAATGATTTGATCTGTTGTCGTGAATTGATTGAATATTTGATGTGACATATGAGGTATCTGTGTATAACCTTGAATTGCAGGTTGGAACCGAGGCCAAGGTAAGTCCTTTGACTCCTGTTATGCTTAGGCAACCATATGGCGTATTGGTTTACTAATCGGGTCTTAGGGGGTAGAACTCGCTGAGACGTGGTCTCACTAGTTATTATATAACCATTTCAAGCCCCTAGATAGCAGCACTTCCACCTCCTCGTCTTGCTATGCATTTCGGTATTGCCTAGGAGATGACTGAGTTAGAGATCCACTTCCACATCCACCCTCACCTAGAAGGATTAGAATACGTCCTGGTTAAGTCAATCGTCTAGGTTGACATAGGAGAGAACGCCCTGAGGCCCCATAATTATCGGTCATGGTACCGTGAGTACTTTGACGGGCAAAGAGAGGGACCCATTCCAGAGAGTGACGTGCCTGTGTACGTTCTGGAAGAGGCATTTGGAGAGGGTACAGTAGACCATAAGGACGAGTCGGTTGTGGATGTTAAGGACCTGACACTTGAGGATGAAGCTCGTACTCCCGTGTACTTGGTCGATGATGACAACTGGAATAGAGATGGCGGCGAGATCGTGGAGCGAGAGGAGGAGTGGCAGGAGGATGAGCCCATGGAGGAGGTACTTGAGGACGAGTCGGCAGCTGAAGCCGAGGATGAGTATGAGGACAAAGATGAAGATCTGGAGGAAAACGAGCTGAGTGAAGATGAATCATAGGAGGATCAGGATGACCGTAAGTATGACCCGAATGAGGATTGAGATCCCATCCTGTTTTGCAAACTATGAGTTTTGATTGGTGTATAGGAGATAAGACTCGTGAATAGTATTGTATTATATACTATCTAGTTTGCTTGTATAAAAGTGTGGTTGTGAATTTCAATATAAAAAATATGGCCTACTTTTCTATCCCATTGTTTTATTGTCTGGGGATTTATAACTGCTTCCGCATATGCTATTGAAAATAAAAGGGTCGGCAATACATAGTCCTAGGATATTGCGTTCTAAAATCGACCAAGTATAAGGATGGGCGCGTCCCCGAGGATCAGGGCGTGACATGCGTGATGGGTTTTTTTTATATTTTTTAGGCCAAGCCAGCTCGTGCGCCCATGATGGGTCAAGACTTGACTCATATAAGGACCCATAAAAGAGAAAGAGCGGTATTTTTCAATAAAAATTAACTTCTATATATATATTTAAAAAAAATGAAAAGGGGAATGTTAGGATTGAACAACAGAAAATAAAACAGTACATTTTTCTCCTTTTTTGATAAATGGTGAACTCTCTCGAAGAACGGAACTATAAGGGTTTCCATTAATGCCTCTTAGATTGCAACAAGTACTCAATCGGTGGCAAATAAGATATATACATCTTCGTGATATGCCTTTTGATTAGTATTACATGTTTCTTGGGCCTGTTTCTATGTTTGTTTTTAGTATTCAATCGTTTGAGAATCAGTTTGTTTTTTTTAGGAATTTGTTTCCTACTTTAGTATCAGAGCAATGTTGTTCATGTTTCTTGATCATGTTGTCGTAGTTTATAATTGGTTTTTTGGCTTGAATTTGAGAAACATTGCCAACGAACATTCAAGGGCAGAAATCCCAACACCCGCGTACTGTTCACCCTATTTTATAATTTTGTGTGAGTCAAAATTCATTTTTTGATAGCGCAAGATTGTAGTTCTCGTCGAGGCAAGAAAAACGAGTGGTGGCACACCATTGCCGGTGGCCAGATGCGTCACTAGGTGTGATCGGAAGGAAGAAGGGTCACCGACTCATGTGTGGCATGCGCTAAGGTAGTTTCCCTTAAATGTGTGCGCCGCACATGCGTGCGACAATCATAGGTGCGTGCGCCGAACATGCACATAAGCGGTTGCTTGCGGGTGTGTGACTGACGTCATTATGACGTCAGCTAGCCATTGCACATACACGTGTGAGGCACATGTGGCTAACGTCACGATGACGTCGTCCCGAGCGATAGGTCAGTTGGTCCGACCCAACCCGGTGGGACCGACCCATTGACCCTTGACCTAACCCAATCATCCATTGACAGTTGGCCGGCATTGACTGGCCATTGACATTGAAAAAAAAAAACAGAGAATGTGTTTTTCAATTATATCACTATAGATTATGAGTAATTATTTTTGTTATGCATTTATTGCAAGAACAATACCTCCCCATTGTATGCGTACACCTATTCGCACGTGTTTAGAAGGACAAAAGACGAGACTTGCAAGGATGCTAATTGAGTTAGCTAATTATCAATGAGAAAGTGGTAATATAATTGAATATGTTCTCGAGGTCAATAAGATAATATAAAGAGTCATCTAGAAGAGTTATCTCATGCCAGCTTTTGAGATGGTCCGGTCCTTAATTAACACTCTTTCGTTTAAATGGCAAGGAGTGTTGAATCGCTTATGGGAGGTTTATGTGGTTCTTGATTATAAGAAACTTGTAGTGGCTTTTCTAAAGGATACTATAGGATTGAAGCCAGAAAGACCTCAACCCTAGGAATGAGTTCAACCCGACGGGGAATGAATGTGCGAGGGAGAAACCCTAAGAGATTTCCATCTGTTTTTTCGTAGTTGCCAAATGTGCCTTTAAAATTCTTGGATGAAATTACTGAGAAATTAGATAAATCTTTCCCTGTTCATAGGTTAACTTGGCATTAGTTGTCTTTGTGTTATTTAGGATGTTTTATGGATATCTTGTATAGATAGTTCATTTCATGTTTATGTTGCTGTAGCTTCTGATGTATTGGTTACATTATGTATAAATGTGTTTTTTCGTTAATGGATATTCAATGTTGATTGCTTCTATTATTATCAATACTTGTGGATAGTTCAAAGAAGTTTTAGTAGCTTCAAATGACTTATTTTGCATAGAAGATTGTATTAATGACAATTTCAATTTAGGATTTTGGATGATAATTAGAAAAAATAGTGACCATTTGATTCTGAAACCTTATTTGAATTTATCATTAATATGATTAGTTTATGCGAAATAGATATGTAAATGATAGGTATTAATAATTCGTGCATGTGTATTTGATATGTTCAGAACCAATGGCTTCGGCAACTAAGAGCATAATTGCTTAGTTGAATAAAGGTTAAAAGCTTAGTGGTGATAATTATGAAATATAGCATATGAAAATCCAATATGTGCTAAAAGAGCAAGAGGCACTAGAAGCTCTTAACTTAGTTATGGAAGAGTTTAAAGATGGGAACATTACACAACACAACAGAGAAAATGAGGCATTTGCTACATGGAAAAGAAAGAATTCATTTGTTCACATTATGTTGCTAAGTAGCATAAATAATGATGTCATGCGAGAGTTTAGGTATTTTGAGAATATCAAAGGACTGAGGAAAGCATTGACAACGAGATTTGATCATACATTAGTGACCAAACTGAAATAGTTCACTATAAGATTTGACTTGTACAATAAGCCTTATGGTCAGACTATGAAACAACACATGAAAAAAATGTCAAACATGATCAATGAGCTGAAGAATGCTAGCCACGTTCTGACTAATGAGCAGCCAGTGCAAGTAATGATATGTTTCTCACCTCATAGTTGGGAGCATATGAAGGTGCACCTAACCCACAATTAGAACATTAAAACCTTTGAGGATGCAATGTGCCACCTTGAGCTAGAAAGGACCACCCCCTTGCTAAGCTAGAAATTGACATTTATTATACTGGTTCCAGGTCACAAGAGGCTTCCAGCTCCAGGCGCAAGCGTCTTGAATCGTTGAAAATGTGGAAAGGTAAGGGAGTGAGCTCTTCGGGTAAGAAACCAAGAGTTGACCAACGTGAGAGTGGAAAGCGTCCTCATGTGAAGAGAATGTCAGGGGTGAAGTATTACAACTGTGGTAAGAATGGTCACTATGCTCATGATTGTGGCGAGCCAAAGAAGGTAAACATCCCCTATATTCTTGAGAACTTTGTTTATGTATCAACTTCTGTATTTTTGACTGAATATAATCTTTTATGGACTATAGATTTGGGAGCAATAGATCATATAGCAAATGATAGAGAAGCATTCGTGAAATTTCGTTAAGTACCAATTGGAATAAATGGATATATGTATGGAACAACTCTAAAGCTGAAGTTAAAGGGATTGGCACTTGCCAATTAGTTATAAATAGTAGACGCAAATTGTTCCTACATGATGTGTATATACATATATATATATATATATATATATATATATTGGTGACCCAGGAAACCCCGTACACCGTTAGCGATGGGCAAACCCTAGGGAGGACACGTGGAAACCACCACCACGTGCCCCCGAGCAAGGCCTCCAGCGATGCCCGGGATTCGAACGCTCGACCTTTTGCGAGAGGAAGAGCGCTTGCTCCAGCGACGCCACCCTGATGGGTGGTGCGGATATATATATATAGTTCGTGCTCACTCAAGCTGATAAAACACCACACTGAAATTACCCGATAAAATAGTCATGTGTGGGTACACGGTTGGCCTGAGCCAAAACTTAAATATATTTCTTTTAGAAATTCTCACTTGTCATAATAGTCCATAAACACATTTTTGGCGCTGTATACCGACACCCGGTATTTTCCAATTAAATACCGAAATCAGTTAATTTTGGAATAGTTACCCAAAATTATAACTCTCACTCAATTTACACAATCTAGCATTCAATTAAATAAACCAAGCACACCATTGCAATTAGCACGAAATTCCGGTCACTGGCTATCTTAGTATAATTTTCGGAAAATAATAAATAATTAAATAAATATAAAAAATAATTAAATAAATGTAATTAATTGCCAAAAATAGAGACTTAGGCTGGAAAAGTCTAATTAAATACCGAAACGGGTTTGGAAAATTTCCGAACTTATCTAAATAAATAATACAATCCATCTAGTTGCTAATTAAGCCGATCTAACCACCTAACATGCAATAACGAGTAATTAAATCGTTAATCCGTTCTAACTAACCACCTAAATCATACTTAATCTAACTAATCAACCCACAAGCATAATTAACTCCCTAAGTAGAGTTTAGTGAGTAAACTCACCGGTTTTGAAATCCGATGAGTTTACGGCGACGGTGATGTGGAGACAGGCGACAAACTCTGAAACGGCGGCACCTTACGAGGACTGGAAGGAGTCCAAAGTGGGCCTCAAAGCCCACGACTGGCTCGCTGGCCTCAGCTTCTGGTCAATGGGCCGAGAGGCTGAAATGGAGATCGATTGGCGCGGGAACGGCGAGAGACGAGCGAACAACTGCAGCGGTGCTAGGTAGAGGTGGACGGGGCTTCCGGCGACCATGACGGTGACGTACGGTGGCCGGGCGAGCTGCTGGACGGCTGGACGATGCTAGACGACGTCGAGTAGGGTGTAGACGTAAGCAAGGCCTTGCAGGCTTGGGCTCGTGAGCGAGCTGCACCGGCGAACGAACGGCGGGCCTGGCGGCGGTCGGACGAGCGTACGACAGGCAGGGGAGGCTGGCTCAGCTTCTCTGCAATTCTTGAAGCTTAAAAGGGTCTCTAATGAGGAAAGCAAGCCTAAGGTAGAAGAAGATATGGCTGAAGAGAAGGGGGTCCATCCATGGCCCCAAAAGTCCACCACTCTATCCATTTGTCCCCCAAGACAAGGTCCCATATGTTTAGCTCTATCTTGAGCCAATTTCGTGCACCAAAATCCACCTAGAACAAGTCCTAAATGGTCCAAAAGGTGATGTGGACCATGGGATACGAATTTTGCACTATTTTCCCCCAACTTGAACTAATTTCTCTCCAATTGGATTCAATTCGGCCCCCAAAAATTCCACCAAGATGTCCTCGACCAAATTGACATTTTTCCTCACCAATAGAGCTAACTTGCATCCCAAAAACATGATAAAAAACAGTCCTCTGAATTTTCCGGACAAAAACGGCCATATTTTGAATTTCCGCAAAAAATCTCAGTTTGCAGAAAAAATCTTCGGATGATGATTCGACGTTCCTAAAATGACTCGTGACATGACAGAACTTTCAATTTCTGAAATCAAATTCAAATTTGCGGTTAATTTCAATCTGGTGCGATTTTAGCGTGACCTAGCCTACCGGGTAGCTTTTAGAAATTTTTAGTGCAATTAACCCGTGGTCGATTATTTTCCAGCCAGATTGTATATCTTCAACACATTGGCAACTCTCGATTGTCATGAAAATCTCGAGGTTCCAATTATGGACACAGGGTACCAAAAAGAAAGAAAAGTCAGTCTAGTACCGATCAACGAGAATTTTGCAATTTGGTGCAATCACCCACACTTAGTCACATATCTTGGTCGAATCGACCTATCTCTGATCTCCGATCGATTTTTAACTGTGCTGTAATAATCTCTGCAGATGAGCACGGTCAAGTAGTCGATTCCTAGTCGAATTCTCAAGTCTATTGTGTTAAAATCACTTAATGGCTTCCCCAGATATTGTAGTTATCTCATTAGTGATCACCTCAGAGAATAACACTATAGGCGCATTGATGAAATGCCCGATTCATTAAATTGAAAACAGAACTGGAATTTCAAGATGTCACAACTCTTCCCCTCTTATAAAAACTTTGTCCTCGAAATTAAAACCCTTAAAAAATTTTAAACAAAAAGGTGGGGGTATAGTTGTCTCATCAAATCCTCACTTTCCCAAGTTGTTCCTTCAGTGCCGTGGTGTTGCTAGACCACTTTAACCAACGGGATCGTCTTAGTACGCAGAATCTACTCTTTCCGATCCACAATCTGAACCGGGCTTCCACGTACGATACTCTGTCGTTCACATCTAATTCCTCAAAATTAAGCACGTGGGTCGAGTCAGGCTCATACTTCCTCAACATTGACACGTGAAAGACGTTATGTACTTGCGCCAACCTCGGCGGCAATGCAAGACGATATGCTAGGATCTCGATTCTCTCTAGAATCTCAAAGGGACCTATATACCTCGGACTCAATTTTCCCTTCTTACCAAAGTGCGAAGTACCCCTCATTGGTGACACCTTCAGAAAGACATGACCACCAACTTGAAATTCCAATGGTCTCCGACGCTTATCTGCATAACTTTTCTGGCGGCTCTGAGCGGTCTTTAATCTGTCTCTGATGACTGCAATGGCCTCCACTGACTGCTGAACTAACTCTGGGCTTGTAATCTTCCGTTCCCCGACTTCATTTCAACACACCGTCGTTCTGCACGCTCTACCATACAACGCTTCGAAAAGAGCCATCTGAATACTCTGCTAGTAGCTGTTGTTGTAGGGAAACTTGACAAGGTGAAGCTATTCCTCCCAACTTCCCTTGAAATCCAACATGCAAGCTCGTAGCATGTCTTCGAGGGTTTGAGTCGTCCTCTCTGATTGGCCATCCGTTTGAGGATGATATGACGTACTGTACTGCAGCTTCGTTTCTAAAGCAGTCTGCAAACTCTTCCAAAAAGTAGTTGTGAATCTCGGGTCTCGGTCTGATGTAATTGTCATTGGCACTCCATGCAGACGAACTATCTGACGCACATAAAACTCTGCGTGCATATCAAAATCAAGATCCTTTCGCACAACGATGAAGTGAGCCAACCTCGTTAATCTGTCGACCACTACCCAGATAGAATCATTACCTCTCTGACTCCTCGGTAAGCCTGTCACAAAGTCCATCGTGATGTGCTCCCATTTCCACTCGGGAATCTCAAGAGGTTGCAGAAGTCCTCCCGGCTTACAGTGCTGTGCTTTTACTTGCTGACACGTCAGACACTCGGCGACATGCTTGGCGATATCCGCCTTCATACCAGACCACCAGTAGTGTTGATGCAGATTCTGGTACATCTTCGTACTGCCAGGATGAATGCTATAACTGCTACAATAAGCTTCAAATAAAATCTCCTCTTTAAGCTTTATATCGTCAGGAACACACAATCGTCCTCGGAACCTTAGTGTTCCGTTCTCAGATATTTATAAATCAACCTTCCTCTTATCGATATCCTCTTGCAGAATCTTCTGAACATCTGAGTCTGTCAATTGAAGCGTCTTGATTCTTACTTGCACATCCGGCTCAATTCTGAGGGTGGCCATAAGATTCGAAAGGTGGCCTACCTCAGATTTCAAAGCCGAATCTTGAGCCCTTTCGAGTAAAACCCATTCCTTAACCATCATCTGAGCGACTGAAGACTTCCGACTCAAAGCGTCTGTGACCTTATTCGCCTTTCTCGGGTGATACAGAATATCACAATCATAGTCCTTCAGAAGTTCCATCCAGCGACGCTATCTCACATTCAACTCCTTCTGAGAGAATAGATACTTGAGACTTTGATGGTCAGTGAAGATCTGGAATCTTTCTCCAGACAAATAATGTCTCAAAATCTTCAGAGCGAAAATGATTGCTACGAGTTCTAAGTCGTGCGTCGGGTAATTCAGCTCATGAGGTCTCAACTGACAGGAGGTGTAGGCAACAACCCTACCATGTTGCATCAACACGCAACCCAATCCTCTAAACGACGCATCACTATAGATCTTATAACCTCCAGGACTAGATGGAATGGTCAGCACAAGTGCGGTAGTCAGCTTCTGCTTAAGCTTTTGGAAACTACGCTCGCACTTATCTGCCCACACAAACTTCTCTTCCTTCTTCAAGAGTCGAGTCAACGGCGAAGCCAAAGTTGAAAATCCTTCTATAAACCTTCTGTAGTAGCTTGCCGAACCCAAAAAGCTTCTAATCTTTGACACTGTTCTCGATCTTGGCGAATTAATCACTGCTTCAATCTTGGAAGGGTCCACGGAGATTCATTCGCTTGAAATCACGTGACCTAGGAATGCAACACGAGTCAATCAAAACTCGCACTTGCTAAACTTAGCGTACAATCCATGGATCCTCAGGGTCTGAAGTACGATTCTCAGATGATTTTCATACTCCTTTGGACTCCTAGAGTACACCAGGATATCGTCGATGAACACGATCACAAACTGATCTAGATACTCCTTAAACACTCGGGTCATTAGATCCATAAAAGCAGCTAGAGTGTTCGTCAAACAAAACGGCATTACAGTGAACTCATAATGGCTGTATTGAGTGCGAAATGCTGACTCTGGTATATCCTCATTTCTGATCCTCAACTGATGATACCCTGTTCTCAAGTTGATTTTCGAAAATATCGACGCTCTTTGTAACTGATCAAACAAGTCGTCAATCCTCAGGAGTGGATACTTGTTCTTGATCGTCACCTGATTGAGTTGGCAATATTCGATGCACAGGCGCAACAAACCATCTTTCTTCTTCACGAATAGAACTAGTGCTCCCCAATGTGATGCATTGGGACGTATAAATCCTTTATCCAATAATTCCTGCATCTGCACTTTCAGTTCTTTCAACTTAAACAATGACATCCGGTAAAGAGCCTTAGAGATTGGCTCTGTCCCAAGTGCTAATTCAATCACCAATTCATCTCTCTCTCTGGCGATAGGCCTAGCAATTCTTTCAGAAACACATATGGAAATTCTTGAACTACTGAGATATCTTCAATCTTTTGCTCCTCCACGACAGTTGCCAGGTAACTTTGACAACCCCCGTCTAACAAACGGGTTGCCTCAAGCGACGGGATTAAGGTAATCAAGGGTCCTCCTCGACTCCTAGTAAACTCGAAACTTTCACCCTCTAACGGGTTAAACTGAATCGCTTTACGATAGCAGTCAATCTTAGCTCGTTGCTTGGTGAGCTAGTTCATGCCAATTATCACACCGAAATCATACATGGCTAGGACTATTAAGTCTATCTTCCCCTCTCGCTCACCAATCACTAACTTGCAACCAGGACAACCCAATGCAACGAACACCTTATCCTTTAACGGTGTAGATATGCTAACCACCGACTCCAACAATTCAGGACTTAATCCTATTAGCTTAACATATTGCTCAGTAATAAAAGAATGAGTCATGCCAAGGTCAAATAAAACATAAGCAGCATGGTCGTTCAGCGAAACCGTACCTGTAACCATATCAGGCGAGTCCTCCGCTTGACATCTCGTGATGGCGTACACCTATCCCTACGCTGACGGTCTATTCTGTCCTACCTAATGTGCGACCTGTGGTACAAACCTTCTGTTCTGACCCATCGGCAGTGGCGGTGGTAACTGCTGAAATCCTCTCAGCCTTCTAAAACAGTCTCTGGCCAAATGACCCGGTTGGCCACACTCGTAACACCCACTCATCCTAAGGTGGCATGGGGCCGAACCATGTCGCCTTCCACAGAAGCGACATGCACCATTATGCTGTGGCACTGATTTTCCAATTCCACCATTCTTGTTCGATGGGACATGGAACCTTCCTCCGGCCATGGGCCTCTTCCCATACCAGTTCTCATTTCTGTTGGAACTGAACCTCAATCCAGACGAGGTGGCTTGTTCATTCAAATTTCTCTCTATCAGCTCAGCCTGATTGTAAACCTCATTATAGTCTTTCAGATCAAACGGTACCAGCGAATTCTTCAGCTCTAGTCGAAGGCCATTTCGGAACCTTCGAGCTTTGTCTTCGAGATCCTCCACCAGTCTCGGAGCATACTGAGATAGCTCCGCAAACTTGACCTCATACTGGTCAACAATCATCATCCCTTGGCGGAGGCATTGAAATTCCTCCATCTTCTGTTCTCGGGTGCTACCCGAAAAATACTTGTTGTTGAAGGCTCTAAGGAAAGCATTCCACACCAGCACTATGCCTTCCAAAAATGCTATACCTCTGGCAACTCTCCACCAGGTATTCGCATTACCTTGCAGCTGATATACTGCCAGGACAACTCTTTACTCCTCATTGCACCTTAGAAATGCAAAGGGCTTCTCTAAGTCCTAAATCCAAAGCGACCAGTCTCGAGGTCTCCAGTACCAGTGAACCTCGGCGGGTTCAACTTCAAGAACTGCTCCACCAACTTGTGAATTCGTCTCTCCCTCTCCACAACTATGTTCCTAGCTGGAACTTTGGCAAGTGCAGCAACGACGGCGGCCTCAGCAGCCGCGGCAACGGCAGCAGTAGCGGCAGCTTGAGCGGTGGCGGCAGTGGCGTGGCGGCGGCGGCTTGATTCTGGGCCTGCTACCTTATTAGTGCTCTCATCGCTTCAACCACCTGCATGATCCCTTCGATCCTGGGATTACTAAGGGCTGCTACCCTAGCACCAACAGGAGGCAGTGCTACCCCACTAGCGCTAGCCTGAGCTAGCACTCAACCACGACCTCCTCGGCTACCGACCCTCATCGGTGTCCTACCCTAAGTAACAGCTCCAATGGTATGCTTTCTAGGAGTCCTCTACTCCTAATCACTCATCTCGCAGTATCTTTAAAGAAACCTACTTTCTAATTCCACACAGAATTAGAAGCTGAGCGATCCCAAAAAAACAATTTACCAAACAACTATCACAGACATGCACCAGCATGAAATAAAGGCCTTTCATACTAACTATCGCATAAACTTATCTCACCTTATCACTCCAACTATGAACCAGCTCTGATACCACTTCAAGCGCGTGCCCATCCCTCGGTGGTCGGTTAAATTGCGACGTCTCAGAACGCGTCGCCGACCCATTCCATTTTAATGCGCATGCGGAAGAAAAAAAATAAATCCCCAGACAACACGAAGATGGGATAGAAAAGTATGAGCTTATTTTTAAAACCACAATACACCTTTATACATGACAGACTAAGTCATATACAATACTAGTCTATATATACAAGTCTATAACAGACAAAAAGGCTACTAGTCCTCTAAGCGTTCGAATCCTCAACCGAAGGCTCTAGGGTTTCTAGCTCCGGGGAGCTCAGGTCTACCATTGAACCACCATGAGGGTCAGCTGTCTAGGACCTATAAATGTTAGCCCACGACGGGATGAGACAACGTCTCAGCAAGTCCACCCCCTAAACTTCGACTAGGAAGGAAATACGCCCAAAGGCTACTTATGCACACACAAGACAGATGGCTTACCTTTGCTTCAGTTCCTTCCTACAAGTCAGTACAATTCATATATTCAATCAATCACTTCAATTCAAATCAAATCAATGATCAATCAGTCAATCAGCTCAAGATCATACCAACAGTACAACCTATCCATTCAATACCATATACCCATCCTCTGGTACTACCACTACTCACAACAGTTGCAATATATGGTCTTAGCTCGTTCAAGCTGATATATAGATAGATAGCTCACTCAAGTTGATAATTATATAGGTCGTGCTCACTCAAGCTGATAAAACAACATTGGCTCACTCAAGCTGATAAAACACCACACTGAAATTATCCGATAAAATAGTCGTGTGTGGGTACACGATTGACTTGAGCCAAAACTTCAATATCTTTCTTTTAGAAATTCCCACTAGTCATAATAGTCCATAAACAACTTTTTGGCGCTGAAGACCGATGCCCGGTATTTTCCAATTAAATACCGAAATCCCTCAATTTTGGAATAATTACCCAAAATTATATTTCTCACTCAATTTGCACAATCTAGCATTCAATTAAATAAACCAAGCACACCATTGCAATCAACACAAAATTCCGGTCATCGGCTATCTTGGTATAATTTTCGGAAAATAATAAATAATTAAATAAATACCAAAATAATTAAATAAATGCAATTAATTGGTTAAAAATAGAGACTTAGGCCGGAAAAGTCTAATAAAATACCGAAATTGGCCCGGAAAATTTCCGAACCTATCTAGATAAATAATACAACCTATCTAGTTGCTAATTAAGCTAATCTAACCACCGAACATGCAATAACGAGTAATTAAATCGCTAATCCATTCTAACTAACCACTTAAACCATCCTTAGTCTAAACTAATCAACCCTTAAACATAATTAACTCCCTAAGAAGAGTTTAGTGAGTAAACTCACCGGTTTTGAAATCCGATGAGTTCACGGCGACAGCGATGCGGAGACGGGCGACAAACTCCGAAGCGGCGGCACCCTACGAGGCCTATAAGGGGTCCAAAGTGGGCTTGGAAGGGGTCCAAAGTGGGCCTCGAAGCCCACAGCTGGCTCACTGGCCTCAGCTTCTGGTCGAAAGGCTGAGATGCTGAAATGGAGACCAGTTGGCGTGGGAACGGCAAGAGACGAGTGGACGACTGTAACAGTGCTAGGCGGAGGCGGACGGGGCTTTCGGCGACCATGACGGCGAAGTACGGTGGCCTGGCAAGCTGCTGGATGGCTGGACGGCGTTGGATGACAATGAGCAGGGTGCAGACGCGAGCAGGGCCTTGCGGGCTCAGGCGAGCGAGCAAGCCGCACCGACAGACGAACGACGGGCCTAGCGACTGTCAGACGAGCGTGCGATGGGTAGGGGGCCTGGCTCGGCTTCTCTGCAATTCTTAAAGCTTTAAAGGGTCTCTAATGGGGAAAGCAAGCCTAAGGTAGAAGAAGATATGGCTGAAGAGACGAAGGTCCATCCATGGCCCCAAAAGTCCACCACTCTATCCCTTTGTCCCTCAAGACAGGGTCCCACATGTTCAACTCTATCCTCAACCAATTTTGTGCACCAAAATCCACCTAGAACAAGTCCTAAATGGTCCAAAAGGTGAGGGGGACCATGGGATACGAATTTTGCACTATTTTCTCCCAACTTGAACCAATTCCTCTCCAATTGGATTCAATTCGACCCTAAAAAATTCCACCAAGATGTCCTCGACCAAATTGACATTTTTCCTTGCCAATAGAACCAACTTGCATCCCAAAAACACGATAAAAAATGGTCCTCTGAATTTTCCGGACAAAAACGGCCCTATTTTGAATTTCTGCCAAAAATCTCGACTTGTAGAAAAAATCGTCGGAGGATGAGTCGACGTTCCTAAAATGACTCGTGACATGACAGAACTTTCAATTTCTGAAATCCGATTCAAATTCGCTGTTAATTTCGATCTGGCGCGATTTTAGCGTGACCTAACCTACCGGGTAACTTTTAGAAATTTTTAGTGCAATTGACCAGTGGTCGATTATTTTCGAGCCACATTGTACATCTTCGACACATTGGCGACTCTCGATTGTCGTGAAAATCTCGAGGTTCCAATTACGGACATAGGGTACCAAAACGACAGAAAAATCAGTCCAGTATTGATCGACGAGAATTTTGCAATTTGGTGGAATCACCCACACTTAGTCACATATCTCGATCGAATCAACCTATCTCTGATCTCCGATCGATTTTTAATTGTGTCGTAATGATCTCTGCAGATGAGCACGGTCGAGTAGTCGATTCCTGGTCGAATTCTCAAGTCTATTACGTTAAAATCCCTTAATGGCTTCCCCAAATATTCTAGTTATCTCATGAGTGACCAACTTAGAGAATAATACTATAGGCACATCGATGAAAGGCCCGATTCATTAAATTAAAAACAGAACTAGAATTTCAGAATGTCACATCCGTGGTCCAATGAATATGAGAGGAAGGGATAGGGCTATTTGTATCATTAGGTTTATATATTATTATACTCGATTAAGACATGTCTATTTAATTTATCATAAATCTAAAGCATTGAGTTGTTTCAAGAAATTTATGAGCTTGGTAGAAAATCAAATAAAATGATTGAAATTCAATCGAGATTGAGAATATCTATCTGATGAGTTTATAAATTTATGTGATGAAAAATGAATAAAAAAGACATTATGGTATTGCGAAAAAAAGATGTAAAACCCCACTAGAAATGGTTAAGTCTATGATAGCACATGCTAACATACCTATTACCTTTTGGGGTGATACTTTGTTAATTACTGTCTATATACTAACTGTATGCTTTTCAAATTAGTTATTTCTATTCTGTATGAGTTATGGACAGGTAAAAATCCGAATTAAGTTTTCTTAAACCACGGAGTTGTGTTGCCTGTACTCATGAACCCTTTCACAAATATGGAAACTTGGGTCCCAAAGGAAAAAAAATATTTTTATAAGATATTCTAAACACTCAAAAGGGCATGTATTTATAGGTGAGTAAGAAAGTTGAAGTATAACTAAATTTAAATTACTCGATGTCACATTCTTAGATAATGAATTTTTTTAAGAAAGGCAAAATAGGTGAGAACTACCCCTATTTGAAACCTTAGGTCAAAATAATAAACTTAATAAAGTTCGTCCAAGTGGGAGCAATATGAGAAGTAAGGAATTAAATTTGATTTAATCTCAATTACAACCACCTAATGAGACGATAACAATGTGTAAAGCATACAACTCTCGTACGGCAAATAAGTCGTAAAACTATTCCCAATTGATGTTTTGACATTGAAGGGAAAACTTTCATTGTTGCACCATGAGATGAAGATGAATCAAGAAATGTACATGGGCCTCTAAATTGCCCTAATAAGAAAAATGGATGCCTACAATGAAAGAGGAAATGGAATCAACGAAGTCAAACTATGTTTGGGAATTGGTTGATCTTCCAAAAGAACGCAAAGTCATTGGGAACAAGTGGGTTCTCAAAATAAAACATAAAATTGATAGCTCAATAGAAAGATATAAAACTCGCCTTGTAGCGAATGTGTATAATCAATAGGAAAAAAATTGATTATGAGGAAACATTTTCTCCTATAATGAGATTTATCTCAATTCACTTTATTCTTGTAATAAGTGGTTCATATAGATCTTGAGCCATATCAATTATATGTAAAGACTGCTTTTCTCAATAGATAATTAAAATAATAAATTTATATGCATCAACCGGATAGTTTCATTTTGAAAGGCTAAGAATGAAAGATATGTCGACTTTTGAGATCAATATATGGCCTTAAGTAGTCTTCGAGACAATAGTATATATATTTTCATAATGTCATAGTGGCATATGATTTTACAATGATTGATGAGAATCATTGTGTATATATCAAAAGATCCAAAGATCAATTTTTGATCATATCATTATATGTTGATGATATACTGATTGTCGGAAACAATTTGAAGTTTATTAATATTGTTAAGAGTTGGTTATCTTTCAACTTTAAAATGAAATATATGGGTGGGGCTGCATATATACTTGGAGTTAAGATTTTAAGGGATCATTCAAAGCAATCATTCTCTTTCGCAAGAAACCTATATAAACAAAGTTCTCAAACAATTTCGTATGCAAGACTGCAAACTATAGATACTCCTATTGCAAAAGATAAAGGATTGAGTAATAGATTGGGTTCAAAGACTCTATAAGAGAAGGAACAAATGCAACATGTTATTTATGCTAGTGTCGTTGGAAGCTTAATGTACGCTATGATATGTACAAGACTTGACATATGTTTTACAATTAGAATGGTAAATAGCTATTAATCCAATCCAAGTCAAACACATAGAAAAACCGTCAAAAGAATACTGAGATATCTGAAGGAAACTGCTAATTACTCATTGAGTTAGCAAGGAAAAGATTTACGGCTTGAAGGTTACTCATATGCTGATTGGGAGGAGATTTAGATGAAATAAAATCTATCTCTGAATTTGTTCTCTTATTGAATAATGGCACCATATATTGGAGCAATAAGAGACAAACTTGTCAAATTGAAGGCTACTCAAATGCCAATTGGGGGAGAAATTTAGATTAAAGGAACAAATGCAACATGTTATGCTAGTGCTGCTGGATTTGAAGACTATTTAGATACTAATTTGGGATGAGATTTAGACAAAAAAAATTTACCTCTGGATTTGTTTTCTTACTAAATAATGGCAATATATCTTGGAGAAGTAAGAAACAAACCTATATAACCTTATCCACAATGAAGCCAAGTTTATGGCATTATCAACAGTAATACAAGAAGATATTTGGTTTAAGAGATTTTTGAATCATTTAGTTGTTACTGAGGTTGCTGCAAACTCATTATTGGTTAATTGTGATAGTCAAACAACGATAGCATATGCCAATAACCCAAAATATCATGGTAAGACTAAATATATAGATATTAAGTATAATTTTGTCAAAGATATGGATGCAGAAGAGATATGAACTTATAGTGCATATCTATATAAAGAATGATAGCAGATCCTCTAACAAAGTCAATGCCTACAGATGTGTTTTGTGGCCATATAAAATCTCTAGGACTGCAAAGAAGTTCATGTACTGAATATTATAATTTCCATGAGTGTTCACATTTAATGAAGTTGTCTTTTATTATTAATGCCTATGATTTTTGTTTGACATTTATGCATCTTAATGCTCAGTGCATTATAAAATTGAGAAATTATGTCGAATAGATATGAGATTAGACCATTAATACGGGTAATTGCCTCTATTTACTTTGTAATAAATAGAGATGGGACGGTTTTTAAACTTATTATTTGCGTGATAATCAAGAGCTCAAACTTAAATGTGGATGTCGTCTTAACTGAGTGTTAAGATAAGGACATAATATTTATTATGTCTAAAAGTAAAATAACTCATATATTTTACTTTATCTATTTTTGATGTGAGATGTGAATTCAGATGGATTTTTTGAGAGAATATGTCACGCCTTGATCCTCGAGCCTCGGTGGTCGATAATAAAAATGCGACTTCCCAAGACGAGTCGCCGACCCTTTCATTTTATTACACATACGGAAGGGAATAACAAATCCCCCGATAGTATCATCTCGGGATAGAAAAGTAGGACAACAAAGGGCTTCTTTGGTTCAACTTTGGGGAAATGGCTTTGCATTTCCCCAAGTATCTTTAGAAGAATGGGCATTTGGTGAATGCTGAAGTGTTTGGGTACTCTTATTTTGGTATTTGCATTTTGCAAAGTAGCTTTGAGGTGAAAAAGAAAAAGGAAAAAAACAAAAGGAAAAATGAGGAGGAGATGTTAAAGCAGAGGGGAACGGTTGGGAGGCAGTCGGAGATGGTGGGGGAGGCGGGCGGGTGGCCGTGGTGGGGAAGGCGGGCGGTGGCGGTGGTGGTGGGGAGGCGGCGGGTCGCGCGACCCACGCACCGCCGTCGCGTGGATCGCGGCCTCAGGTAACGCCGCCTAGGTCGCCCGACCCACGCACTGCCGTCCTATGGGTCGCGCGCCCTCAGGCGATGCCGCCTGGGGTCCCCCGACCCACGCACCGTCGTCGCGTGGGTCGCGGCCTCAAGTGATGGTGCTCGGGTCGCGCGACCCATAGGATGGCGGTGCGTGGGTCAGAAGGCGTCGCCTGAGGCCGCGACCCACGCGACGGCGGTGCATAGGTCACCCGACCCAGGCGACGCCACCTGAGGCCGCGACCCATGCGATGGTAGTGTGTGGCAACGGCGGTGCGTGGGCGGCCAAATCTGGCCGGGCCGAGCACCGCTCAGCCCGTCACGTGGGTCGCGCGACCCAGGAGATGCCGCCTGAGGACGCGACCCACGCAACGGCGGTGCGTCACGACGGCGGTACGTGGGCGACCAGATCTGGCTGGCTGAGCTTGACTCTTGAAGCTTCAAGACCAACGAGGAAGACGATGAATAGTAGTTTTTAAGGTAAAACAAGAAAACGCAATTATCAGTGAGGGCAATATCGGAAGAAAAAAATTCATTAAAACCCCTCTTGAGCATTCTAAAAATGTGGAATGCCAAAGCAGGTCCCCACCTGCTTTGGGCTTTCAACATTCCACAGCATTCCAAATGCTAGCATTTGGCCAAGGACACCCCCAAAATGCTGAATCAAACGCTTAAAATTTTTCCCAAGTGGCTTTCGGGGCTGAAAGCCCCTTGGGAATGCTGAACCAAACGGGGCCAAATTCACAAACCAAAACATGCTTTTATAGTCCAAATGAGTCATGTACTCTATAACCAAAAGACTACAAGAGACTAGTTCTCAAAAAAAGGTTGTCCTATCTGACCTACACCTCAGATCACCTCAGCTCGGCTCTAAGTCCACCACTCTACGGTCTTGAAAAGAAATGAGCCCACGACGGGGTGAGATATAAATCTCGGTGAGTTCACACTCTAAACCTCGATTAGGAGGGCAATACGCCAAAATGCGTCCTAACCACATAATCATTCAACCACAGAGACTTACCTCGTCTTAGATACACCATGTAGGTTAGCACAATTTATATCATAGACAACCACGGAAACATGAGCAGCAATTCTAGCTCAACCAACTGGAACGCCACACTCAATTTCAACCAAGCACAAAGGTCCTGATTATAAGGCCAAATCGTTGTGACACATCCCATACCGTGCCACGCAACTTTGTCCCGTAATCCGACACATTCAACTCAATTAATCATGCATTCCTAGTTTTGATCTCGGCTTTTAGCACGACCTACTCTCTGTTTGGCGGTCTTCTGACGTAGCCAGGCGTCGTCTCATCCTATTAAGCACGGCACATCTCTACTAGATGGCTTTCCCGAAGGAACATAGGTCTAGAATCTACTACGACTGGCATCCGTTGTCCAGGGGCATCCCATATAGGGGTAACATCCAGCTTAACAGCCCGAGACGGGTTCTCTTAACCAACACATGACCATTCAATCTCGGCCTAGGACACCGTGCATTGCACTCAAATACCTCAATTAAAATGGTGATCTAGCCTATTTTCTTCGTATTAGAAATACACTGTAAAATAGTCGTGCGTGGGTACACGGTCAATTCACACCAGAAAAATTGATATCCTCCAATTTAAAATCCCACTGTTTTATATAGTATATAAAACTATTTTCAGTGTTAAAATCCAATACCAATCAGTACTCAAATTGCACCAATTAACACTCAATTGTAGAAATTAACCACACCATTGCAATCAGCACAAAATTCCGGTCATCGACTATCCCGATCTAATTTTCGGAAAATAATTAATAATTGAATAATTACCGAAATTAATTAAATAAATCAATTTAAATGTCAAAAATGCTAACTTAGGCCGGAAATGCCTAATTAAATACCAAAACGGGCCCAAAAAAAATTCCTGAACCTATATAGATAAATAATACAATCTATTTAGATGCTAATTTAACCATTCTAACCACCTAACTTGCATAATTAACTAATTAAATCACTAATCTAATAAAACTAACCACATAATCCCTAATTAACCTAATCTAAACACTCCTTAAACGTCATTAACATCCTAAGTAGAGTTTAGTGCATAAACTCACCGGTTTAGCACGAAAATCGGTTCACCGCGACAGCGGCACAACGGCGGCCGAAACTCGAACTTTCGGTGGCACCAACGGAGGCTTAGACCGGGCCGAAAACGGCCAACAACTTCCTGCTCGAGCTAAAAAAACTGAAGCTGCTCAAGGGCTCATCGCAGCTTGGCTTGGCGGTTAAAAATGGGGGCTTTGCTGGTTGACTCGGGCGAGCAGCTGGATGCAAGAATCGGTGGAGACGAGCGGCATGAAAATGGAAAGAAGTAGGCTAGTGGCATTGCTGTTGGAGGGGAAGCGAAGCGGAGACAAAAGATGGCGGACTGAAGTGCGTGGGCGTGAGGCAGAGAGAGAGATGGAGGGTCAGTGGAGTTGCTTCGCTAGCGTGGAGGTGAGCGGTCAACCAACTGGCTGAGGGGATTACAAAGTTGACCGGTGGGGTTGCGAAATTCGAAGGAGGAAGTAGCTGCAGAGGGGCAGAGTCGTTCGGTCAAAGTGAGAAGAAAGGAAAGCAAAGCAGAAGACCGAAGGAAAGATGAAAGAGAAGCCGCGGAGATGGAGTCGGTGAGGCTTGCACGAAGAAGGAGGGAACCGGCCAAGCTTGCAAGAGAAGCTTAGAGAAGGAGGGGCCAAAAGTCAACAATAAATATCTATACAATTAAAGCTTTGTCCCCCTAATTCTTTCTTGCAAAGTAAATACCTAAATAATCAACTTTGAAGCCAAATGTTGCAGCCCCCATCCTAGCTCCGAATTTACTCAATTTTGGCTTCAATTTCTTCACAAAATTCCCCAATTCGACATCCAATTTTGATGAAGAGGAAAGCCCATAAAATTTCTACAAGTTCCTTTCACCAAGTATCTCGGTTTGGAAGTCAAAAATCCCTACAATATGGCCCATCCGAATTTCCATTCTTTTCCAAATCGTCCGAATTGATTTTCAGCAAAAATCCCGGAATTGCAAATAATTCTTCAGAGGATGAGTCGACGTTCCTAAAATAAATTATGACATGATAAAAATTTTAATTTCTGAAATCGAGTTCAAATTCGCAATTAATTTCAATCTGGCGCGATTTTAGCGTGACCTAATCTACTAGGTAGCTTTTAGGAATTTTTAGTGCAATTGACCTATGGTCAATTATTTTCGAGCCACAATGTACATCTTTGACACATTGGCGACTCTCGGTTGTCGTGAAAATTTCGAGATTTCAAATACGGACACAGGGGACGAAAATGACAAAAAAATCGATTTAATGTCATTCGACGGAAATTTTGCAATTAGGTGGAATCACCCACACATTAATCACATATCTTAATTGAATCAACTTATCTCTGATCTTTGATCAATTTTGACGGTGTCGTAATGACCTTTGCAGATTAGCACGGTCGAGCAGTCGTTTCCTAGTCGAATTCTCAAGTCTATTGCATTAAAATCTCTTAACGGCTTCACCCGATAGACTAGTTATCCTGTGAGTGATCAGCTCAGGGAAAAGAACTATAGACGCGTCGATGAAAGGCCCAACTTATTCAATCGAAAACAAAGCCTGAAATTCAGGATGTAACAAAATAGATTTATGAACTCACTTAGACATTGGGTATGTCTAAGCTATCATCTGTGTGGTATTGAAATTGAAGACATACGCTCCATGAGAAATGAATTAATATCGTAATACATATTTTATACCACGTATGTATGAGATGACTAATAAGAGTGGCAAAAAAATTTATCTCAATTTTTATACTGTGTGAGACTCTTGAAGAAAAAAGTTCTTTAATTAAGTACTTTCATGACTCTTACTTGTTCTCAAGATTTTTATTCAATATTTGCTATTTTAGAATGTTATCAATGATCATGAATTGATTTGATCTGATGGGACATTTCTAAAATAGCAAGTTGAATTGAAATTGAGAGTTTCAAGGAAAGACGAAGATCGAGTTTGGAAAATTACATTCTAGTGTTGTATTCTTTGGTTGATCAATTATGATTGTTTTGGAATAATTATAATTGTGAATACAATACATCATAATTAAAAAGAGATCAAAAGAGATACGAATGTGATCCATCAATATAGAATACTGCATACTATATCTACTTGAAAAACGTGATGCCCATTTTGAACTATTATATATCTCTAACAGATATATGGCAACGAGCTTTCGAAGTATGCTTATCGCACATATTATTTATTGATATGAATATTGCAGAGAGGAGAAGAAATAGTTTGGTTCGGCTCACCATATGTAAGTGAGAGATGATGGTTTTTTTTATATTTTTTGGGCTAAGTCAAGCTCATCCGCCCATGATGGGCTAAGACTCGGCCCGTAAAAGAAGGGTCCATAAAAAAGAAAGAGCAATTATTTTTTCATTAGAAATTAACTGTTATATATATTTAAAAAAAAGGAAAATGGGAAAATTAGAATTGAACTGTAGAAAACAGAACCATATGTTCTTTCTCCTTTTCTGATAAAGAACGAACTCTCTTAAAGAATGGAATTACAAAGGTTTCGATCAATTCTTCTGAAACTACAACAAGTACTAAATTTGTGGCAAATAAGGTATGTCCGTCTTCGTGATATACCTTTCAATCGGTGTTACATGTTTCCCAAGCCCTTTTCAGCGTTTGTTTTCGGTATTTGATTGTTCGAGTATCGGTTCATTTTCTTCAGGAATTCGTTTCCTTCAATCGGTCGGTCATGACTAATCCACGATTCCTTGCCAATCGGACCAATCGATCCATGGCCAATGGCCTATGATTGATCCCCTTTTGGACCTTATGGTCGATTCTTACGGGGTCGGAATCGAGGATGTTACACTTTTTCTTTCCATTTCTCTCTCCACTAATGTAAGCTAATCATCCAACAAAAATCAATAAACTTTCCTCAGTTTGTAATGTAAGGCTAGGCTAACGGTGAGAGAACGGTAACTTTAAGCTCAAATCATCCATCAATACTTTGATTTCTAGGATCTGATTAAAGCCTATGACATTGTCCCCAATTTCACTCCTTAAAGATAATCTTTCTACCACCATTTATCATCATTCATTCTTTCTTTCTACTTTTTTTTTTTAATTGCTTTATGGTGGTGTTCATCACTAAGTCCTTCCTAATATAACATGAATATTTTCAACCCATTGAGTATCCAAAATGCTCATTCAATTGGAATGTAGGATAAGAAACTATAAAAGATTTTTTTTTTTAACAATACACCCCAAATAATTATTACAATCAAATCATTTCCATGCCCCGCCCTTCTTTCCAAATTACTATTATGCTTAGAAAAGCTTTTATCCTAAAAAAAAACATATGGTTATGGGGCATGGGACAATGATATAATTTGGTAAAAGAAAAGCTAAAGATATGTGGGTGTCAATGAAAGATTGGATAAAAAGTAAAGCTCGACAGGGTGACTATGGATAAATAAATAGAGTTGACTTAAAAAATTCAATCAAATAAAAAATGGCCGATATCATTTTCTCAGTTAGATGTAAATTAAGATTTCGCATTAAGAGAAAATTAAACAAATTTTAAGATTTGGATGAGAGGAGAGAGAACGACCTCGTGTCAGCATTGGATGGTGGAGCAGCGGTAGATGATGCTGGCACAAAGGCTCACAAGCCACTTCGTGACATCGAGCAAGGGCACCATAAGTGGCTCAGCACAGGCGTAGAGCGGAGAAGAAAAAGAGAGAAAAGGGGAAAAGGGAAAGATTAGCAAGAAAACAAAAAAGAATTGCTCTTGAATGAAAATGGCCTTGGCCATGGCTTGGAGAGTGGCGTGAGATACATGTGTTCGCCAACTAGAGAAGATATGGGAAAACAGTGAGCTTGGATATGTTTTGAGATTAAGTCTACTCTAGGGTTTTATTTGAGACCAGATTTACTGTAAAATCTATTTTTGAGAAAACACCTTGGTACAAAAACCCTATTTGAAAGCTTTTCCTAAAAATTATTAATAACTTATCTTTTATTGCTTCATGTTTGCGAGTTCGTGGTCCCTTGGGCAAACATCGCATGCCTTGTATAATAACACTAGTCAATAATTTCAAAAAAAAAAAAGTTAGTAAATAAACAAGTTAGATTGAAAATGAGTGAGTTCAAGTTGGATTGGAAATAAATCGCTACAAATACATTATATAAAAATAAATCGATATGAATTAATTTGAGTCGGATTCAAATTTGATCCGATCCATACGTTCGACTGTTTACGAACAAGGTTTATGAAAGAAAAGTTGTAATATAGGACTCTCTCACTTTTTTTTTTTTTTTTGTTGGGATGATGTAATATAGGACCTTATGCACCAAACAACGCCTGTTAGTTAAGTAAAAGTGCCGTTAGGAATGCTGGCCTTGCAGTGGCTATTTCACCCTTCTTCACTCACCCTAAGTGCGGGAGGTTATTAAACTTACTTACCTGATGATAGTCAGAATTTTCGTTTTGATGTGATGTCTATGTTCACCACCCGTGTATGCCCCTAATTCATTGTTTATCTTTGTCTTTCTGATAGAGAGAGAATACGAGGGTGACATTGCAGAGTCTCCCATCTCATGGTGATTTTTCTACCTATTTTGTTTCCTTGAGTCTTTTAAAGACTTGTTCAGGTCTAATTTACGAACAAGGTTTATGGAAGAAAAGTTGTAATATAGGACTCTCTCTCTCTCTTTTTGTATGGTGCAATATAGGACCTTATGCGCCCAAACAACGCACGGGAATCGTACTCGGTCTTATCGAAAATTAGGGGCGGATCCTACTGCGACGCCACGTGTGGGTTGACTTGACTCTGGAAACTGGCTTTCCCTTCGCTCTCTATCCGTGATCATATCTGGAAGTAACTGCGAAGGAAAAACCGCGGCTTGCTCTTCAAGACAACAACGTAACGCTTGAACCAGTCGCCCCTCTTCTTCGTCACCTTCGCCGCCCCCTTCGTCGCTGTTAAGCATCGGGCGTCGCAGGAAAAAGGGGAAGAATCGGGAGCTTCCGCCGTACGTCGTCTGACGATCGGAGCTTCGTTCCGTCGAGAATCGTGGGCAGTGCGTCGTGGGTATGCAAGGATCTTTGATGGAGCGAGATTGATCGGAGCGTTGTGGCCGCAGAGTGCTGAGGTACGACCGTTTCGAGATTCGAAATGGTGCGGTCTTCGTCCCCGAGAGCACCCGCGACGCCGGAAGCCGCGACCCTTTTGCCGGGCCTCCCCAATGACATCGGAGCCCTGGTGCTCTCGTTCGTTCCTTATCCGCATCAGGGTCGGCTCAAGGCAACCTGCAAGTCCTGGCGTGTCTTTTTCTCCTCCAAGAACTTGATTTCGCTTCGCCACCGTAACCCTAAGGCCCTCTCGCACCTCCTCTGCATTTTCCCTCAGGACCCTTCGATCGCCCCTCCTTACCTCTTCGACCCTCACTCCCTGGCCTGGTGCCCTCTGCCTCCTCTCCCTCCCAACCCTCATATCTACGGCCTGTGCAATTTTACTTCCGTTTCTATTGGCCCCAACTTGTACGTGCTCGGCGGATCGCATTTTGATGCCCGGTCCTTCCCTCTCGATCGCCCTTTGCCTTCTTCCTCGACGTTCCGGTTTAATTTCTTCACCAACAGGTGGGACCGGCGTGCCCCAATGATTTCCCCGCGTGGGAGCTTCGCTTGCGCGGCTGTTCCCAACTCAGACCAGATTCTGGTTGCCGGTGGTGGGTCTCGGCACAACATGTTCGGGGCGGCTGGGAGTAGAATGAGTTCGGTGGAGAGGTACGATATTGGGAAGGATGAGTGGGTTGCATTGGATGGGCTTCCTAGATTCAGGGCGGGGTGTGTGGGTTTTCTGGTGAGGAGGGGTGAACATAGGGAGTTCTGGGTGATGGGTGGGTATGGCCGATCCAGGACTATCTCGGGTGTGTTTCCGGTTGATGAGTATTATAGGGATGCTGTGGTGCTTGAGTTGAATGATGGGGGTTATGATTGTGGGAAGTGGAGGGAGGTGGGGGATATGTGGGAAGAAGGTGAGAGAAGGAGATTGGGAAAGATTGTTGTTCTTGATGATGATGAACGGGGCATGCCTGGCATATTTATGCTTGATGAGAATGATATCTTCAGGTACCTCAATTTACTCGAACAATCTAGCTGATCCTTTTTATTTGTATTCTATTTCTTTTGTGTATTCTGTCTGTGAGCTTCCACTTTTCAAACTAGCGCTCCATGTTTTTATATATTTACGTTTATAGTTATCTTTATGATTTCATATAAAGGTACACGTGTTCGATGGCATTAGAATGTGTAATGCTACACTTGAGTTTATGAGGAATCTGGAAAAATGGCATTAAAGCTGAATTTGCTAGTTATAGAGGGGTTGAGTAATGATACTTGTATTTTGGGTTAGTTATTATTGCCAATGTTCTCACTGTATTTGTAAACCTGAGGTCTTAACAAGTGAGCTAGATCTAGCAGGTAATTAAGTTGTTTAGATATTATATTCAATGATCGATTATGAGTGGAGAATATGTTCCAATTGGATTCATAATGATGAGTCCTCATCTCTTAACACCACGGGTTATGTGGTGCCTGAATAGACTGCCTGAGAAAGAGCAATTTACACTTCACCATTTTGAAAACGGGTGCAACTATCTGAACTGATGGTAATGTTTTTTCATCTTTTCTTTATCGAGCATTCATAACAAAATCTTTGATGAGGGAGATGTGATGTATCCTTTTCCTTTCCTTTCTTTTTTTAAATGAAAATACTTAGCCTGTTTGTTTATACTTTTTAAATAGCAAAAAGCAACTTTTTGCTTCCCTGCCATGATTTATAATATCCAAATTTCAAGAAATTATGAAAAAATTTGATGTAAATGTACGTGCTAACATTTATATATTGTGAAAGGTCCAGGGTTTTGTGTTATGAATTAGTCAAGTGCGTCAGTTGCAAGATTTAGAATAAGAAAAAAGCATAAGTAAATGTCTACCTGGACACACATTGACTTGCTTGCTAAGCTCTGTTGCTTACTGGTTTTAAATGGCAAGTAACTCTTGAGTCTGTATTTTCTGCATCTTCTTGTATATTTTTGCCAACTGTGGTGTGTCCTCAGATTGCTTTTTTGTCCCTAACTTTTGGATATTAAGCCCTACTCTATTTAATGTACTTGCTGATGGACGTTAGTTGGATACTATCTGATAGATTGGATGCTTATAAAGGAAAACAAACAGGTATGCAAAATTAAAGTACGATCATGCCAACTAGATTATTATTCATAATAGGATCTGCGTCATCGAAATGGTGATTGGATTAAATTCAGGTCCGTATTTTTTTCCAGCTCATTTTGGTTGAGAATTAAATTTGACCAGGTTCAACAGGTATAACAGTCAACTTGGTTTTGACCCTGTTGTTTAGATTAGCACAAAAATAACATGTGCTGTGAGGAAAACTCAAAGAACTTGCTCCTGGAGCTAAGCTTGGTGCTCTGCCCATCTGTTGCACTCATCTTTGTATGAATAGTGACAGGATCAGTCCCAGTCAAATGGCAAACCCTAGCTGTAGTTAAGAACATCAATAGGATGTGAGAATTATTGGAACCCTGGTCTAAAAGGATAAATGCACGGCTCCACCATCTTGACTTGGCATTGCCTTCGCATGACAGTCTCATTATTAGTCATGACCACAACTTGTCAATTTTATCCTGTGTATCCCATCCTGTCCTAGCAGTACAAAACTCCATAGTATATTTTGAAATCACCTGTTATATCCCGTCATTTCCAAACAAAACGTATTGTATAAAATGGGTTTATTTCTTCGAATTTTCATATATTACTAGTTGGAGTGACTATTGAATGCCACTCAGGTCGCAGAAAATACTATGGGATGGCAATGAGGTCAGTCATGCTTTATTGTACAGAATACTGGGCAATTGAACATCGACATGTTCGCAACATGAGTATGGCTAAGATGAGAGTGCCTTGTGGGATATGTGGACATGCAAGGACAATGACTTAAATCCAGAAGAAAAATAAAAATAAAATTGGGCATTGCCCCAATTGAGATTACATAGGAGAAGGTTGTTGGAGGTAGTTTGGTCATATTGATGACATGTGAGTGATGGATGGAAAGGTTGGTTATAAGGAGCAAGAAAAACCTAAATGGACATGGAGGGAGACAATAAGGAAAAAAGTAGGGACTTACAGAGGATCTAAAACAGGATTGAGCTTAATGGTGTAATAACTCCACCTACTATGAGTAGGCTTGGTTTATATTTGTTGTTGGTGTATACAGTTGGGATTAAATCCTCCTGTTGCACCATAAATACAGGTTTATTCAGATTTATCTCCTCAATAGTGCGTCGTCAAACCCTGGATATCATTTTCTATAAATTATCTTGGGTTATATACAAGTTGTTAAGTGTCCCTCAGACGTGATGCCTAAAGTTTACTCAATTTAAGTTATCGTTCACTGAGATTTTTCTTCAAGTTCTGTATCTGGATTTATTACTTTGGACTCTTGTCTTACATTGCTTACTTTTTAATACTTAAGCATGAAAGATTACTTCAAAAAATAGTTAGGCCTGATATGATAGAGAATTTAAAGAGAAATATGAGTATATTCATCAGGCATCATGGTCAAAGCTTTTTAAGTATCAGGCTTGGGATTTTTTGAGCATCACACATGAAAAAAAGGGCATACATAATTCAAAGAAAAACATGTTAAAATTAAATAATCTCCCTTAACTATTAAATGGAAAGAAGTAAAAGGGTATATAAGAGCTCTTCTAAAATTCTATTTCAATTTGAGGTAGGGCAAGTATTCAAAAAGACAGATTTTCCAACAAACAGAGGGGAAGCATGATATATTGTATTCCAAATGCATAAGGAAGTCTAGTCAATTTGATAGATGAGACTACTAATTCGACGAGAATCGTAATCCAGTTAAAGCTCTTTTATTTGTGAAAGGATGCAATCTTCATCTACATCAAACTTTGGTGAAAACATTCCTATCCTAAGAATTATAAATTTGTTTGAACATCAAATAATGTTGTGATAAAAAATTTCTTGATGGCAGGAAATGAAATTTCGTCTCAGTGTACTGCTGCTAAATTTGAAGAAGCTCTCGATCTTTTTTGCTGATTTTCTGCTTTTTTGAGCCTGTCAGTCAATTGGATTCTATTCATTTGGCTTCTACTATTGCATTAAATCCTCATTTGGCCCAGGATGTGTTGTTTAGTTCAGAAGATTTTGAGGCTGATAAGTGTGATTTGCTGTGAACTTTTTGGGAAGGCATTGAATGCAGTTGATTGGGCTATTGCTGTTTGCCTATATGTGACTCAATCTACTATGCATAAATCAAACGGCAAGAAATTTGACTGTTGTAATTGATTGTGAGTGAGATTCCTATTTGCCCTAAGATAGAGTATTTGTGCAAACAAGCTTTTTAGGGGAACTCCTCTGAATTATCGAAGCTCTCTTACTACAAGCCTGAGATGCTTGATGGCAAATTGGTTTTAAAGCCTCTGAGAGAGGTACTTGATGAGGGGTTAAAACGTGGAGTTATGGTCTTGTTGGTCAAGTTGTTGGCACGCAATTGGATCTGAAATTAATATATAACGTTGTCGTGAATTGATTGTGGAAATGTAATGGGGAGACTGAGGTGTTTGAGAATCATGTTGTGCTGCATGTTTTTCAGTGCCCAAATTCTAGGGTCTCTGACTGGATTGGAATTCATGGCCCTTGGCATATTTTGATCAGCCATTATTGCTGTGTGAATGAGAACCAAATTTATCTGTTCTTGAGATTGATGAAGCTAAGAAGCCTGTTTCATTAGAATTGAGGAAAGTGCCTATGACTGATGACTCCTAAAGGTTGTACCTGCAAAATGTTTAGATAGAGAATCGGAGAAAAAATAGTCTGAATTCTGCTAAAATTTGTTTGAAAATTAATGTGAGTATTCCTCGTGAGACTTTTATACCTGTCATGTTATCTGATGCTGAGATGGTGGTTGTGTTTTAATGCTGAAGTTGGAAATTCCTGGAAAGTAGTGGAAGGAAAGAAGAAATGGGTATCCAACAAACAGATTCTTTGAGGAAGAGGTTCGTGCTGTTAGTACTGATTCTAGACCTTGTCCTGTTGCCATGGAGAAGGGATCAGTGGTACACAATTCCTATGAGTACTAAAATCTTTGGAAGAAGAGGCTGTGGCTGAATGTTCTGTCGGTCATGAGATTGCTCAAGAGGTGTTGGGAGATTAATTCTGCCCAGAGATTATTGAAGATATTACCTTTAGTGCTAATCATAGTCTAGGAAGAAGCCTAGGGCAGCTGCACTTGTTGCCAGTAATAATCTTAAGGCTGTAGTTTCTCAAGCTAGAAAATATGGGAAGTCCATGGGGATATCTTGTCCTGGAGCTTTGGCTACTTATATCAGTAGTCTTTCATGATCAATATCCTAATATCGAATGTTAGAGGTCTAAATTGGTCTCACAATTGAAATTAAACAGGTAGTCTTGGGAAATAAAGTAAGTGTGCTATGTTTAGAAGTGAAAGTTGGTGGTTCTAATGTGGGAGATTTTGTTGCTGAAATCTATGCTTATAAATTGAATAGTTGTCATTTATCAATTTGATACTGTAGTTATTGCTCGATTCTTTGCATTTGCTCTTTACAGATATGATATTAGAGTTGGTAATGTTTTGGTCTCTGTAGACGCAAATTTGTTGCTTGCTAAGTTCATTCCAAGAGTTCTGTTGCAATTAAGAATGGTTGAGGACTTCATTATTACTGGAAGATACTAACTTATCCTATGTCATATGTGGTTCTTTTATTGCTTTGGAGGTTCTATTCTCATTGGTCTCGCTTTGACATTTTAAACATTACTATTTCTGGGAGAATAGGGGGAAGACACAAGAGACTTGGAAATTAATGCCTGTGGGCTCATCGATAATTCTTTAATATGCTTGAATTTATGTTTTCGGATGAGCTCATGGATGGCACATGAACCTCTGCTGGCTTATGAAACTTCGATGGGCGTTGCTGTTGTGATATGTGGATAAACTTGGCTATGCATGTTAGAATTTTAAGTATATCTTGTGGTTTTCATGTGACAACAGGAGCTGCATCTCTGCTGATGTCTCTATTGGTTTTCTTTGAACTTGCTCGCATGTACAGATATTGCATGACAGCGAATTGTTGGCGAAAGGAGTCCAGCATCCCAACAAAGGCTCCAGGCAACTCCTCATTTGGGTTTATTGCAATGGATGGGGAATTGTATGTTATGACTCTTCTGAATGGAAATGATTTAGCAGAAACCCGACGGTCACAATCATTCAAGAGGGGAGGAACTCTCTTTGTTCAGGTTTATTGTCCAGGGAAGAAGACATGGCGAACTCTTGTCAGGAAGTCGCCATTGCATTGCCCTTTGGATTTTAGGACTGCCGTTATGTGCACCATTCATCTGTAGAGTGAGAGTATAGTCTGTATTGTTTTCAAAGTCATTAGTCGTACATTAGCTGCCATGGGTAGCTCACTGTATATGCTTATGTATATGTCGATGTACAGATTTTGTGTCTGGAGAGGACTAGAGACTCCAAATAATTCCCTTTGGAAATAACCACCGAGGATGTACAGATTATTAGTCTTTCAAACGACCGAAAGCTCCAACGATGCTCAATGAAGCATCATTAGGTTCCAAAGATGCTCAATGAAGCATCATTAGGTTCACGGAAGTGCATTTTCCAAAGTTCTTTCTGTGATGTTAGAGCTGACGTTATCCAACGAGCTTCAGCTCGACTTCATTTCTGGGCTGAACCTGTTGCCAAGAACTAGACGTGGGAAGCTGAGTTCAAATTGGCAATGTCCATTGGAATGGATCTGTGGAAGGAGATGATGACTCGTGAGAGATCAGTGCAATCAATCCCGTTGATTAGAAGCAAGGGAGTAGAGGCGTTGGGAACATTGCCAAAGACATAGCTAAGCAACACGGCCCACGGACAAAGCATGTTCCAAGACTGTTCGTGATGCGGCCGTGTCAATGACAAGGGCTTTGCTCATGGACAGCCCTGACCTATCCATGAACAATCCACGAATTGTGCACGATCAGCCCATGCGCGACACGGACGAAAGCCCGTGCACGACCAGTGATCGACCCATGACCAATGTTCGGCCCATGTGCAACCTACGACCGTTCACCTACTCCGTGTCAGATGGCCCTGCTGACCCTGATTTTGCTTCTGACACACCCATGGGCTTTCTCAAGGGCTAGAGCCATTGAGTGGCTTGATCTGTAGACTTGTAATGATGATGTATATTCAAACACTATCATTGGATCGGAGGGACGATCAATGGCTGGGATAAGACCCACACTTGTAAAAATAGGGGTCCCTTCTCCTCATTGTGTTCAGCTCGTTTACAAGCAAATACTTTCATTCCCTTGTGCATCCGACCCTCGTGCTGTGCGTGTGCCTGAAAGGCTGACTTGGGATTGAAAATCTTAAGGCCGCACAGTGTTTGATCGATCGTAATTGACCAACCTGTGACAAGTTGTGGCACCCCCGACTCGCCTAAGGTCACCACAGGTACCTATCGCTATACCTAATGAACGCTAGTTACATCTCTTAGTAGAAGCATCGCAGTTCATAGGCATTTTTTTTTTTTTGAAAACGGTCCTGGCGCAACTTATTAGCAGAAGCATAATTTAATATCACAATCTCTCCCTCCAACAATCATGATACAATGCACACCAACTACACATCATATGAAAAGATGAAGCCGAGCCACTTTTATTTACGTATATTTTCAAGATGGATTTCACGGGTCGGTACAATCAAAAAGAAAGGCCAAGATTTTCATCTAGACTTGGCCACAACCCAAAAGAGACAACTCGACCCCTATGTCTCTCATGTATGATCCTCCATCTATAATTGTCGGCTATGTCCAAAAAGTGTCAGCTCTCCCCTCCTCACACGGCCATCACACCCACCCCGGTGCATCGGGCGGTGGCGGCGGCAACATCCCCCGCATCACTCTGTCTCGACGAACGTGAACAGATATGAACTCCTGAATGACAGGGTCCTCAGCCAGGCCCACGTCATACATCACTAAGGCGCGAACCCGAATGAATGTCAGACTAGGGATGGTGGGACAGTCGATCTCCGCACACTCAACCTCCACATCCGAAGGAAGGCCGTAAAAAGTACCACGCGTGACCGGAGAGAGCGGCATCTTTCTAATCTGAAATGTTGGTCCCCGAAGGGGTGAGTACAGCCACTCAGCAGGTAAAAGATCTAATAAACCACTCAATGCATCACACAATACAATATATCAATCATAGCATAGTGCATACCATCTATGCATCCAAGCATAACTTACCTTGCAGCCATGCATATGTCATCACACCATATGTACATACATCCTCATGTACTCATCATCATCATGTCACACATACATATCATCATGCCATAGGTGATCATCATCATGTCACATACATGTCATCATGCCACATATCCATACGTATGTCATCACATCTCATGCGCATGATTCAATTTCCACTTTTATTTTTAAATTTGATCACCACATCTCTCTTTCCCGGGACCAGTAATTGCGTCCCACACTTCATCACTCGCACCCCATCTTGGCATCGCGAGAAAACCTCCGGCACACACTACCGGGCATCCGGCACCCCCACATTCCGGGCATCTCGCATCCCAACTGGCATCACGAGGCACTCCCCGGGCACAGACCTTCGGGGCTTCCGACACCCAACCATTCCGGGCATCTCGAAACTCCCGAGGACATCCGGGCATGTATCTCAATACATCCGGGCATCCGGCACCCCCTATCCCGGGCATCCTGACACTCCTAGGGCATTATCGTCCGCCACTAACAATTTCCTCATTCATCATAATTCATGTTCACCACTTTATGTCTCAAATTCAGCATGTCACATGATGTAATGGCAAACAAGATCACTTTCATCATTTTAATTCTTTTATATGCATTTCCAATCATCATCATATATGTAGCAAGATACAGCCACTAATGACAATACAATTCATGGGGTCCACACAATTTAGAATAGTCCATATATCATGCCTTTTTGAAATTTACTAAATTCCAGCTTGCACAATTTAGGAAAACATTTAAATTAAATATCCATATGATTCTCAAAAATCACACAATTAGAGCATGTAATAGACAAGACATAAACGTAACAATTTCATGAAGAACACATGCCCAAAAGAGCTTCACACAAAAAGATATAGCTCACACATTTCAACATGCATAATTCGGACAAGGTCAGATTGCGCAGTTTTTGAAATATTTCGATTAAAATGCTCGAATGACCTCCAAAAATTCTAAAATTTTACCATGTTATAGTCGAGACCCTAAGGTAGGTTCTTCATGAAGACATCTGGGCCAGATTAGTTCTAGATAATTTTCTATAGACGTTCGAAGTTCCTGTTTCTAGTACCGAACTGTCCAGTTTAGCTATCTCCGAAATATCGAGGTTTTCGCCTACTTATCTTTCTTCGTTTCCTCTGAAATTTTGATATGTTTTGCCTCAAGAGGTCCCCTACAACTTTCATTAAGGGATCTAAGTGATATTCTCAAATAATAGTAACCATATAGGTCTAAGAAGTCTCGGGAGTCCAGTACCGTATTTCCAGATTTACCATCTTCAAAAGAAAATCGTTTCACTAGGCTACACTTGCTCATTTTACCTCAAATTTGAGTATGTTAGTCTTTAGGATGTTATCTACAACTTTCATGAAGAAGTCGAAGTAAGATTCTCGGTAAAAAGCAACATACAACACACAAAACCACCAAGAAGTCGACAAAACAATTCCAGATCTAGCGTCTTCGTAGAAGAAGGGTTTCACCTCTCAAATCTCAACCATTTTGGCTCAAATTTTAGTATGTCATACCTTAAGGTGTTATCTACAACTTTCATGAAGAAGTCGAAGCCAAAATCCGACTCAAAACCCACATGCAAGCCTCTACAACATTCTGGGTCAGGCGGTCTACTCGAAAACAGTAGGCTATTTCAAGAACAACACATGCAAAGCTTCGGTCCATACACCCTAAACGTCCGAGATACACCACCATTCAAGCACACAAGCAAGACACAACATGCAAGAGCAGAATATAGATCCCAACTTGCCTCCAAAATCGAGCAAGCAACGGCACACGGACGGCAAACGCGCGACGTCGGACGGACGGACGGACGGGCGACTCCTTCCTCCTCTCTCTCGGTTTCTCTCTCTCTCTCTCTCTCTCTCTCTCTCTCGCAACTCTCTCTCTCTCTCTCTCTCTCTCTCTCTCTCTCTCTCTCTCTCTCTTGGCTTGGGCGACAGCCCCTCCACCGGCCACTCTCCCTCTTTTGTTTCCCCTAAACCCCATCATTAGCAATGATTGCTAATTGCATGGAGGACACTTGGATAAAGGGAAACAACACTTGGCACCATCTTCATGCAAGGGAGTGGGCCTCATGGGCCGGGCCCTCCTTGGTCGACGACATCCCCTTCGTGGGCTTCATGGGGGTCCAAGCTCTTGGGCTTAAGACCCAAGTCTAAATAAAACCCAATTTCTACTTTTAATAATTCACTTTTAAATCTTTCTTTTATAGATTTTAAATTTTAAATTTCATATGGCCAAAATCTTGTAATATTTAAATCTATAGGGATTAAATCTATGAGGTGCATAGCCAAGAATAAATCCTTCTCATTAATTTATCCTATAACACAAATTTTAATAACTCTTGAACACAAATATATAACACTTGGTCTTAAGAGAAAATCAATGGCTAAAGCATAAACCATAGGTAATTTCATTACCTAATCATGGGCTTTGATACATCATAGGGGTCCTCTTGAATTTTTGGGATGCCACACAAGTGGTATCAGAGCCTTCGTTCCAAGCGCAATGGTTGATCCTTGTGATGATGGCCTGGTTGTTTAAGGCGATGATCGAGAAGATCGTGGGTGTCCAGTCGAGAAGACCACCCGGTCGAAGAACAACCGTGCTGTCTTGAGCTCGAGGGATCCGAAGGGAAATCTAGAGGACCGAATGATGGTCCTAAAGGAGACTGTCATGGACGTCCAGGCGTTGATGGATGACTTGAACCAGACCGTCGATGGAGCATAAGCCGGTAGGAATCAAGGCCGGCATGGGAAAGCTCGTGTCGAGGTGCTGGGATTCCTCACGCACGAGCTACAACAATGGGACGAGACCTAGGAGGCCGCAATGGTGGCCATGCACGCCAAGATGGCCGAGCTAAAAAGCAAGCTCGCCGAGCTTGAAGCTGCACGTGTGAACGGGGTGATCACCGTTCATGTAAACCCACGAACCAAAGCACCCAAGCGAAGAGAGTTCAAGGGCTCGCGGGTGGCCAAGGACGTGGACAACTTCCTATGGTACATGGAACGATACTTTCAGGCCGTGGGAATCAACGACAATGTATCCCGGGTAGACATCGCTTCAATGTATTTAGTTGATAACGCGTTGTTGGGGTGGCGTCGTCGGTCGGATGATAGGAGTGGCGACCCTATCATGACATGGGCTCGGTTCATTGAGGAATTTCGACGGAACTATTATCCCACATACGTGGAGGAGGAAGCTCACGATGAACTCAAGCGCATAGAGTAGAAAGGCGAAGTTCGCAACTACGTGAGACGATTCTTGGAGCTGCTGCTCCAAATTCCGTTCATTACCGAGATGGAAGCATTTCATTAGTTCATGAGCAGACTCAAATCATGGGTCCAACAAGAACTTAAATGGTGCCATGCAACGGATCTCACAACGGCTACTTCTATGGCTGAGTCCCTCATGGAATACAAGCTGTCATTTTCGGCTAAGCCAGACTCTTGTCCGAGGAAAAAGGCCAATGGTGGGGGAGATTAGAGCCAGTACTACCGTCCGAGTGGAGGCAAACCACCATCGGTCCCTCCTAGGACTCAACCTGAGTCAAGCAATGGAGGATACCATCGCAAGGTACGCACCTACAAATGCTTTTTTTTGCGACGGTCCCCATATGGCCCAAGATTGCCCGAAAAGAGGAAAGTTGGCGGCCTTGTGCAAGGAGAATGAACTGCGAGAGGAGGCGCGGTTGGGATTGTTGCGAATCCTTGGGTTAGTCAAGGCCAAGAAAGCCAAGGAACCTAAAGGGATGATGTTCGTGGATGTGAAGATCAGTGGTATCACGATGAGTGTGCTCGTGGATATTGGGGTATCCGACCTCTTCATATCCAAAGAGGCTGTGAAGAAGCTGAATCTTTTGGTCAAAACGGGTGACGCTGGTTGGCTCAAAACGGTGAACTCAAAAGAAGTCCTGACTAGCGGCATGGCTAGGGACATGGAGATTCACCTTGGTCCGTGGACTAGCAAGGAAGATATCGAGGTAATTCCCCTTGACGATTATGATTTCGTACTTGGTTTAGGATTCCTCGACCAAATCAATGCGAGCATTATACCCTTCGTAGATTGTACTTGCATCCTAGATAAACGGTGCTAATACATGGTCCCAATCTACTGTGAGTCGAGACGCGATAAGAAGATGCTATCGGCCATGCAACTGACCAAGGGGCTAAAGAAGGGCAAGGTGACCTTCTTGGCAGCGTTGAAGGAGGAGGGCATGGAAGAAAGTGAGGTACCGGAGGAGGTGTCTCGAGTCCTTGACGCCTTTCAAGATGTGACGCCGCCCGTGCTGCCTAAGAAGCTGCCTCCTCGAAGAGAAGTGGATCATCGGTGCCCGATGCTCGACCGCCGACCATGACACCCTATTGCATGGCCCCGCCTGAATTGGAAGAACTAAGGAAACAACTCAAAGAATTGCTCGACGCAGGGTACATTCGGCCGTCCAAGGCCCTGTTTGGTGCATCGGTCTTGTTTCAAAAGAAACATGATGGATCCCTCTGCATGTGCATCGACTATCGGGCATTGAACAAACTCAACGTCAAGAACAAGTACCTGATCCCTCTCATTGCAGACTTGTTCGATCAGCTTAGGGAAGCTCAATGGTTCTCCAAGCTTGATCTTCAATCGGGGTACTACCAAGTTCGAATTGCCGAACGGGATGAGTCGAAAACTGCATGTGTGACCCACTATGGATCGTACGAGTTCCTCGTCATGCCTTTCGGCTTGACCAACGCACCGGCTACATTATGCACACTCATTAACAAGGTACTCCATCCGTTCCTTGATTAGTTCATTGTGATTTATCTTGACGACATTGTCATGTATAGCTGGATGATCAAGGAACACGTCAAGCATTTGAGACGAGTTTTCCAGATTCTTTGGGAAAATGACTTGTACGTGAAGTGTGAGAAATGCACTTTCATGCAAAAGGAAGTCCCTTTCCTTGGGCATGTCGTCGGGAGCGGACGAGTACGGATGAATGCGGCAAAGATCCATGCTATTGTTGAATGGGAGCCACTAACCAAGGTGACGGAACTAAGATCCTTCCTTGGTCTCACGAATTACTATCGGCGCTTCATCTTGGGATATTCGAGCATCACTGTGCTACTCACGGACATGTTGAAGAAAGAAAGACCGTGGGAGTGGACGGATCGGTGTCAAGAGGCGTTCAATTGGTTGAAGCCAGCCATGACTGAAGAGCCGGTGCTGGTGCTACCTGACCACACCAAGCCATACAAGGTAAAAACCAATGCCTCCGATTTTGTTATCGGTGGGGTTTTGATGCAAGAAGGGCATCCAATTGCCTTCGAATCTCGAAAATTGAACGATACCGAGTGACGATACACAGTCCAAGAGAATGAAATAACCGCGGTGGTGCAGTGCCTTCGTACATGGAGGCACCATCTCTTGGGATCGTGGTTCGTCGTGAGGACTGACAACGTGGCCACGAGCTATTTCCAAACCCAGAAGAAACTCAGCCCGAAGCAAGCTTGGTGGCAAGACTTTCTGGCCAAGTTTGATTATGTGCTTGAGTACAAGCCCGGACAGTCCAATTTCGTGGCCGATGCCTTAAGTAGGAAGCTCGAATTGGCCAACGTGGTGAGTCGACCCGACTGTCCATGGATCAACCGTATCAAGGAGGGGTTGAAGCACGATCAAATAGCCCAAGCCCTCCTTCGATACGTCCAAGAGGGCAAGACGAGGTAGTTTTGGAGTGAGGACGATCTCCTCTACACCAAGGGATGATGACTCTATGTGCCATTCTACGAGAAACTCAGAAAGGAGGTGATGCACGAGTGCCATGATTCCAAATGGGCAGGTCATCCAGGAATCCACCGCACCATGGCACTCGTCGAGGATTAATACTATTGGCTACACATGCGGGATGATATTGAAGCCTACATGCGGACATGTCTTGTGTGCCAACAAGACAAGATAGAGCAACGGTCACCGGCATGGCTCCTTGAACCATTGCCTATCCAAAAACGTCCATGGGAGCGCGTCTCCATGGATTTCATCGTAAACTTGCCAAAGTCTGAAGAGTGTCGGACCCTCATGGTCATGGTGGATCACTTCTCCAAGTACGCGACCTTCGTGCCAACCACGAAAGATTGCCCAGCTGAGGAAGCAGCCAAGCTATTCCTCAAGCACGTTGTCAAGTATTGGGGCGTATGACGCACGATCATGAGTGATCGCAATCCTTAATTCACCAGGCGGTTTTGGACTGAACTCTTCAAATTGCTAAGGATTAACCTTAATTTCTCCCCAGGAACTCTTTACTGGTTTCCACCTGGACCTTTACCTTCCTAAGTGTGCAGTCAAGGTGGACTTCCAGAATGCCTACGATACGGTGGATTAGGACTTTCTTGAGCTGCTTCTATGTGCTTTTTGATTTCCTGATCATCCGACACAACTCATCATGGTTTGTGTTTGCACACCAAAGTTTTCTATTTCCTTAAATGGAAAGTTACATGGCTTTTTCCTTAGTGGCCGCGGCCTTCGTCAGGGGGATCACATTTCTCTCTATTTATTCACCTTGGTCATGGAAGTTTTTTTCGGGATCCTTAGTGTTCGTGCTAGGCAATCGAACTTCAAATACTTCTGGAGGTGCAAAGCTATGAGGTTATCTCACTTATTCTTTACGGATGATGTCTTCCTTTTCTATGAGGCAGATTTGGCTTCGGTTTCTCTCCTGAAGGAAGGGCTTGATACCTTCTCGTCTTGGAGTATACTGAGGCCAAACACAAACAAAAGTGAAGTCTTCATTGCTGGAGGGTCGGCTACACTTCGGAGTCAAATTCTTCGTGCCCTCGGTTTCCTTGAAGGAAAGCTGCCGGTGCAATACCTAAGGGTACCCATAATTTCCTTGCGGTTAGGCAAGGCGGATTGTGTGTCCCTAATTGACCGAATTACAGCAAGGGTGCAATTCTGGACCCAACGTTTCTTTTGTTGGCCGTTTTCAGCTCATCAAGTCAACCATTCATGTGATTCAAGTTTTTTGGTCTAGTGTATTTATTATTCCTGCGGCAGTGTTGGATCGTATTGAATAAATCCTATGACAGTTTTTCTGGAAAGGCCCCGGTTTGGGGAGGGGTGGAGTGAAAGTGTCTTAGGAAGATGTATGCCTCCTGAAAGAGGAAGGAGGGCTTGGCATTCATAGATTGCAAGATTATAATAAGGCGGTGATGCTTAAGCATAGTTGGATCTTGTTTACTAACAATGAATCCTTATGGTGCAAGTGGATCCACTCGACTTTCTTGAAAATGAAAAATTTCTGAGCGGTTCGCAAACCAACTTACTGCTTATGGGCTTGGAAGAAGATCCTGCAACTGAGGAGGGAGTTTTGACTTTCCATCCTTTGGAGGATAGGGGATGGCCTATCATTATCCTTCTGGTTCAACCACTAGCATCCGAGAGGCCTTTTAAATTTTATATTTTCGGACTCTCTCATTTATAGTTCCGGATTATCAAGACAGGTGACGGTTGCTGACATCTTCTCCCCTTCTGGCCAGTCCAGTCCATCAAGTCTATGCTGGAGTCATGGGATCACCCCCTCCCTATTCTATCTCAAATCTCTGACCGGTTTAACTGGATGGGAAACTCCTCCAGTCTATTCTTGGTTGCCTTGGCGTGGGAAGCCATTAGGAGAAAGAAGAACCATGTTCCTTGGGCTGCATTGATTTGGTGCAATATGATATATACGAGATATCAGTTCAATATTTGGCTTATTACCAGAAACCGGCTTCTTACCCAGACTTTTCTTTTGTCGTATGGTAGGATAGACGATGTTATGTGTGCCTTTCGCAAGGAGAGGCTAGATTCCATTGACCATTTATTTTTTTAGTGTCACATCTCAGCCTGTCTTGCTTTCTTTTGGGCTGCTAGATGCAACCTCCCTTGGCACAATACATCTTGGTCGGAGAATCTTCAATGGGCAATGAAGTTTCTCTCGGGTAAGGATTTCTACCATTGCATCGCCCGCTTCTTATTTGGTGCCCTATGCCACACAATTTGAAAGATCGAGAACGATATTCTTTTTAGGGATCAAACTTTTGCAATTCCGGCCGTGAAAAACCACCTTATTAAAGTGGTTAGAGACAAGGCCTTAACGTTCAGAAATGCTGAAGATAGTTCAAGAAATAGAAGGCTTCAGCGTAGTTGGGGTTTTGACCCCTCCATCTTCTCTTCCGGGGTCTCGGAGCCTTAATGCTATGCTTCTTGGTTGCCACTCCTGCTATTGGTGTCTGTTGGGTTGCTTCTTCAGCTGTTAGGTGTACACTGCTGCATGCGATTTGTGGAATGCTTGGTTGGCTTCTCGCGTCTTCATCTAGTGGGGGTGAGCAAAGAGCCTTGTTTCTGGTGGGTTGGCTGGTGGTTGGTTCGTCTTTTGGATGTGGTTACCTTGCTACTGCTTGGCGGTTTGCTGTTACTATTGGTAGAGAGGCGGGCAGTTTCCTACTGGTCTTTCTTATGTCCTAGCGAGTGCAAGGGTGTTGTTGGTTGGGGGGGGGGTTGGGGTTGATAGCCTTTACTGTTTCTTTTTTTTTTTCCGTTTGTTGTAGCCACTGTTTGGCCTCTTGTGCTTTTCTTGGCTTGCTTGCCTTGCCTTTGTTGGCTTTTGCTGTCGGCTTGTTGGTGGCTTTGTTTCTTTTCAGTCGGCCCCCTTCCACTCGTTCTTACTAGTTTGTCATTATGAGTGTAAGTTTTTGGTGTCGAACCTCTTATATAGTTTTTGGTTAAAGCTCAATATTTTCTTACTTTACCAAAAAAAAAAAAAAAAAAAAAAAAAAAACCTTAATTTCTCCACGAGCATGCATCCCCAAACTAACAGGCAGACGGAGAGGGTGAATGCTCTCTTGGAAATCTATCTTCGGCACTACGTGAGCAAAACGCAAGTGAATTAGGCACGGCTGATTGACGTGGCCCAATTTTCCTACAACTTGCAGCGAAGTGAGTCCACGAATTAAAGCCCGTTCGAGATCGTGATCGGGCAATAGTTGCTTACACCAAGCGCGATTGCCTCGAGATATCGGGGGAGTAGTCCCCCCGCGTACAAGTTCGCTAAGGAATGGAATGAACATGTGAACTCGGCGCGGGCATGCTTGAATAGAGCTGTGAAGTGCACGAAGAAGTGGGCCGACAAAAAGTGACGGTACGTGAAATTTCAGGTAGGAGACTTGGTGTTGGCTAAGCTGCACTTGGTCCTTCGATACCGTGACATGCACAAAGGGTTGATCCGTCGCTAGGAAGACCCCTTCCGAGTATTACAGCGGATCGAGAAGGTGGCATACAAGCCGGACTTGCCGACCAAACTCAAGGTACATCTCGTGTTCCATGTGAGTATGCTAAAACCTTTCCATGCAGACGAGGACGATCTGAATCTAGGCAAATCACAACGGGCGCCCCTTAGAGTGAAAGTCTCCTATGATCTAGACGTTGAATGCATCATGGCAAACCGGATCATACAGAAGAGATATTGTGCACCAAAGAATGAGTACCTCGTCCGGTGGAAGGGCCTTCCCGAGAGCGAAGTAAGTTGGGAACTGTCCGAGGCTTTGTGGCAGTTTAAGAAGCACATCAATTCTTTCCATGCCACAGACGCGACGAGGGCGTCGCCAGATTAGGTAGGGGAGATTGACACGGTCCATAGACGAAGCATGTTCCAAGACTGTCCGTGATGTGGCCATGTCAATCACAAGGGCTTTGCTCGCAGACAACCCTAATTGATCCATGAACGATCCACGAACCGTGGGCGATCAGCCCATGCGCGACACGGATGAAAGCCCATGCACGACCAATGATCGACCCATGATCAATGTTCGACCGGCCCATGTGCAACCTACGACCATTCACCTACTCCATGTTAGGCAGTCTTACTGACCCTGATCTTGCTTCTAACACACGCCCATGGGCTTTCCCAAGGGCTAGAGCCATTGAGTGGCTTGATCTATAGATTTGTAATGATGATGTATATTCAAACACCACCGTTGGATTGGAGGGACGATCAACAGTTGGGATAAGACGCACACTTGTATAAATAGGGGTCCCTCCCCCTCATTGTGTTCAACTCGTTCACAAGAAAATACTTCCATTCCCTTGTGCATCCAACCCTCGTGCTTGTGCGTGTGCATGAAAGGCTGACTTGGGATCGAAAATCCTAAGGCCGCACAGTATTTGATAGATCATAATCGATTGACCTGTGACATAAGCATATTCGTCGTATCAAAATTGGGGGTCATTTTCTCTCCTTGCTAATTGATAGTGCTTCCTTCCATTAGTGGACTTTTGGGTCGTGCCAGCTTAGGTTAGGCAAGGACAAGAAGCGATAAATGGACTTTTGGGTTACAAGGGACAAACCATTTTAGACCCTTTTTAGGAGCAAGCTGCTGCTTTCGTTTCTTTCTTCTTTTTTCTCGTTTTTTCTATAATTTATTGGCTCATCCGCCATAGAAAGGGAAAGCGCCAACGTTGAATATGTTTTAATTTAACTTTGATGGGTTTTTTATTTGATGGGCCAAGTTAAGCCCGTTTGCCCATATTAGGCCAAAACTCGGCCTGTAAGTAAATGGCTCATAAAAGAGTGCAGTTATTGCAATATATAAAAAAATAAATAAAAAATGGGGATTAATCTGAACAGTAACGTTTCAGTGAAAAAACACATTTCTCCATTTTCTTCCCCTTGAAGCAATTTACTCCCTCTTGAGGAATAGAACTCTAGGACTTCAAACGATTCCTTTGAGACTGCAATGATGCTTAATCTATGGCAATCAAGGTATGACCATTTTCATGATATGCCTTCGATCGGTGTTACATGTTTTCCGAGCACGTTTCCGTATTTGTTTTCGATATTCGATTATTTGAGTATTAGTTCGATTTTTCAGGAGTTTGATTCCTACATTGGTATCAGAGCGATGTTGTTCATGTTTCCCGATCATTTTTTTTATATTTGTAATTTGCTTATGGCCGAAATTTTCGAGAAACATCGTCATCGGACGCTCGGGGACGAAAATCCCGACACCCGCTCCTGTTCGCCATTCTTTTTTGATTTTTAATAAATCAAAATTTATTTTTGATAGTGTAGGCTCGTAGTTCTTGTCCAGATGAGAAAAACGACGAGTGGATTGCCGTTGGGAACTATTGGATGCGCCGCCATGCGCGTACACTGTAAACCGTAGACGTGTGCGCTACATGCGAGTGGTAACCGCACACCCCTGCATGGCACGCGCGCGGCAACCGCAGTGTGTGCACGACACGTGTGCGGCAACCGCTGGTGTGTGCACGACATGCACCTGCACGATTTTACGGATTTACCCATATTTTCTTTAAAATATTACAATTTTCCATTGATAGTTGTTTTTACGATTATGCCCTTATTGTTCGATGTTATTACTATTTTTCCCGTAGCTGACCCATTGACCCGACCCGGTCATCCGTTGACCGTTGATTGGAGTTGACCACTGTTGACCAGAGTTAACCGGTTGTTGATCAAAGTTGACCGTTGTTAGATAAATGTGTTATTTATTATTTAAATATTCGAACACTCCCCTCGCACCGAGTCTAGTTTTTTTGCTTAATATTAAGCGTGAAAATTTAATTGAAGAGGCAATTGGAGCTTGAAAAGATTTAAACTCAAAACTCTCAACTTTGATATCATATGAAATTTTGTAAAACCACAACTATTCTAAAAGTTTAGACTGTTAGATGAATGCATATTTTGTTGTTTAAATATTCTAATAATTTCTATCTTCCCATAACATTTAAATGCACCTGCTAAATAGTCCAATGAAATATATCACTTTGCAAGTGCCATGTCATATGCTTTGAATATTCAAAAGCTCATCTTGTGGCAAACAGGCTCCGTACCTGAGCTGTCGGAAGTTTCCACAGAAACGAACTGCTCTTCTATGCTCATGCATGGGGATCTCTAGAAAAAGATGCATCACTCGATGTTCAAACCTCTCTTTCTATCCCTACCTCTTTGACCCGTTCGATCTCTTTCGTCCCGTATGCAGATATACATATCACATTTTCCTAGCGAAAGGATATATGTAACAGTTTATTCAAACTAATAGTTTACACACACCACTGATCAAAAGACGGTATAGGTCCACAAGAATAAAGAAAAGAAAATTCATATTTGTCTATTCGTTAGTTCAATGGCAATGTTATAATATTGGCAATGTTATAATATTGTATCATTGAGGAAAATAAAGAAAAGAAAATTCATTTTATCATAGAAGATATTACATTCAAATTCAATAACGAGATCCAACTTATTGTTTAAAGATTTTAATAGGATCAAAGTCCACGAAATAAGGAGATCAAATTGGCGTGTACTTCTCTATATTCATAAGCATTTGGAAAAATTTTCTAAGTGGCCTCCCCTCAACAAAAAAGAGCACGTCTCTCTCTTCTCTCTCTCATAGAATTACCACCAAAATTTTCCAATCTCAGGTATGACGTTCAAGGGTCAAAACACGTCGGTTAATGTGACAGATTGAAGTCATGCAAAAGTTGGATCGGAGGCACTATAAATACCCCCTATATCCCTTCCTTCTGAAACATCAAATTTTCTAATCCTACAACCCAACCCTAAGCTTTTCGATTCACGAGAGAGAGAGAGAGAGAGAGAGAGAGAGAGAGAGAGAGAGAGAGAGAGTTATGAGGTTGCTAAATGCAGTTGCGCTAGCCATGGCACTTCTTTTGCTAGTGAACGGGCAATTTCGCGAGGCCTCGAGAGCTTTAGAATTACGTTATATCAAGGAAGGTGATCTCTTTTTGCAATCTCTTCAAAAGATTGACCGGTCTCCTGGGAACGGGTGTGCCTACACTCCCAACGGAGGCGGGCCGCCGTGCATTGACCACAAGAACTTTGCGGGCCAAGTGGCGGCTCGGCGGAACGCATACCAGCTCCAGTGTTCCGATTCAGCGTAACTTCCGACACCCAAGATGATTAATTGAAGGTCAAGAACCAAAAGATATACTACATCATTTTTCTTCTCGCTGGATAAATAAGTGGATCCATCTAAATTATTTATTTGTATACGTATTTGTGTGCGCAATAGACGGCTTTTATTGATTCATCGGTGGTTTGATGACGGGTAATTTCTACTCATTTGATAAGTGTTGTGTGATACATGATGAAATAACAAAATTGTAATATCATCTTATATTACTCTGATGAAATATTAGTTGTGGATATAAGTATTGCCTATATATATATATATATATCGTTTAATATGTGAGATGAAGTCTCCAATAAGATGAATAGTTCTTTTTCGATCATCCGCGAACATGTGTTTGAGAGTTAACATGATGTTACCCTCACAGTGGTGATGACTGTAATTTCATGCTTGGGCAACTTTATATCCTTTATTAAGATATGCACAAATCCTAAACCCTTCGCCAAAAAGAATTTATATAATGACCCAACTCATTTCATGTAAGTCAAATCATAAAAAAAAAAAAAGCACCCGTAATAGCTACACAAGGTGAAGTCACTTAGGGGTGAATCTTGCCTATGCATAACATAACAAGACCTCCCTAGTCTACGTAAGACTTGAGGCATCACAAGCTCCCTCATTTGAACCCTCGACATCTCGTTAACATTAGCCGTATTGCTTAGCTATATTCCTGCAATTCTATATATGGCCCAATTCATGCTGACATCTCAATTTCATTGGCAAGTCAAACATATATTTATAAAGAAAAACACTTTTGAGGATGAGATACCTGGTCGCGACAAGGCTCGATCCTTAGCCAAATAATACTTAGTTTAGACACATCCGCATTCACTACCTCTCATTCATAAATGTGGTATTTAGATCACATTTCCTTAGGCCGTTCATGAATAAATTGAAAATTTGATTCTTCGATTGACTTTTTGGTCAAACTGCAATATTAACCCTTAATGAAAACAAATATATCCATGTAAACGTCCCTTTCAGGTCTTCCTATAGATTTAGGATTTTAAAGTTAAAATTTCCATGCATAGTCATAAGTCGACTTTTTCGGTCAAATCGAGAAGTTCGACCTTCCTCAAAAACATTACAATTTCATCGTCTTGTGATTATTATATATTTATTTTTCCCACTAGGTTTCTTCTGCACTTAGCAACTAGGGACATTTTAGAATAAATACCTTGGGTATGATGGCGACAATTTTGATCGATGATTAATCAAAATCCTACACCCCAACTCAGCTAGTTTTATCAGTGATGTTTGGTCTGGATTCTTCTGCTCGATTGAAGGCTCCAGTGAATTCAAAAAATTGCAAACTGGATATCACGAAGAGCGTCTTCGAGTTCTCTTTCCAAACGGATATGGCCTGTGCATTGCTTCCAAGTATGGCTTCCTAGGCTAAAATTTTTCCACGAGGTGTTGTCAGGACCCACCTGTGCAAAAGTAGGAATGTAGGGCCTCCAAAAGTAAAGTTTCGATATCCATTTGGTGCGAAATTTCTACGCACGATATGTTGACATGTTAGCTCACTCTCCTCGGATTGTCAACCCAATTTAAGGAATGATCAGAGCATAATCGCGGTTTCCGTGCAACTGTGCAGTTTGCCTAGGGGAACTCGATTTCATTGGATCGGTTTCAGGGTCTAAGTGATTAGTTAGGCTGAATTGAGTCTAATTTGGGGGTTGGCTCCAGTTGAAACCGGTCCGGGAACCGGTTCCCAAAATTCAGACCCTGTTTGAACCTGTCCGGGAACCGGTTCCGAGGGATTACCCACCCGAGAACCGGATTGACCGGACCGGTTTGGGAACCGGTTGGAGAACCGGTTTGTAAGCCCCCAAAAAGACCAACGCAAAACCCTAATTTATTCTACTTTCTATCTTTACCTCTCCCGAAATCGCAACCGGCCAGCCTTGCTCTGAGAGTCCGAGCTCCCCTCCCGAAATCGCGAAGCCAACACCGCCTCTGCCGCTCTTGTCGCACCCCTTGCGCTCGCACCACCGCCGCCGTTTGTGGCACCCCTTGACGGCCCTCGATCCGTTAGCGTCGCCACAGTTCGCTTACCTTTCACTTTCCCTAATAACATGTCACTCTGATACCATTTCAATTGCAGCGGGTCCATACAACCTGGGGGTTTACATCTTTTAGATCGGTCCCTTGCGCAATTCATATAACGGAAGCATAACCAACAACTCCCTTCCCTATATTCAGAAAACAGTGCACACCAACTAAACATATTTTATAAGTTAAAGCCGAACACTTTTATTTACATAAAGTAGATGGACATCTTTAGTCGGTACATCGAAATGCCATGGTTTTCTATACTTGGCTATACTTCAAAAGATGACCGACATCTCCTCCAACAGTCGTATACTTAAAGTCCATCGATCAGTGTCGGCGTCCAAAAGTTCCTTCCTTTGCTATCCTCCTCCTCGCGGTCATATCCAACCACTTCATCCATCTACTAGTGGCAGTGGCAGTAGATGAATCTTATCTAGTCTGAAATGTTAATCCCCAAAAGGGGTGAGTACAACCACTCAGCAGTAAATATCCACCAAACTACTCAATGCGTCAAACAGAACAATCAAGGTATCATGAACAAAGCACATACCATTCATGCATTCAAGCATACCTTACCTTGCAGCCATGCATATATCACCATGCCATATGTGCATATACCACCGTGCACTTATCATCAAGCATTCATGCATATATATCACCATGCCATATATGTATATACCACCGTGCACTTATCATCAAGCATTCATGCATATATCACCATGCCATATGTGCATATACCACCATGATTTATATCATCCATGCTATCAAGCATACATCACCCTGAGATCCATTCATGCCTTCATGATCGTATTTTCAATATCAAATAGCATTAATTTACTTTCATAAGCAGATCATGCATCATGCCATATGCATACACCCATGCACATGATTCACTTTCAATTCTTATCTTTCACAAGGATCTCATCAGTTTTTCTTTCCAGGGACCAATGTTTGCATCCCACAATTTATCGCTCGCATCCAACCAGGCATCGCGAGGAACCTCCGGGCATGTATCGTAATACAACCGGGCATCCGGCACCCCCACATTCCGGGCATCTCGTATCCTAACTGGCATAACGAGGTATCCCCTCGGCACACACCTCCGAGGCTTCCGGAATTACGTACCGACATACCACCAGGCATTTCCTGGAATTACGTACTGATATACCACCGGGCATCTCAAAACTCCCGAAGACCCTTCGGAATTACGCCACTAGGCTACTGGGCATCCGGCACCCCCTCATTCCGGGCATCTCGTATCCCAACTAGCATCACGAGGTATCCCCCCGGCACACATCTCCAGGGCTTCCGGGTTTACGTACCGACATACCACCAGGTATTCCCCCTGGAATTGTGTACCGTATACCACCGGGCATCTCGAAACTCCCGAGGCATCGTCGGCTCACACCTCCGACGGTCTTGTTACTATCCCAATTTACATTTATACATGTATCTCAATTTCAACATGGCATTTGATGCAATAATGCCAATGATTGGAATCAGCATTGGGAAAAATATTATTTGATGCAATGGTTTTGAGAAATTTCATGGAATTCATGAAAATCCGTAAATCTTTTGATGTCATATGATATGCATGAATGTCACCACATCATTGCATGAATGATAATCCAAGACATCACAATTTATATAGCAAATCAATAACCTGTAAATAGAACAGTTGTTCAGCTTAAACAGCATGCGTGCTGTTTATGAAAAATTCTGGAAAATTAGTAAACGATGAAAATTAATTCTGAAAATTTAACACATTGTAGATAAGATCTAAGAAAACACATTTCGTGAAGAACACCATATCACACATGGCTTCACAGAATACGTACAGGTCCATACATCACCGAAAAAGGATTTTAACATCATCCATGCACAGTTTTGAAAACAATTTCAATTAAACCCTTAAATAAACTCAGAAAATTCTGAAATTTGGACACGCTGTATTTAAGACCTAGAGGTACAAGTTTGAAGAAATCATAGTCCAATTCGTTCTGGATTAAAAGATAAAATCGATTTACTTTTCCTATTCTCGGTATCGTTTTCCAGATCTACCCGTGTTGAAGAAAAAATCGTTTCCTTGGTCATTACTGGCCCATTTACTCTGAAATTTCAGTATGTTGTTCCTCAGAATATTACCTACAACTTTCATTAAGGATACACGATCAAATTTTAATTTTATGATTTTATAAAAATCCCGAAATCATACTAGGTCGAAGCAGCATTTTTCTCAGATCCAGTTTCTTCAAAAGACAACGATTTCACCGACCTATTTTTGTTAATTTCCTCTAAATTTTTTATATGTTCTACCTCAAGAAGTATAACACAACTTTAGTTAAGATATCAAAGTGAGATTTTCACAAGAAGGTTACTTTACAGACCACGAAACCACTGAAGGTCAGCACAACGAATTCCAGATCTAGTCTCTCCAAAGAAAAATCATTTCACTGACCATTTCTTGTTCGTTTTGCCTCAAATTTTAGTATGTTTTTCTTCAAGGTGTTCTCTACAACTTTCATGAATAAATCGAAGCAAGATTTCGACTACAAAGTCACATGCAACACATAAACTCAAGAATGGTCAAACTGGTCTCTCCAGAAACAGCATGCATGGCCAACGAATCTCTCTCCATAGCTCCGAAATTTCATCCCATCTACCACAACCAAGACTTACCATCTACTACACATACACACAGCAATGCAAAGAGTAGGTTTTAGGACTTCACTTGCCTCGAATTTAAGCACAAAACAGCGACAAACGGCAGGCAAAGCGGCGAAGGAACGGCGGCGAACGAGCTAGGCGGATGATCCTCCTCCTTCCTCTCGCACGCCCGCTTCCCCTTTCTCTCTTTCTCTCCTCTCTCTCTCGGACGACACTCTGCCTCTCCCTTTCCTCGCCTAATCCGCCTCTCTCCTTTTAGCTTTCTTTCCCCCATAATCATTTGCAATCCTTTGATTGCATGAAGCCGCCCAAGGAAGCCAATGAGGGCAGCCACACTTGGCTCCTCCTCCATGCCACTTGGCAGCTCGCATGCAAGGCTTATGGACTTCAAGGTTTGGGCCAGTCTTGGGCCTTCATGGGCCGGTCGACCAAGGGGCTGGTGTGGGCTGGTTGGACGGGCTTTTGGGCCTAAAGATCAGCCCACCATCTCCTATTCTTATTCCATTTAACCCTTATTTTAATAAACACCTAATTTAAACTTATAAGCCCACAAAACTTTACAATTTAACTCAATAAAATTCTACTTATAAAGCACACCACCAAGAATAAGATTTCTATTATCAATTGCACCTTAATAAAATCCTTGGATCACTTGAAGACACATCTCCATCCAAACAATTGTCCACTATAATGCTTGGCCTTAAATTAATTGAAATTCATTAATTCAATGGCTGATTCATAATCCAATGGCACTTCCATCACCCATTGATGGTTCATAGCGTATCCAAGGGTTGTCATGAAATTTTAGGATGCCACACCGTTCCGCTAGTCATCTGAAGCTCCGCTCCACTGGTTCTGCCCATGAAGCCACTGACCCCCGCCGACCTCGTACCCGAGAGCCGACGCCGCCTCCGTTCGATCTCACCATTCCACCTGCCTCGCCAACACCCTTGACCCGCAGATCTCGCATCCGCAAGCCCACCTTGTCGCATCTTTGAGCAACCCACAGTAGCCCTCCGCCGATCCTGTTCTCACCGCGTGTTGTTTCCCGAGCTCCCCCGCAGTCGATCTACCGCCGCCCGAACAATGCCCCCTGCTCTGCTCGCGATCTGGCCTAGCCCCCTCCCTGACGCCCGCTGAAGCCGCGTCGATCCTTGCCGCCCTCACCAGTCGCGATACCAGTAGTCCATCGAAGCCACTGCTATGCTAATCCGCGTCGACCCGACGTCGCCGCGTCCCGCCGAGCCCCCCGCTGCAGCGCCTCGCTTGTGCTGCCCTCCCCTACGAAGCCACTGCTGCCCTTACTGCTGGGTCCTCCTCTGCTCGACGCCAGACAGATCTGCTCCGACGCCCAACAGATATACTCCGAGCCTACTCCTGAGCAACACCCCTACCGTCGACAGCCCAGCTCCGTCGCTTTCCCTGTCCTCACCGCGCGACGACCCTAACGCTACTTCTGGTCCGCTCGCCACCGGTCGGTGATGTTTGGTAATTAGAAATTATTAGCTTCATTGATTAGTTATACAAATGAGCGATAATAGTCGCTCTCTCATTCTTAAATATTTTACTTTTCCGGTTTCACCAATGGATTCCAGTTTTAAAATGGTTGCGTTGCCTCTTTCACGTTTCACCGATTGATTTTATATTGATTATGAAACTGTTATGGTGTGTAAATCATTTACCTTTCAAGTTTCATCGATAGATTATACAACAAATATTAAGCTGGTTTTGCTAACTTGTTGCTGTCACATTAAGAGGGGTCGTTCTAGTTGTAAGATAAAGCGTTTAATAGTTAAAGTCTTTATCTTACATATGAGTGTTGTACAGTAATTTTTATGCAAAACAGGTTCCAATATAAACAGGGTTAACCCTGTTCCCGGACCGGAAAAACAGGATGGGTCGGGAACAGGGTCCAATGCAAACAGGGTCGGGAATAGGGTCCAAAAAAAGAGAACCGGTTATAACAGGGTCGGGTATAGCGTCCAAGTCTAGACCCTACCCACCTTGGACCCGATCACCCCTAGCTACGAGGAGGAGAGAGGGGGCAGGGGGTTTCAAGAGAGAGGATTTTCGAACGAGTGTCAAATCAACATGCGGTGCCTATCCAACATTGCGAGGAGTGGAGACATAAAAGGGATATAGTAGATTTAGCCAGGAACACGGCCCCCTTAGCCGCATGAACCTCATCCAAATTAAGTGAAGAGGTTATCAAAGTTGTCTATTTCACCCATTAATGGAAATAAATATTATTTTGGATAACCTAAGGGCATGAGCATGAGGCCCTAACCAAGAGTAGTTTTAACGTAATTGGTGGAATTTAAACAAATGATCTCCCTCGACACGCCAATCAATCACGTCAATTTTTTGGGTTTTAATGGAGACAAGTTAATGACGTATTTTCTTCATGTGGCTTGGATTATGCATTCAAAAGTCCTAGACTTGGCGACATTTTTCAATAGGGGCATCAATGCTTAGGTGGTTATTAGTGATAGATTATTTAAAAATTAAACCATGTTTTAACATAATAGTTTAAGTTTTAGAAATAGTCGGTAGTAGTTCTACAAAAGTTTTACATGATATTAAAATATGAGGTATTGAGTTCTAATTTTTCCAAGCCTCTTATTCGCCTCCCTTATTATAAATTTCATGCTTAGTCTTATGCCAAAATGTAATTTACATGTGAAGGGGAGTGGTAGCATATCTAAATATGGAACCACACATTTGAATTGATAGTTTAAATTTTTAGAACAGCCGTTAGTTGTAACATCCTCGATTCCGAGCCCGTAAGGATCGGCCAAAACTCGTGAGCACATTGTGTGCTTCCGAAAGAAATAAGAGAGAAAAATAGCAGCACGCAACAATGTATAGTGGTTCGACTTTGTCACCAAGCCTATGCCCACTCGTCAAACTGATAGCCACAAGTTGGACTGAATTGCACTAGTAATTTACTCAATAAGTTATAATTGGCAATCACTAATCTTTTTGTATGATAGATCATATTATTAGGACTCAGCTGCTTCTCTTACTCTCGTACCCTTAATATTTAGCACAATTACTAAGACAACACTAATACAATACTAAAAGAAAAAAAAATAATAATTGAATGAGATTGTTTTGCTTGGAACACACAACTCCTAACAAATTTCTGGTCATGGTATTTGCGCATGTCTAACATTTGGTTTCAAAGATCTTCTCTTTTATACCCATCTTCATCTTGCTGTTGAAGGTGGTTAGAGCTGTCATTGGTGCTATTTTCCAAAGATAGAACTGCCTATACAATCCTTTTTTCCATAAACATTTGCAAGCTACCTGAAAATAGCTTCTACTGCTGTCCTATTGCCACAATTTTTAATAAACTTGTCAAACAACCTAGCATATCATTTTGTATTAATATTTGGATTCTGCTTTTTTGCATAGCCACTCCACAACGACTATTTCACTAAACCAACAAACATTATCAAAAGAATGTTGTTGCACCATTTCCAATGACTTGATATGTTTAGCATTGACACAAACATTGACATCAGCTGATCTTTAGATTCGTTGATGTTGTTTGTGGAAAAATCATATCATCACATATTGCAATCTTTACCAACTAGATCACACAATGGTCATCACATAGTCTTTAACACTTGTCACGAACATCTGCAATTCTTATAGTAACTATTATGTTAAGGATAGTTCGGAAATCATCAAAATTATTTGAAGATGTTTCTCCAACAAGTTGTGGGTCGAGATCGAGGACAAGGTCAAGGGTCGAGCGACCCAGATCTAGCCCTTTGGCCACAATCACGCAACCTCGGTGTTGCCTCTCCTACCATTGTGCATGTTTGGTGGTCCTTGCGTGGGTCACGGACTGTTGAAGGGCGTGATCTAGGTTGCTCTTAGGTCGCATGACCTCGGCTTCTCTAATTTGGAACCATACTGGAAATTCCTCTCCACCATATCAAAAAGATCCTGCGATACACTCCCACTTCACTAGATTGAACTTCACGCATCATCCACCTCCTCACACTAATCGGTAACATTTAATCTCCTGAATTGGGTCCTCACGCATCACTCACTGTGATCGTAAGGCAACAGCTCCATCGTAGAGTGGACCGCCTTTGTTGGAGCTTTCCACCATTAAAGCCCATTGAAGCTAACTCTGGCAAGGATAAGAAAAACTCTAGAATGAACAAGCTAACTTTGAGACTCGGCGAGGCCAACTCTCATTCAAGCAGTGGTGAGGCCTTCGGCTTTCCGACACAGGCCATGGAAGAAAAAGAAATAAAAAAGAATAAAATTCTTACAAACTATTAAAAAATTTAAAAATTGTACATGTTAATGCTAGCTGTCACGTAAGATGGTTGGCGTTCACATCAGCAATTTCCAGCTTAATTTAGTCCGATGAACTCAATTGATACAAATGTGAAAGGTTTATAACTAAATTAGTCTAATTAAGAAGTTTAAACTTGAATTGGTATCATTGCAACAAAGTTATGATTTTTTGGGTACTTTTTCCTATTTTTATGGAGGAGTTCGACAAAAATTGGTGTAGACTTTGGGATAGTGCCTGCGCCACTGCTTAAAGTTCCCGCTTCTTCTGGTGACAAACGCCATACCGCAAGGAAAGAGATATCATAATATAGTGGACGAAAATGGAGGCGAAAAAGCCAACACATGTTGACATAATGCATGATAAAAGAGAATGCCAAATTCTCTGGTATTGCTCGGCTCCATGTGGGTGGTTTGAAGTAGATTTTCCTTTTATTTATCTCTTCAATTCGATTATTGTTGTGCTTCATCTTTAGGAGATGGGTAAGAACACAGCATGTGAATTCATTTTCACTAAATGATAAAATCTGGGGTTAGAAAATTGATGGCACTTAATCAGTTGCCACACATGGTAATTAAGATGTTGATTATACGGTTATCGTTGGAGTAGTCATCACTAACCTACTTCAGATTTCTCGCAACCGATGTAATTAGAAAACTAGACCTCGTATTCTATTATGTGTAAATTGGAGTGAAAATCATATCAGGAATGCATATAAATGTAAATATAGAGAATGAGCTGAGCGGGAATCCACCAGCAGGAAATGGAATTTAAAAAGGGCATGATGTTACAATGTGCAGTGAAACTGTGTCAATATACGAGGTTTTGTAGAATCATTGCTAACTGTTCTAAAAGCTTAAACTGTTAGATAAATGTGTGGTTTAATATTTAATTATTTCCACACCCGCCGACTACATCCAAATTGCCCTAGATCAAAGCCATCTATATAAATCAAAAGCCAGGATTCAACCATTTTATAGGGCTTACATTGTGTTTTTTGAGCCTCTGAATAACACAATCTCCTTGTCCATGCGTCTGGATTACAATTGGTACTTTGTCAAGTAAATGCTAAAGTCATGAAGTACTTATCTTGACCGGAAGGTAACCGCCTATCTGATTTTAGTTCCTCACTTTTGCTGCATTTGATGTATATTCTATCGGCAGCCAAGCAAACGCTTTATTAAAAAACAAAGTCATGCTAGAGAATTGCTCTAGGGGTACTTATTAAACATAATTAACAACAGAATGCTCGATTGTCTAGTAATTAAATACAAATAACATCAAAAAGCCAATGCATAGAAAATCGCAGCATTTCCTTTGGTGATTAAACTAAAATATAGGCAGCGGGTGCAACAAATAAGTAGATACAACTTTTTTGAAGGATCAAAATGTAAGAATAATGTTTGAGATGTGGTAAAATTTGTTTGGTGCTTAATTATAGCTCACTCACTAAGATCTTGTGATGTGAGGGCTACAAAGCCCTCACTAGCAACTAGGCGAGGCCCTCTCACACAGATCTGATAAGGGCCGTGATACTCTCTGCCAATGGCTAGCGACCAGTCAACCACCAGCCATGTGTACTCCCCTCCCCCCACCCTTTTATAAAAAAATAAAAAGAAAAAAAAACAGAAGATTTACAATATATATATATATATATATATATATTGTTAACATTAACGTCAATTGTGCCATGTACGTAGTGGGTGTTGATTGGCCTATCACATCAGTGATTTCCTACAAAAATTGGTTGGAAGATTTAAATTGGAAAATCATAAAAAATATTGGGATTAAATTGGTCAAATTGAAGAGTTTAGGATTGAGTTACTGCTGCATAATAGGTTTAGGACTTCTTAGATAATTTTACCGAATGAGTATCGGGATTTAAATCTCTCTTTTTTTTGTTTTTTTTGCCAAATAATATTTGAGTCATTCACTGTGCTCTGATGCTAAGAGATGTGTTAACAGATGCATATAGCATAATTCTTGAAAGAGTGATTTATTATTGATAGTATCTCCTTGTACTCAGGAGCTAATTCTGCTCTCATACAGTGAAAAAATCAGCATTATCTTTTCGCCTTGACAACAACGGGTCACGTAAAACCTTACTTTTTGTTATCTACTTTCATTTTACCATCCGATTGATTTCTTTCATTCGGTTATTGAGGTTAATGAGGGAAATATGTCATTTTATTCGTGATGTAATAATTAAACTAAAATCCTAAAGTTAGGTCACAGCTCAGAAGGGTCGTCAAGATAACTTATGATCCGGTTTATCTAAGAAAGGTTGTTTGTAGGAAAAAGAGGATTCAAATTTTAATATTGAATAATGTAAGAGGTAAACTAGAATTATTCACATAAGCATTTGTCCCCATTGGTACAACACTTATAAAATAGGTATATGGAAATATATTAGAAAGAAAAAAAAAATCGAAGACCCTAACAAGTAGGTCTTTCTCTATATGAAAGTTCAGATAGTATAGGCTATTCCTAGCAATGAAAAGTCGGCCCTCCATCCTAAATCCAGGCAATGAAAAAACAATCTTTGTCAAAACTTGACAATAAAAGATTAGGAAAAAAATAGCTTATGTTTTCGTTAATGATAAAAAAAATCATTAATTGATCTTTGTAAGGAATACAATAAATCAATTTTAAAAAAATCAAGTTATTGAGGCACTGTTTGGTAACCATCCAAATAGTGTCTGATTCTGATTTTTTATTCCCAGAATCAGTTTGGGACGAGAATCGCATTTGGTAAAATTTTTGTTCCCGGGACCAAATTTGTTCCCGGGAACAGATTGGAAAGAGAATTAAGAATAAAAAAAAAAGTTGATTCTTGTTCCGGGAACAAAATTGAGAATCAAAACTCTTTTTCTTCTCTTTTCTTCTTCTTCATCAATCGCCATCCCGCGACCGCCGCCCGCTGCCGTCCATCGCCGCCAGTCGCCGGCAACTGGTCCAGCGAGCTCGCCGAAGGCTCGCCCGGCCTCGCCGGTGGCCGGGCGGGCCTCGCCCGGCCCGGCGAGGCTCGCTTGGCCACCGGCGAGGCTCGCGCCAGCCCCCGCCGGTGGCCGGACAGCCTCGCCCAGTCCCGGTGAGGCCGGCCTAGCCACTGGCGAGGCTCGGCTTAGCCAGATTTGGCAAGGCCGAGCCTCGATGGGGCTGGGCGAGCCTTGCCCAACTGCCGGCGAGGCTCAGCCGATGAAGGCTGGCGACGCTCCGGTGAGGTTGCCGGCCTGAAGAAGAAGAAGAAGAATAGGAGAAAAAAGAAAAAAAAAAAAAAGAGGAAAAAAGGAAAAAAAAAAGAAAAGGAAAAAAGGAAAAAATATAAAAAATATTTAAAAATTAAAAGAAATTGATTTGGAACAGAATCAATTAATACGGTACCAAACGCAATTCTATTACAGAATCAGAAATTTTGGACAGTTACCAAATGCATTCTTTTACTCAGAATCAATTCCCGGGAACAGAATAAAAAATAATCATTTCTTGTCAGAATCTGTTCCCGGGAACAGAATCGTTACCAAACACGCCTTGATTTTCAGTCCTAATTAATTCTATAATCATTTCCAAGAAATAGAACGTTAGAAGTAAATTGAATTTCCAATATCTTTTCACCTATATTGTCCCATTGCTCTTGATTTACTTTTCATTATATTGGCAAAATTGCTTCGTTGTAATATATTGAGGAGGAATCAATTTCTGCAATAATATAAGCTTCGGGATTCTATCATCTGACAAGACTAGAGCCAATTTGGATTTTACGAAATAAATAAAATAAGGCTCATGCTATTTTCACACCGCAATGAACTTTAGACATGCCCTAATATTTAAATGGTCCAAAATAACTCTCACCAAGACCTCATTAATGGTCAGATTGATGACTAAGGAAATGCATACCTTTAATATACATATATCTAAATAATTTTAGAAACCTTTCTTAAACTGTTATTTCTTCTTCTTTTGTTTTCAAATCGGGATATTCACATATTCGTTTCTTTTTTACGAGAATCATCTAAGATTTGAGAATTTTAATAAACTTAATAATTGAGATTCTAATTTAAAAGAATATTGTTAAAGTACAATTATTTACAATGTTTCTCTAAAGTTCATCTAAGATTCGAGAATCTGAAATTTTTGGAAATGAAATATCCACATGTAATCTACAAGAAAATGTTTTCAAGACCACATATCAGTAACCTCTGCTGTCACTAACTTGGCGATACATTTTGCACACGCATTTTTGTCACCGTAGATATGATTGAGCGAATAACATGTCCACCACCCACGGAAAGTTTTTGACCATGAACAATCAACAGAAATTATTAGAGAATTTAAATAATAAAGCACACATTCTTTTAATAGCTTTGATTTTCATAACAATTTATAGTAAACTTACAAAATTTACATGGTATTGGAGTAAGAGATCTTAAGTTCAAATCTTTCCAAAATCTTTATTTGCCTCCGTTATATATATTTCCGCACTTAGTATTAGGCCAAAGTTCAGCTTGAAGTTAATAGAGCAGTTGGTTTTGATCCCACCAATTTTAGGTCATATGATGCATGAGGAAAAATCAGTTGTTACAGATTGACATAAGTGTCAAGCTCCCATAAAGTGGAATCCCACTCATAGATGCACATACATATCCTTCGGGGAACATTCAGCTGCTCAATAAGTACCACATATGTCGGGAACATGATTGTTTCAAGGAAAATGAGAAATTTCGTCTATCAAGTGGCCCCCATGATCCTTTTAAGTGGAAAATTGATCCTCCAAGAGCATTTAGAAAAATGTTGATGCCCACCTTTTGCTCTGTGGAAGACCGATCTTGCCCACACATCAAAGAAAGTACTTTATGCTTTGGTGGAAACCATAGTGCGTATCGATGACATCACAATCTGTACTCGTGGTTTTGTCAACATTTTTTTTTTTTCCCATTTCAAACACTGTCCAGTTACAATTGAATTAACAGCAGCAGCAGCAACAATAATAATAACAGTAAAATATATGGAGGGAAATATTAGACATGACATGACAAATGAACAATGCTCTTTTACCCAATTGGTAAACCCTAAAAACGTGGATATAATTTTGGAATCCAGTCTATAAAACTAAATTGTTACAGGGATACAGAATATAAGTAATCCATTTGTTACCTAAAGCTCGACTCACATCTATCGCTATTGATATGGATGGTTATAATTTAAGGAATTAATCAATTATCTAAATTAATGGTGATAATTATAGATTGGGTACTAAATTGTTACGCAAGCCGTGTAATTGAAATAAATCCTAAAAATATTCAAGAGGTTGGAGATTCCCTTGGGATTTGTCATTACTCATTAGAGTAGTTAGACACCCCAATCTTTTCTTTAGGGGGCGAAACACCCTAACCTAATTAGACATGCTTCCTTAGATATTTTCTATGCCCAAGAACAAAAGTACATTTTGAAACAAGCTCATACAAATCGCACTTTCCATTATCATAACGCAATTATAACACGACAAGCCATGAAACGTCCATGCACGAATCACTTGGGTACATATCCTACAATAATCCATTCCTCTCTTGAATCCTCACTGGAAACCCGTCCTTCATCTTTGACGTCAAGTCGGCCGAGTACGCTGGCTCGACCCCCTTCTCCAATGCTGGCACCACCCTGAACCGCCCTAGCACGGCGGCGACCACCCTCTTCATCTGAAGAAACGCCATCTCTTTCCCCAAGCAAATCCTAGGCCCTGCTTGGAAGACCGGGTACTCGTACGGGTCCCGCCCGATGAAGCCCCATTTCGCTCCTCCGGCCCCCACTGCCAGCCACCTCTCTGGCCTAAACTCCGGCCAGTCTGAGCCCCACAGCTCCGGCAGCCTGCCCATCGCGTATGGATGGTACACCACCCTCGTCCCCTTCTTCACGCTCGTCCCATCTGGTAAAACGTCATCGCCTGTGGCTTCCTTCGTGTCCACGGGAACAGGAGGGTATAGCCTCATGCTCTCGCACAGCGAGGCGTGTGTGTACACCATGTCCTTCGTCTCCTCATAAACGGCCAACAGTGTCCCCGTCTTCTCTACAATCTCATCGAGTATCTCTCTCTCCACTCGCGGGTTCTGCGAGACAAGCCAGAAGAACCACGTCAACGCGGCCGAAGTGGTGTCACGGCCAGCGTGGATGAAACTGATGACAATGTCGATCACAAAGTCTTCATCAGAGTGGCCTGACATCAAGAACCGAGACAGGATGTCGAGTTCAAGATCGACGTCTTGCGATCGACGCTCTCTTATCTTCTCTTTCTTCTCTCTTATGAGGTCTCTCGCAAAGCCTCTCACCTGAAACATATTATTAGCATCAGTCATACAGTCATTCCAACAATCTAAGAAGTAAGAAATTAGATTTCTGTAGCATTTAAATGCAAAATTTGTTATAGAATTCGATCATATTGCTATAAGTTGGTCAGGCGACTCGGTGATGTAACTGTTAGATAAAATAACTTCTCGGTACCGCACCTGAGAAACGGCCTTCTTGAGACGCTTCTCCGAACCAATGCAGAGAAACCTCTTGAGCTTCCATATGATGGGCAAGATCGAATTCAGCCTTCCACTGCTGATCATGACAGCTTCTTCGAATGCTTCAGCGAAGTGGGCTGGCGGAAGTGAGGGAAGAAGATATGCTGGGTCGTACCCGAAAGCAATCTTGCATATGTTGTCAAACGTGAACCGCAGAAGGATGTCCTGCAGGTCGAGCACGGCGCCGGTCTTGGCGGCAGAGTCAAGAGTGGGGATGAGGCGGCCTGAGAGCTCAGTGTCCACCACATGCTCGACAAACTTGCGCAGGGACTTGCGGTTGAACTCGTGACTTGAGACCTGCCTCTGGAACTTCCAGGCATCGCCGTTGATGTTGAAGATGCCGTCACCGAGGAAGTCATGGAGGCTGCAGCGGAGGAGCTTACCCTTCGGGTAGATGCTGAAGTGGGTCTTGAGGATATGCTGAACATTGGAGGGGTTGCCGGTGAAGACCTGGCGCTGGCCAAAGAAGCGGTCGAGGACGAAGGTGGCAGATGGGGAAAGCTTGATCATGTCAGAGAGCCACTCAACGCGCCGCTCACGGTTCGCGTAGATCGCAAAGTAGGAGCCGATGATCGGATACGATTTTGGGAGGAGATTGTTAGTGGGTGGCGATGGTATTGTTTTCTTGTGATGAGCGATGGAATTTTTGCTGGTGAAGAGGATTGAGAAGAGAGAGACGATGAGGAGGAAGAAAGAGAAGAGCAGCTCGGTGAACATGGTTGCTGCTTGTCTTGGTGTCTCAAGTCTCTCTTGTTAGTTCAATGTAGTAGGAAACTGAAACTTGAGAGCGAGCTATAAATACACGAAGATCTCTGCAGCGTGACATAAATAGAAGAAAAGTACGAACTTATAGTCTAACACCAACAATTATCACGTGATTTTCTCTTGGTAGTAAACAGGTAGACAATTACTTTGTACAACCAAAAAGTTCATGTCTTCCTCTATTTTGGGTCGGAAAATCCTCCAACTTTATGGGTGGATTGTAAATATGAACATCACTCACTTTTAACATACCAATAAAAGACATGCAGGTGAATATAGGCCTTTTGAAATTGGGGAAAAGTTTAAAAAAAAAAAAATTCTAAACATATATGACATTGATATCAATTCAATCATAAATATTTCAATTGGGCCAATTTGATCATGAACCTTTTCGCACTAGTACCAATTCAATTCATTCGGCTAATTTAGGTTCGAAATTGCTGACGTGGATGCCAACGGTCTTATGTGACAGTCTAGTGTTAATGTAGACATTTTTTTACAATTTTTTTCTATTTTTTTCCCTTTCTTTTTGCCGGTAGCTGGCACAAGCCATGGATGACGAGGGTTAGCCTTGCCAAGCGTCACCTAAGGAGGGTTGGCCTCGCCCTCATCCAAGCGAGGCTTAGTAAGGCTGCCCAAGTCTAGGTGAGTGTCAACCTTGCTACCCTCGCCTAGACAAGGTCAACCCTCGCTCAAGCAAGGCCAGCCCTCACCAACCATGGCTTGTGTTGGCCACCAGCAAAATGAGGGGAAAGAAAAAGAGATGAAAGAAGAAGAAGAAGAAAGCGAAAGCAAAAAGAAGAAGAAAGTTATTAAAACTTATAAAAATTATAAAAAATGTTTCATGTCAACGCTAGCTATGTCACATAGGATTGTCCAGCGTCCATGTCAGTAATTTCTAGCTTAAATTGGTGGTACCAATGTGAAAATATTTAGGATTAAGTTGATTCAATTAGAATATTTATGATTGAATTGGTACTAATGCAAAATATTTAAGACTTCTTTTCGTACTTTGCCTCAAAAATAAATCATGTTATCATCCCTAGTTGGAGGATTCCACCAAATTATTTTATTGATAGGTGGCTTTCAAATATGGCCGTAGTTATATTTGTATTTAATTAAATTTTCGATATTCATAACTTATAACCTGTCAATTAACAGTATAGTTGAAGAAAATTTCCCGCAACAACAATAGAGGAAAATAGCGCTCGATTCCATCATCCTCATTGTGGATAGAGTCTCTTAAAAAAATTCTTGCTTGGACCACATCACTACTAATGGGGAATTGGCGTGATCTTGTACAATACAATAGACTGATTTGTTAAATAATAAAGTTAGACTATAGTCGTTATTTCTAGTAAAAATTTGTCTGTAGAACTTTGAAAATTGTCCCTACATTAAATCAAGGCGGAAAAAAAGGCCTTGACTATAAATTAACACTCTAATTTATTGTTGCTCACTTCCTCTTCACATTAGAGAACTTTCAGCATGACTTAATTTTATGGTATGCATAAACCTTCTTGTCCACGTTCATCTGGTAAAAATAAACCCCCCATTGGATGAGTAGGAATGGTCTTACGTTAATTTATGGTATGGATAAACCTTCTTGTCCACGTTCATCTGGTAAAAATAAACCACCCATTGGTGATAGTAATGGGGCCAAAGTTAATATGAGTGAACGGCATTGTGATTTGAAGATGTAATATGCCACATTCAAATGTAGCACTTCATCATTCAGTCTATCTCTTAGACATTAGCCATCACTTTTTTCATACATGCCGTTCACCCTCGCAGGTAACACGCGGCCTGAACACTGATCTTGAATGGACAAGGCTTCAACGCTTCAGCCATATTGACGCTTTTCAATTGGCAAGGTAACAAATCATTCAGTCACTATTATAAATTGTCGTGTTTCGTATTTGGACCAGGCTTCATCCGTATTAACATAATTCAATTGGAAAGAGGTAATAAGTACATCAAAAGTTAATCGGGATATGCTAATGTACTTTGGCATTTTGCCATGTGTGGAATAACTTATTTATTACTTGGATGAGGTAATTTCGTGATTATTTTACAACCATACAGAAATTCAGATTACTTTTACTGATGAGATACTGTGAAAGATGGTTATACGACTTCAAGTGATTGAATCATATTCAACATTTAACAAGTGCTTTCGCATGTTGGCAAATATATCCATAATTGAAATCTTTGTATTTCTGGCCAAAAACAATATCCTTTGTATCTAGGAGGGTACATTTACATATAGGCTAGTCAAACATGTGAGTTGGATCAGATTTTGGTCATGCTGAAAAGGGTCCAATCCAAATTGAACCATTAATATTAATCTATTTTTATGTAAAACAATTTTAGCATCCATACTTGACACAACCTGAGTTCATCGTTGTTAAATTGTTGCCTCTAAAGAATGAGCAACTCCATGCATCAGATTGCCGAGTCAGTAAGGGAGCTCAAAAGTTGGGTAAGGCACGGGGGCGTGAAGGTGGCAGTGAGATGAAAGGTGGTGGAACTTGTCCGGGTGACTAATAATGCCCTTGTTCTCGTGAATAGGTTTGCTTTAGTGTATACCAGACTTGGTGGCCAGAGTATAATTTTTAGCTTTCCATTTGTACCTCCTCTCTTTTTCCCATCATTTATATATATATGTTTTCAGACAGCAAATTATTTCCATTTGGTAGCATCGCAGCTTTGTTTTGGGATTCTGCTTGCCCTCTGATGCTTAATGACGAAATTTTGCTATATGCATTGGTAAATTGCTAATTCACCAAATTGTGGACGATATAAATCATGTAACTGATCTCCATTTCTTTGTGTCTACTGTGATGTTAAGTAGAAGGCCGGTGAGGCAACATATGATGTAAATTATCAGCCAAATAGATATTTCTGTCAAGTAATGATTATTACTCGGAAAAACTAGATTGTCTTATGATGTGTGTCGTGTCTTGTGATTTATAATGAAATCACAGGACTTGTAAAAATTCTGAAGAAGTGACACGAGGACAGGAGCTCTCGTTCGCTTTTGCTTTATCCAAGAGGTATTGCAAGAGCCATTCTTTACCACCGATCTGCTTTAAAAACTTGTAAAAGAGTCGACAGGTTTTCTGGATCTGCATCCAAAAGGTCTCGTGACTTTTTTGGATGTCAAAGAGTTGACAATTGAAGCAAACTCAGGACCCTAAGGCTGTCAAAATTGATAATCTATTGAGAGATGTGGAGACTTACGAGTTCAGCTCTTGGAATGGCCATTCAAGATGAGCAGCGGCTACACCATATTTAAGCGGTTCGTTGGTTTTTTTTTTTTTTTTTTTTTGGGGGGGGGGGGGGGGGGGGGGGAGGTTGGTTTTTGGGGTTGGGATGATTGATCCCAACCAGGGGAGGAGCTCGAGTCACAATCCGTGAAGAAAGAAGAGAGGAGCCAACATTGAAGAGGGATTGAGACGTGCTTTCTTAACTTTAATATTTTCATTAAGCGGGTTGCAAGTGACTTTGTAATAAACCCACAAAAACTCATTAATTTGGGCTTTTCTCTTTAAAATCCATTATGACTTAGCTTTTTAATTTGGATGATCCATTTATACCCCGCTTCGATAAATTTAAATGAAAATATAATTTTGTTACCCACTTTTACAGCCCAACTTACATCTTATTTTTCCTCCTCTGCATAGCATAATTAATTAAACCCAACTTTACCAAAAATGCCCTTACCCATCTATGCAACCAAACTGAACCCCCCCCCCTCCCCCCTCCCTTTCTCTAAGAATGCAAAGCAAAAAAGGTAAAATAAGAAAGAAACAGATTTGGGCTACTCCCATAACAGAAAAAAAAAATGAAGATTCTATTTTTTTGTGAAAAATTAATTATTTAAAAAATAATTTCTAAAAAATGATTTCTTGTTTTACTTGAAATAATTAGTCAATGAAAAATATTTTCATATCGACAAAAAATTATGTCTAAAATTTTTTGTGAAAGATGAATATATTTTTCTTTTGTTCAGTTTTAGAAAAATATTTTTGAAATCATTCCTGTTTTTCATGAAATAAACAGAGCTTAAATAACACTTTATGTATCAAGGATTTGGAATTTTGAGATGTAAATTTACTTTTTTAATACAGACATTTTGATTTTTTAAAATATTTAAGGGCAAGGACAACCCAATTGCCTAAAGCCTCATGAAAAACTTTATAAGCCCCATACATCAACTACGTCCAGACCTTTGACGTATGCACGTGATTCTGATCCAGAACAATTTGCACACAAAAATGAAATTCAAATGAATGACCTCCAGTTTTTAAATGGAATTTCCTTGGCGTCTAACTTATCGCATGCGAGCCAGGAGTTGCACATGCTTATTTTATAATGCATAAAATTATTTCTCTTTGAAACAACAATGAGATAACCACTTTGCCTATCCTAGATTTTACTAAATTAATTGATAAATTATAGACACGTGAATCCACGAATCACATACATTAACCCTGCGGACGAATCGAACCACGCCAGATGAAATGGACACGTCTATCTTTAGCAGAAAACCAATGGTTGCATGCCAGGTAGTATGAAACCCTCAAAAAGTTTCAAATTGCCTGAGGGTCCAGTCACTCGAGTTATTTCAATTGGACTCTCGATGATAAATCTAATCTGCCACCCCAAAATGCATGTGGTCCAAAAAATTAGGGTCAACTAGCAAAGGAGTGAATGTCCCGACCCCTCAATTTACTTTTTTTTTTTTGTTGAAATTAAAGACTTATGCAACATTCTCCCCATTTTGCATTCGTCAGCTCTCCATTGACACCAAATAAAGTGCAAAAAAATCGAAGTAGTTTGTATTTATACCGTACCAATATAATTGGAAGTGCTACGATCACCAGTCTAATCAAACTATACGAGGGTGTAATAACCCAATATAGTGCCCTCTAACATTTGGAGTGGACAAGTTTAAGATGCTAGACTTCTTAAGTTGCTCATTTAAACTCCACTTGTTTTAGGAAAAATGAATCATTTAAAAAGATATTTACCTAAAAACGATCACTTGAAATAATTAGCTAATAAAAAAATATCTTCATTCTCGACAACAATTTATGTTTGAACAGTTATGTGAACAATGAAAATATGTTTCGTTCATTTATTTTGTAAAAGATACAAACGATTATTTTTTTGAGAAAATATCTCCCATATTATTTATTTTTTTACAAAATAAGGGGAATCTTAATAAGGGGACATATCTAACCAGTCAGAAAACTGACATATTGCTTCTGCACGTGCTTTCGAAAAAGACTCCTCAACATATTTTTCTCAATTTGCCCATCTATTGCTTTCCTCTTTCATGCCTAAATGGAAATTCGAATGGAATAGACTGCACATAAAGCGACCACCCACGTCCCACATGGGGATGATGATGGACACCCATTTATCACACTTTTTGACTAAGTTCAATATGTGGGTATCCTTGTCGATAAGGGTGGGGAGAAGATAAAACAATCTCTCATTCACTCCATTTTTTGCTTTAGGAGCAAATAGAAGAAAGTATTTTTCGTACCAATAGTATTAAACGTATTGAAAAAGGTCTATTATGGCCTTGTTGACAGTTCAATTCTTTTTATCTTAAGGTAAAGATTGTTAAGCTGGAGATTTACCCTTTTTAAGTGGGTCGATTAACAAGGCTTTGACCATGTTTGGTAGAGTTGTTAGAATACACATATGAGTTGTCTTACAGAAGTCCCACATTAGAGAATTAGTGTTGTGTAGAATGGTTAATGTGTCCTAGTTGGGCCCTTGGTTTTTTCTTTTTTAAAGTAAAGGTGGGTCAAACTGGATTGTTGACAAGCTCGAATTTGGGCTCCCTCTCGGTGATGTCCTTGGAAGAAAGTATCAGGCTTCTACTAAATGCTCCCAACAATTGGTGTTGAAGCCAATGATTGATTGGTGGGCCCTAATCCACGCTAGTGTTTGGTAAATATCTCAAAAAATAAATCTCATGATCGATGCTAGTTTCTTTTAGGTAGAAATTGTCATCACGATTGGTCTGACGAGAAAAGACATGGACCGTTGATCTGGTGACACAAGATAGAGACCATGGCTGAGCCAATCTCAAGTTAGTAGTTGATGATAGTTGTCATGTATTGTTGCGGGTGCATTCCAATAATTTAGAGATTCAAGTTGAGATAAGTCAATGCAAAAGGATAATTGAATTAAGGGGGAGTAAACCTAAAATTGAGCTCACATGTGAGGGAGATTTTGTTTTAAGAAATCCTACATCGGAGAATTTGTGTGGTGTAAAGTGGCTACTATGTTAAAATTGGACCATAATTTATTGGTTTAAGTTTTTGAGTGAATATAGGTCCAACTAGATAGTTGATAGGCTCGGATTTGATTTTCCTCTTGTCGATCTTTTTAGAAGGGGACTTTTATCATGTGCTCCCAAAAATTTCAAAGTGATTGATTTCTATTTTCAAAGGATCATAGTAGGCATGCACCTTATACAAAGAAGAAAGCATTACCTAAAAATCTATTCACCTCTTATTCACTATTTATTCTGATTCTATCTGGTTTTCTTTTATATTTTCAGATAATAAACAAATCAATTCAAATCAAACAAATCAAACAAAGATAAGAATCATCAAAGCACTTCCAATCCATTCGAATTTGGCAATAAGTAAAATCGACAATTGTATCCAACGGCTTGTAAATAGGATTGGATGATTTTCCGTGTGGTCACAAATTGTATCTTAAGCATGAGATCAGACTGTTGACCATACACACGTGGATTACGAAATTTTCCCAATTTAAAGGACACCCCTAATTTTAAAAATATGCACATTAGATAATAATTATTCAAAAGAGGCGATGTAATAGATTGAAATTGATTTCGGATCAGAACATTACCTAATTTGAAGATTGTTTCTAAATTTGAATTGACAAGGATGGCTCGTGGATGGTGACCGGCAATGGTGGTACCCGGCTGATGGCGGGCCGCAGCAAAGGGTGGTATGGGCTTGGGGAGGTGAGGGAGCGACTCATAACGGGATGTTCCACGGCAAGGGTATGTCGATGATGGTGGTTGGTAGGGACTCAGAAAGGGCGGCTGCGAAAGTGAGTTCGTCGCCGAGTATGGTGGTGCATGACAGGGGGTGCTCGGCCAAAGCACCTGCAAATAGGAAACCAACAGGGAGGGTTGGTCAGCGCAAGGAAACAGAGCTGCATGTCATTTTCGATGTAGGGCTTGTCCGCGGATTAGAAGAGCAACACCGTCGTGGATCGATGTTGGTGTAGGCGTGGATTCCTGTTAAGGCTCGGCGGTGCAGATTAAGACTGCGGGATCGTTATGGTGGCTCGAGAAGGGCAGTGACGTCGCAAGGCAAGGCGAAATCTCCGCTGGAGCTCAAATTAGGCCAGACAAGGCCCCCTCTCCTTGTGATTTTCGGCTAGCCCTTCAATGGGCTGGCCGAATTTTGTCCCCTTGTGGCCTTAATGATCATAGGCTTGATCCCTCTTGGGGCCTATTCTTATTAAACTTTAACTTTAACGAGCTAAACCAACTCAATTAAAGTGACAAAAATCTGATTGATGGGCTAAAAATTTCGGCTGCCCCTTCCCATACGCTAGCCCAATTTTACCTCCAGTGCGGGCCAAGTCCGCATGGTTAATTTAGGCTCGATCAGCACTGTTGGCTCAATGCAAATGCAATTAGTGAATTAAACTACATGATGAATGCAACTTAAAATTATATGCTATGCAACTTAATATTATTAGTTTTTTTATGGGCTGAAGATTAGTCCTTAGTTTTTTATACAATTATTCTAAATGGTGAGCCAAAATTTTGGTGTCAACAAGGATATTAGAGGAGTAAATAGATATATTACATCTCAATTCAAAATATAAGTAAATGATACATTTTCGCAAATATAGAAACAACAATTACACGATTTTCTAGAGGGGGAAAAACATTTTTTAAATATCTCATACAATTTTCCATTTACATAAGTCAATATGATTAACTGCATAATTAGAGATGATTCTTATTATTGAATGGATAGCTAACTCTAATAAGATAAATTTTTGAGATCTTTATAATTGAAAAATAGATGTCATCAGGTATGTAAAATAAAATTAAGGATCCGTTACTTTAAATTTTAAATTATTCATCTATATGTTTAAATGAATCATTAGAGATCATTTAAATTTTCTGTAATGCCTTGATGGTCCTTACGATCTTCTCTAATCCTAGGTTAGTGGCAGCATATGAAAATTGATTTTTGAGTTTTTATAACAAAGGAGTAGCCTGCTGATTGGACCCAGAATTCTAGATATTTTACGAAAGATGAACTATCGAGGTGCGCGTGTGAAGGTGACTGGTCCATTTGCGAAAAAAACATAAATCTTGAGGGTTCGGTTATGTGTGGAGAAGGGTTAGCACTCCATGACGCTTTGAAATTTATTTCTCATTAATTTCCTGAAATAAGACCGTGAGTCTATTTTTGTTGAGACGTAATCAGGCAAATGGTTAGGATCACTTTATATTTATGAATGTGACGTGTCATGTGACCAATATGATGTCTCATGATGACGACATGGCAAAATATGATATGTATGCATATGCCCTTATATGATTTGTATGCATGTATAGATGGCTATATGCTTTGGTTGTCTATTTGATCAAACACATATGCATGTTTTGAAGATGAGGAAGCCATTCTATTACTAGGCTTGTTCGGGTGCCTAAACCATTCTTGAGGACCCACGTGATCCCTTTCAGCCTTATTTTTTATAATACAGGTCTAAAATATTTATTTAAAATATTTATGATCTGAAAGTAATTTTATTGGAAATTTGAGCATAGATTGGTAGAGAGATAAGCAATCAGGGTTCTAGGCTTGTTCATAGGGGGGATCGGGTAGGCTCTTGGAAAAACAAAATTGGGGTGACCATTATCGGTTTGGATCCTTAGCTTTTTTTTTTTTTACTCATTTTTAATTTGTTAAATGAGAGAGAGATTTGTTGGAGATGTGTATCTAACCTGGAAAGTCTAGGAAATCATACTTTAATCATCATGCCATAAATTTTTATATGCTATATCTTCCTAATTGTTTTATTCTATTGCGTTAGTTGATTTGATTGTAATCTCACCTTTTATAAAATCTGCACGTCTATCTTTATTTGACTCAGATCACATTTTTTTTATCTAATTGATTTATACCTTTTAAACATTGAATTGTCTCTTCTTGTCATTTTTTTTTTGAATCAATACATGTGGTGTGGCTAACACTCGTTTGACAAACTTGTGTGAACTTTTATTTTTATTTTGCCAAACTAATCACCTGTCCTCAAAGAACTTGACAAAATGTCAAAGGAGAACGCAAAATTCAAAACCATTCAATTTTACAAGAAGAATAGATATAATATTATATTAGGACTAATCAAAGCTAAGAAAGATCATATTAGATTGGGCCCAATATCCGGACAGACGCTTGACTCCGTTGACTCCAAAAAAATTAATAACTAAATAAAAACACAGATGAAAAGAACGCATCGACCCTAGACTCGCATTCAAACTTTTCAAACCACCGTGGCTATGCTTCCGATCTCCCAAAACCCTAATTACGTTTGGTCATCCGGATTTCTAATTAGGATAGGACTGGATAGGATATGATATAAAATCTTTGGATTTTTTTATATCATGTCCATTGTTTGGTGAATTGCAATATTAAAGTCGGATATGTCCACATCATGTACATTTTTTATATATATATAAACGACATATCATTGTAAATGAACCTAAATGTTCATAAACGGAGATGGTGAAAATCTCTCATAACACTATTTCTCAATTTATTTTTATTTTATTTTTCCTCTTTTTTTATATAATTTTATTTATTATTTCTTTTTCCCCTTTCATCATTCTTTAATAAAATTTTATCAAATAGTAAACTGTACTAACATACCTAAAATATAAAAATACCTAAAATATATAATAAATATAAATATTTAATTTATAGATTGAATGTTGATTATAATATAGAATTAAAGTTGAATATATAAATTAAAATAAGAATAATTAAAAATCATTTTTTATTTTTTTTTTTATTTTTAATTTCTTAAATTAGAATTCAAATATTACTTATATTGAAATATAATTTCAATTTTGATAATTTAATAAGTTTGTTATTTGAAAAAAATAACTTTCTTAAGGACATTAGAAATCCTATCTACATTTATCCCACCTCCCCGTGGGATATTTTTATCCTGTCTATATCCCCATTATATTCGACTTTATCTTATCTTGAGCGAGCACCAAACGTAAAATATGATAAATCATATCCTATCCCGAATTTTATCGCGACTGCTAAACACAGCTTAAACTCTGTCACTTTCACACCCCGACAATGGTTGTTCTTCGGATGTCCTGCCTCCTCTCAAGCCCCATGTCACGCCCTGATCCTCGAGCGCGCGCCCATCTCTCACCTGGTCGATTAAATAGCGACATCCCAAGATGCATCGCCGACCCATTCATTTTAATACGCATGCGGAAGCATATAGATAAATCCCCAGACAATAAAACAACGAGATAGAAAAGTAGGGCCACATTTTTCAAACTCGAAAAACCACAACCACACTTTTATACAATACAAACCATATGGAATATATTATAAAACAACTATTCAAGTTAGGTCCTACTCCAATAAATCAGAAACAAAGTTCACAAACAAGGGTGGGGTTTCAAAGGCCACTACGGGTCGTCACCCTCTTCATCCTCCTCTTGTTCCACTTCCTCATCCTCCACAATTTCACCCTCTTCCACACCCGCGTTGGAGTTTTCAACAGAATATTTTGGAGTTCTTGGGTCTTCAAGGTCAGAATCCACCACATCTACGACCGAGCCATCCTTAGGGTTTGCTGTACCCTTTCCAAAAGCAGCCTCCAAAACAAACAAAGGTACATCACCTTTCGGTACAGGGCCCTCCCTTCGTCCATCATGGTAATGGCGATACCATACCCTTTTGGGGTTTGCCCACATCAACCCAGATAGTGGATTTCACCAAAACATACTCAAGTCCTTCAGGGTGAGGGTGTATCGAAAAGTGATAACTTATCTCGGTGATCTCCTCAGGTATACCAAAATGCATGGGAGGGGGTGGAGGTGCTGCCATCTATGGACCTAAAATGTTATCCCACAATAGGGTGAGATGACGTCTCAGCGAGTTCTACCCCCTAAAATTCAATTAGGAAGCCACTACGCCCTAAGGGCTGCCTATACACAAACATGAGTCATAAGACTTACCTTGGCCTTAGTTTCTCCCTGCATTTCAACACAATTCATAAGTTCATCGAGTCACATCATCGAATCCAATCATTTACTCAGATCGACTCATCGATCAGTCGACCTAGTCAATTACATGTTGTTAGAGAAAACTCTTTTATTGTTTTGAAATTGACAAAACCTTTCTAAGTCTATGTCTGAAAATCTTAAGACTTTATCGTCAAAGTCTGAAGACCGCCAGATTTTAGTCTTAAAGTCTATCCTCACTGACAGTTCCAGATTGAAGAATAAAGACTTATCCAAATGCAAGATTATTATCCAGATGCAAGATTATCTTCAAGGATTCAATTCTTATGGTTACTAGAAGTCCTTATGGCTGGATTTAGTAATTACTTAATTGATCATTCTTATTAGAAACTACTCCAATATGAAAATCTTTGAAAGGCGAACAAACTTGGAAGATTTTACTTATGGAAACTTAAGATCCCGATTGTATGTGCGAACACGATTGTTAGGCTTTCATCACAAATCATGGAACGACTCGAGATCACCTTAATTGATTCTGTCCAATGGGTAGATTGGAAGAATTTCTTTGGAAAGTGCCAACGGTCGAGAAGGCATGAGGGAGTATTTAAGAATTGACTCTTTAGTTGTTCGAGGTGTGCGTGAAAGAAGAATTCCAAAGTCTGAAACTTTCTAGTCTCTCACGTTCTCATTCATCGAGCTAAACTTTGTATACAAAAGAGAGAAATTCTTAGTGAGATCGTGTGAGAGTTCGGTAGAGACTCGTCACTGTGATAGTTGAAGATCACAAGCTGTAACATCTCTTTTGATTCATAGTGGAATCCAGCCAACAGGCTGTCAGCGTGGAGAGTGGACGTAGGTTGATCTAAGCCGAACCACTATAAATCTTGTGTTTCAATTCTCTTACCTTGAACTCCTTACTTTAATTCATAGTTTTGTATAACTGCTTGTAGTCATTTACATCCTCAGTTTATTATCTTCTAAAGGCGACTGATTCTTTAACTCTTGCGAAAATTTCTTTTAACACCTATTCACCCCCCTCTAGGTGTTCTTACTAGCCCTTTCAATTGATATAAGAGCTTGTGTGCTCATTTTATTGAAGTGTTTTTACTTCTGAGTTAAAGATTTATGGTTAGTATTTTTGCTCCAGATTTGGTAGAAGGCCAGAGCAACACCAGACCTCCTTACTTTGATGGAAATGAATACAATGTATGGAAAAATAAGATGAATCATTCTTAAGATCGAAAGATCCCCTGGAATGGGATGTGGTAGAAAAATGAATTATTCCCAAAGGTACATCAACCTCAGAAAGATTAAAGGAAGTTACAGATGTTAGCGAGATGATACAAGCAGACATAACCAAGAGACAGGCTCTTGATGCTAAAGCTATCTACTCCTTATATTGTGCTTTATCTCTACTGAGTATAACAGAATTTCATCTTGTGAAACACCAAAAGAAGTCTGGGACAGGTTGCATGTCACTTATGAAGGAACTGATCGAGTTAAATAACAAAAATCAACATACTACTCGAACAGTATGAAGCCTTCAAGATGAAGCCAGGAGAATCCATTACTGACATGTTCAGTCGTTTCACAGAGATTGTAAATGGTCTAGCATATCATGGACAACCAATCTCAAGGCAGATGAAAGTCAATAAATTGCTGCGAGGACCGTCCAAAGACTGGAATCACATCAAAAATTCAATAAGAGAAACACAGAGGATCATGCCTTTGTCTGTAGACGAATTAGTTGGCACACTTCAATCATATGAAGTGGAGCAAATTAATGAAGAAGAAGATCCTAAAGGTAAGAAGTCGATTGCTTTAAAATCTAATGATGATTCTGATGACATAGATTCAGAAGACGACTTGGAAGATGAAGAACTTGCCCTCATTAAAAGGAAGTTCAGGAAGTTGAATAGGAAGGGAAGAAGGTTTAACTAGAAGAAGCAGAGCACTTAGAGATTTCAGAAGAAATCAAATGAAGATAATGAGACAAACAAAGAAGTGATTTGCTTTGAATGCAAAAAAAGGGGCATATCAGACCCAACTGCCCTTTTTTGAAGAAAAAGAAGGGAAATACAGAAAAATTCAAGAAGGCTCTCAAAGCAGAGACATTGAGCGATACTAAATGCAAAGAAAGTGAAGATGAATATGCCAACATATGTCTAATGGCAAATTCAGAATAAGACTCAGACTCAAAAACAGATTCAGATGAGGAACTCGAGATTAGTAATTTTAAAATTCATGCTAAAGTTTCAAAGTATATAAATGAACTCTGTCTCAATCTCAAAACATCTTTTAAGAGGATTTCCGACCTTAAGAGGGAGAATTCTAAACTGAAGCAATAGGAAAATTCTTGGAAAGAGAAGTTTGGAAATCTAAATAAAAGTTTTGATGATTTAAAAGAAAATGCAGATTCTCTTTCAAGGGAAAATACGTTTTTGAAAGAGGATATCTCAAATATTACAAAAAGGTTTTCAATAGGATCTGAGAAGTTGGAAAATATTATTTCGGTACAAAGACCTTATTTCAACAGAATTGGTTTAGGTATGACATTAGAAACTATTCATTTAATTGATTTTCCAAAAGTAAAGGAAAGAATCAAACAAAGACCTACAAAAACACTTTACAAAAATCATTTTCAAAGATTTTTTGTAAAACCCGTTGGCCGAAGTGCTCTCAAATGTTTAAAGTGTAATAGCTCAGAACATTTTGAGAAAGATTGTCCTAAAGTTTGGAGACTTGTTAAGAAGGATTGGGCAGAGACTGCGTTTAAAACTAACTCTTCTGGACCCAAGAAAATTTGGGTACAAAAGAAAGTTTGAGTTCTTTTTGTAATTATAGGTCACTATCAAGAAAAATATCAAGTGGTATTTGGATAGTGGCTGTTCAAGACACATGATTGGAGATTCAAGTTGCTCATTAAACTTGTGCAAATAAATGGTTGAAAAGTTTCCTTTGGTGGAAACAACAAAGGAAGAATTGTTGGATGTGGAACTGTGAAAATTGGAAGTCTCACAATCAACAATGTCTCCTTGGTAGAAGGTTTGAATTATAATCTACTTAGCATTAGTCAACTATGCAACACTGGATTCAAAATCAATTTCCAAGAAGGAATTTGTTTAGGAACTAGTGAAGATTTTTCTCAATCTTTCACCAGACGAAGACATGGGAATATTTATCTTCTGGATATAAAACCAGAAAGCTTTTAGTGTCTAATATCCATTCAAGATGAAGAAAATCTTTGGCATCGAAAGCTTGGCCATGTCAATATGAAACATATTGCCAAGATCTCTTCTAAGAAACTCATTCGAGGACTTCCTAGTCTAACTTATCAAAAGTCTGATCTATGTACACCATGTGTTTTGGGAAAACAGGTTAAAAGTTCTTTTAGGCCTATAAATCGAGTATCTACTAATCGTGTTTTGCAGCTTCTGCATATGGATCTCTTCGGACCAACCAGAACTCAAAGCATTGGTGAAAAGAGATACTGCTTAGTAATCGTGGATGATTATTCTCGATTTACTTGGGTTTACTTCCTGGCAAGTAAGTCTGAAACATTTTCTCACTTTTCAAAGTTTGCCAAGAAAATTCAAAATAAGAAAGGTTATGTCAATTCAAGTATACTGAAAAACCATGGAGGTGAGTTTGAAAATCAAGATTTTGTAAACTTCTGTGATAAATTTGGTTTACAACATGTTTTCTCTTCTCCATATACTCCAGAACAAAATGGAGTTGTGGAAAGAAAGAATAGATTCTTGCAGGAGATGGCAAGAACCCTTTTAATTGAGAGTAATATTTCATCTTGTTTTTGGGCTGAAGCAGTTTCTACAGCTTGTTATATCATTAACAGAGTATTTTTTAGGCCTATTTTAGAGAAAACTCATTATGAAGTATTTAAAGGTAAGAAGCCAAATTTTTTTTTTATGTATTTGTTTGTAAGTGTTTCGTGTTAAAAAATGCAAATGATCGAACTGGTAAGTTTGAGGAAAAATCAGACGAATGAATTTTCCTTGGATACTCAACTTCAAGCAAAGCCTACAGAGTATTCAACAAAAAGACTCAATCTATGAAAGAATCTATGAATGTTAAGTTTCAAGACTCAACGCAAACTCAAGTGGACCAGACTCAACTTGAAGAGCCTGAACCTGCTCTAGACATTATAAAGTCTACTTCCCCTGAAATGGTTCAGACTTCTGAAGTTCAACAACAAGAAGAACTTAAAGAATCAAGTGAAGTAGAAGATCAACATACATTTAGATCTACCAGTAACTGGAAGCATAAGTCTAGTCATCCCAAAGAACTCATCATCGGCAACATTGATGAAGGGATTCGCACTAGATCCAAAAGGCAATAAGAGTCTAGTGCTCTAGCACTCATTTCTAAGATAGAACCCAAAAGTATAAAAGAAGCCTTAGCCGACGAAAGCTGTATTGAAGATATGTAAGAAGAGCTTAGACAATTCAGTATCAACGATGTTTGGGAGCTAATTCCTAAACCAAAAGGTAAATCTATTATTGTAGCTAATGGGTTTTCCAGAACAAAATGAACGAGAAAGGAAAAGTAGTCAGAAACAAAGCAAGACTCATGGCCAAATGATATACACAAGAAGAAGGGATAGACTATGATGAGACATATGCACCAGTAGCGAGGTTAGAAACAATTAGATTATTACTTGGTTTTGATTGCTATAAAAATTTCAAGTTATTTCAAATGGACGTCAAAAGTGCATTCCTAAATGGATTTATCCAAGAAGAAGTCTCTGTGGAACAACCACTTGGATTTGAAGATCCAAAAAGACCAGACTCAGTTTTCAGACTGCAAAAGGCTCTTTATGGTTTAAAGCAAGCACCTCGAGCTTGGTATGACAGGTTAAGTAAATTTCTAATTCAAAATGGTTTTGTTAAAGGAAATGGGGATACTACATTGTTTATTAAAAATGAAGGTAAATATTTTCTACTCGTTCAAATTTATGTTGATGACATTATCTTTGGATCATCTAATGATAATTTGTGCAAGAAATTTTCTAAGTCTATGCAGGATAAATTTGAGATGAGCATGATGGGTGAATTATCTTTCTTTCTCGGATTACAAGTAAAACAATCGAAGGAATGAATTTTCATTCACCAAGAAAAATATGCAAAAGATCTCATCAAGAAGTTTGGATTGGAAAAATTGCAAAAAGACTGATATACCAATGTCAAGCTTTTCAAAGCTGGACAAAGACGAAGGAGGAAAGTAAGTTGACCAGAATCTCTATAGGAGTATTATTGGTTCACTTCTTTATCTTACTGCTTCTAGACCTGACAATTTGTTTAGTGTTTGCATTTGCACCAGATTTCAATCAGATCCCAAAGAATCTCATCTAAGCACTGCAAAACGCATTATCAAATACGTTGCAACTACTTCAAAGTTAGGTCTGTGGTATCCAAAAGAGGGAGACTTTATTTTCCTTGGATATTCAGATGCAGATTTAGCAGGTTGCAAAGTCGATAGAAAGAGTACTTTTGGTACTTGTCAATTGCTAGGTAATAGGACAGTATTTTGGTTCTCAAGGAAACAAAGTACTGTAGCTCTTTCAACAATAGAAGCGGAGTATGTGGCTCTTGGAAGCTGTTGTTCTCAAATCTTATGGATAAAGCAACAGCTGAGAGACTTTGGAATTGAAGACTCATGCACCGAGATCAAATGCGACAATACCAATGCAATCAATCTCACAAAAAATCCAATTCTTCACTCAAGAGCAAAGCGCATAGAAATTCGACATCATTTCATTAGAGATCATGTTCAGAATGGAGAAGTCATGATTCAGTTCATCGACTCAAAGAACCAGCTAGTAGATATATTTACAAAGCCACTGGATAAAAGCTTATTTGAGTCTATTCAAACCAGACTGAACATTGTATCTTTTACCGGTTAAAGTCTGAAGGTGCTCAGACTTAGTTCAGTAAGTTAATTCTTTCTAAATATATGCGATTTTGTTTTTGCATAGAATTTTGAAAAGGTATGTTTAATTTTTTAATCGCTACCTGCCTATTTCATTTTTAGAATTTAATTCCTGAATTTTTGGCAGTATCTCTCATTTTCAAAAATGGTAGTTATTCATTGTTTGAAAAGATACTTTTTACTTTTTCCTTATAACGTTTCGTATACCCTGTTTCACTTGCTTTATATACCGTCAAAACTCGTTTTCTCCATTTACGTCTCTTTGAAACCCTAGAATACCGTGATCTTACTCTCTCTCATTTTCTCTTGAGTTCGATCCAAAAAGTTTTCACTTTTTCCAAAGAGCGAGTTCAAAGAAATCCTCCTAGACTGTGACAATGTCTTCCCAAAGGAAATCTTCTAGAATTGCAAGCCGGGGACCACAGCATATGCGTGAGGGACCTACGCATTTTGATTTGACCAAGGAATAAGACTCTCCACAACAATAGCAACAATAACGATAACATTCTCAACAGCGTCAACAAGCAGCACAAGATCCTCCTCCACAGCAAGAGCGGGAAGAAATTATTGAAGACGTTGAACCTGGAAGGACTGAAAAACCCCAATTTATTTTTAGACTGTACTCTAACTTGAAAAGGGGTGGTTCTGCAATCAATCTGATCGATGAGTTCTTGAAAGCACATGGTTACAAGAATGAGACCTATTTCTTGAACACTATGGAAAAGATAGGCGTTGCGTCTCAAGGTTTGGCGGAATGGACGTTTGAAAATTTTCCTAGTGATCCGAGATATGGTCAGCCTGATGAGAAGGATGACAATGAAAGAATGTTCACTCATTTTCAACCTAGGATGGGTGTTGCTGCCAAGGTTCGTGGTGAGGGGACGAATTTATTTCGTTCTAAGGACCATAGAAAGACTTACTCGAACTTGTTGAAAGAGGGGTTATGAATCCTAGAAGGGTGGATTTTGACTTTTTTGATTCTTAAAAGATACATCTGAGGGAGAAGCTTGGATTGCTTCAACTTGAACGTTTTTGCACCGAGACAACTGTTGCCTACCCCGAACTTACTGCCTATTTTTATTCAAATCTATCCTTTTTTGATGCGAATAAATTTAGCTTTATTGTTAGGGACAAAGAGTTTGTAGTTGATGTGGACACTTTGGCTAATATAATTGGTGTGGAAAGAGGAAGATTCCAACCAATTGGTATGTCTTATGCCCATCCTATCTTGTCCATTGTTCGAGACAAACTGGTTGAAGGCAAAATTTCTTATTCTAAAATGAATGCCTCCAACATTCTTCTTCATTAGGTGGTAATCAATTGCATCAGGCCAAAGGCTACCTCAAAAACGGATGTCTCTCGTTCCGAAGTGAAGTTAATGTATGCGATCAACACTGGTCGTAAGTTCTCTCTTCCTCACACTATCCTTATGCATATGTATAGGACTGTTGTGAAAGACAATGGACAACTCCCTTATTCGGCGCTTATCTCACAACTCTTCAAGCATTTCAAGATCAATCTTCCTGCTCATCTTTGTATTCGAACCATTGTTCCAAGAAGAGACTGAAGGAGTTGAACAAGCTGTTGGAACGCTTTAAGGAGAAGTCCCCTGTGAAAGCAAAGCAAGACTCTACTGCAAGGAAAAGGAAAGGCAAGGAGCCCATGACAGAACCAGTGAAGAAAAGAAGATCTCTTATCTTGGAAGATGAAGAAGAAGATGAAGATGATCTCACTATTTTAGCTTTTGCCTTGTGAAATCACAGAGTTTTGTGAGTTTTAATGCGATAGAGAATAGAGCAAGAGAAGGAATAGAGAAGAGAGACGAGGAAAGAGAAGAAAGGAGAACAGAGGAAGAAGAAGGAAGAGAAAGAGAAGAACAAGAAAGAAGAAGAAGGGAGTCGCGATGACTCTTTTGAACCAACACTGGCTGTATCCTTGTCCGATGATTCAGAAAAGACAAGGAGTGGAAAGATTGGAGAACTACATCGCTACAGTGCTGAAGCAGAACATGAAAAAGAACATATCTCCACCTGAAGGTACAAAGACAGGGGGAGAAGGTGAAAAACAATGTACTTCTTCACCCATCTTTACTAGTGATGTTAGTAGATCTCCACCAGACCCAGAGGAGGTCTATGCCTCTCAATTCCTTGAAGTAGATCTCGAGGCATCTACTCCTAGACCTGGTGATAGAACAACTGATGTTCCCCCTCACTTTCAAGCTCCTGGAACTGATTCGGCTAGACCCAGTATTGCAATAGATCATTCAGCAGACTTTCAAAAGGTGCTAGAACTTCTTTTAGAGTTAAAGGGATAGTAATATGCCTTTGAGTTTGAAATGAAGCACATGATGACTGTTTTCAAGACATCTACAGACTCTCTACAATAACAGATTCAATCCCTGAAGCTTCAACTGCAAGAACATGCAAAGGGTGAGGATATTCAACAAATTAAGGAGTCTTTGAAGAAGCTTGAGGACACTGTCAAGTCGATGGGGGATTTCCAGCTCGTTCGTATTCCCAAGCAGCCCTGATCTTATCCAACCTTTATTAATTTTTTTTAAATCGTTTTTCCTCCACTTTTTGCTGATGACAAAAAAGGGGAGAGTATGCTTATTTGCAGATTTGTTTAACTATTTTGGTTTTGACTGAGACTGACTTTTAATGACTATTTAGTTTGGACATTTGACTTTGGATATTGTTAATCTTTTGATGCTTACAGTACAGTGACTAAGTTTGCGATATTGCGATATTGATTATGACTGGATTGTTATGGATTAACATGTGTTCTGTGGTTGTAGAATTAAGTTTTCCAGGTCCTAATCAACTTATTTTTATAAGATATCATGTATTGCATAAGTGTTGTTTTGCAAGTCAAAGGTTTTTAAATCTGTGGGAAAGTTTTCTCATCATAAAAAAGGAGGAAATTGTTAGAGAAAATTCATTTACTATTTTGAAGTTGACAAAACCTTTCTAAGTCTGAAGACCGCCAGATTTTAGTCTCAAAGTCTATCCTCACTGACAGTTCCAGACTGAAGAATGAAGACTTATCCAAATACAGGATTATTCTCCAGATGCAAGATTATCTTCAAGGATTCAATTCGTATGGTTACTGGAAGTCCTTATGGCTGGATTTAGTAATTACTTGATTGATCATTCTTATTGGAAACTACTCCAATATGAAGATCTTTGAAAAGCGAACAAACTTGGAAGGTTTTACTTATTGAAACTTAAGATCCTGATTGTATGGGCGAACAGGATTGTTGGGCTTTCATCACAAATCATCTAACGACTCGAGATCACTTCAATTGATTCTGTCCAACGGAGAATTCATTTGGAAAGTGCCAACGGTCGAAAAGGCATGAAGGAATATTTAAGGATTGACTCTTTAGTTGTTCGAGGGTGTGCGTGAAAGAAGAATTCGAAAGTCTGAAGCTTTCTAGTCTCTCGCTTTCTCATTCATCGAGCTAAACTTTGTATACAAAAGAGAGAAACTCTTAGTTAGAATGTGTGAGAGTTCGGTAGAGACTCATCACTGTGATAGTCGAAGATCACAAGCTATAACATCTCTTTCGATTCATAGTGGAATCTAGCCAACAAGCTGTCAGCGTGGAGAGTGGACATAGGCTTGATCAAAGTCGAACCACTATAAACCTTGTGTTTCAATTCTCTTACCCTGAACTCTTTACTTTAATTCGTAGTTTTATATAACTGCTTGTAGTCGTTTACATCCTCAATCTATTATCTTCTAAAGACGACTTGATTCTTTAAGTCTTGCGAAAATTTCTTTTAGGGTGGGTGCCACCTATTTTTGGTGACTTGTTCCTCAATAATGAGTCAAGTACCTACGTGGCCCAACAAAAAGAAGACAAACAAGTCTCCAAATGATTACACTAGGCCATTAGATCTCCACCGCATATGCCTAGCTGTCCACTCGAAGATTTGATAATGATGGCTTAAGATTCGCCTTGAAGAAGAAGTTGGTGAGTCATAAGCATAGGTATCCATGAAAGATATGGTCATCATTACCATAAGAATCTCCTTGGAGAACAAGTAGGCCATATCATGATGGTATTGTTTCAGTGGTCCAATGAAAAGAAAACAAATAAGCCTCCAACCATTATATTAGGCCATTAGGTGTGCCACCTTTCGAAATAGGCATGACACCTTGCAACTTAGGCTTGCCATCTTAATTTCATAACCGTGCCACTACAAGAAATATGATTAGGCCATTTGGATGAGTAATGATGAGGTTGGTACCTATAAATAGGAGGAACCCCAATTCATTTCCTTCATTGGAACCATTTTGCCATTCACACACCATTCTCTCATTTCTTTCCTTTCTCTCGACCTTGCACCACTGCCCCTCATCAAGTTACTCTCTGTAGGATTATTGAGGTTTATCCAGGTAAGTAAGATCCATATTTTTCCACAAGGGTGGTAGTCTTCATTATTGAGTCTAGTTAGGTGCTCACCCTTTAAGCCGTAGGTAGGATGTTAGATTTTTTATATGGTTTTGCTAATGATTGTGTTTCAACATGTGCTTGAGTCATTCATGCCCAAAATGAAGCCGATGTTCATTTGAGTTGAGTTCAACATGAGGCAAGGTCACCCAAGGCCATGAGCCAAGGTCGCCCAAGGCCACAAGGCCTTGGATCAACATTAAAGCGTGCTTATTCCAAGTATTGTTCAATGCAGGGACCGCCCAAGGCTGTGAGGTCTAGGAATGGCATTGAGGCATGTCGGTTCTAAGTCTTGATCGGCATCAGGATCGACCAAGCCCACGAGGTCTTGGTGAGGTATGAAAGCGTGACGATTCTAAGTCTCAATCAGTGCAGGGACTTTGTACTTGGCGATTGAATCAAGCCACGAACTAAGGGTCATTCATGGCATGAAGTATGTTCACGCTGGGTCGATGCCAAGGTTTGTTGAGCTTAGGATCTTCATTAAAGCGAAGTGTATCCAAGCCTCAAGGTTCTAGATCCGCATTGAGGTGTGCCATTTATGAGCCTTGTTCGGTGTAAGGATCGACGTTAAGTGATTAGTTCAAGTCACGGACAAAGGTTTATTCTTGACATGTTTATCAGTGTAGTGCGTGAACTCATGGCACATACAAATGGATGATCATGCCTTCAGGCCATATATGTGTCGACTAAGAGAAAATATAAAAACCGGCTTATATGATGTATATATATGTGCACTTAAAGAGTAAAAAGCGCCACCGCCACACAGCATTGGCGACGATGTCTCGTTTATTCAACGGAATGCCTTGATGAGCCAAGATGCCCGAGTTGAGCCAAGATACTTGGGTCTTGAACCTAGAAGCCTTAGGAAGCTAGCCACGAGAAGCCTCAGTCGAGCCAAGATGTCTTCATCAAGCTAAGAAGTCTAGCAAGAAGCTGGAAGCTTTGGTCGAGCCAAGAGGGCTTGATCGAGCTAGGATGACGGTAAATGAATTTGTATGGGTGCCAGTTATGCATACGCATGATATGTTGATGTGTACATTGTTAAGCTGAAGATATCTTGCATTGACATCATGTGTTGAGTCAAGGCATAACAAGTAATTTGCTATTGATATGTCATCAACATTGTTTGCAAGTATTGTACTTGTTTGGCTTTGATGATGACATACTTTCCTAATAAAGAACTAGGAATTTTACTTATTGAGTTCCCAATACTCACTCCCTCATCTATCAGTCTTTTAGGCATGGAAATCTTAGGTGAGTATTAGGAGCTCCAGTCATCTTAGAAGAGATAGGAATTTCCCCTGGCCTATATGGAAACTTGTAGTGTGATGTAAAAGGGAAAGAGAGTACGTAGAGAAAGGGCTTGTAAAAGTACTATTATAATATAAACTAGTGTTCATGTATGTCCTAGTCTTCCAGTGATTGTTTGTTCGAGGAGTTATTTATTTATGTTTCCGCATGTGCATGATAATATGATAAAAAGAATCGGGATGGTGACAATCTTGTCACGTTGCAGAAATAACCCCTGCCACTCACGACCCTAGACATGGGGGTGAAGGGTTCTACCCCTATTTATAGGACTTCCTCCAAGAATCATTTTAACGAGGCATTAGATACTATGGCTTAGGTGGAAAGTGCAAGGGCAAGTTGACAAACTTCTCATTGGTCCACCTAACATGTTGTCATGCCCTGAACCCCGAGCGCGTGCCCATCCCTCTTTGGTCGATAATATTTTGCTTCCTAGGACGAGTCGCCGACCCTTTTTGTTTTATTGCACACGTGGAAGCGAAAATAATCCCCTAACAGTAATCATCTTGGGATAGAAAAACAGGACAACAATTTCACAAACAAACATGCTTTTATAAACCAGCTAAGTTATTTACAAAGGTCGTCAACTAAAAGTCTACAAAAGACGGTTCTCCAAAAAGAAGCTGATCTAACTAACTTTACTTCTTAGATCACCTCCTCTCGGCTCTAGATCCACCACTCTACGATCCTAAAAAATTGAGCCCATGATGGGGTGAGATATAAATCTCAGCGAGTTCATGCTCTACCTCGATTAGGAGGGAAATACGCCTAGAGGCGCCCTAATTACACAATCATACATTTAGCACAGAGGACTCACCTCGCCTCAGATGCACTCTGCAGGTCAGCACAATTCTATACAATATGCATAAAATCGATGCACACAAAAATTGAAATGCCTTACTCAACTCAATAAATCACAAGGGTCCCGATTATAAGGCCAAACCGTTATGACACGTCCTATACCATGCCACACAGTTTTGTCTCATAATCAGGCGCATCAAACTTAGACAATCATGCGTTCCAATTGTTAATTAAGCCACTCAAGGTACTGCCGACTTCCATGTTCGGTAGTCTACTAGCGTAGCCAGGCATCGTCTCTTCCCCATAGAGCATGGTTACGTCACACTGACGGCTATCCCGAAGGAGCTTAGGTTCAGAATCTATTGCAACCCGCTACCATAATGCATGGGTAACCCGAAAGTGGGATTTAGTAACGTCCGGCTTAAACGCTAGAACAGTTTCTCTTTAACCAACACACGATCAATCAATTTTAGCCTAGAACACCATGCATTGCATTCAAATGCCTCCATTAAAATGGTGATCTTGGCTTGTTTTCTCCGTATTGAAGACATCCCGAAAATAGTCATGTGTGGGTACATGATCAATTCGAATCAGAAAACTGATACCTTTCTTTTTCAAACCCCACCATTTGATATAGTACTTAAAATTCATTTTCGGTGTTAAAACCTGACATCTAGGATTTTCTAAATAAATATTGAAAATTCACAATTTTTTTTTCGAATTAACTACCAAAAATCCAATCAGCACTCAATTGCATGAATAAACACTCGATTGCAAAAATTAACCACACCATTGCAATCAGCACAAAATTCTAGTCATCGACTATCCCGGTCTAATTTCCGGAAAATATTAAATAATTAAATAATTTCTAAAATTAATTAAATAAATACATTAAATATTAAAAATGCTAACTTAAGCTAAATAATTCTAATCTAACCACCTATTGAGCTAATTAAATTATTCTAAACGTCCTAGCTAAATAACAACATACTAACCTAATTAACTAAAATCTCTAACCACCTAATAAAATAATCTAACTAACCTAAATTAACTAACTAAACTAATAATTAAACTAATTACACTTAAATAAATTAAACACTCCTTAAACGTCATTAGCCTATTAAGAGTTTAGTACATAAACTCACTGGTTTATTGCGGAAACCAATTCACCGCAACAAAGGCGTGACGGCGGCCGAAACTTGAATTTTCGACGGCGTCGACGAACACTCGGACCGAGCCAAAAAAAACTTGCAAGCCCACAGCAAAAAGCTGGGCTTGGGCCTGCTTCTTGGACTTCAAGTGAGCTGGACTGAGGTGTGTGCTGGAAATGGGCCGAGCTGAATTCGTATGGGCTGAAGACACGAGCTGAAATATACTGGGCTGATCAAGATGAATTCCTGGGCTGCTGAATTGAATTCGTGGGCTTTGCTAGGCCCATGAGACTGAAGCTTCGGTGGCTGGGTTGCAGCAGATTTGGGCCGAAGACACGTTGCTGGAGAAGACCACGCGGAATGGAGCTGTTTCGGGCAAGGAAATGGCAGACGGCGTTGCTCGAGCGTGGAGAGACACGTGAACGAAGCTGGAAGACTGTGGGATTTCTAGGTCAACGAAAGGCTTCTGCTGGCTTGATTGTTGACCAAGCATGGGATGCGAACGTGCTGGCGACGCAACTCTATGGATAGAAGAATCAGTGGCTTCGTTGGGCTTGGTTCGTGGAGATGGGCTGCAGGGAAATCCGGTTCGATGGAGAAGACGTGGAGAAGCACGAGCACGAGCTGCAGACGTGAAGACCGAAGCTGCTGGTGTCTTCGATGGATTTCTTCGGTGGGTTGTGGCTTCAAGGAGTCAACGCAACAATTTTGCTTGAAGAACTTTGACCCATGGAGGCTGGACGTTGGACAAATGGCAGCAAGGAGGGAGGTTCGATGGATGAAGATGCAGAGGAAAATGAGAACAGACGCAAGCGGGTAGTGGAATTTGGGGCGTGCGGATGAGCTAAGGCTTCAAAAGGAAATGAAGAAAGTGACGCACGGCAATTGGCAAATCTTGCCAAAGAAGCTGCGGTGAAGGAAGAAAATTCAGCCCACCTTAGCCATCCAATTAAATGCAATGTCCCCCCCCCTTTAATACTTTCTTGAAGTAATTTCCCACAATTAACCAAATTGAAGCCAAAATTTCCATAAATGTTTCAATTTAATGTCCAAAATACAGCCCCAAGTTTAATTTCAAATTTCACTCAAATACTCTTCAATTTCTTCACCAAATCTCCAAATTGAGGTCCAATTTCGTTGAAGAAAAATTCCGTATAATTTTCTATAAATCCTTGACACTCAAAGGCTCGGCTTGGAAGTCCAAATTTCATTTAATTTGGCCCATCCAAATTTCCGCTATTTTTCCGCGACGTCCATATCGATTTTCCATAAAAATCCCGGAATCTCCGAAAATTCTTCGGAGGATGAGTCGACGTTCCTAAAAGGATTTGTGACATGACAGAACTTTCAATTTTTGAAATCGGGTTCAAATTCGCGGTTAATTTCAATCCGATGCGATTTTGGCGTGACCTAGTCTACCGGGTAGCTTTTAGGAATTTTTGGTGCAATTGACCCGTGATCGATTTATCTCGAGTCACAATGTACATCTTCGACATATTTGCTACTCTTGGTTGTCGTGAAAATCTCGAGGTTTCAATTACCAACACAGGGTACCCAAAACGATAGAAAATCAATTTAGTGCCGATCGATGAGAATTTTGCAATCAAGTGGAATCACCCACAATTTGATCATACATCTCAGTCGAATCGACCTATCTCTGATATCTGATCGATTTTGACAATGCCGTAATGACCTTGCAAATCGACATGGTCGAGCAGTCGATTCCTAATCGAATTCTCAAATTTATTCCGTTAAAATTCCTTAATGGCTTCCCTAGATAATCTATTTATCTCATGAGTGATCAGTTAAGAGAATAGCACTATGGGCGTGTCGACGAAAGGCCTGATTTATTTAATCAAAACTGAAATATGAAAATTCAGGTTGTCATGCATGTAATGATGACCGACAATTATTGAATGGTCACTCCTTATCCTCCCCCCTCCCAATTGGCGTCCAAGGCCTTTTAATGGGTCTCCATTATTGGTCTCATGACTGCTGGTCGTCCTTGGTAATCCTTGCACAAAGTCCATTGTTATATGCTCCCATTTCCATTCTGGTATGTCTAACGGTCTCAAGAGTCCTGCGGGTTTGTGATGTTCCGCTTTTACTTGTTGACACGTCAAACATTGAGAAACGTACTTAGCCGTATCTGCTTTCATACCATTCCACCAAAATTGCTGACGTAAATTTCTGTACATCTTTGTACAACCTGGATGAACACTGTAATTACTCCTATGTGCCTCCGACAAAATTTCCTTCTTTACTTCTTCATTGTCGGGAACACAAAGTCGTCCTTGACATCTTACCACCCCATCTTCAGAAACTTGAAAGTCTGATCTTTTTCCTAAAGATACTGCATCTTTCACTTTCATAATTCCCGGGTCAGATTCTTGTAATGTCTTAACTTTTTGAATAATTTCAGGTTCAATTCTTAATGCACTAAGCATACCAGTAAGACAATCCATTTCCAATTTAAACTCTGAGTCCGCTACGGACTCTAACAAGCTCCATTCCGCCATTCTTAAACTAGCCATCTCCATAGCTGACTTACGACTAAGAATACCAACCTAGGCCAAAATCACTAAATTAAATACCGATACGGACTCGGAAAATTCCCGAACCCTTCTAGATAAATAATACCATTTATCTAGGCCTTAGCTAAACCATTCTAACCACCTAACATGCTCAATTAAATAATTAAATTTCTAATTTAATCTAACTAACCACCTAATTCTTAATTAAATTAAACTAAACACCCCTTAGACGTCATTAGCCTACTAAGAAGAGTTTAGTGCATAGACTCACCGGTTAATTGTGGAAACCGGTTCACCGCGACGACAACGCGACAGCGGCCGAAATCTGAATTTTCGGCGGAGTCGACGGACACTCAGACCGGGCCCAAAAGCCTTGCAAGCCCACAGCAAATGCTGGGCTTAACTTCGGGCTTGGGCTTGGCAATGGGCTGCTTCTAGGTTGGGCTTGCTTCGCGGGCCAAGATGGGCTGAAATGGGCTGCTGATGGACTTCAAATGGGCTGGCTTTACGTGAAGATGGGCTGCAGAAAAAAATGGCAATTTGCTGGGCCGTAGATGTGGGCTGAGCTTCGGTGATGTTGGGCCTGACTCGGTGAAATGGAGCCATGCGAAGGTGGGCAAGGGAAACGCGAGCTGGCAGCGCGAGATGGAAACGTTGGCAGCTTCGGTCTTCGCTACTGGATCCGCGGACGTGAGGGCAACAGCTTCGCTGGAAACGTGGACTGAATCCGCTGAGCTGCTGGCTCGGTTGATTCGGTTGGTGGCTGACCAAGCTGAAGAAAAACGTGGATGTGGCAGCTTCAAGGAGTTTCAGTGGGGTGTGGCTTCGGTCAGCAAGGCTTCGTGGATTGTTGAAGTTGACCGAACAGCTTGCTGGCTTGAGAGTTCGAAGGGGATGAAGGGGAAGAAATCAAGAGAAAGAGAGGAACTTTGGGTGGAGAGAAATGGCCGAATGAAAGTGCAAAGGAGGAATGAAAATAGAAGAAGAATAGAGAGGAATGATTGCTCGACCAAGATGGAGACCAGCTTGGACGTCCGAGATGAATAGGAGAAGATAAAACCAAAAGTCAACAAACCATATCTTAAATCAATTAAAACTTGGTCCCACCTTTGGTCTTCAAGCTTATCCTCATGTCCCCCTAATTCTTTCTTGTAAATTATCCACCTAAATTCCAATTTGAAGCCAAAATTTGCTGTCCAAGCCTAAATCCGAATTTCACATTTTTGGCACTCAACTTCGGTCTCAATTTCTTCTCCGATTAATCCAAATCGAGGTCCGATTTCGCTGAAGAAAAATCCCATACCATTTTCTGCAAGTCCCCAACACTCAAAGGCTCGGCTTGGAAGTCCAAATTTCCTTTAATTTGGCCCGTCTGAATTCTCGTTATTTTTCCACGATGTCCGAATCAATTTTCTGTAAAAATCTCAAAATCTCCGAAAAATTTTCAAAGGATGAGTCGACGTTCCTAAAATAGATCGTGACATGACAGAACTTTCAATTTCAAAAATCGGGTTCAAATTCGCTGTTAATTTCAATCCGGCCTGATTTTAGCATGACCTAATCTACCGGGTAGTTTTTAGGAATTTTTGATGCAATTGACCCGTGATTGATTTATCTCGAGTCACATAGTGCATCTTCGACACATTGGTGACTCTCGGTTGTCGTGAAAATGTTTCAAATAGGAACAACGAGTATGAAAACGACAGAAAATCAGTCTAGTGTCGATCGACAAGTATTTTACAATCAGGTGGAATCACCCACACTCTGATCACATATCTCAGTCAAATCAACCTATCTCCAGTCTCTAATCGATTTCGACAGTATCGTAATGACCCCTGCAGACCAATACGGTCGAGCAATCGATTCCTGGTCGAATTCTCAAATCCATTGCATTTAGATTCCTTAATTGCTTCCCCAGATAGACCAGTTATCTCGTGAGTGATCAGCTCAAAGAATAGCACTATTGGCGTGTCGACGAAATGCCTGATTTATTTAATCGAAAACAAAATCTAAAAATTCAGGCTGTCACATTATATATATTTATTTTTTTATCATTTTTTATTATTTAAAAAATAATAAAGAGGGGAAAATTGGAAATTTGAAGAATGGATAAGGGTAATTTTGGAAAAAAATGAGTTTCAATATTTGGCCAAAATCTAAGGGTCTGCTCGTTTCGCGCAAATGAGCCATTTCTGGAAAATACTTTCCCATAAGTCATTTTCCACGAAAATGACAATATTTTATGGTGTTCGACTAAAACCTGAAAATGTTTCGGAAAATATTTTCCGATATTCAGTAAGGAAAATATTTTCTAAGACTTCATCACTTAGGCATGCATCACTTACCAACCTATAAATCCATCAAATATGAACTTGCCTTTAAATCCGGGCAAACTTGCTTCATATCTTTGTTCCCTCATTATCACCAAACGCTCATCTACTCTAAAAAAACATTCGTATAGATTTTAAAAAGAAGCAAAAGAGAAAAGAAGCAAATCATGTACATCCCTAATGAGAATCTTCCAATTGAGTGGCCTATTCTCTCCCTGTGTCTTGTGTGTTCTAATAAACAAAAGCAAAAAGAAGCAAAGTATGTAGAGCTCTTTACTTGAGCAATGTACAACTGTAGGGTAGAGTAAATAAAGAAAATGATAAGCAAGAGAGTAGAGTGCAAGCTTGAGATCGACAAACTCGAGGTTTGCCTAGCAACAGTCGACGACTAGCCAAGAAAGAAGAATATGAGAAACAAAATAAAATAAAAAAATAATTCGAATTAAAAAAGAAAAATAAAAGATATTTTTTAAAATTGATTTTTAAAATATAGTAAAATAATAAAAAATTCAAAAATGTACATAGAGGAAAATATTTTCCTTATTGAACAATGAAAAAAGGTTTTCAACTTTATTTTCCAGAAAAATAATTTTTTTGTTTCTTCAACTTAATTTTCTAAAAATACTACATTTTCCGTGAAACGAATTGAGCCTGAGATTTTGTTTCTTCTATTATCTCTTGTATATAAGTTGTTGGCCATGGGGATAGGAGTGATCAATGAGATTCTCGAAGAAATTGGTGATCGAAGCCTTATTTTCTGATTGTGATCTTGACTGAGGTGTTCACTAGTTCAGACATCATCTTCACCGTGATCTTCGCAATCATGCATAGAGAGAAAGAAGAAGGAACGAGGGAGATGAAACATTATAGTCTCATCTGCCATGTCATCTACTTTATTTTCCACTTTGGACTTGAATTTCTCTTTAAAAAGTGATGTCGGACTCAAAATTTTATTTAAAAATTCACGCAAGATGAATCACTAGAATATGATGTCGAAAGTACTTAAGTGATCAATTTTCTACAAATGTAGCAATCGAGTGATTGATCAAAAGGTTTTGATATCGCTTGAAAGTTATATCACTTCTAGTGTCATTAGACTAATGAAAGGAGTCATAAGAATTTTGAAGGAATTTACACACGGTAAAGCAAATGGTATTTATCAATAGGTTTTAAAAATAAAAAGTTCCATTTAAAATTTTTTAAAATTTGTTCTTTGACTTTTGTGGCATCCTAAAAATTTCATGGCAATCTCTGGATGCATTATGACCTATGGAAAGGTGATGGAAGTGTCATTGAATTATGTTATGGCCATTAGACCAAAGAATTGTAATAGATTAATGCCGAGTATTTTAATGGAGAATTGTTTGGATAGAAATATATCTTATGTTAATGGGTGATCAAGGTTGGTGCTATAGGACAATTTGATAAGGAAGATTTTGTTCTTGACTATGCACTTTATATATTTGATTTTTATGGATTAATGTCACAAAGTCTTTTGGCCATTTTATTTTGCAATTAGGTATTTATTTAAGTGGGAATTAATGGTAGAATTAAAGGAGGGGGTGGGCTGATTTTATTTTTTTGGGCCAAAACCAGCCCACAATCCCCCACCCTTTGACCGGCTAAGGCCCGGCCCAAGAGGGCCAATGGGCCGTCGACCAAGGAGGGACCGGAATGGAGGAGTTGGCCCATGAGAGGCCCATCCTCTTGCATGGCAATTAACAAGTGGCTAGGAGGGATTATCCAAGTGTCCTCTTGCATGCATTGTGATGATTACTTGCTAATCATGAGGGGGAAGAAAAGAAGAAGGGGCGGATTGAACCAGGGGGGGGGGGGTGTCGCACGAGAGAAAGAGAGAAAGAGAGAGAGAGAAAGGGAGGAAGAGAGTGAACTGAGAGAGGGGAAGCCACCGTGGGCCGTGAAGGGAGGAGGAGACCGCCGTCGAGCCCACCTTGCCCCATCGTTGCTTGCTTGTTTTCTTCGGACCTAAGGCAAGTAGAGTCCGTTAGCCTACATTTTGCTTGCTATGGTTGTATGTGAAGTGAGATGGGTGTTAGAAATGCTTGGGTTGTGATGTTAGATGTAAATTTCGAGTGAGTAATGTTAGTTTTCCTAGAACCATCAAGCTGTTGCATGTAAAAACAGTCCGACCCCTTGCTGTTCCGTGAAGTTTTGATGGGTATCTAGTCGAAATCTCACTGTATGATCTTGATGAAAGTTATAGAGGATATCTTGAGGAAGAACATACTAAAATTTGAGATAAAACGGACAAGCATTGGTTAGTGAAATGATTTTTCTTTGAAGAAACTAGATCTGGAAATTGTTGTGCTGATCCTTGGTAATTTCATGAACTGTAAAGCAACATTTTAGTTGGAATCTCACTTCGAATTCTGAATGAAAGTGGTAGATTACTTCTTGACGTATAACATATCAAAAATTGAGAAGAAATGAACAAGTATAGGTAGGTGAAACCATCTTTCTTTGAAGAAACTAGATCTGGAAAACGTTACCTTGACCTAGTATGATTCTGTGAATTTTTATAAAATCATCCAGTTGAAATTTGATCATGTACCCTTAATGAAACTTATATATGACATTCTGAGGAATAACATACTGAAAATTGAGAAGAAATGGACATGAATAGTTCGGTGAAACGAATTTTCTTTGAAAGGACTTAATCTGGAGAAACAGTACCGAGAATAGGAGGAACTAAATCGTCTATAGCTATTAACCTAGAACGAATTGGATTTAGATTTCTTCATGAGATATTTATCTTTAGGTGCTTTCTATAACCCATCAAAATTTCAGAATTTTTGGGAGTTCGTTTGGGTATTTAATTGAAATTATTTTCGAAACTGTGCAAACTGTAATGCTGAAATTTTGAAAGCTGTGATGCATGGACCGTATCGAATTGTATGAAGTTCTTTTGGTATGGTGTTCTTCATGAGATATTTGCCTCTAGGTCTCGTTTATCACGTGTCAAATTTTCGGAATTTATTAAGACCATTTACTAATTTTCCTAGAGTTTTAACTAAAGAAGTGCATTCTGTTTTACCCGAATATTGCTGTATTTCAAAAATAAATAAATTGCTCTATGTGGTGTAATGTCTTGAGTGGTTACTTTTGCTGCATATGTGGCAAAATTTGGCATGTCATATAACATCAAAAAGTTGGTTTAAACTTTTGACATTATTGCATCAAATGCCATGTTGAAAGTGAAACATACATGTGAATATAAATTATGATAATGATGATACCGACAGACCTTTGAGTCAACGATGTCCTCGGGAGTTTCGAGATGCCCGGAGGTGTGTACCGGAGGCTCCTTGCGATGCCAGGTTGGGTGCGAGCGATAAAAGAGGGATGCAAACATTGATCCCTGGGAAGAAAGATGAAATGAGATCCTCTTTGAAAATTGAAAATTGAATCATGTGCATGGGAGTGTGCATATGGCATGATGCATGATCTGCCTATGAAAATAAATTGATACTATATGATGTTGAGAATGTGATCATGAAGGCTTGAATGGATCTCATGGGGATGTCCCCAAGATTATCTATGTACACATGGCATGGTGATGTATGCATGACTGCATGGTGATGTATGCTCGATAGCATGGATGATATGTACTTTACTCGTGACATCTTGATTGTTCTGCTTGCTCCACTGTGTAGTTTGATGGATCTTTACTGTTGAGTGGTTGTACTCACCCCTTTGGGGATTAACATTTTAGATTAAAAGATGCATTTACCACCGGTTGCACGTGGTACCTTCTACGGCTTACCATCTGATGTTGAGGTTGAGTGTGTGGAGCACATCTGTGTTAGTGTTCCTGGTTTGGTGTTTCTTCGAGTCCGTGTGCTGGTTATGTATGACGTAGGCCTGGCTGGGGGCCCTGTTGCTCAAGAGTTTCTGTCTGTCCACGTTCGACGCGATGGGGTGATGCTAGGGATGCTGCCGCCGCTACCGCCCGATGCACCGGATTGGGTGTGATGGCACGTATGACTGGTGAGAGCTGACACTTTTTGAGGTATCCGACACTTATTGATGGATGGGTGTACATGTCTGATGTAGGGTCGAGTTCTCTTTTGAGTCATAGCCAAGTATAGTTAAAAATCTTGGCCTTTTACTATACCAACCCGAGATGTCCATCTTGAAAATGTAAATAAAAGTGACTCGGCTTTGTCTTTTCATTTGGTGCGTAGTCGGTGTGCATTGTATTATTGTTATTGGAGTAAGGGATGGTGAGACTCGTTTATGCTTCCGTTGGTGAGCTGCGCTGAAACCTTTTCAAAAAAAAAAAATTTAAATTGAGCAATCCCTATGAACTATGGTTCCACTTTAATAAAAAGGGTATTAGACTGGTATGCAGTAGGATAAGTGATAGGTACCTGTGGCGACCCTAGTGGATCGGGGGTGCCACAACGGGTTTGGTATCAGAGCTAAAGGTTTATATGTGGAGTGATAAGGAGCCTCATTTGGAAATTGAGGAAGATTATGACAATGCACACCATAGGATGCTGACTAAGAGTGGTTGACTAACTTTGAACAACGGGTGATGAGTATTCACTCGTAGATCCCTAGTTTGTTTTATGAGTTGCTTTTAGGTGCCAGTAACATGTTTATGTTACTTATTTTATAGTTGTAGTTGCTTTAAATGGAGACATGAGTCACAGATTATTCCTGAGGAATGCTTGGAAACTGCAGGAAAATCATGGTACGATTGTGGCATGCGATAAGTTCGACAACCCTTGGATGCACGGCAGTTCGTGATTAAGTGATGAAAGTATCGTCAGATTATGCCGTTGGTGCTATACACGATCATTGGCTTGCATTATTGTTGGACCAATGCATTTCTTTTAGCGATGGTCTAATTGCCGAGTAAGCCATAGTCTTGTCAGAAAACTTTCATAGGTGTGAGTGAGACCAACCTCATTCGTATACTTTTGTCGACATCAGAAAAATAACGACACATTGTGAATTGATGAATTTATTTTCGGACTTCATTGTCGGCCCAAGCTGCCGAGTTTCCTCTCCATTCGGTCAGCAAGTAGAGTCCATTGATCTACCCTTTGCTTGCTGTGATATGTATGTAGTGTATGGTAAACTTCGGATGTGGTAGAAGTGATGAATTTCGAAGCTTTGGGGAGAAGTGTCTTAGCCTAGCATTCTGTTTTCTAGAAAGGCAGTCCGACCTTTGATGATTTCGTTAGATGCATGTAATTTTCTAGTTGGAATCTCGCTTCAACTTCTTGATAAAAGTTGTAGAGGACTTTTTGGAGAGTAACATATCAAAATTTCAGAAGAAAGAAACAAGTATAGACCGGTGAAACTATTTTTCTTTGAAGAAGTTAGATCTGGAAATCGTAATACTGACCTAGTGTGACTCTGTGAATTTTATAAAATTATCTGATTGAAATTTGATCTCATGTTATTGACAAGAGTTGTAGGGGACATCTTGAGGAGTAACATACTAAAATTTTAGAATAAACCAACAAGTATTGATTGAGGAAAACGATTTTCTTTGAAGAGGATGAATCTGGACAGTGAACCGAGAGTTAGGGAGAGTTATAAAAATTATAGCTTTTAATCCAAAAGGAATTAGACTTCGATTTCTTCATGGAACTTTTACTTCTATGTCTTAACTATAATATATTAAAATTTCAGAATTTTCTGAGTTCATTTAAGAACTTAATCGAAATTATTACTGAAACTGTGCAAAAGTGGTTTTGGTGTGGGGCTGCCAACGGAACTCAGGCAATCTTCAGCTGAAGACACGTTCCTCACTTAGGGAAGCAAAGTGTCGAATGGCTGAAAGGAAAGTTGAGCATGCTGGACATGTGTACTCCAGCTGCCTCTCGCCTGATTAAACCACCGAAAATTCCCCTCTTAAGTTGACTGGTTTTCAACAAAACCAGTGACCAGTGACTGGTTTTGGTGTGGGGCTGCCAACGGAACTCAGGCAATCTTCAGCTGAAGACACGTTCCTCACTTAGGGAAGCAAAGTGTCGAACGGCTGAAGGGAAAGTTGAGCATGCTGGACATGTGTACTCCAGCTGCCTCTTGCCTGATTAAACCACCGAAAATTCCCCTCTTAAGTTGACTGGTTTTCAACAAAACCAGTGACCAGAAAACGGAAGGCAGTCGAGCAAACAGAGAGCGAGAGAGAAAACCGAATGCAAGCCACGTTCCCATCCACCTGTCCTCTCCTCCTCCACCTGTCCATTGCAGCTTCAGCCACCTAAAATCCTGCATGCAAGAAATTAATTAACCAATTAATCAAAGAAACAAAAAGAAAATTCGGAATAGAGGAGTAGAGAGAGGGTAAACCGAGCAGAGCTGTGAGCAGAGAGAGAGAGAGTGGTCAAGAGAGGGCTGTGAGCAAGAGAAGTGCGAGCAGTGAGCGGTCCGAGCGTGCGAGGGCAGAGAAGGAAGACCTCTCTCCGCTCGTGCCCGTGATCGAGCTGCTGCCATCGACGCCGCCGATCCCAGTCGCCGATTGAGTCAAGCCGAGACCCCGAGCCCCTGTTTTCGCTTGTAACCGAGTAGGAAGACTTGAGGTAAGTAGAAGTTCTTCAATCTATGTTTTGCTTGCTGCTTTTATCTAGCGAAGAGTGGGTAGATGTGAGGAAATGTGAGAGTTGGAGCTGCATATTGTTTGTGATGAATGAGATGAAGCTGGCCGAGGTATTGGAGCAAGAATAGAGCAAGTTTTTGGTGGGTTTCGCTTTCAAATTGAAATGAGAACTCAAGGATTTAGCTATGGTGAATTTTTGAGAAGTAAAGAGGCTGTATTGTGGTGTAATGTGCTTATAAATCTTGGCTGTGGAAGTTGGATACCGAAACTCAAAGTATGGGAAGAGTCCTCTTTAGGCTAGTGAACTGTTTTCGCAAGAACAGCCTGACCACTAGTGATTTCACGATTTTTCTGGAATTTTCTAGCCAAAATTTGAAGTTGAAGTCTTAACAAAAGTTGGAGAGAACATCTGTGAGAATAACATATCAAAACTTTAGCATAAATGGACAAGATTTGGTCGACGAAGTGATTTTCATATGGAAATGCTAAATCTGGAAATTTTACAGAAACTGTAGCAAGAAATACCGAAGTTTTTTCTCTTGATATGTATGGAATTTGACTTGGTGTTCCGCATGAAATTTTTTCCTTTAGGTCTCATTGATAATGTGTCAAAATTTCATAATTTTCTGAGTCCATTTAGTATTTATTTCAAAATTTCTACCAGAACTGTGCATTGTAAAAATCGGGCCATTCTGTTCTTGAATTTTCACCAAAGTGTCCGAAAGTGAAGGTGTTTCGAATGGCTATATGATATGATGGTATTGGTTGTGGATATTTGTGCAATATTGAGATGTGATAGAGGGTCCATGAGACATCTTGTTTTAGCATTTGAAAATGTTTTGTGAATTAAAATGCTAAATGTTACCGTTGAGCCGTCGGGTCAACGATGCCCCGGGAGTCGGGATGCCCAGAGATTCTAATGAGTCGATGCCCTTTGGATGCTAGGTTGTATTATGAATACATGCCCAGAGGTTTTCCCCGGGAGTGTCGGGATGCCCGGTTGTATTATGATACATGCCCGAAGGGTGAGGGGTTGTATTATGATGCATGGCCGGAGGTTAAGGGTAACCATGTCTATGGTCCCCAGTGATTCCTCATGATGCCAAGTGGGGTGCAAGATGCCCAAAGGTTCGAATGAGTCGATGCCCTTTGGATGCCCGGTTGCATTTTAAATACATGCCCAGAGACTTCTGCGACGCCAGGTTGGGTGTGGAATCCCAGAGGGATGCAAACATTGGTCCTCTGGGGATGAAACCTTTTGAATGATAAAACGGACGATAATATTAAGTGTGAGTGTGGTCTGGTTATGGGACTAAATTGTATGGCATGGAATGGGACGTGTCATTACAGTTTGGCCACATGATCGGGACTGGTATAACTGGACATGATGCATCTGAATCTTTTAAAATTGCATTTGCCATAGCATTAAAGGATTTCATGATTTTGATGTATATTGATCCATCGACTACCTAATTTTTGTCTACCATACTTGAATCTGGATATTAATAGTAATGCTTGATATAGCTTGATGAATCTTTTACTGCTGAGTGGTTGTACTCACCCCGTTTGGGGACTAACATTTCAAACTAGACAAGATACCTCTGCTGCCACCACCACCAGCAGATGGACCGAGTGGTTGGACATGGCCATGAGGAGGAGGACAGCAGAGGAAGGAACTTTTGGACGCCAACACTGATCGATGGATTTAAGTATACAACTGTTACAAAAGATGTCGGTCATCTTTTGAAGTATAGCCGAGTATAGAAGACTACGGCATTTTGGTGTACCGACAAATGATGTCCATCTAATTATGTAAATAAAAGTGTTCGGCTTTTACCTATAAATGTTTAGTTGGTGTGCATCGTTTTCTAAGTATAGGGAAGGGAGTTGTTGGATAAGCTTCCGCCATATAAATTGCGCAGGGACCGACCTAAAAGATATAACCCCCAGGATTGATAGACCTTCAGGTCAAGTAAAGAGAATGGTAATCGAGTTGTGGCGACCCTAACGGTTCGGGGGCCGTCGAGGGGTGCCACAGATTTGGAGGTCATCATCCATTGAGGGCTGAAGCCTCTGCATCAAGGGCTGAACCCCGAATGGAAGATATCCTGCAGGCATTGGCCAATATAGGAAATATGATGGAAAGACAAGCGCAGCAACAACCCGGAGCAAAACACCGTACTCAAGGACTGGTGGAGCAATTCTTGAAGTTGAAACCACCTAAGTTCAGTGGAATGGGAAGTCCTGAGGAGGCGGAGCATTGGATTGATGGAATTGAACAAATTTTCCGGGTGTTGAACTGCAGTGATACTGAGAAGATAACTTTGGCAGAGTACCAGCTGGAGGGAAATGCAAAGTTTTGGTGGAGAGCTTCAAGGGACACGATCTTTCCACCAGGTACTGATGTAAATTGGGATGAGTTTGCCAGAGCTTTCAATAGAAAGCATTTCTCTTATTGTGCTAGGGATAAAAGAATTTGTTCAGTTAGAACAAAAGGAGCTGACAGTGGATCAGTTTGAGGCGAAATTTTCTAAACTATCTAGATATGCTCCTAGGTTGATTGAAGACCGAGAAGAAAAAGAGAAGAGATTCCTGAAGGGATTGAGAACTAATATCCGGAAGCAACTGGTGCCTTTGAATATAAGAGATTATAATGAGATTTATGAAAGGGCACAGTTGGTGGAGCAGGAGTTGGTAAGAAAGCAATCAGAATACAAGAGGCAGTCGACTTTTGGTGATATCAGACGGGGTAAGAGACCCTATATAGGTCAAGGTCAAACCTGGGAATCTAAGAAGAAGAGCAATTTCGAAATTTTGGAAAAGCCAGGGATGGCCTGAATCTGGGAAAAGCATCTTATCGGAATGAAGAATGTCGAAGGTGTGATGGGCGACATGGCCCAGGACCCTGTAATGGACGGCTGAAATGCTATGGTTGTGGACAGGTAGGACACCTTAAGAAGGATTGTCCACAAGAGAGATCGCAAACAAGTATCAACCCAATACGACGAGTACCACAACGTACTGCTGGACCATATCCACAAAGGAATCCACAGAGACCACCAGCACAAGAAAAAATGTATGCGGTCACCCAAGAGGAAGCAAAAGCTTCCAAAAACGTTATCTGAGGTACAATTTTCATAAATGGTAAGAAAGCATATGCATTGTTTGATACGGGTGCTACGCATTCATTTGTGTCTGAAAGATATAGACTTTTGAGTAAAGTAGAAACTACATCCCTTGGGACGCCCCTTTGTGTTTCTACACCTTTAAAGAATATGATGTTGTCTACGTTGGTGTGTGGAAAGTGTAAGATAACAATAGAAGGAAAGGATATGGAAATAGACTTAGTCGTAATGGCTATGCATGATTTTGATGTTATCATAGGAATGGATTGGCTTCATAAGTATCGGGCCAAAATGGATTATTATAGAAAAGTGATCCAATTTGTTTTACCTGATCAGTCTAGTTGTGAATTTTTGGGAGGTCAGACCAACCTATCTATAGCGCTTATTTCACCAATAGAGGCCTGTGCATTACTTGACGAAGGATGTCAAGGGTATCTAGCGATGGTTAAAGATTATGCTAAGGAAGAGCCTAAGCTCGATGGAATTCGAGTAGTCAATGAATTTCAAGATGTATTTCCTGAGGAGTTGCCTAGATTACCGCCCGAACGAGAAATTGAGTTTGAAATTGAATTAATTTCAGGAACAAGACCAATATCGAAAGCCCCCTATAGGATGGCCTTAATGGAACTAAAGGAGTTGAAACTGTATCTGCAGGAGTTGCTTGATAAAGGATTCATTAGATCAAGTGCTTCACCTTGGGGTGCACCAGTCTTGTTTGTGAAAAAGAAGGATGGGTCGATACGCTTATGTATTGACTATAGGCAACTGAATCAAGTGACCATTAAAAATAAATATCCCTTGCCTAGAATTGATGATCTATTCGACCAACTACAGGGAAGTTCGGTCTTTTCTAAGATTGATTTGAGATCGGGATACCATCAGCTAAGGATTAAGAAAGAAGACGTTCCTAAGACTGCATTTAGGACTCGCTATGGACACTACGAGTTCCTCGTCATGCCTTTTGGATTGACGAATGCACCGGCTGCATTTATGGATCTAATGAATAGGGTATTTAAGCTTTATTTAGATCAGTTTGTGATCGTTTTCATTGATGATATCCTGATTTATTCTAGAGGGCCTGAAGAGCATGAGCAACACTTGAGGATAGTTTTGCAAACTTTGAGAGATCATAAACTGTATGTCAAATACAGCAAGTGTGAATTTTGGCTGGACCGGATAATATTTTTGGGACACGTGGTATCAGGAGGAGGAATTGCAGTGGACCCGACAAAAGTTGAGATGGTAATAAATTGGCCGAGACCGACAACACCCACTGAAATACAGAGTTTCTTAGGACTGGCTGGTTATTATAGAAGGTTTATTGAAGGGTTTTCACAATTAGCAGGTCCCTTAACGAAATTGACTCGGAAGAATGTGAAGTTCGAATGGAGTGGAGAATGTGAAAGGAGCTTTCAGGAACTTAAAAGAAAATTGACCTCGGCTCCAATCCTGACTATACCATCTGGATATGATGGTTTTATAGTATATAGTGATGCGTCTCACAAAGGACTGGGATGTCTTTTGATGCAACATGGCAAGGTCATAGCCTATGCATCCAGACAATTGAAACCTCATGAACTGAACTACCCAACTCATGATTTAGAATTGGCAGCTATAGTGTTTGCTTTGAAAATATGGAGGCACTATTTGTATGGAGAGAAGTTTGAAATCTATACAGATCATAAGAGCCTAAAGTATTTGTTTTCACAAAAGGAGTTGAACATGAGACAAATGAGGTGGATGGAGTTGTTGAAAGATTATGATTATGAGATACGGTACCATCCAGGGAGGGCGAATAAGGTAACGGATGCCCTTAGTCGTAAGTCAGCTATGGAGAAGGCCAGTTTAGGAATGGTAGAATGGAACCTATTAAAATCCGTAGCAGACTCGGAGTTTGAATTGAAAGTGGATCGCCTTACCGGTATGCTTACTGCCTTAAGAATTGAACCCGAAGTTATACAAAAAGTTAAGATCTTGCAAGAGTCTAACCCGGAAATTATGAAAGTGAAAAATGCAGTGTCTTTAGGAAAAAGACCCGAATTTCAAATCTCTACAGATGGAGTGGTAAGATGCCAAGGACGACTCTATGTTCCCGACAATGAAGAAGGAAAGAGGGAAATTATGTCGGAGGCACATAGGAGTAATTATAGTATCCATTCGGGTAGTACTAAGATGTACAGGAATTTGCGTCAGCAATTTTGGTGGAATGGCACGAAAGCAGATACGGCTAAATACGTTTCTCAATTTTTGACGTGCCAACAAGTAAAGGTGGAACATCGCAAACCTGCAGGACTATTGAGACCATTAGACATACCGGAATGGAAATGGGAACATGTAACGATGGACTTTGTGCAAGGGCTGCCAAGAACATCAAATGGTCACGATTCGATTTGGGTGATAGTAGATCGCTTGACTAAATCTGCCCATTTCCTAACAGTCCGCATAAACTATTCAATGAGTAAACTTGCTGAAATATATGTAAGCCAAGTAATACGCTTACATGGTATTCCTGTAACGATCACCTCTGATCGAGACTCTAGGTTTACTTCAAATTTTTGGCGGAGTCTCCAAAATGCCTTAGGGACAACGCTTCAATTTAGTACCGCCTTTCATCCTCAAACAGATGGACAAACGGAAAGAGTGGTCCAGACTTTGGAAGATATGCTGAGAGCCTGCATTATTGACTTTAGGGGAAGTTGGGATGAAAATTTGCACTTGATAGAGTTCGCCTATAACAATAGTTTTCAGAAAAGTATAGGCATGGCTCCGTATGAAGCATTATATGGAAGAAGATGCAGGACCCCTGTCTACTGGAATGAAGTAGGTGAAAGGAGATTGATAGGACCTGAACTAGTTCAAATTACTACCGAAGCTGTTGAGATTATCAGGAAAAGACTTAAAACAGCCCAGAGTAGGCAGAAAGATTACGCAGATAGGCGTAGAAGGCCTTTGGAGTTTAGTGTGGGAGATCACATATTTCTTAAAGTATCTCCAATGAAAGGAATATCTCGATTTGGAATGAAAGGGAAGTTAGGTCCCAGATTTGTTGGACCCTTTGAGATACTTGAAAGAATAGGAGACGCAGCTTATCATTTGGCGCTGCCTCTTAAATTGGGAAATTTACATGATGTGTTTCATGTATCGATGCTGAGGAAGTACCAGCCGAATCCTAGTCACATACTCGATCATGAAGCCATCAATGTGGATGAGAGAGTGAGATACATCGAAAAGCCTATGCAAGTGCTGGACCGAAAGGAGCAAGTTCTTAGGACCAAGAAAATTCCATTGGTTAAGATATTATGGCGACATCACGATGTTGAGGAAGCCACATGGGAAAGTGAAGATAAGATGAAGGAAAAGTATCCCCACTTGTTTCAAGAGGCATAAGCCATGTCTAATTTCGAGGACGAAATTCTGTAAGGAGGGGAGAATTGTGGCATCCTAAAAATTTCATGGCAATCTCTGGATGCATTACGACCTATGGAAAGGTGATGGAAGTGTCATTGAATTATGTTATGGCCATTAGACCAAAGAATTGTAATAGATTAATGCCGAGTATTTTAATGGAGAATTGTTTGGATAGAAATATATCTTATGTTAATGGGTGATCAAGGTTGGTGCTATAGGAAAATTTGATAAGGAAGATTTTGTTCTTGACTATGCACTTTATAGATTTGATTTTTATGGACTAATGTCACAAAGTCTTTTGGCCATTTTATTTTGCAATTAGGTATTTATTTAAGTGGGAATTAATGGTAGAATTAAAGGAGGGGGTGGGCTGATTTTTTTTTTTTTGGCCAAAACCAGCCCACAATCCCCCACCCTTTGACCGGCTAAGGCCCGGCCCAAGAGGGCCAATGGGCCGTCGACCAAGGAGGGACCGGAATGAAGGAGTTGGCCCATGAGAGGCCCATCCTCTTGCATGGCAATTAACAAGTGGCTAGGAGGGATTATCCAAGTGTCCTCTTACATGCATTGTGATGATTACTTGCTAATCATGAGGGTGAAGAAAAGAAGAAGGGGCGGATTGAACAGGGGAGTGTCGCACGAGAGAAGGAGAGAAAGGGAGGAAGAGAGTGAACCGAGAGAGAGGGGAAGCCATCGTGGGCCGTGAAGGGAGGAGGAGACCACCGTCGAGCCCGCCTTGCCCCGCCGTTGCTTGCTTGTTTTCTTCGGACCTAAGGCAAGTAGAGTCCGTTAGCCTACATTTTGTTTGCTATGGTTGTATGTGAAGTGAGATGGGTGTTAGAAATGCTTGGGTTGTGATTTTAGATGCAAATTTCGAGTGAGTAATGTTAGTTTTCCTAGAACCATCAAGCTGTTGCATGTAAAAACAGTCCGACCCCTTGCTGTTCCATGAAGTTTTGGTGGGTATCTAGTTGAAATGTCACTGCATGATCTTGATTAAAGTTATAGAGGATATCTTGAGGAGGAACATACTAAAATTTGAGATAAAACGGACAAGTATTGGTTAGTGAAATGATTTTTCTTTGAAGAAACTAGATCTGGAAATTGTTGTGCTGATCCTTGGTAATTTCGTGAACTGTAAAGGAACCTTTTAGTTGAAATCTCACTTTGACTTCTCAATGAAAGTGGTAGATTACTTCTTGACATATAACATATCAAAAATTGAGAGGAAATGAACAAGTATAGGTAGGTGAAACCATCTTTCTTTGAAGAAACTAGATCTGGAAAACGTTACCTTGACCTAGTATGATTCTGTGAATTTTTATAAAATAATCCAGTTGAAATTTGATCATGTGCACTTAATAAAAGTTATAGTAGACATCTTTATTGTTCTGCTTGTTGCACTGTGTAGTTCGATGGATCTTTACTGCTGAGTGGTTGAACTCACCCCTTTGGGGATTAACATTTAGATTAAAAGATGCCTTTACCACCTGTTACGCATGATACCTTCTACGGCTTACCATCTGATGTTGAGGTTGAGTGCGTGGAGCACATCTGTGTTAGTGTTCCTGGTTTGGTGTTTCTTCGAGTCCGTGTGCTGGTTATGTATGACGTAGGCCTAGCTGGGGGCCCTGTTGTCCAAGAGTTTCTGTCTGTCCACATTCGACGCAATGGGGTGATGTTAGGGATGCTGCCGCCGCCGCCGCCCGATGCACCGGGTTGGGTGTGATGGCACGTATGACTGATGGGAGCTCACACTTTTTGAGGTAGCCGACACTTGTTGATGGATGGATGTACATGTCTAATGTAGGGTCGAGTTCTCTTTTGAGTCATAGCCAATATAGTTAAAAATCTTGGCCTTTTGATGTACCGACCCGAGATGTCCATCTTGAAAATGTAAATAAAAGTGACTCGGCTTTGTCTTTTCATTTGGTGCGTAGTCGGTGTGCATTGTATTATTGTTATTGGAGTAAGGGATGGTGAGACTCATTTATGCTTCCGTTGGTGAGCTGCGCTGAAACCTTTTCAAAAAAAAAATAATAAATTGAGCAACCCCTATGAACTATGGTTCAACTTTAATAAAATGGGTATTAGACTGGTATGCAGTAGGATAAGTGATAGGTACCTGTGGCGACCCTAATGGATCAGGGGTGCCACAACCTAAATGAGTATTGGAGGAAAAGTTACCACCAAATTTCTTAACCTATTAACTGTACAAATTGACTTCTAAACCTTTTCATATTTTATCATTTGAATTTATTCAATCAATTAGAAGGAAATTGTTAACGTAGATATTGGTTGTCTTACATGGCATGGCCAACATAGACGTGAATTTTTTTTTTACTAATAATTTAATAATTTTTTGAATTTTTAAATAATTTTTTTGAGTTTTCTCTTTTTTGTTTTTGTTTTTTTTTTGTTTTTTGCTTTTCCTTCGTCCTTCACCCAATTGACAAGCCTCGATGATGGCTTGTGATCGGCCAAAGGCTAGGGCAGATGAGGTCGACATTGCCATCGTTGGGAGAGATCTACTTCACTAGCCTCATGAAACTTGACCTCACCATAACTAGTTGAGGTCTGCCTTTTCAGTGGCTAGAGGAGGCTCGTCCTTGCTGAATCTAGAGAGGGTGTGGTTGGGTGAGGCAAGATCTCACTAGAGGTCGGCGAGGTGGGAAGGAAATAAAAAAGGAAAGAAAGAAAGAAATTTTTTTATAAAAATTCAAAAAAAATTATTAAAAATGTCCATAAAAGCGTCAGTTGTGCCATGTGAGATAGTCAACTTCTACATCAGTAATTTTCAATTAAAATTAATTGGATGGACTCAATTGGCAAAACGTGACAATGTGTAGCACTCAATTGATACAATTATAAGGTTTATGATTGAATTGACAAAAGTGTAATATATTTAAAATTCTTTTGGCAATTTTCCCAAATATTGGACAAGAGAGAAATATATATTTTCTACAATTATTGACTCTTAGTTATATATAATTCTAAAATTTATTTTTAGACAGGAATTTTTTCACCATGAAATTTAATTAATTTGACTTCATACATATTGGAATACTGTATTTCTTTAAACTGTATATTTTACGTAATCAACATTGGTTGCCGTACATACAAAGGCGTAAATATCATCCCTGTTAAAGCCATAATTTCTTGCAGAAAAATAATAAGAAAACAAAGAGACCGAAAGATAATTGACAATATGTATAATATATCTAAGAGAGTATAAAGTAGATAATTGACAATGCGTATAATATATCTAAGAGAGTATAAAGTTAATCTAGAAAACATGCCCACATCTATATTAAAATGTTTGAGAGATGAAAAATAATATATATTTTTTTGGGTCTGCGAAAGTTGGACCGTTTCAAACTGTGAAATAGAGTCACGATTTTTTCCACGGATACAACACCTATAAAGCAAGTAATAGGGCATAGTTAGGGAAGAAGGAAAAAAAGTGAGATCCCTTAGGAGTTGGCGGTCCTCTTTACTTTATATAATGGCATAAATACCATATAGATGCTTACTTTGCTTAGATATGACAAATGCAATCAGGGGTAATCTTTTAATTTGCATGTTTCAAATAAAATTATTATCTTTTTTTGTAACTTTTAACTCAATCCTATGAATATCGACATAAAAACTAATTATTCTAGCTATTACTATTTCAATCCCTGCTAAACTGGAACAAATAGCATATTTTGTGTGTGTGATAAAACAGGGAAAATAAAGAATCTTTGCATGTATTTGGAGAAACAAAATTGAAAGATTTCAATCATTCATGATAGCAAAGCATTCAGAAATTTCAATTGGACATGAATAAAGCATCCTTTATTTAGACTTTGAGAGATTTCAAAATTTATTTCTTGAATTTACGTATTTTTGTCCATAAAATACAATATCTAATTGCAATTTATCTTAACTAAATTGATATGGATTTTGAGGGAATGTCTTGAAAATGTTGGAGTTTGAAGCTAATGATGCATTGCTTTCTATATAGTTGAGATCACTAATTTTTTTCTTGGGAGAGAGGTGTGATTTTGAATATAATTAGGCTTTCTTAGTATATATTGGGAAGGGGGCAGGGGTAGGGTTGTGGCCGTCGTGCAAATTTACTACAAGGAAATAACCTTTGTCTATATCTGATATGGGTTTTATACATACCAAAATTATTTGGAAGAAGTATCAAAAATGTCATAAACCTATTTAATTGATATCAATTGAGTTCTATATATTCTAATAAGATTAATTGAATCCTAAATCTTTTCTTATTGATATCAATTTAGTCCATCCAGCTAATTTAGGTAGAAAATTGCTAATGTGGGCTTTGGTGGTCCTAGTGGCACTATCAATATTGACGTGGAAAAATTTATAATTTTTAATAATTTTTAGATTTTTTTAATTATTTTTCCTTTTTTCCTTTTTTCTTTTCTCTTTACCCCTTGGCCAGCAATGTCGCCGATCAGAGTCTTGTCTAGTCGAGGGCCCCCATGCCCTTGCCCGAGGTGTCGCCGTCCTCCCGCTCACCATGAGCGAAGGCACGAAGGCCCTCACCCGTGGCCAGCGAGGGTCGCAACACCCTCACCTGGTCTAGATGAGGGCATAGAGGCCCTCACCAGCCAACAAGCGAGGGTTTTGGCCCTCACCTGTGGCTAGCGAGAGGGCGGGGGCCCTTGTCTAGACTAGCTTTTGGTCAACAATGGTTGGCCGACCACATTGCCGACCAAGGGGTAAAGAGAAAAAAAAGAAAAAACAAAATAGAAAAAAGGGAAAAAGTTAAAAAGTTAAAAATAATAAAAAATCTGAAAATATTAAAATATTATAAAATTATAAAATTTGTCTACGCAATGCCAATATTGCCACATAGGACCGCCAACATCCATGTTAGTAATTTTCAGCCTAAATTGGTTGGATGAACTGAATTGATATCAATGTAAAAATGTTTTGAACTCAATTGGTTCAATTGAAAGATTTTTGATTGAATTGGTACTGATGTAATATGTTTAGGACTTTTTTGGTACTTTTTCTAAAATAATTCATATAAAAAAAAAAAAGGTGGTATCTCGATGGCTTGAGTCCCTTTGAGGGTTGTTATTTGATGTGGCTAAGACTAGCAGCCCTTGTCGGCAATTGACAAAAGGTTGGCAATGGCCAAGAGTGTTCCCTCTCTCATGTTCATGTGATGAATTCGGGAGCGGCACCGTTGTGGCCTGATAAAAAGATAAACTAGGTTTACTAATAAAGGCCGATGACGGAAAAAAGCATCCCTCACTCAAAACTTGGGACTAACAACATCAGTAGATCCTAAGCTTTTCTTTACTGTTTAATGTCGTTTTTGAATTTATTTTCGATTTAGACCTTAAAGATTCATAAATACACTCAATGCTGTCTTTGTTTTTTTTTTTTTTTTTTTTTTTTTTTTTTTTTTTGGGGGGGGGGGGGGGTTAAAAAACGAACCACATTAATTGGCATTAGAAGCTAACACCCTTAATTTTGCACATGATGACTTTACGAGTCATGGGTCCCTCCTCCCGATGGAATTGTGAGTTTGATAGAGAAATTTACCCCATATATATACATATATACATATATACATATATACATATATACATATATATATATATTAAAAATTTGTGATACGTATATTAAGAGTGCCATAACTTTTTTACTACGTTTACTTGAATGTCATAATTTTTTTTTTTGCTCACGAGTGCCAAAAATTTCAAAAATTAATTACTTAAATGCCATCGACGATTTGCCTCACTGCATAAGCCGATGTGGCATTAATTTATAATATATCATTTGACGTGGCATCTTCGAAAACTAAAGTCAGTACTTGAGAAGGCAAACGACTTTGCTTGAGTGTCTTATTGAAGGATGACAGGAGTTCCAATAACTTCACGAATGAGCATTTCAATTCCATAAATTTTTAGAAGTACACTTAGGTCATCAATTACTTTTAAAGTGACCACTTAAGTGACAAGAAAGAGAGAGAGAGTCTAAAAATGGCATCATCTAATTGTGAATTTTTTTTTAACAAAAAGTAAGAAACGACATTTTTTATACTCTCGCCATGCTGGACAAAAAAATTTCACGTAGAATGGAAAGTTAACAAAAAACTTCACATAGGACGATTTATTAGAAATGACACTTAAGTGATCGATTTTACACTAAAGTGACACTTTAGTGAACGAAAAAAAGTTATGGCACTTGAATTAACGTTATACAAAATTTATGACACTCCTAGTGTAATTATTCTTATGTAATTTCCATGTAGCTTTTCTAAATAAAAGCTCATGCTACATATTTAGGTAACCCTCTTTCTTGACACCTAATTTTGGCAACCCTAAGAAAATTTAAAAAAAAAAACTAAAAATCGCATTAGAACAAATAAAGAAAAAAGGAAAAATCAATCTGATTAATCGTGCATGGAAATTGGAAATTCAAATCTTGGTAAATACGGAAGCAATTCCCGGTTGAGGATTAAGATTTAGGCAATCAGGTGAATAAAGTGCAAGAATTTTGATAAAATGGAAGGAATCGAAGTAAGATCGAGCTGATTGTGAAATCATGCTTCGATATGCAGCCATAAATCAATGTAATAGAAGATGGAAGCTCGAAAATTGCCATGGAAAACGGTCGTCTGAAATTACTATAAAAGAGAGTCACACTTTTCGTAACAAAGGGAGGAGAACAAAAAAAATTTGGAGAGAAAAAATTCGTGCAAAAAGATTCGTGTAAAGGAGAGGAATTCGAAAAGGAGGGCGTGAGAAGGCAGAATTCGTCAAAAGAGAGGTTGAGAGAAGGTACAAAAAAAAAAAAAAAGGAAAAAAAGAAAAGAGGAGCTTCCCTCTCTCGAAGCCAAAGAAAGGTCATTTCCCCTCCTTTTACAAGCTGCAGACAAAAGAAGAAGAAGTTAGAAAAGTACATAAGGGAAAGGAGAGAGGAGACGTGAGGAAAAGAAGAAAAAAAGAAAAAAAAAGAAAAAACAGAGCTGCTTTGTCTTCTCCAGGAGCCCTTTCGCCGCTGCTGCTCGTCCCCACCGCGCCAGCCACCACCGTGCCGGAGCTGCCCTGCGCCGGTCACGTCGTCCCGCTAGCCGCTGGAGATCTCTCTCACCCACAAGCTCACGCCACCGCCTCCACCACGAGCAACCTGCAGCACCCCGTCAAACACCTCTTGCTCCCTCACCCTTCGGCCCGCAATCTACTGCCCACGCCGCACCTCCGCGCTGCACCTCCGCAGCAACCTAACGCCATCGACATACCACTGCAACTCGCCACCGTCCAGACCACCTCCGCTGGTCCTCGCGCCTCTGCACTGCTGCTGCGCCCGGTGCCCGACGCTCATAGCCAGCCTCCGCCTCGTCCTCGACCAGCCGACGCGCACCTCCGTTCGCGCAGCCCGCGCCCTCACCGTCGCCCCGAGCGTCCCGCCCCCCCCCCCCCCTCGGTGGTGCCCCCGCCAGCAGCCCGCGAAGCCACTTGTTCCCTCGCTGGTCGCTATTGCGACCCGCAACACCCACCCGTCGCCGAGTCCAGCCCGTTGCTCGCTACCACCTCCGCGCCTCCTTCCGGCGAACTCAGCAGCTACCGTCACACCAGCTCGGCAGCCCGTCGTCCTGCAACTCAAAGCCATCGTCGTTGTCGGTCAGTTCCCTTTTAGGTATTTTTAAATTTTGATTTATTTATTTATTTTCTTTTCTTTAAGATTCACTATTATAGTTCAAATTGGAGCATTGGAAGTTGATTTTAGTTTAATAAATATTTTAGGCATTATCCGAAGGGTTTTGCCCAAAATTACTATAATTTCTAATTTGATCCGTAAGACATCGGATCATTTTTTTAATTATATTGATTTTTGGGTATTTTAATAGTATTCTGATTCTTGAATCATTATAATTATTAATTTGATCCGTAAGATTTCAGATTAAATTTTTAATTATTTTGAACTTTCTTATATGTTATGATGTTTACGGTTATAATTGTTAATTTAATCCGTGAGATCACGGATTATTTTTTTTATTCCTTTATTTGTTGAATATCCCAATTAGTTTAAATATAATGTCTGATAATTGCTTATCTTGAAAAACACTAAAAAAAAAATCAAAAATAAAAAATCAAATCTTGCATTAGAGTGTGTTGGTTTAGTAAATTAGGATTGCATTTTTTAGGATTGCACTTTTAGATAATTTTTGGAATAGATTAGGATTGATTTTTTTCAGATAGACTCTTAAATAATGTTTGCACATTTTGATAATTCCATTTTTCTTAAAAAAAAATAGTTTTCTAAGATAAGATAGGGTTTAAGTCTTATTTATTCCTAAAATAAATTAGAAAATTATTCATTTTAGATGGTTTAATTAGGTTTTTTCTTATTATTACGAATTTTAATAAAAAATACAAAAATATTATGTGCAAGTCAATTAGTTTGCATGTTAGGTTTATTTAATTAGAAATAGCTTGTTAGTAAAATTATGTCATGTAGTTAAAGTACATATTTTAATTTCGAGATAAAAGAAAACCCAAAAAAAAAAAAATTGTTTGCTTCGTGCATTTAATTATTTTGATGCAATTTATGTGATTCATTGAGTGTTTAATAATGGTTGAGTATTTGTGTGATCACCCCATTGCATGATAGTAAGTTAGGTTTAAACAAATCCAAACTTCTTGCAAAAATATTTTTGAAAATAAAAAGAAATGCAACCGAAAGGGCATTAGAGAAGTCTAGTGTAACAAAGTCCCCATATCCAAAGTCTCTAGTTCGTAGGAGTAAAATAATTCTCCCGTATTTTACTTAATTGTCTAATCGACCTACCGTAAACTGATTAATGACGACTCCTAGATAAAATCCATTTGCATGTTAAAAACTTGAACCTAGTCGCGAATTGATATGGGCCTTGGAGAGCCCGGGCTAAGTCCAAGACTTAGTAGTCCATTAGCCTAAACCTAGGTGATGCACTCGAAATTTAGGTCGCGACACCTCTCTTGTATTATAACTCCATACTCATAGGGAAAAGATTGCGTAGTGTGACTCCATGATATTTGTTTATTTTTTATTTTGAAAGGGTTTTCCACGTAAAAGTTTGCGTGTCTTCTTTTCTAATTATTCTCCTTTAGGTTTTGCAATCCTAACAACTAGTATTAGAGCTTAGGTTGGCGGTATAATAAGAGCACCAAAGATGGATGAAGGGAAGATGAAATCAGGAAAATTACCAAAAAGGTTCTTAGCCTATTAAAATTAGGCTAATGCAGTCATGAATTTTTTTTCTCTAATTTAGTACTAGATCTTTTACAAAAATGCTAATTCAGTTCATCTGACCATTTATGATCGGACAAGTTCTTCAAGAAATCCTAGTCAGCACCAGCTGGCACTGTCGGTGGTAACATGGCCATCGAAGACTCAAAACCACGTCATGTTGAGTCGTTTTGCTTTTAAAGAAAACAGACTTTAAGAAGTCCCAAATGGCATCGCTTGGCTGGATATATCATAAACAAAATCATAAGTTTCTTTACCAAATCGTCTTCTATTCAGATGAACCCAAGTTTCATTTAGTCCAAAATTTTCGCAAATTTTCTGTAGATTCAATCTCATCTTGCCATTCTTGTCAAGCGAAGTCGTTTGTCTGTGAGTTGCCTTGGTTAATCAAGCGTTCTTTTGCCTGACGCCTTCGTTCGTTGCAATTCTAGACTCGCCTGTCCAAATTGCGAAGACTTGATTTGCCCGCAACCCAATTGTGACCTGATTTGTCCGTCACAATCTACAGCAGACATGAGCAAATCTTGTGGCCTTGGTTTGTTTGTGTTGTTCGCAAGTGTTGAGTGAACACGACAAGTCTACGTGGTAGTCCTAAACTCAATGAAGAACGGTGAAAAAGGTACATTTTCTTGGTCCCAAGCTGAGTGTATTGTCCTTGTCTTATTTTATGTAATCCGTTTTCCTTGTTTTTTTGCGTGTTGTATTTTATAATAGACTGAGTCTTGATTTTCTCTGAGCTTTTGGGCGTTTTACTTCTTTATGAGCTGCAAATTGTTTTATTGACATCATCTGGTGTGTGGTGCAAGATTGACGCCGTTTGTTGAGTAGGTGTTGAAAAAGCTCTAGTAATTAATCACAGCAATAAAACTTGGCTTCCTTAATCTTTTTCATTTGAGCCAAACTAAGGTTGTTTAAGCAAAACTCAACGTGCAAGGGTTGAGATGATCGATAAGTCAGCATGGACGCCTTTTCCATGGTGCAAATTTTTATTGTCACAGCTTGAATATATTAGAGGGAAGATTGATTTAGTAAAAGTTGATATTAGTTCAAGGAGCTAAGATAGCTTCATTATAGACATTGAGAATCGGTTAAATAGTAAATTTGAAAAACTTTATTTTGAGTTTCTTGGAAAGTCTCTAGAAGATAAGTTGAGATATATATGGAATGAAAGAAGTGTTATCAATCTAGTTTTCAGTTATTTGCATCATGGGTTAATTGAGATATATGGAGAAAATTTCACAGTCGATGAGACAACTAAAGGTGATGGTCAGAGCGAAAAGTATTGGTCATGGGGTCTGTGACGGTGCTCGTGATGATGTTAATTTAGCTAATGAGATAGTCGTTGGGCATGAGGATGGTTTAAATCCTAATGACTTGGTTGATGGAAGTGATTATATTGGCATGGAGGGTGATATTGTGGACGACGACGACAACGATGATATGGATTTTCTCGGCGATGTTAGATTCTCGACTGATGATGATGATCTTGATGATAAGGATCTTTTAGAAGTAAGGAAGAATATGACAAAGTTTTGTGGGAGGCCACAAATGATCTAAGTCAGATGTTGGTAATATAGTTGATGTTGAAGCTGGTTACGAGATAGAATACTACGAAATAGATGCATATGAGAGTTTGGTGTCAATGTACAGGGAGAAGAATACAATTTTACTCAAAGGAGAAGTACGTTTCCAAGACATGATCCTAATTGTGTTGTGCATGTGTTTATTGTCCATGGCATTTGATAATATTAGGCAATTTAAAGATGCTTTGAAAAAGTGCTCAGTGAATGAGTGTAAAATGTATTAATGAATTTGTTAGAGCAAAATATGTTAACGAAACTTGTCATTGGAAGATTTTTTTAATCTATTGATGTTCGTATGGGATCATTTCATGTGAAGACCTACCATTTAGGGCATACCTATAGCACTAGCTTCAAATATAGGAGGACGACAAGTTCTTAATTGGCAAATCACTATCATATTACAATAAGAGTAATCATAACTATTGAAACTATTGCTTTCAAGGAACTTGTTGGAATTCAAGTCAGCGGAAGATGACTTACATTTATCCGATGCCCAAACAACAATTAACCCCAGAACGAACGCTGAATTGCGGATGAATCACGAACAATAATACTTCACGTTGATCTGAATGTAATCACAAGGAAAACACCCGATTTCCACGGCGTAAATGCAAACTATTCTTGTAAAGGCGAAATGGAATGCTTTCTTTTTCTCTCGATGGAAAGGGGACAAGACAAGAAGAGAATTATGAGCGTACATTTTGCCAACCGTTCCAACGGTTGTCATCCCGGAGTCTTCTATATTACTCACTCACACCCTTTCAAAAGGATGTCTTTCCATCGAAACGTATCAAGAAGATACGGTGCGTTCTCATCGCATCACATCATGGACATACTGATTTAGTACAACATCTCCCACTCGGACATGATGGGCTTGATAGCGCTCTATCAAGAATATAAGGCATTCAACATTCATCAACTTTACAAAACAATTCATAGTGGCAAGTAAGCCGTGCAACTAATGAGTACACTTGCACTTGGGAGCTTAAATTATGCACCTGTTAGGGATGACATAATAGCTACAACCCAAAAAAGAAATAAATAATCGATGTCTCACAGTGCCCCAGACATATTTTGTTACCTCAATCCAAGTATACATATCCCTTAAAGGCTAAACTTGACTATTCTCAAAACACCATGTATTTGCAATTATATCCGCAACCACATAAGGCGATATAATTGGTCGACCAGTAAATACATGTGATAGATGTAAAACAACAATAGTCTTCCTTCACACTCATGTCTCTCTCCATTTCAGAACAACTGCTTTCCTAAACACATCCCATAAAGCCATATCTATTCATGACCGCCGATAACATGCTAAAATAGCAACATAGATCTTTCACTTTGAGAACATAGTCAGAAGTAACATAGGGCACAAAATGAGGTAAACTATGAATTACCTCAAGGGCTCACACGATAAGTAAATAGGGATAATTTTACTCACCTTCCCTTGTCGGTCGAACAATGCACATGTAGTATGAATTATATGCTATAGTGGATTTCTCTTTCTATAAGAGCATATGTCATTCATTAAATATATCCACTATACGAATCTTAGCCTAAACATAATCACGTGCTTTTCACGTACTCATGTTTGGCTCGAGTGTTATATCAGCTCGCTTTCTATAGTACCCAATTAAGTACTCGCATCCGGCATCTTTCAGGCATACATGATTGTGGGACTATCATGTTCGGTCTTATTATAAACAAATCACAGACCTCATCTTAACTCCAATCAAGGCGACATCTTATTTTTTGTACTAAACTTGCTCTTCAGCATTCATTTGTACATAATGTCTCATCTCAACATGCTAACTATAGCACTTGAGGTGATTGCTCGTGTGAGTGAGCCAATTAATGCATGTTGACATACTTTTCAATAATATATGTGTGTATGTGCTAGTCTCATAATATATTTGTACTTATTGGTAAAACATCAAGTCACTAATAAATAAACAAGTACAATACATATGTCCACATATACATAAACCAATGATCTTCTACAATAACACATATCACATTCTACGTAATCCTAATGACATCTTATGGGTCAAGAATATGTCTCTAGAAATAGCTTTCGTAAATGGATCGGCAACCATTCTATTGGTTGAAATGTATTGTAGGATAACTTCTTTATGCGCTATAATATCTCTGATGAAGTTGTTCTTCATGTCAATGTGTTTCGTCCTTCCATGATACTTGGGATCTTTCACATAAGCAATGGCTGCTTGACTATCGCAATAAACTATCACTGGTCTTGAAACCTCGATGACGGTGGCTAAATTTTCAAAGAAACATTTTAGCCATACTGCTTCTTGCACTGCGGCAGAACATGCAATAAATTCTGCCTCCATAGTAGACAAGGCCGTGCATGTCTGTTTCTTGCTATTCCAATAAATCACTCCTCCATTGAGCAAGAACGCATATCCAAAAGTTGATTTACACTCATCTAAGTCTCCACCCTAATCAGCATATGAATAGCCTATTAGGCGTAAATCATTCCCTTGGTAACAAAGTCGATAGTCCATGGTACCCTTCAAGTATCTCAGGATCCTCTTCACTACTTTCCAGTGTGCTTGACCAGGATTTTATTAATATTGGCTCACCAATCCCACAGCATAACATATGTTGGGTCGAGTACGCATTATAGCATACATCAAACTTCCGACCGCACTAGCGTAAGGAACAGTTTCCATCATTTTAATTTCTTCTAGAGTCTTAGGACACATTTCAATACTTAGGCATTCACCTTGCATGACAGGAGTATCAATAGGATTAGAGTGCTGCATATTGAAACATTCAAGAATTTCCATTTCCTTGATCGACTCTTTCGATCTTAACTCCTAATATATAAACAGCTTCTCTCATGTCCTTCATTTCAAAATTGGAGGACAACCATTCTTTTATGGATATAACCAAAATCTTGTCATTTCCAGCCAATAGAATATCGTCCACATAAAGTGATAAAATCACAAATTTATCTTTGGACCACTTGACATATACACAGTGATCTTCTTCGATCATCGTGAAACCAAAAGTTGTTATGGCTCGATGAAAACGAAGATACCACTGTCTAGATGATTACTTAAGGCCATATATTGAGCGATGAAGTTTGCAAACTTTATGCTCTTGACCTTTAGCTATGAAATCTATTGGTTGTTTCATATAGATTTCCTCATCTAGTTCTCCATTGAGAAATGCCGTCTTTACATCCATTTAATATAATTCAAGGTCTAAATGTGCAACGATGGCTAGAATAATGCGTATTGAGGCAAACCTTACAAGTGGTGAAAATGTTTCCTCATAGTCTATACCCTCTCGTTAAGTATAACCTTTCGCCACAATGCAAGCCTTATACTTTTCAATGGATCCATCCGCCCTTCGCTTAAACTTAAAAACCCATTTGTTTTCAATGGCTTTACGATTGGGTGGTAGATCAACCAAGTCCCAAACATGATTTGCCCTCTTTGACTCCATTTCATCTTCCAAAGCTTTTCTCTATTCTTCCTTATTAGAGGATGAGAGAACCTTTTGAATAGTCTTAGGCTCGGCATCGTCTTTCTGAGCAATCATAAATGCTTCCCCTTCAATCTCAAAACGACGACGGTGAATACTTTTACGATTACTTTTACGCAATTGAATTTCTCTTGAATTCAATTCGTCATGCGATGCAACACTCCCACTAGATCTTGTGTGTTGAGGTAAATTTTCATTTCCCTCTACAACATTAGTGGGTTTGTTATCAAGATCTTCCATCTCATATAATTGGAAGTCCTTATCAATCTCACATCTACTAGAAAAATCGTTCTCCAAGAATATGACATGTCGTGACTCCATTTCGGTCACACTTCCATCAGATTATTCACCTATGAACATGTACCCTTTGGAATGTTCAGAATATCTTATAAAAATAAAGTTCTTCCCTCTTGGACCTAATTTGTCATATTTATGGGAAGAATCATGAACATAAGCTGCACATCCCCATGGACGTAGAATACTCAAGTCTGGTTTCCTACCAGTCCATAATTCATAAAGGGTGGAAGTAACCGATTTTGAGGGCACTCGGTTAAGTACATAGGCAGAAGTCAATAAGACATCTCCCCAATAGGAGATAGATAAATTTGCTTGCGCCATCATAGACCTAACAATTTCCAATAGGGCTCTATTCATTTTCTCAGTTACCCCATTTTGTTGTGGAGTACCATGAAATAGACAAACTAAATTAATGATAATTCAACAAAAGACACAGAAACAAAAGTTCATTATGTTCCTAATCAGCTCCTATGTACGATTGTTCTATTATTATTAATTAGTTTGATTTGCGCAAATTTTAAGTTCTAGATGAGAATTACTTTCAATTCTACCAACCTACGAACTTCCACTAGGAAAAAAATAATTACATGACCTCATGTAATTTCTACATTTTTTCATTAACACAAGAGCATAGCATGATATAAACCAATGTACAAAAAAATAATCATGCTGTAACTACAATCAAAACTGCAATTCAACATGTAACGGAAAAACAAGGATTTCCTACCATTGTTCGAATTTTCTTGGAACGAGAAGATAGTCTTTAAGAAAAACCCACTCGACCCTGTCGTAAGCCTTTTGCACGTCTAATTTGAGCACCGCCTGAAATTGTTTGGTCCTTTTATGAGTCCTGATATGGTGAAGAACCTCTTGAACCACTATGATGTTATCTTGAATTTGGCGCCCGCTAACGAAAGCGCTCTGTTCTGGCGCTATTAGCTGTGGTAGCAAAGGCTTGAGTCGATTTGCAAGATAAAGTTGCATAGACTTATTGGTCGAAACTGATCTAGCCTTTCTGGGTTGGATGTTTTTGGTATCAGGGAAATATGAGTCCTATTGTAGTCCGGTAGCATCACCCCTGTTTGAAAAATTTTTTGCACGGCCATATAAACATCATCATGTACGATATCCCAATGAGAATGATAAAAAAACCCATTCAAACCATCCGGACCCGGTGCTTTATCTCCGCCTAATTGAAAAACTGCTATGCGTACCTCTTCTCTAGTAACCGCTGCTACAAGCTTCTCGTTCATCTCCGCGGATACTATTGGATTGCATTTTGCGATGGTAGGACTGTAGTCTCGGTGCCCTGTTGTTGTATATAATTGCTGGAAAAAGGACATCGTCAACTCCTTAAGCTGTTGCTGATCTCTTACCCATCTAAGTTGATCATCTTGTAACATGCATATTCTGTTTCGCTGTCTTTGTTGAATAGTTGATGCATGAAAAAAGTGCGTGTTTCCATCCCCCCACTTAAGCCAGTTAACCCGTGAGCGCATAGCCCAGAATTGTTCCTCCTGCTGCCATAATGTTTGAATTTGCTGCTTCAGATTAGCTATTAGCTCTTGGTTGTGCTGTCCATACGGCTGATTTATTAACGATTGAAGCTGATATTGCAGGAGACTTATCTGCTCTCTAGCATTGACAAATTTCGAACGGCTCCACAATGAGAGGGCGAAGGAAGTAGCTCGGAGCTTTTTAAGTAAAGTCACTGGACCAAGCTGTCGGGAAGCCCAAGATTTAGCTACTATTTCTCGACACTCCTTGTCCTGAAGCCAATAACATTCGAAGTAAAAGGTGCGTCCTTTCCTAACACCAGCAGCTTTGGTTAACAATAGAATAGGGCTGTGGTCAGAAGCAATTGCTGGCAATGCCAATACTTCAGCAAAAGGATAGGTGATTCTCCATTCCTCGGTACATAACATTCTGTCCAACCGTTCTTTCACAATATTTTCACCATCTCGATTATTTGTCCATGTGTAGACGCAGCCTTTGTTGCCCAAGTCCATTAAAGAACAGTCATTGAGGAGTTCTCGAAATGACTGCATACGGTAAGGATCAGCGAGACGCTTCCCTATCTTCTCCCATGGATACAATATATCATTGAAATCTCCAACACACAACCAAGGGAGAGCATTCTCATTACTAATTAGTCGTAATTCTTCCCAAAATTGTTGCTTGATATTAATGACTGATGGCGCATGGATACAGGTAAGGCGCATTACAACTGCCGCCTCCAAGTCTGTGCAGATCAAGTAAAAAAAGATTGAAGACTGATGGACCAAGTCCATAGAAACCTTACTATTCCAAAAAAGTGCTAGTCCGCCCGCCAAACCAACAGGGTGTTCAATTAGACAGTCAGAGAATTTCAGCATCTTCTGCAGGTAAAGGATCTGCCTTTCTTGGTTCTTGGTCTCCATTAGAAACAAAATGTCAGGCTTTTCCTGGGTCACTAAGACCCTAAGAGCTCGAACTGTCAGGGGATTGCCTGAACCCTGACAGTTCCAGCTGATTAACTTCATTGTTCAAAGGGTGGCTGCTTAGGGTCAGCCACCATAGCCCATCCAAGGGATTCATGTGCCTCCATGACAGGAGTCTCGTGAAAAGAGGATTCATCGAGTCTTTCTGGGAGCTGAGTAGGTAAGTTGTGTGAGTTGTATCGTTTAGCTTTTTTGATTGGGCCCGACCTTGCACTCAAGATTGAACTTTTTGCTTTTTTGGACTTGTGAGAACTAATAGCCAGTTCGTTGATGTGACTCTTTCGCTGGTATGGTACTGGTGGATCTTTGTCTCGCTCGCTTCTTGAAGAATCTACGACCAGAGGTTGCCACCGAAGGGGTGCTACAGCTGTGATGAGCTGATTACACTCAGGTACCGCGACTATCTGTTTGTCCTTCTTGTTATGTGCCTGGTCCAAAGAAGGCGATGAGCCATGTTCCTGTGTTACAATAATCTGAGCAGGGGGTTGTGGGGTCTCCGGAATGGTCTCGGCATCAACGTCCAGCATGTGATGAGGCTGATAAAAGGTACGCCAAAAGGGGCTATGTTCCTTAACCTCCACCCGTAGCCACGAACCATAATACATACTGTCAAGGTTTTTCAGTGCACTATCATCCAAAGGAAAGTCTGGACAATACGTCGCATAGTGTCCCAATTTGCCACAGGAATAGCAGAAGTGGGATAATTTTTCATATCGAAAATCTAACCAAAGATTCTTCCCTTCCAATTTGAGCAGAATCCCTGTTTTCAGAGGCTGTTGGAGGTCCATTTCAACACGAGCCCTTACTGCTTTGAAACTAGACCCTTCTCTTTGGTCAACTTTGACGTCTATAACCCTGCCAATATGCCTAACTGCTTTGCGGATTATTGACTCAGTGCAGTGTTCAAGAGGTAGGCCGAAGACCTGAACCCAAAACGCACAGGAAGTAAAATCATAGCAGTGCAACGGTGTGTTCGGGACCCAAGGTTTCAGAATAACTAGATGATTTGCAAATAACCAAGGTCCGTTGTCTAGTATGCGCTATTTTACATCCTCTGTTTTGAATCTCACGACATAAATACCATCTTCAGCTTGCGAAATTGACATTTGAGCTGGACGCCATTCCCTCTGCATAGAATTTTGAAATGCCTGGAAGTTGACAGTTGAAGTAGTCAGGATTTTACCTACTAAGCTAAGACGACATTCCTCTAATTTTTCTGTAGGAGCTGCCTCATCCCAGACTTCAATCGGATGCTCAGACCAAAGACGACCCATCCGGCCACACAGAGCAGAAAGTCGAGCATCCTCTTCATCACCAGGGCCATCCATTTCACAAAGATTGGCTGATACGATAAATTAAGTAGGTGGGAGATGGGATGCGCAAACCCTTGGTCCATCAATGCAAAGAGAGGCGGAGTTGACCATCGATGGAAGGAGAAACCCGAGCGAGCTTCCTGCTACTTCGGACTTAAGGGTAATTGACATGCAAGACCCAATTTAAAGAAAACAGAGATGGGGTTGACCCTGATAGCGAGGGTTTGTAGGTGGGTAAGAATCCAAATCGTGAAATGGAGACTGAGCGGGGGGATTGAACGAAAACGGAAAGGAGTAGATGATTAGGTTTTCATTGAGGAAGACGAACTACCAAAAGGTAGAAGAGAGCTCTCACCAGAGGGAGAGAGAGAAAATTTTCCACACCACCTTCATATATAAGAGGTTGGGTTGTAATTAGTAACAAACACGTCAATGTTCATAAATATCCAGATTCTGGTGGAAATCTAGTCATAACAGTTCTGGTATTCATTGAATGAAGTGGGATGCACTTAAAAACAGAAAAGATGAAGGGGGTTTGGGTTTTCGAGACCTTATTGCTTTCAATAAAGCCTTACTAGGCAAACAAGCATGGAGACTATCACAGCAACCTTTATCTCTGTCTAGTAAAGTATTGAAAGGACTGTATTTTCCTTTTCAAGATTTCAGAAATGCTTCGAAAGGTGCTCGCCCCTCCTAGGCTAGGCAAAGCATACTACTAGGAAGGGATTCGATTGAGGAACACATGCAATGGTCTGTGGGAGACGGAACTCTTATTAACACTCGACAGGATAGATGGTTGGCTTCCGGAATCATAGGGGGACCAGCCCCTAGAGGAGAACCAGAAAAGCTTGCAAGCTTCATGGTCCCAAACAGCAATGAGTGGAATATCTCTCTTCTAAGACAGCATTTTGATTGTCATACCGTAGCAGAGATTATGTCTATCCCAATTCGGCCACAACATACAAAGGATAGACTTATCCGGAGAGGCAAGCTAAATGGATCTTTCACGATAAAGAGCTGTTATAATATCCTAAGGAAGCAACAAGTCCATCTCAACCCAAATCAAGCGTCCTCCTCTTTTCAGATACCTCGCAGACTGTGGAATGCATTATGGAACATGAACTCATCACCAAAAATCCGTTCTTTCCTATGGTCAGTATGTCATAACGCCTTGCCTACTCGAGAAAACCTTCATCATCGACACATTATAGAAGATCCTATATGCAGTTTATGCGAAAATCAGGCTATTGAATCACCAAAACATTTGTTCTTATTCTACCCTTGGACACAACAAATATGGGAACATCCAGAAATCAACATCCAGAAAGGCATCTCGGAGCAAGAATCGGATAAAAGCATGGCTGGTCAGTTTAACAGAACATAAAGGTGACTCACCTGACTTGGAAACGATCGCATCCATCCTCCGGCACATTTGGAAGGCCCGCAATAACTTCATATTTCGCCAGCAGCAACCCCAACCGCTCCGCATAGTGCAGACAGCCTTCGCCAGCGCCATAGCAAATCGGACTCCATCTCGGCAGAAACAGAGAAAGGGCACGCAGCAAACAGATCAGCATTCCTTTTGGCGTCCGCCAGCTCACGAAGAAATGAAAATCAATATTGATGCAGCTTACCAGCCTCAAAGCGGAGAAGCATCGATCGCCTGTGTTTGTCGAAGCTCATCAGGCCTTTTAATCGATGGCTTTGCTCGATCGGTGGTCGCTTCCTCGGCCCTACAAGCAGAGGCAACGGCGTTAAACCACACGCTCCACTTCTTGCAGAACACGGCCAAAAACTCAGATCTGATGATCTTGGAAACTAATTGCTCCGTTCTTGTTGAGACGATCTGTAACAATGACCTACCGCCTTAGGAGGTTGGGTTGTAATTAGTAACAAACAAAAAGTAAGTTTTTATATTATTTTCATTTGTTATGCCTTTTAGAAGTCACACTTGTGGCATATGTTTTACATTGCAATCATCTTTTGTAGAGCCCTTATAGGAGTTGGATGAGTTGCTACTTGCTGTTGAGCATAGGATGTGTGTTAGACATATTAATGCTAATAGGGGCAAGAAATATACGGGAATACAGATGCAAAGACTATTGTAAAGTGTGCTAAGAGCAATAATTTGACGGAGTATGACGAACACTCTTAAGCACCGAAGAAAAATGGTCATTCTACATATCATGATACGAATAGAGCCAAAACACCGGTATAGCGTTTTCTTCACCACTGATGCAAAGATAACAACTTATGGAAGGCATTCAATAGATCAATTATACTCATTAGGTGTAAGTCCATTTATAGTATGTTAAAGGAAATGTGGATAATTATAATGACAATGATGCATATATAGAGAGATGCTAAGTGTAGACGGAATTGTGATCCAATAATTATAAGAAAGTTAGAAAAAAATGACATATTGCTCAGTGATATGAAATGGTCACACCGGATATGAAGCGATGGATAAGTATGAGAAATATGTGGTGGATGTGTTTAAGGGAGACTGCTCTTATAAAAGATGGCAGCTTACTAGCATCCTTTATCCCTATGCCATTTCGACTATAAATCACAAGCAAGTGAATACATATGACTACATAAATGAGTATTACAAGAAGGCCACTTTTTTAGCTGCATATGAGAACATGATGATGCCAATTTGATGAGAGAAATTTTTGCCAAAAATTAATAGGGAGCCACTTGAATCACTTCTAGCGAAGGTGAAGCTTGGTAGACGTAAACAAAAAAGATCAATGGAGGAAGGTAAGGTGACAATTGGAACTAGGATATCGAGGGTAGGAATGAAAATGACATGTTGAACTTACTTGAAAATCGGACATGATAGTTTGACATGTTCAATTAAGAAGACTAGATCTACATCTTCACAAACATGATTTTCTAGGCAAAAAAATTCGGCTTGTACTTCCATTTCCATTAATCATGCTTGCTTCGTTAATAATATTTGAGAAAATCCCAAATAAGGACTCAAAGTGCACTCATTTTCTCAAAGAGGACCTGAAGTGGAGTCTGTCTCAAATAAGGACCCATAGTGATCATTTACTCTCAAAGAATGACCGCACTCGCTGGCCGGTGAATAGATGCATCTCCGATGCATATTCCGGTGGCCTGATCAAGGGTACTTTCATCCAAAAACAATTTTTTTTTTCATTTTCCATTGTCCCATTCTTTTTGTTTTTCTCTTTTTTGGTCAATGGTGTACAGTTCATCATCTTCTTCGTCCTCTACTCATCTTCTTCTTACCCATATCAAGAACACCGGACTTGGGAAGGGTTGGCGAGGGTTGGCCTCGCCTAGGGCTAGGGAGGACTCGATGCCTATCTCGGCGATGGGCGAAGGCCGTCACGCCCTTGCTGGCCGCAGGCAAGGGCTTGTAGGCCAACCTTGCTAGATCTAGCGAGGGTGGCCTCAACCACGGTCGGCAATGGGCGACCTCGCTGATGGCCGTGAGGGGGGACCTCCCTTCCCTCTGCCCATCGCTCCACTGATAATCTCGTCTTTTGCTAGGACTATCATTGGGATGCCTACGCCACCTTCTTCATCCCTTCCTCCCAACATTACTCCCAAATCGACGACTTCTCCGACTACCATTTTGCCCTCGAGCACCTCCCTGTAGGGCCTTGATTTGGACGGCCCTCGTCGACCACGGTCGAGGCCACCCTCGCCATATGTGGCAAGGGTCGACTTGCAAGCCTTCACCCGTGGCCAGTGAGGGCTTGACGCCCCTTGCCCAATACCAGTTATGGGCATCGAACCTCGTTGGCCCCAAGCGAGGACGACCCACGCCAAATCTGGGGAGGGTCGGCCTGGCCTACGACCAATGAGGGCTCAACGGTCCTCGCCCACTACTAGCGATGGGCGTCAAGCCCTTGTTGGCCCTTACCAGTAGCCAGCGCTAGCCGACTTTTCCCCAAGTTTGGTGTTCTTGATCTAGGCAAAAAGATGATGAACAAGGGATGAAGAAAATGATGAAAGACATAACCATAGACCCAAAAAAAAAAAAAAAAAAGAATAGGAAAACCAAAAATAAAAAAAAAATGGATGAAAATACCCTAATCAAGTCACTTGAATATGCATATGAGATGCATCTGTTCACTGGCCAATGAGTGAGGTCATTTTTTGAGAATAATGGTGTCTTTGTTTAAAAATGTTTCTGTTCCCTGGAACATAAATTTTTGTTCTTTTGATCTAGGGAACAAAAAAAGAACATAAACACGTTTGTTTACACTTTTGTTCTCGGGAACAGATTTGGAATAGAAACAAGAAGTAGAAAAAACTTGTTTCTTGTTCCCAGGAACACATTCGAGAAACACTTTTCTTTTCTCATTTTCCTTATTCTTTCTTCTCTTTCTTTTCTTCTTCTTCTTCCTTTTGCCGGTCACCAGCCTTGGCCATGGTCGGCATTAGCGACCTGCTAGATGATGCCAGCAACCTCGCCGAAGCGTCGCCGGCCCCCGGAGGGGCCGAGCCACGGCAAGGCTCAGCCTCCCCAGCCGGCGCGAGGCTGGGCCTCGCCAAGCTAGGGCAAGGTCAACCTCGCGCCGCCTGGGCGAGGCTTGCCTGGCTAGCGGCGATCTCTCCAAGCCACCGGCAAGGGTGAGGCTCGACCTCACCCAGATCTAGCGAGGCGAGCGTCGTCGAGGCTAGGCTGGCCTCCGACGAGCTCGCCGGAGCCTCGCCAGGCCAGGGTGAGACCCAGCGAGCTCGCTAGACGTCGTGGTTGGCGACCGGCCAAAGAGAAAAAGAAAAAGGAAAAAAAAAAAAAAAAAGAAAAAAGAAAAAAGAAAGAAGAAAGAAGAAAAAAGGAAAAATAAAATAAAAATATTAAAAAAATAAAAGAAACAAAAAAAATTATACAAGTTTACCAAATGTGTTTCTGTTCTTTTTCTATTCCAAGAACATAAATTTTGTGCAGTTACCAAACGCATTCTTCTATTCAAAAATTGTTTCCCGGAATATAAATAACAATTTTTGAACATAACGTTACCAAACGCGCCCTAAATGACCACTTTGGGTCCTTATTTGAGATAGATTCCAGTTTAGATCATCTTTTGAGAAAAGGAAGGAACTTTAAGTCTCTATGTGATATTTTTTCATAATATTTTAAAGGTATATAATTCAGAGACGTACATGCAAATGTGCAAGTGGCAGTGGTGATGGCCTTACTCACGTGAATCCTCATACTAATGTTAAGAATACAAATGGGAGAAGTTCATTGAAGAGGTAGAAATGAAAAAGATGTGGGGGAGGGTTAATTTTGACACGTTGTCATTGTATTTTTTTTTTAATGATAATAGATTAATGAAGTGGTGGCGATCTTTTAATTGACGACGGTATCAATGAAGTTGGAAATCAATTATGAGTTGGTTCCTCAATTGTTGGAATGTCCAATTTGTTATATTTGAGTTGGAGAGCCCGCCAAGGTTGACGTTTTGTTGTTCAACCATTGTTTTTTTGTTGCTCTAAATGTTATGCACAATGAAGAGTTTAGTTAGAGTACCGTGGTTTAGGGATGCTCCAGTTAATTGTTGCTTCTTTAATGAAACTTTAGCTTTAGCTGATCATAATTAGAAATTGCCGGTTGTGTCCATCATGAGTCTTTGTTTATTGCCTGAGAATGTCGTTGTACAACATACTAATCAAATTTGAACTTAAGTTGGATGGTTGTTTGTACAACTTGCACTTCATTCATATTCACACTCCATGTGGACAGATATAAAACATCTACTAGAACAGCTTATACAACACTATCGGTACTAACGCACCTTATTGTAAGCTCATTACATCATTCATCCTCAAATTTTCAAATAACGTGGTTCTTAGAATTACTATAAACACTTGTGGCACAACCAACATTGTCTTTAATATCGAATTTTGTTGCTTTAACTTTGTCACATCTTGTTTGACACGTTTCAATTGTCCTTTGAGAGGTTTGACTTTAGTGTCCATCAAATTGCCATTATCCTTATTAATGGTTCGACACTAGTTTTTTTTTTTTCAACATTGCTTTGGTGAAATTTTTTTGACACACTTTTTGCCGATTGACTCTACACTAACACAAAAAAAAAAAAAAAAATCACTACTTTCCCAAATATATCTTGGGCAATTGTGATATCTTTTGCTCAATTATCCTTCATCGTAGCTATTTGTAGAGGATATTTCAGGCCACAATAGCAAAATCCATGTGTTGTTAATGAAAGGGACTAATGTCCTTGATTGTGACGAATTTGCTAATGTTTTCACTGGTTGTAATTATTGTGGTGAGGCTATTATTTATGCTTTCAAAATTAACACAAATCAAAGCATTCTTAACTAGTAAGAAATTAGACCAACAATGAGAACAAGAGTATGTAGCTCAACAATAGCAACACGACATATATCTACATTGTACTAATGTTTCCATGTCATTGACAAATTTCCTATACTACTAAATGACCGTGCTATTATCCTAAGGAATAGGGCTTAAGACCAGTATCATCCTTAACTATCTAGCAAATTCTCCTAATCTGTAATTTGAGGAGATTGACAACAACTTGCTAACTAAGTGAGACTATTTCTCACCGAAATTCCTGTGAAGACAAATGTGCCATGATCATATCATGACAAACTGCATGTTAGATTTCGAGTCGGTGGAAGACGATTTACCTGATTCCGATGCGCAAATAGCAAATGGCCTCGGAACGAACGTTGAATTGCCGATGAAACACGAACGACACTTCCTCACGTTAGTCTAGATGCAATCACAAGGAAAACACCCGATTTCCACGGCACCAATGCAAATCGTTCTCGTAAAGAAGAAAATGGAACGCCTTGATCTTTTTAATGGAAATGGAGAGAAATTTTGGTGCGAATGATCTGCCAACAACAACTATCAACAGTTGTGTTCAAGAGGCTTTTATACCTCTCCATTCATACCCTTTCAATAGTGTCTCGCACCCCATCATGGACGTATTAACAAAATACTACATCTCCCACTCGGACTTGATGGGCTTGATAGCACTCTATCAAGAATACAAGGCGTTCAACATTCATCAACTTTACAAAACAATTCATACTAGCAAGTAAGCCGTGCGACCAGTGAGTACACCTACACTTGGGAGCTCAAATTATGCACCTGTTAGGGATGACATAATGGCTACAACCCCGGAAAGAAATAAACAATCGATGTCTCACAATGCCCCAGACATATTTTGTTACATCAGTTCAAGTATACCTATCCCTTAAAGGCTATACTTGACTATTCTCACAACACCATGTACTTACAATTATATCCGCAACCACAAAGGGCAATATAATTGGTCGACCAGTAAATACATGTGATAGATGTAAAACAACAATAGTCTTCCTTCGCACTCATGTCTCTCTCAATTTTAGAACAACTGTTTTCCTAGACACGTCCCATAGGCCATATCTATTCATAACCGCCCGTAACATGCTAAAGTAGCAACATTGATCTTTCACTTCGAGAACATAGTCAGAAGTAACATAGGGCACAAAATGAGGTAAATTATAAATTACCTCAAGGGCTCACACGAAGAGTAAATAGGGATAATTTTACTCACATTCCCTTGTCGGTTGTACAATGCACATGTAATATGAATTACATGTTAGTGGATTTCTCTTTCTATAAGAGCGTATGTCATTTACTAATTATATCCACTATACGGATCTTAGCCTAAACATAGTCACGTGCTCCTCACGTACTCATGTTTAACTCGAGTGCTATATCAGCTCGCTTTCTATAGCGCCCAATTAAGTACTCGCATCCGGCATCGTCGGGCATACATGATTGTGGGACTATCATATTCGGTCTTATTATTAACAAATCACAGACCTCATCTTGACTCCAATCAAGGCGACATATTATTTTATGTACTAAACTTACTCTTCAGCATTTACTTGTACATAATGTCCCATCTCAACGTGCTAACTATAGCACTTGAGGTGATTGCTCGTGTGAGTGAGCCAATCATTGCCTACTGACATACTTTTCAATAAAATATGTGTGTATGTGCTAGCCTTATAGTGGATTTGTACTTATTGATAAAACAACAAATCAATAATAAACAAACAAGTATAATACATATGTCCACCAATACATAAACCAATGATCCTCTACAATAACACATATCACATTCTACGCAATCCTAGTGACATTCTGTGGGTTAAGAATATGTCTCTAGGAATAGCCTTCATAAATGGATCAGCAACCATTCTATTGGTTGAAATGTATTGTAGGATCATTTCTTTCTACGCTATAATATCTCTGATGAAATTGTTCTTTATGTCAATGTGCTTTGTCCTTCCGTGATACGTGAGATCCTTCACATAGGCAATGGCTGCTTGACAATCGCAATAAACTGTCACCGGTCTTGGAACCTCAGTGACAGTGGCTAAATTTTTTAAAAAACATCTTAGCCATACTGCTTATTGCACTGCGGCAGAACATGCAATAAATTCTACCTCCATCGTAGATAAGGCTGTGCATGTCTGTTTCTTGCTATTCCAAGAAATCGCACCTCTATTGAGCAAGAACGCATATCCAGAAGTCAATAGTCCATAATGCCTTTCAAGTATCTCAGGATTCTCTTCACTGCTTTCCAGTGTGCTTGACCGGGATTTGATTGATATCGGCTTATCAATCCCACGGCATAACATATTTCGGGTCGAGTACACATCATAGCATACATCAAACTTCCGACCGCACTAGCATAAGGAACAGTTTCCATTACCTTAATTTCTTATGGAGTCTTAGGACACATCTTAGTATTTAGGCCCTCACCTTGCATGATAGGGCTATCAATGGGATTACAGTGCTGCATATTGAATTGTTCAAGAATCTTCATAATATAAGACTCTTGTGATAAAGTAAGAAGTTTCCTTGATCGATCTCTTTCGATCTTAACTCCTAATATATAAGCAGCTTCTCCCATGTCCTTCATTTCAAAATTGGAGGACAACCATTCTTTTATGGTGATAACCAAAAGCTTGTCATTTCCAGCCAACAGAATATCGTCCACATAAAGTGATAAAATCACAAATTTATCTTCGGACCGCTTGACGTATACACAGTGATCTTCTTCGATTATCGTAAAACCAAAAGTTGTTATGGCTCGATGAAGACGAAGATACCACTGTCTAGATGATTGCTTAAAGCCATATATTGAGCGACGAAGTTTGCAAACTTTATCCTCTTGACATTTAGCTATGAAACCTATTGGTTGTTTCATATAGATTTCCTCATCTAGTTCTCCATTGAGAAATGCCGTCTTTACATCCATTTGATATAATTCAAGATCCAAATGTGCAACGATGGCTAGAACAAGGCGTATTCAGGCAAACCTTACAACTAGTGAAAAGGTTTCCTCATAATCTGTACCCTCTTGTTGAGTATAACCTTTCGCCACAAGACGAGCCTTATACTTTTCAATGGATCCATCCGCCCTTCGTTTAATCTTAAAGACCCATTTGTTTCCAATGGCCTTACGATTGGGTGGTAGATCAATCAAGTCCCAGACATGATTTGCCCTCATTGACTCCATCTTATCTTCCAAAGCATTTCTCCATTCTTCCTTATTAGAGGATGAGAGAGCCTCTTGAACAATCTTAGGCTCAGCATCGTCTTTCTGAGCAATCATAAATGCTTCGCTTTCAATCTCAAAACGACAACGAGGAATGCTTTTACGATTACATTTACGCAACTGAATTTCTCTTGAATTCAATTCGTTAGGCGATGCTACACTCCCAATAGGTCTTGTGTGTTGAGGTAAATTTTCATTTCCCTCTACAACATTAGTGGGTGTGTTATCAGGATCCTCCATCTCATATAATTGGAAGTCCTTATCAATCTCACCTCTACTAGGAAAATCGTTCTCCAAGAACGTGACATCTCGTGACTCCATTTCGGTCACACTTCCATCAGTTTGTTCACCTATGAACACGTACCCTTTTGAGTGTTCGGAATATCTTATAAAGATACATTTCTTCCCTCTAGGACCTAATTTGCCATGTTTATGGGAAGAATCATGAACATAAGCTGCACATCCCCATGGACGTAGACTACTCAAGTCTGGTTTCCTTCCAGTCCATAATTCATAAGGGGTGGAAGTGACTGATTTTGAGGGCACACGGTTAAGTATATAGGCAGCAGTCAATAACGCATCTCCCCAATAGGAGATAGGTAAATTTGCTTACGCCATCATAGACCTAACCATTTCCAATAGGGTTCTATTCCTTCTCTCAGCTACCCCATTTTGTTGTGGAGTACTAGGAATAGTCAATTGTCGTACAATTCCCTTTTCATCACAAAGAGCCTTTGAATTGCTCCGATAGATACTCATGTCCACGATCGGTTCTCAATGCCTTTATTGTTTTGTTCAACTGATTCTCTACCATCGCTATATATCGTCTAAAGCAGTCTAATGCTTCTGACTTATGGGAGATCAGAAAGACGTAACCAAAACGTGTGAAGTCATCTATGAAAGTGATGAAATATGAGGCTCCATGCCTCACCCTCACATTCAAAGGACCACAAATGTCAGAATGTATGAGATGCAATGGAAATTCAGCTCTAGTCCCTTTACCGAATGGTTTTCTAGTTGTTTTTCCCGCCAGACAATGTTCACATACGGATAGACTAACATTAGTGAGTGACCCTAAAAGGCATTCTCTAGCTAATCTTTGCATTCTTTGCAATCCAATGTGACCTAATCTAGCATGCCAAGTACTTGCATCAATCTTAACGTTATTAGAAGATGCAATTAAAGAAAAACAACCATCAACATTAACATTGTACTGATCATAGTCAATGTCTAACACCATAAAACCATTCGATACATTACCTGAACCATAATAAACTGTTCCATACAAAATGTCAACACAATCACCATGGAAATTCAATACATAACCTAGGCTAAGAAAAACAACTACAGAGACCAAGTTTCGTCGAATATCTGGAGCATAAAGGACATCATGTAGGAATAGGTTTCGACCACCATGTAAAATTAATTTACATGTGCCGATACCCTTTACTTCAACTCTTGAGTTATTCCTAACATATATCCATCTTCTTCCAGGCGGTATCCGACGATACTCCACAAATGCTTCTCGATCTCTAGTTACATGGTCTGTTGCTCCTGAGTCTACAGTCCGCATTGGATGAGATTCAGCAAGCATTACAGTACTAGAAACAAAAGCATTACTTAAGTAATAGAGTAATAGGGTACCTCTTTCGGCTCAGTGCATTCACGAGCAAAGTGACCCATCTTGCCACAATTGTGGCACTCCATCTTGGCCTTGTCCTTCTTCTCACCACGCTTCTTGCGTCGGAAGGTCTTAGCCCTCTTGGGTGCTTGATCAGTCCTCTTCCCTTTGTTGTTGAACTGAAGATTCCTCTTGCGCTTGAAGCCCGAAGCTTTGCGCGAACTCGATTCAGCAACATAAGCATGGGTAGAGGATCTCACAGCCTCTAGGCGCTCATCCTCTAATTCCAAATGACGTGCAATATCATCAAAAGTGACAATATTCTCATTATGCGTCATATTGATCTTCATATGCTCCCAATTGTCAGGAAGAGACCTTATAACAGCCTGAACTTGCTGTTCATCGCAAGGGAGTGACTCCGCCGACTTCAGCTCACGGATCATATTTGACATCTCCCAAAGATGCTGCCTTATCGTTACATTTGGGCGCTTTCGAAATGTGTCAAACTTGATGGTGAGTTTCCTCAGCTTAGTGGCAGATGTACCCCCAAACTTGTCCTTCAAAGCAACCCACATAACTTGAGCTTTATCATAACTTTCAAACTCACACATGAGATCATCTTGCATACAGCTCAACAACATGATGCGAGCAATGTTATTTTTCTTTTTCCAAACTTGATAAGCTTCTAGATCTCTCCTGTGTTGAGCTGAAGTTCCATGCTCAGGTTCATCCATGGTATGGTTGAGGGTTTCCAAAACTTCTTGCTCCTCAAGGATATACTGAACCTTTCGGTGCCAAGTATCATAATTGTCACCGTTCAGCTTCTCACCCTTATTGAGGTCAGCAACAATGGTCTTGGATGCCGAAGCCATAATCAATTGCTATAACACATTGACATAATAAACGCATAATCAATACTAGCACACTTTATAGAGTAACACACATATTTAATTTGCAACAAAGACAAACTAAATTAATGATAATTCAACAAAAGACACAGAGGCAAAAGTTCACTATGTTCCCAATCAACTGCTATGTACAATTGTTCTATTATCATTAATTAGTTTAATTTGCATAAATGAGAACTCTTTCAAATTCTACCAACCTACGAACTCCCACTAGGAAAAATAATTACATGACCTTATGTAATTTCTACATTTTTCCTTAACACAAAAACATAGCATGATAATAACCAACGTGTAAACAACAATCATGCTTCAACTATAATTAAAAATGCAATTCAACGTGTAATGGATTTCCTACCATTGTTCTAATTTTCTAGCAACTAGAGAATTGCAAGTATATTAAAAATATATACATCATATCATTGAACCAAGCTCTACACAGCATATATAACATCATTTGCACACAAGCTGGCTACTGTATTTCCTAAATCACAAGAAAATACAAGCTACAAAAGAATAAATTATGCATTAAACCCAAAAAAAAAAATGCGTACATAAGGTTTCCCACGCATTTTCATACAATAATAAAATTTAAAAAGTATAAAATAATTATACCACTGTGTAGACAACATTCATACGAACCAAACGCCGCTGACCACACTCCAATCGGAGCCCGCATGCGCCCCCACGCGCCGCCTGAGTGCGCGGCGCGCGTGGTGCGCGCACCAGCGAGCCAAACGGCTCCTGGCCGGTCCGACCGGTCCAACCGGTGACCGGTCCGACCGGTTGACCGGTCAACGGTCGGGTCGGGTCGGGTCAACCGGGTCGGATCTCGGATCGGTTCAGGTCACGGGTCGCCGACCGGCCAACTGCCGCCGGCGTTGACGTCATCCCAGCGGTTACCGACCGTTGGATGACGTCATCCGTGACGTCATCGAGCGTCGCGTCGCTCCGTGCGACGCGCGCATGACGCGCACGCGTCAGTTCACCGAGCGGCGCGTGTTGCGCACGCGCTGGCGTCCCCAACGCGTCAGGCGCGTGATGCCCACGCGCAACGGCTTCTGGCCGCGCGTGTGGGCGCGTCCGGCGACCTCTGGTCGCGCTCGAACCACCGTCGGACTCGTCTCAATGAGTACTTTCATCCTGTATATTCAAAAGTTGATTTTGGCCAAAAAAATAATTCGAAAAACGGCCAAAACTTCACGGATGCACGCGACCCTGAACCCGTTCTTCGCTTTGGTTCGAATTTGAGTTTTCAGATTGCAATTCCGACTAATAATACATCAAAAACAGTGTAGAATACAATCTCTTAATCTCAATATCAAATGGTAAATGAGAAAACTTGATGAAAAACAAGGCAGAAAGCACGACCGGGCTCTGATACCAATGTTAGATTTTGAGTCGGCGGAAGACGACTTACTTGATTCCGATGCGCAAACAGCAAATGGCCCTGGAACGAACGTTGAATTGCCAATGAAACACGAACGACACTTCCTCACGTTAGTCTGGATGCAATCACAAGGAAAACACCCGATTTCCACGGCGTAAATGCAAATCGTTCTCGTAAAGAAGAAAATGGAACGCCTTGATCTTTTTAATGGAAATGGAGAGAAATTTTGGTGCGAATAATCTGCCAACAACAACTATCAACAGTTGTGTTCAGGAGGCTTTTATACCTCTCCGTTCATACCCTTTCAATAGTGTCTCGCACCCCATCATGGACGTATTAACAAAATACTACACTGCATTCACAACTTACTGCTTAAACGACTACCATTTGCCCGGTAGAAGTTCAAGGTAATTGCTAAAATTAAGCCAAAGTTCACATTTGCAGGACACATAAGTAAAGTCATTGATAGTGGCATGAAAAAAGTTTCTCCAATGTACTATCTTTGTATATGGTAGATGCACCACTTCGTAAAATCGATCTCTTTGTTTTGCGACAGAAAGATCCCCCGGAGTGCCAATCCGATAACCTTCAGTTGACACAAAGATGGCAAAAACAAGAAATTGCCTAGGAGTATAATCTTGACAGAGTAAGTAAATGCAATGCAAAGGAAAATTTTCTCAAGGTATGATTGGTTGTATGCGAGGGCAAGAGTACTTCCCTATGACCTACCAAAGACATGTTAGCACGGACAAACAAATTAAGGCAGCTAGCCACAGATCCAGCACGGTACTGAAAACGAATTAAGTGATTAGCTTCATGATTCATACAAGAATCTATGAAACCGACACCAATCAAAACCGTTGGACGAAGGCGTTGCCAACAATCGAGTAAGCACCGAGTGAAGGAGTTCAGCAAGCATTGAGTGACGTCGGGCCAATCTATGCGAAGGCGTTGGGTGAGTATCAGATGAAGGCGGCAAGCGTTGGACGAAGCCGTTGCCAGCCAAGTGTCAGATGAAGTTGTCGACGAAGATTCGGGGCAAAAATTTGGAAGATCAATTTACGGAAGGCTCGGGACAAATGACTTTGTTTGACGAGATCGAATCAATAGAATATTCGTGAGCATTTTCGATGAGATCAAACTAGGGTTCATCAAGACGATTTATGAAAGAAACCCATGATTTTGATTTCTGAGATCTCTAGTCAAGCAACACCGTTTGGGACTTTTTTAAGTTGTTGTTGTTATTATTATTGTTGTTGTTGTTGTTGTTGTTATTATAGCAAAATGACGCCAAAATTACGTCGTTTTGAATCTTTGGTGACCATATCAACGCCGGCAACACTAGTCGGCATTGACTAGGATTCCATGTGGCACTTTTCCAATTATAACTAATTGAATAGATTGAATTGGTACAATGTTTAAGACTAAATTAGCAAATAAATGTTTATCATTGAATTGACATAATTACAATAGGTTTAGAACTTTTTTTTTTGGTAGATTTCCAATGAAGATTATCGGTTCAACAATAAAGATATTAATTGTTGGAAGATACAGATTAAGGATCTACTGTAGTAGAAGAACCTGCATCAGTCTTTGTTGGAAAGAAACTGAATTCGATCAAGAAAGAAGATTGTAGTTGTTAGATCGGCAAGTCCTAAGTGTAATTTGTCTTAAGTTGGGGTGAAACATAACTTACAACGGTAAATTTGATGAGGGCTTTGTTTAACATGCATGGAAAGTGTCTCGAGCACGCGCACATCCCTTAGTGGTCGATAAAATTGCAATGTTTCCAGGACGCGTCGCCGACCCAAATCGATTATGCACATGGAAGCGAAAACAATCCCCAAACAACAACCAACATGGGATAGAAAAGCAGGACAGTCAATTCACAAAAGCCACACTTTATAAACACCTCGAGTTTATATACAAAACTAGTCTATAAACGAGGGCCTAACTCCAAAAGAAGAGTCACTGAGCCATCTAGGCACTAGACTCCTCATCCATAAGCTTCGGGGGCTCCGGGTCCACCACGACACCATTAGGGGTGTTGAGATCCATCGGGTGAGCTACTTCCCACTGCCCGGTCCCAATGGGAGGCCCATTGAAACCCAACAGGGGACCCTCCCGACCCCCTTGTCGAAAGCTAATGAACCATGCTATGTATCGGTGAGGTACCAACTGAGGTAGGCTCTCATCGACCTATACCACGGACTCGACTAGCTCCCAAGTCAGAGTGGTCCCGAGAATAGGGAAGTTAGTATGCTCAAAATCCATCGTCTGCAGAACCCTGTATCATACCTGACGTGCCTCCATCTATGGACCTGAAAAGTTAAACCCACGACGGGGTAAGATAATGTCTCAGCGAGTTCACACCCTAAACCCCGATTAGGAAGGAAATACACCTAAAGGCAGTCTAACCACACAACCAAGGAGACTCACCTCGCCTCAGTTCCTTCCTACACGTCAGTACAGTTCATATAACAGATATATACAATAATAACACTCAACAATTGGAACGCCTCACTTCACATCTCAATCAAACACAAGGGTCCCGATTATATGGTCAAATCATTAGGACACGTCTCATTCCATGCAACACAATTTTGTCCCATAATCAGGCGCGTCAATTTCAATCAATCATGCATCCCAATTGATTATGACCCAACGGCCACGGCCGACTCAACAGTCAACAGTCTTACGGCGTAGCCGGGCGTTGTCTCGCACCATCGAGCACGGCAACGTCTACATCTAGACGGCATTCCACAAGGGAGCATTGGCCAGCCTCCACTGCGACTGGCATCCGTTGACTTGGGGCATTCCCAAAGGAGCATCATCTGGCCCCAAAGGCTCGTGACGGGTTCTCATATTATTCATGCACACATCCAATTCCGGCCAAGACATCGTGCCTTGCACTCAAATGTCCCATTAAAATAATGTGCTTGGCATGTTTTCTTTATATTAAAAACATCCGATAAAATAATCGTGTGTGGGTACACGGTCAGATCAAACCTTAAAAATTGATATCATTCCTTTTAAAATCCCACTATTTGACATAGTACTTGAAAACATTTTTGGTGTCAAAACTCGACACCCGATATTTTCTAAGTAAATACCAAAATTTCATATTTTTGAAATAATAACTGAAAATCCACAATCATCACTCAATTGCACAAATTATCATTCAATTGCATAAACTAATTACACCACGATAATCAACACGAAATTCTGGCGACCGACTATCACGGTAAAATTTTTGGAAAATATTAAATAATTAAATAATTTGCAAAAATAATTAAATAAATGCAAATTAATTCAATAAATGCCTAATTAAGCTAAATATGCTAATCCAACCACCTAATTGGACCTAATTAAATACCACACTAAGCTAGATAAATAATGCAATCTAATTAACCCCTAAATAAACTAATCTAATAACCTAATTAGCCTAATTAATCAACTAACTCACTAATTAAACTAAACTAACCACCTAAACTAAGCTTAGCCTAATCTAATTACCCACTAAGTATAATTAATCCCCTAAGCAATGTTTAGCAAGTAAACTCACCAGATTAGCGAGCCGGTGAGTTCAGGGCGACGGCGACACGGAGGCGAGTGGAACACGGGCTTACGGTGACACCCAACAAGGTTCAGAAGGGGCCGGAAAAGGCTCACGAAGTCTCAGCCCTTACTAACACTTCGACTTCTGTCCAAGGCTGAAAAGAGCTAGTCGAGCGATCGGCTTGGCTGGAAACGGGCAAAGCGGGCTGCTGGCTACTCGGGCAGTGACGGCTCGCTTGGACAGGCGACAGAGACGGCTCAGGCAAAGTTGCGATGGTGGCCAGGGCACGGGCAACGAGCTGGATAATGTGCGGGCTCGGGCGCGGGAGATGGCACGCGAGCAAGAGGCAGGCAAGCTCTGGTAGCACTTGGAGGTGCTCGGACGGCAAGGAGGGGTGGTCGACGGCTGTAAGGGGCTTGGATGGCTAGTTCTCTGGTTCTTTGGCTCACAAAACAGCAACAATGGAGGAACTAAGGCAAGGAAGAAGAAGAAGAGAGGAGCTGCAGCTGAAGGGGGAACCAAATGCCACAAAAGTCTTCAAAAATATCTCAATACTCATCACTTGGCCCCCACCATCTTCAGCCCTATCCCCTACCCATTTTCCGTCATCAAACTTCCCCAAGAAGCCACCAAAGGTGGTCCAAATGTTGCACACCACCCATGGCTATGAATTTGTGCATTTCCCTTCAATTTTAATCCAATTCCCCTCCAATTGGACTCAATTCCAAAGCCAAAATGGCATGGTAGATGCTCACCTCAAATTCCACATTTTTCTTTGCAAGTGATCCATCGTGACGGCCAAAATGGCGCTAAAAAACGGGCCTCTGAACTTACCGGTCCAAAAACGCCCAAACTTGAATTTTTACCAAAATTTCAGGCTCGCCGAAAATTTTTCGGAGGATGAGTCGACATTCCTAAAATAAATCGTGACATGACAGAACTTAATCGGGTTCAATTTCGTGGTTAATTTCAACCGGACGCGATTTTGGCGTGACCTAACCTACCGGATAACTTTTAGGAATTTTTAGCGCAGCAGACCCGTGGTCAATTATTTTCAAGCCACATTGTGCATCTTCAACTCATTGGCGACTCTCAATTGTCGTGAAATTCTCAAGATTTCAAACATAGGCACAGGGTGCAGAAACGACAAAAAAATCAGTTTAGTGCCATTTGATAGAAATTTTACAATTAGGTGAAATCACCCACACTTTAATCACATATCTCAGTCGAATCGACCTATCTCCAGTCTCTGATCGATTTTGATGGTGTTGTATTGACCCTTGCAGATTAGCACGGTCGAGTAGTCGATTTTTGGTCGAATTCTCAAGTCTGTCGCATTTAGATTCCTTAACGGCTTCACCTGATAGATTAGTTATATCGTGAGTAATCAGCTCAAACAAAAATACTATAGGTGCGTCGATGAAAAGCCCAACTCATTCAATCGAAAATAAAATAAAAAAAGTCAGGCTGTCACGGAAAGCCCTCCACATCAAACAAGGGATCTCTGATAAATCATTTGTTTAACTTGCAGATGGATGAATGTGCTTTGATGACATATCATATCGACAAATTCAATATTATCATGATTCAATTGAGTGCAGCGAAAATCAATGTCCATGATGAGGTAAAAGTTTTAATTTTGTTATCTTCTCTGCTTGAAATAAGAATTTAAAGTTTTAAGAGATTTGAAATTTAGATTCTTAATAAAAAATATTTGCATAAGAGAGCCTAGTGAATCTTCGGGCACTATCTTGGTACTAAAGACAGAGGGAAGCAATTAAAATGGTCAGACAAGAAATGTAGTGGATCGAAGTTTAAAGAGAGAAGCAAATCAGACCTTATAGTGAAATAATTTGCTAGACTTGCAAAATAAAGGGCCATCTAAAATTAGATTATAGAGTCCCAAAAAAGAAAATTCAGCATGAGGATAGAAATCAAAAGGATGAGAAATCTATGAATGCAACTTTTGAAGAGACACCTGTCCATGTTGCCTTATATTTTAGCGTCGACAGTCCGATTGAGTTATGGAGTCTAGACTTAGACGCATTATTTCATTCAATATCATGTAGAGAATTAATGTGAAATTTTGTTTCTGGAAAGCTTGGAAATTGTTTATTTTGTTGATGATGAACTTATGAATATCGTGGGGAAATCCAATATTTGAATAAAGACTATCAAGGAGTCTTCCTTAAAGTTGCATGATGTCACGTATGTTCCTAACCTCAGGACTAAACTGATCTCTATAGGTCAATTAAACAACATAAAAAATAAAACTAATTTTGGAGACGACTCATGGAAAATTGTTAAAGATGCAATGGTTGTTGCACGGGGAGGAGAGTTGGCAACATGATACAAGACTAGAAGCAATAAAGAAATAATGGCAGTTGCTGACTTGGAAACTAATTCCAAATTGTGGCACTATTGGCTTGGTCATATAAGCCAAAAATCAAAGGAAAATTGACTATTTTTAAGTCTATAGATATTGATCTATGTGAGAAATTGTGTTCAGTGCATGTAGAAACGTGTCAGATTTTTTAAAATTGTAAGAGAACCAAAGAAAGAAAAGTTAAAGTTGGTACATATGAATGTCTAGAAAGAACCATGGTGGATTGAAGTCTAGATAGAGAAGCAAATCGAGACCTCGTGGTAAAATAATTTGTTGGACTTGTGATAAGAAGGGCTATCTAAAATTAGATTGTAAGTCTTAAAGAAGAAAATTTAATATGGGGATCGAGATCAAAAGTGTCGCATCCTCACTTGGGATTTTTGTTGTGACATCCTAGGCTTATCACCTTCTCGATTCTTTTATCATATTATTATGCACATGTAGAAACGTGTACTTAAAATTTTCCCTGAACAAATAACAACTGGAAGATGTGGACGATCTCATACAAACACACTGCGTTCATACATATATTACAGTGCTATCTTCGGCTACATTGCTTTTACATGATATCAAAAGGCTAGGGTTTCCCTAGCTCTACTACGGTCGATATCTTCCAAAATTGGGAACCTTATGCTATTAGCCAAGATTATGATCTAGTTCTTTGGCCCCTCGGATGGTGCTCCATCGTTTGAGCCAACTGGCTCATTGAACCCATGTAGTGGGCCAACAAGGTCTCCATCAAACCAAACATACCAGGCTACATAACGATGAGGGACCAAGTCATCCAACCCTTCATCGATCCATATGGTGGTAGTACATTTACGATTTGTATAGGTGGTCTCCTCCTCTAAGTCTACTATGTCAGTGACCAATACTTCCATATTTACAGGTAGACCAAAATGTTCAGGAGGTGGGTTAGCCATACTTACGGACCTAAAAAACATAAGGAGTGAGTCTTCGAAACTCAGTAAGTAATGTTCTTAATTTTCTACCAAGAAAGTCTCTCATCATCAAGAACTAGTATGTACCATACTCGCAAACGGTGTCGATAGCATATCAATAGCAAATTATAAGTCGTGCTTCATCCACACATGCCATCCATATCGAACAACCATCGGCTTAACAACTAGTATGTAAATAATTTACAATTATGCATCATCGACATTCATGCAAATTAATTTACCACCATCCTGGTTCAACCAAACCCTCTCAGCTCAACTAAGACATCTAGCTTCATGCTAGGCATCTTAGCTCAACTATGGCATCCTGGCTCAACTAAGGCATCTTGGGGCTAGCTTACCTGAGGTATCCGAGCTCAACCCAGGCATCCTAGGTCAATCAGGGCATCCTATTCAATGAACAAGACATCGCTGCCAACACTATGTGGCGACGAACGCTTTTTCCTCTTCAAGTGCACGCATATATGCATCATACGAGCCGATTCTTATCTTTTCTCTTAGCCGACACATGCATGGCCCGAAGGTGTGCTCATTCGTTCGTGTATGCCATGAATTCTTATACTTCCCTAGCAAATATGTCAGGAATGATCTTTGGTCTGTAACTTGAATCAATCACTTAGTGCTGATCCCCGCATCAAACAAGGCTTGGAAACGGCATGCCTCAATGCCGATCCAAGACCTTGAGACTTGGATACACCTCACTTTAGTGACGATCCCAAGTTTGATGGATCTTGGTTCCGACCCGATGTGAATACACATGTGCCATGAATGACCATTGACCCGTGATTTGATTCAATGCCAAGCACAAAGTCCCCGCATCCATTTGGACTATAGGAATCGACATGCGTGGTGCCTTACCAAAACCTCGTGGATTTGGTGATCCCCATACCGTTAAGATATAAAATCGACACGCCTTAATGTCAATATAGGACCTTGTGGTCCGCATCAAGCAAGACTTGGACCCAACATCCTATTTATGTCAAAACCAAGGCTTTATAGTTTGGGCAAACTTTGTCTTGCGAGAAACTCAACCCAAACAAACCTCGGCTCCATTCCGGACATAAACGACTCAAGCATATGTCCATGTACAATAGCAAACAAAAATCAAACAAAGGACAATGCACACTACCCATGGCTTGATGGGTGTGCACTTAACTAGCCTCAACAATGGGATCTACTTTCTTAGAGGAGAAAGATGAATCTTACTTACATTGGTAAACCTCAAGACCTAACTTGAATAGCTTTAAAGGTTGGTGGTGCGGGGCCGAGAGAAAGGAGGAGGAGGAGGGTAGGCGTGAATGGCAAAGTGGGCTAAAGTGTTGGAAATGAATGAGAGCTCCTCCTATTTATAGGCATCAAGCTCATCATTACTCATCCAAGCGGCCCAATCACATTTCTTAAGGTGGCATGACTATGACCCTGAGGTGGCAAGCCTGTGTTGCAAGGTGGGTGTCACACCCCCAACCTTGAGCACATGCACATCCCTTGGTGGTTGATAAAATTGCGACATTCCCAGGACGCGTCGGCGACCTAAAACGATTCATGCACATGCGGAAGCAAAATAAACAATCCCTAGACAAAACAAACATGGGATAGAAAAGTAGGACAACTAATTTCATATACACACTTTTATAAACAAATTAGGTCAGTCTGCAAAGTTATATACAAAAGGTCAAGGCCCCAAAAAGGACTACCTAGCTAACCCTACCCCGGACCCTATCTACTTGGGATCTAGGTCAACCACGACACCATCAGGGTGTTGATGTCTAGCAGGTCAGCTACCTCCTCTACCTCGGGCTCCTGCTCATCCTCCGGCAACTGGTTCGCTGCGATATGAGCTATGACATCGGCATCCACAACAGGGTTGAGTACCACCTCAACCTCGCTCTCAACGGCAGGTCCGTCGAAACCATCCACGGGACCTTCCCGTTCTCTGTTAGGCCCATGACAAAACCACACCTTGAATCAATGAGGTACCAACTGAGGTAAGCCCTCATCAACCAAGATCGTCGTCACGATGAGCTCACGAGTCTAGGGATTCCCGAGGACAGGGAAGACGGAACTCTGCTTGCTATACCCTCGCGATTGCCCGAAACGAATCGGACGAACTTCCATCTAGGGACCTGTAAATAGTTAAACTACGACGGGGTGAGACAATGTCTCAGCGATTCACGCCCTAAACCACGATTAGGAAGGTAATACACCTAGAGGCAGTCTAATCACACATCACATAAGACTCACCTTGCCTCAGCACCTTCCTGCACGTTAGTATGGCTCATATAACAGATATATGCAGTAAATGCACTCAACAATTGGAACGCCTGACTTTCAAATCAATCCAGTACAGGGGTCCTGATAATAAGGCCAAATCATTATGACACATCTCATTCCGTGCCACACAATTTTGTCCCATAGTCAAGCGCGTTTATTTCAATCATTCATGCATCCCAATTGATTACGACCCAACAGCCACGGTCGATTCAACATTTAGCGGTCATCCGGCCTAGCCAGGCGTTGTCTCGCCCCATTGAGCACGGCAACGTCTACCTCTAGACAACATTCTCGAAGGAGCATCGGCCCAGCTTCCACTGCGACCGGCATCTGTTAACAAGGGGCATTCCCGAAGGAACATCGTCTAGTGTAAAAGCTCGTGATGGGTTCTTATATCAATCATGCACACACCCAATCCCGGCCAAGGACATCGTGCTTTACACTCAAATGCCTCAATTAAAACAATGCGCTTGGCATATTTTTTTCATATTAAAAATACCCGGTAAAATAATCGTGTGTGGGCACACGGTCAGCTTGAGTCATAAAATGTGATTTCTTTTCTTTTAAAATTCTCACTATTTGATAATCATCATTCAATTGCACAAATTAGCACTCAATTGCACAAACACACCATGACAATCAGCACGAAATTTTGACGACCGGCTATCCCGATGTAATTTCCGAAAAATAATAAATAATTAATCAGATGCAAAATAATTAAATAAATAACTAATTAAGCTATATCACTAATCTAACACCCTAATTAGACAAATTAACTAACTAAATCACTAATTACTATAATCTTACCACCTAATCCAATCTTAGCCTAAATCAATCCTCCTCTAAGTATAATTAACCTTCTAAGCAAGGTTTAGAAAGTAGACTCATTGGATTTGCGAGCCGATGAGTTCACAACGATGGCGACACGGAGGCGAGTGAGACATGGGCCTACGGCGACACCCAACAAGGCTTGGAAGGGCCCGAAAAAGGCCCACACAACCCACAGCCCGAGCTGGAACTTCAGTTTTGTGGCTGGCTGGAAGGGTCAGTCGAGGGAGCTAGGACCACACGGGAATGGCATGATGGAACCAGATGGCGTCGGCAGTGGCTTGGGCACGGCTACGGTGGCGGCCAAGCGGACGGTGACACGCAACCAGGCGGACGACGGGCTAGGGACACGCGAGACAGCGCGCGAGGCTAGCGAACGGCTTGCGGGCAATTAGTCAGCTCGGGCGTGAGGCGGTCTGGCGGTGGCTGGTTCGACTACTGCTGGCTTAGCTGGTCTTCTCTGGTTCTACAACAGCAACAATGGAGAGTGAAGCAAGGAGGAAGAAGAAGATGGGCTGCTGCTAGATGAGAGGGGACAAATAGGCCAATAAGTCTTGGAGAAATATCTTGAACACTCAAGTGATGGACCCACCAGCCTTTAGCCATATCCATAGCCAATTTTCCCTCCCCATTCTTCTCCAAGAAGCCAAGGATGATGCTGAAATGTCGCAGCTCCCCATGGCTACGAATTTCAAGCTTCAAACTTCAATTTCTTCACAATCCTCTCCAATTCAATCCAATTTGGTCCCCAAAAATACCAGCTAAGGTTCCCACATCAAATCCCATAATTTTTCTCACCAATTGATCCATCTTGGACACCAAAAGCACACTAAAAAATGGCCATCCCAATTTCCCGATCCAAGATCGCCCAAATTTGAATTTTCGCCAAAAATCCGAACTCGTCGAAAATTCGTCGAAGGATGAGTCGACGTTCTTAAAATAAATCGTGATATGACAGAACTTTTAATTTCTCAAATCAAGTTCAATTTCTTGGTTAATTTCAACCGGACACAATTTTAGTGTGACTTAACCTACCGGGTAGCTTTTAGGAATTTTTAGCGCAATTGACATTTGGTCAATTATTTTCGATCCACATTGTGCATCTTCGACTCATAGGCGACTCTCGGTTGTCATGAAAATCTCGAGGTTTCAAATACGGGCATAGGGTACAAAAACAACAGAAAAATCGGTTTAGTGCCGTTCGACGCGAATTTTGCAATTAGGTGGAATCACCCACACTTAATCACATGCCTCTGTCGAACCAACCTATCTTCGGTCTCTAGTCAATTTTAATGGTGCTGTGTTGACCCTTGCAAGTTAACACGGTCGAGCGGTCAATTTTTTATCGAATTTTCAAGTCAGTCGCATTTAGATTCCTTAACGGCTTCACCTGATTGATTAGTTATCTCGTGAGTGATCAGCTTAGAGAAAAAAGACTATAGGCACGTCGATAAAAAGCCCATTTCATTTCATTGAAAGTAGGGTTGAAAATCAGGATGTTACAACTCTTCCCATTTTATAAAAATTTCGTCCTCGAAATTTAAACCATTACAATACTTAATCAAAAAAGTGGGGGTATTGTCGTCTCATCATGTCTTCACTTTCCCAGGTGTTGGAGAAAACTTCCTTGAGTGTTTTGAAGTTGACAAAATGTTTCCATCGTCTAGTCGAAGACTTGCGACTCTTCCATCAAAGTCGAAGACTCGGACTCGCGGACTCAAGACTCAAATTCTATCCTCATTGACGGTTTCTAGACCGTCGAAGAAAGCTTATCCAGAATCTGGATGTTTCGTTAAGGATTTGACTTTATCGACTGGAGAAGATCTCTTGGCTGGATATAGCATGTCGAAATCCATTATTCAAATCAAGATTGATTCAAGGATTTTGGATCTCGTTGATTGGCGAAGTATACTTGGAAGGTTCTACTTACGGAAACCTAGATCCTGTTTGTATGGGTGAGCAGGATTGATGGGCTATCGTCATGTTCCTTAAATAGCTCGAAGATCTTCCTAATTGATTATGTCCAACAGGTAGATTGGAAGAATTCCTTTGGTAAGTGCCAACGGGTATGATGGCATAAAGGAGTATATAAGGAAGATGTTCCAGTTGTTCGAGTGTGTGCGCGATAGAAGAATTCCAAAGTCTGAAGCTCCTTGTTCTTAGTCAATTAAACCGTTGAGCGAAATCTTGTACGCAAAAGAGAGTCTATATCTTTGAGAGACCTTGAGGAAGTGTAGTAGAGTCTCTACACCGTGGAATCAAGGAAGAGCTTTTTTCGTAACAACTCTTTTGTTCATAGTGAAATCCAGCCGGTGGGCTGTCGGTGCGGAAGAGTGGACATAGGCTTGGATTAAGCTGAACCACTATAAACTCTGTATTCATATTCTCTTTCCTACGCTCTTTTACTTTGATCTTAATTCGTTTTGTTTACAAGAGACAAATTTCCTTTTCATAATCTATTGCTGATTTGAGTTGCATACTTCACTAAGGGAAATTTATTTTTACACCTATTCACCCCCTCTAGGTGCTTATACTAGCTTTCACAATTGGTATCGAGCTTGTGTACTCACTTAAGTTGAAGTGTTTTACTTTGAGTTAAAGATCCATGGCTAGTATGTTGGCTCCGGATCGGTTGAAGGGCAAAGCAATACCAGACCGCCTTATTTTGATGGAAAGGAATACAACATATGGAAAAACAAGATGAAGGCATTTCTAAGATCAAAGGATCCTCTGGAATGGGATGTGGTAGACAAAGGAATCATTCCTAAAGCTGCAAGAGGAAAAGAAGTCGTTGAGTCTAGTGAAATGACTCAAGAAGAGATAACCAAGAGACAAGCTCTTGATGAAAAAGCAATTTATTCTTTATATTGTGCATTATCACCTACTGTATATATCAGAATATCTTCTTGTGATACAGCTAAAGAAGTCTGGGATAGATTACACATCACCTATGAAGGAACTGATCAAGTGAAAGAAACCAGAATCAACATTCTGCTCGGTCAATACGAAGCATTCAAAATGAAATCGGGAGAATCTATCATCGACATGTTTAGTCGTTTTACGAAATCGTGAATGGTCTTGAAAATCAAGGTCAACCAATTTCCGATCCCATGAAAGTAAACAAGCTACGCATGGACTCTCCAAGGATTGGAATCACATAAAGACCTCAATAAGGGAGACACAAAGAATTATGCCACTTTACGTCGATGAATTGGTTGGGACTCTTCGTCTTATGAAATGGAGCGAATCAATGAAGATGAAGATCCTAAAGGTAAGAAATCCATTGCGTTAAAATCTAATGATGATTCGATGTCACGATTTCGAGGACGATATGGATGATGAAGAGCTTGCTCTCATGATAAGAAGATTCAGAAAGCTAAACGAAAAGAGGAGAAGATTCAATCCAAAGAAACAAAATTTTCAAAAGCAAAGACTAAGTCTCGTTGAGGATGATGAATCCAATAGAGATGTAGTCTGTTTTGAATGTAAGAAAAAGGGACACATCAGACCCAACTGTCCCCTTCTGAGGAAAAAGAAAGGAAAAGCTGGGAAATATCGAAAGGCACTCAAAGCAGAAACTTGGAGTGATACAGAATGTGAAGAAAGTGATGATGATTATGCCAATATTTGTCTCATGGCACAATCAGACTCAGATTCAGACAATGAAATCGAGGTAAGTAATTTGAAAATCCCTACTAAAGTCTCTAGATACATTGATGAATTGTGTCTTAGTCTCAAAATTTCTCTTAAAAGGATTTCCGAACTTAAAAGAGAAAATTCTGCACTAAAGCAACAGGAAAATGTTTGGAAAGAAAAGGTCAAAAGTTTAGACAAAAGTGTTACTACTTTGAAAGAAAATGAAGACAATCTCTCAAAAGAAAATGCATTCCTGAAAAATGATATCTCAAGTATTTCTAAAAGATTTTCTATAGGATCGAGAAACTTGAGAAAATTCTTTCAAAGACAATGACCTTATTTCAACAAATCAGGTTTAGGAATGACTGCTGAAACTATTCCTCTAATTGATTTTCCTAAAGTAAAGAAAAGAATTAAGCAAAGACCTACAATAGATGCTTACAAAAATCATTTCCAAAAAGTTTTTGTAAAACCAAGAGGTCGCAAAGTGCTCTTAAATGTTCTAAGTGCAATAGCTCAGATCATTTTGAGAAAGAATGTCCTATGGTTTGGAAACCTGTTAAGAAGGTATGGGCAAAGACCGTATGGGTACCAATGGACCCAAGAAAATATGGGTACCAAAGAAAGCTTGAGTCTCTTTTCTAAATGCAGGTCACTATCAAGAAAAAGGTTAAATGGTACTTGGATAATGGATGCTCAAGGCATATGACGGGAGATTCAAATTGCTTCATAAAGCTTGTTCAAGTTAATGGTGGAAAAGTTTCATTTGGAGGAAACAACAAAGGAAGAATTGTGGGATACGGGCGTAAAGATTGGAAGCCTCACGATCGTAATGTGTCCTTAGTGGAAGGACTCAACTACAATTTGCTAAGTATCAGTCAGCTGTGCGACACCGGTTTCAAAATAAATTTTCAAGAGGGAATATGTTCAGGAAATAGTAAAGACTCCTCTCAATCTTTCACGGGTCGAAGACATGGAAATATCTACCTCTTGGATGTCAAACCAAATGAAACCCAATGTCTAATCTCAATTCAAGAAGAAGCAAACTTATGGCACAGAAAACTTGGGCACATCAACATGAAGCAAATAGCCAAAATTTCAGCAAAAAAGCTTGTTCGTGGTCTACCCAATCTGTCATACCAAAAGTCTGATCTATGCACACCATGTGTGTTGGGAAAACAGGTAAGAAACTCATTCAAACCAATAAATCAAGTTTCCACTAATCGTATACTGCATAAATCTTATATCCTCCAAGATCAGATGGTATTGTCAGCACTAGTGCGGTAGTCGGCTTCTACTTAAGATCTTGAAAACTACACTCGCACTTATCTGTCCACACGAACTTCTCTTCCTTCTTCAGCAGTTGAGTTAGCGGCATAGCTTTTGCTGAGAATCTTTCTACGAACCTTCTGTAATACCTTGCCAAACCCAAGAAACTCTTGATCTCTGTCATTGTCGTCGGTCTTGGCCAATTAATAACTGCGTCAATCCTGGTCGGGTCCACAGAGATTCCTTCGCTTGAAATCACATGACCTAGGAACGCCACATGAGTTAACCAAAACTCGCACTTACTGAACTTGGCGTACAATCCATAATCTCGAAGAGTCTGAAGCATTATCCTTAGCTGTCTTTCGTGTTCCTCAAGATTTCTCGAGTACACTAGGATATTGTCAATGAAAACAATCACAAAATGATCCAAATACTCCTTGAACACTAGGTTCATCAGATCCATGAAAGCAGCTGGGACGTTCGTCAAACCAAACGGCATTACAGTGAACTTATAATGGATGTATCGCGTACGAAACACCGTCTTTGGTATGTCTTCCTTTATGATCCTTAGCTAATGATAGCATGTCCTTAGGTCGATGTTTGGAAAATATCGACACTCCCTGCAACTGTCAAACAAGTCATCGATCCTCGGTAGCGGGTACTTATTCTTGATCGTCACTTAGTTGAGTTGATGATAGTCGACGCAAAGGTGCAACGAACTATCTTTCTTCTTCACAAATAGAATTGGTGCTCCCCAAGGTGATGCACTGGGACGTATGAATCATTTATCCAACAACTCCTGCATCTGCACTTTTAGTTCTTTCAGCTCTGACAACGCCATGCGGTAGGGAACCTTAGAGATTGGCTTCGTCCTGGGGGCCAACTCAATCTTCCTTTCCAAGGGCAGACCAGATAATTCCTTCGGAAACACATCTGGAAACTCTTGCACCACTGTAATATCTTCCATCTTCGGCTCCTCAACTATCGTATCCACGACATTCTCCAAGTAACATTGGCAACCCCCGTCTAACAAACGGGTTGCCTTATACGACGGGATTAAGGTAATCGAGGGTCCTCATCGACTCCCGACAAACTCAAAACTTTCACCCGCTAACAGGTTAAACCGAATCGCTTTACGATAACAGTCCATCTTAGCTCTTTGCTTGGTGAGCCAGTTCATGCCAATTATCACATCAAAATCATAGGACTATCAAATCTATCATTCCCTCTCGCTCACCAATAACCAACTTGCAACTAGGACAGCCTACTGTAGATAACACCTTATCCTTTAACGGTGTAGAAATACTAACAACTGACCCCAACGATTCAAGACTCAACCCTACCAACGTAACAAACTACTCGACTATAAATGAATGAGTAGCACTGGGGTCAAATAAAGCATAAGCAGTATGGTCGTTCAGCGAAACCGTACCTGTGATCACATCAGGTGAGTCCTCTACCTATCGTCTAGTGACAATGTACACCATTCCTTAAGCTGGAGGCCGATTCAAACCACCCTGCGGTGCATTCGGTGGTACAAATCCTCTGTTTTAACCTAGTGGTGGCAACTGAGATCCCATCGGCCTTCGGGGACAATCTCTGACTTGGTGACCCTGCTGGCCACACCGAAAACAAGCACCCGTCGCCTTCCACAGAAGCGACATACGTCATTCTAGCTTGACGCTAACTTGCCTATCCCACCCTTCCTGTTAGGTGAAACATGGTACATTCATTTCGTCATGGGTTTCTTCCCAAACTTATTACAATCCCTATTCGAACTGAACCGCGACCTAGATGCAGCGGCTCGTTCGTTCAAATTCCTTTCTATCAACTGGCCCGCTCATACAAATCGTTATAGTGTTTTCAAGTTGAACGGTACCAGTGGGTCCTTCAGCTCCGATCTGAGGCCATTCCTAACCTCCTAGCTCTGTTTGCTGGGTCTTCTATCAGTCTGGGGGCGTACTACGACAGCTCGGCAAACTTTCTCTTATATTGATCTACTGACATCATTCCTTGACGAAGACGCTGGAATTCCTCTATCTTCTGTTGCTAGCACTGTCGGAGAAGTACTTGCCGTTAAGCACCTCAACGAAGGCGTTCCACTCCAGAACCACACCTTTAGGAAATACTCTACCTCTGGTGGCCCTCCACCAGGTACTAGCATTGCCCTGCAACCAGTATACTGCAATGACAACCTTTTCCTCCTCGGTACACCTCAGCAGTGCAAACGCTTTTCCCAACTCTTGGATCTAAAGGGTTGCAGCCTCGGGATCACCTATGCCCGTGAACCTCGACGGGTTCAACTTCAAGAATTACTCTACGAGCTTGTGCCTAGGCCTCTCGGCAATCACATTCCCAGGTGGAACCTCGGCAGGTGCTGCTACAGCAGCAACGGCAGCATTGGCGGCAGCAATAGCAGCGGCAGCAGTAGTGGCGGCAGCTTGATTTTGGGCCTATTGCCCCATCAGAGCTCCAAGGGTCTCAAGCACCTCTACGATCCCTTCAATTCTACGATCGCTAGGGGCTGCTGCACCAGCATCTGCGGCGACGCTATCCTCGCACTCTTCCTCGAGCACTAACCCTTGTCGGGGTCCTACCTCGAGTAATAGGGGCTACCACCCTCTTCCTAGGAGTTCTTTGCTCCTGGTCACTCATGATGTAGATTCTTTATAGAAATCTGCTTTCCAATTCCACACAGAATTAGAAACTGAGCAACCACACAAAACAATCTGCCAAACAGCTATCAATCACATGCATCAGCATAAGAAAAAGGCATTTCCTTCTAACTATCACATAACCAATCGCACATTATCACTCCAAACGCTGACCAGCTCTGATATCACTCCGGGCGGGAATGTCACGCCCCGAACCTCGAACACGCGCACATCCCTCAGTGGTTGATAAAATTGCGACGTTCTCAAGACGCGTTGCCGAACCAAAAGGATTCATGCACATGCGGAAGCGAAATAAACAATCCCCAGACAAAACAAACATGGGATAGAAAAGCAGGACAACAAATTTAATATACACACTTTTATAAACAAACTAAGTCGTTTGAAAGGTTATATACAAAAAGTCAAAGCCCCAAAAAGGACTACCTAGCTAACCCTACCCCAGACCCTATCTACTTGGGATATGGGTTTACCACAACACTGTCATGGATGTCGATGTTTAGCGGGTCAGCTACCTCCTCTACCTCGGGCTCTTGCTCATCCTCTGGCAACTGGTTCGCCGCGATATGAGCCATGACATCGGCGTCCACAGCAGGGTCGAGCACCACCCCACCCTCACACTCAACTGCGGGTTCGTCGTAACCATCCATGGGACCTTCCCGTTCCCTGTTAAGCCTGTGATGAAACCACGCCTTGAATCAATGAGGTACCAACTGAGGTAGGCCCTCACGACCAAGATCATGGTCACGATGAGCTCACGGGTCTAGGGATTCTTGGGGACAACGAAGACGGTACTCTGCTCGCTATACCCTCGCGGCTGCCCAAAACGGGGACGGACTTCCATCTAGGGACCTATAAATATTTAAACCACGACGGGGTGAGATAATGTCTCAGCGAGTTCACGCCCTAAACCCCGATTAGGAAGGTAACACACCTAGAGGTCTAATCACACATCATAGAAGACTCACCTTGCCTCAACACCTTCCTGCACATTAGTATGGCTCATATAATAGATATATGCAATAAATGCACTCAATGATTGGAATGCCTTACTTTCAAATCAATCTAATACAGGGGTCCCGATTATAAGGCCAAATCGTTATGACATGTCTCATTACGTGCCACACAATTTTGTCTCATAATCAAACGCATCTATTTCATCATTCATGCGTCCCAATTGATTACGACCCAACGGCCACGGCCAACTCAACAGTCAGCGGTCATCTGGCCTAGCCGAGCGTCATCTCGCCCCATCAAGCACGGTAACGTCTACCTCTAGACGGTATTCCTGAAGGAGCATCGGCCCAGCCTCCATTGCGGCCGGCATCCGTTAACAAAGGGCATTCCCCAAAGGAGCACCGTCCAGCGTAAAAGCTCGTGACAAGTTCTCAAATCGATCATGCACACACCCAATCCCAGCTAAGGACATCGTGCTTTGCACTCAAATGCCTCAATTAAAATAATGTGCTTGGCCTATTTTCTTCATATTAAAAATACATGGTAAAATAATCGTGTGTGGGTACACGGTCAGCTTGAGTCATAAAATGTGATATCCTTTCTTTTAAAATTCTCACTATTTGATATAGTACTTAAAAATATTTTTGGTGTCAAAACCCGAAACCAGGTATTTTCTAATTAAATACCAAAATTCCATATTTTTGAAATAATAACTCAAAATCAACAATCATCATTCAATTGCACAAATTAGCACTCAATTGCACAAACTAATTATACCATGACAATCAGCATGAAATTCTAACGACCAGCTATCCCAATATAGTTTTCGAAAAATAACAAATGATTAAATAAATTACAAATAATTAAATAAATGTAAAATAATTAAATAAATGACTAATTAAGCTATATACACTAATCTAACCACCTAATTGGACTTAAATAAATAGTGCACTAAGCTAATTAAATCACACAATCTAATTAACCCTTAACTAAACTAATCTAACCATCTAATTAGCCTAATTAACTACTAAATCACTAATTACTCTAATCTAACCACATAATCCAATCTTAGTCTAAACTAATCATCCTTTAAATATAATTAACCCCCTAAGCAAGGTTTAGCAATTAAACTCATCGGATTTGCAAGCCGATAAGTTTACGGCGTCGGCGCATGGAGGCGAGTGAGACATGAGCCTTCGGCGACACCCAACAAGGCTTAGAAGGGCCCAGAAAAAACCCACACAACCCACAGCCCAAGTTGGAACTTCGATTCTGTGGCTAGCTGGAAGGGTCGGTCGACGTAGCTAGGACCTCGTGGGAATAGCACGGCGAAGCCAGGCGACGTCGGCGGTGGCTTGGGACGGCTACGGTGGCGACCAGGCGAACGGCGACGTGCGATTAGAAGACCTATCTCTGGTCTCTAGTCGATTTTAACGGTGCCGTATTGACCCTTGCAAATTAACACGGTTGAGCAATCAATTTCTGATCGAATTCTCAAGTCGGTCGCGTTTAGATTCCTTAACAGTTTCACCCGATGGATTAGTTATCTCATGAGTGATCAGCTCAGAGAAAAAGGACTATAGGCGCATCGATGAAAAGCCCATTTCATTTCATCGAAATTAGGGTTGAAAATTAGGATGTCGTAGTGGCACACCTATTTGGAAAGGTGGCACACTTAGTTTCATGATGTGAAGATCTAATGACTTAGTATCATCATTTAAGGCGTTACTTGTCTCCTTTTCATTAGGCCACATGAGCACTTAGCTCATCATTAAGGGGACAAGTCATTATGGATAGGTGGCACTCTAAAAGATAAGGTGGCATCAAGGCTATAGGATAGCCATAATTTGTTCTAATATGTCCTATTTTTATTGGGACATTTGGGCTAGATACTTTGCTTTATCCCCAAGGTGAATCCTTGGTAATCATGACCTTATCTAGAAAAATCTAGATGAAATGATGAGTCACCCTCCTTCATGAAGAAGTTAGGGTGTTCTAGAGAATTCCATTTTGTCCATTTTTAGGCAACATAGAAATCATGAAGAAATAGGCCATTGAAAATACAATCGAGACTAGGTAAGGGCTTTTTGTGTACATCCTCTAATAACCATTTCGACACACCCCAAGTTCATGGCTAAGCCTTCCTAGGCGTGGTTGTCATAGGCAAAGTTGTCTTTCTTGGCTAGATCGGTGGCCTAGGGCGTGGGCTCAATGACTAGCCCTTAGATTGACTTTGGTCGGTCGAATCAGATCTTGGATTAGGCATAAACTTCATCCAAGCTGACACCTTATTGTTATGTGACTGTTTGAAATCGGTCATATTTATGCTCGACACACAGTTGTATCAAGTCGAATCATGGTCATCCATGACTGGTGCATGACTGAGTGGAATCGCCCATGATCGGTGCATGATCGTTTCGCCCGTGACCGGTGCATGACCGTTTGGACTGATCCACAATTGTTGACTGATCCGTGGTGGTTGTGACCATCCCTCGATCAACCTCGATGGTTTGGTAGTCATCCATTGACCGAACCGCTTGAGTCCATGATCGTGGTCATGGGATTGGTCCATTACTGTTCCCTTGATCAATCCTTAATCGTTACGTGGCAAATCTTGGAACGATCCATGACCTATCCTTGTCATTGGCACACCAGTTTCATAGCCATTTCTCGTAGGTCGAAATCAGGCTTTTAAACAATGGTATAAGAAATTTGACAAGAAAAACTAACTCATGTAGTGAAAGAAATTTCTACCCGGTACAACCGTAAGGTTTTCAAGTATGGCAAGAAAAACTATGGACGCAAGTTAAAGAAAAGTCTATATGGTTTGAAACAGACTTTTAAACAATGGTATAAGAAATTTGACATGTTTAATGGTGGTGACTGGTTCACCATATGTGAAATGGATAATTGGTGTAATTTTAAAAAATTTGATGACAACTATATTATTTTGTTGTCGTATGTGGATGATTTACTTGTTATGGGATCTAACATGCAGTAGATCAATAGAATGAGCAACAATTATCAGAGGAGTTTAAAATGAAGGACCTAGGGGTAGCAAATTAGATTTTTGGGATGAGGATCACGCGAGATAAATTAGAAAAAAAAATCTAAAATTGTCTCAAGAAAGGTTTATCGAGAAGATGTTGGACAGATTTGGAATTCAAGATGCAAAGCCTAAAAACACTTTTTTAAAAAGTTACTTGAAACTCTTGAATAAGCAATCGTTAAGGACTGGCAAGGAGTGAGGGTACATGATTAAGGTACCTTACGTGTTAGATATTGACAGTTTAATGTATGCTATGGTGTGCATTAGACTAGACCTAACTCATGTAGTGAAAGTTGTGAGTAGATATAATGATTAATCTAGGAATGAAGCATTGAGATGCTGTAAAGTGGCTACTAAAATACTTGAGATGCACTTTAGGTATGCCACTTTGTTTTATAAAAAAATAATGTTACTTTACGAGGCTTTGCTGATGCAAATTTTGGTGGTAAAGAGCACCTTGAGTTATGTTTTTACCTTAGGCAATAATATAGTCTGTTGGATGTCTAAACTTCAGAATTATGTGTTTCTTTCAACCACTAAAGTAGAGTATATTACTGTATCTAAAGCTGGTAATAAGGCGATTTAGGAATTTTTTGAAGGAAATGGGCAAGGAACAGATAACAATGTTCTTTTACGTGAAAATCAAAGTATTATTTGTCTTGCAAAGTACCTGGTAGGAAAGCACATTTGATTGAAGTATCATTAAATTTGTTCGCTGATACTTAATGTGACATTGTCATTGAAGAAAATCCTTGGCATAGAAAATCCATTATATATTAACCAAGCATGTCATTACCTAGAAATTGATGCTTTATATTGCCTCACTTGGCCTCTTTGCTTAATGATGAGGAGGTGTCGTTTTGCTAGGACAATTTGAGTAAAAAGATAGAGTGAAGACTATGAGAAACTATTGTCATTTTGAATATCAGCCAGAAAGTAAGGGAGTAATGGAGCTGTGGAGTCTAATAGAGAAATTTACTATTAAGGGTATGCATCTAATTTTCACTTAGCTTTTCTAGATTTCTATCATATATTTGGGTAATCTTTCTTATAGTTGTAACTCGATACTAATAGTGCAAAAATTATCTAGTGTGGTACCATAATTTTTTTTCTTTTCTTGACTTTAAAAGAGTTTTCCTTATAAAAGATCGCTTTTCTTTTTCTCTCTCTATTTTTTTTTTTTTTGTTCCTTTTACGTTTCACGTTCCCAATACTCTTCCTTCATAGAAAAAGAAAATCTTCAAGAGAAAAAGACCAACGCCACCAACCAATTGCCGCCCATTGCCATGGACTTGACGATTAATGCACTGTCACACCATAGACTCAAATCTCCATCACCTCTAGACTCGACCAACATCACTGTATCGCCATAACCATGATATGAACAGCACCACCATCACCACAAACACTTTGCTAGACTTGGGCAACACCTCCGTCACCACCACACCACCACTGCCGCCGCCACCAAACTCGAAGCAGCACAACCAGCATGAAGCCCATCACCAAACTTGACTACCACCCCTAGACTTTATCCCCAGCACCAATATTAACACCACCTCCAATGAAATCTCATCGATTTTCATTAAAAATCCGTGCTACTCAGATTTGGACTATAATCTTCAACTTGTGGTCGCAAGACTTGAATCAAGATATAGAGGGGAGAGAGAGGGAGCCAAGCTAGGATAGGGTGCGTCGATGGGGTGACTAAAGAGAAAGTGGCGCCGTGATCCTTTATTGGCGGCGGCGGCAACAGCGGCGTCCATAGTGGAGAAAGAACTGATAAGAAAAGAAACTGAAGAGGAAAAACATATGGCAAAAAAGATGATTCGTTGAAAACGAGGTGCTGATCCACATTATTATTTTAGTTCTCGGTCGATGCTGAGTTGGTAATCCACATACACAAAATAATACTTTATTTGATGAAAGGACCACAATGAGTCAATTTAAAAAAAATCCAAGGATATATTGTATAAAAAAAATTAAGGACCAATAAATAATGAAAAAGATTCAAGAACTTAAGATGTTATCGATTCCAAAACTTTTATTGGCCCAAAATAAGCACACTTGAACATTGTGAGGAGGGGCGCTCACAGGTGCCAACTAATAAATTTGTGAACAGATAACTAATGCACCTAATCCTTGATCGACTTAGAATCTTTTTTATGGAATAAAGTTATCATTTGGCTCGAGAGGGATGTATCTTAATTCTATCGATTTCAATTAAGAGAGAGTATAACGTTGGATGGAATTAGAGAGTGAGGAGTATTATACTTATATAGATTTCTCTTGTACAGTTTTCACTTAAGAGAATCGTTTGATTCATGCCACGTGTCGATCAGATACTCAACAAAAAAGAACCTTAGTTTCCTCCCACGTCTCCTCTCCTCTCCTCTCTCAACCCCCGCACCCCACCTACCATTGCCGGCCTTTGCCTGCCCCTCACCTGACCAACCACTGCCCGTCGCTTGTCCTCCACTCCACTGCTGTGGCTTCTGATTTCTCGGTCTCTCCCTCTTTGCTCACTATTGTCCGCAGCGTACCACCCCCATCCTTCCGTCATGGCCACGAGGTCAACCATATTTCTATATTAATAGAATTGTGCAATTGTGAGAAATTTAAGAATCAATGTCCTGCATAATTGAGGTCGCTAAGCCTAGGGGCGAATTTTGAATAGAGATTGAAACAGCACCACAAGTAGAACTTCATGGCCCATATTATCAATATATTCCATGTCCTAATTGTTAGAATATCTAAGTAATAAACCACACATCCATCTATTAACTTAAGCTTTTAGAATGATTGATAATGATCGCACAAATTTCACATGGTATCAAAACTAAGAGGTCCCAAGTTGAAATTTTCCAGGCCCCTATTTGTCTCCCCAATGTAGTTTTCCACACTTTAGGCTAAGGCCAAAGTTCAGCCTACACGTTGTTGAGAAAACTTTCCAATAGATTTGAAGTTGATAAATGTTTTGAAGTATCTTTGATTTAGGAAAATGTTATTGGAAGAAAGGTCTATAAGTAATCTTGATCCTATTCTGACTTAAATCTAAGTTTGACCGAAACATTGTGTCTTTATATGTTGGATATCATTAGAGTAACATGAGGATATTAGAAAAACTTGCACGAGGATAATATGAAGATGTTTAGCATATTTAGACTCTATGCGAAGTCTATTTAGACTTAAAGAACATTTAGACTTAGACAATTCATTTGATTGAGAAATTTATCAAGATTCATAAATAAACGTATACATCGCAACAACTAGTGATCTGGCTTGGATTTCCTGATTAGACAGACTTGATTGACTCTTAATCTTAAAGATTGTTTTACAACTAACTTTGTAATGCAAAACATCTTAATTGATTGGCAATCAATCTTGATATAAGTTACCTTCCAAAAATGGAGATCTCTACTTATAAAAACCAAGCCTTTGTTTGTATGTGTGACCAAAATCAATGAAGGTTCAAAATTCGTCACTCAATGGCTACTCAATCTTGTCCATATAGATCCGTCCAATGGGTATATTGAAAGATGATCATCTGGAGACTGTCCAATGGCTATATTGGAAGTGAAGGAGTACAAAAGGAGACCAAGGTGTTGAGGAGAAAAGAACAGACAAAGTTTAGAAGAAAAATTCTAAAATATGAAAGTACTTTGATACTTGTCTCTCTTGTGCTACAAATTGTGATCTTAGAGAAACACTGAAAGGGTGATTGAGTAAGATAGTGAGTCTTATCAAAGACTGAGGATTATCACTCATAATTGTAATCTCTTATTGATCATCTAGTGAAATTTAGTTAGTAGGTTATCAGCATGAGAGAATGGATACATGCTTCCTATAAACTAACCATTACAAGTCTTGTGTGCAAATTCTCTTATATATGAATTCTTGTTGATTTTTTTAATAGTCTTTTACACACTAGTAAATTGCTTCTAATCTTTGTTCGAACTTTGAACTTTGCACTCTAATTTAGACTCGGATCTTGACTTTTTTCAATTCCGCTTTAAATTTGTTAAGATTTGTTAAAATCATCTATTCACCCCCCCCCCACTCTCAGTGATATTGCTAGCCTCTAACATACGTGAGGGGAGTCATTGGAATATTTCAATAATAAATCATGTATTCATTTATTAGTTTAAGTTTCTAGAATAGTTGGCAATGGTATAAAAATTTCACACTGATTACCACGATTAGGAATCCGAATCTTTACCCTATACATCATCTCATGAACTCTTTCGAGTACCCCTTGCAAGAAGGTACTCTTGATATCGATTTGTGAGTATGAGCCTAAATAGTAGCTAGTAGATTCTTTTTTATGTAGCCAAGCAACTAAAGAATGCAATGATGTTTGATATAGCTTTCTTACAACTTCAATCGGGAAATAGTTGTACTTTTTACTATATATTCGATTAATACGTGCCTCAATAGCAACTCTTTTAAAACTGCTCCACATGGATTCAAGGTGCTCCAACTCTATAATTTACATTACCAACTATGTAAGTTGCGAACAGTTCACGCTAGAATAGTCATAACACATCATAATTATGATACAGTTAAACTACACCAAATCTAAGTCCTCTTATGCCATTTGATCTTCACGTCCTTTAGATCCATTATCCAGTTTGAAAGGTAAGCTTCCATCTTGTAATGATCGGCAACTACAATTATCTTATTCAAGTGCCCTTTTCCAAGCCCACTTTTCCATTTTCTCCGCCTTCCTCAAAGTAGAATTCAACCATAACTTTGGCGACATGTGTTCTTGTTAGCGTCTGATCCTATTAGAAAAAGGCTAACCAATCGATTCCGGTCGCCCTCAGAGTATGATGAAAAGCCACTTGGCCAGCTCCATCATCACTTATTGATGTATCACGCTTTTGCATATTGGCTGCTCGAGTTGATTGATTTGACATCGCCTCACTCATGCATCAATTGTTGTGTCGTGCGATGGCTATGCACGTGCTGCTGTTTGATAAAGTAAAATGTAAAGAGGAAATTAACCATTATGAGTCGTAATGTAGATAAGGAATGATGAAGCTCTAATCATAGAATTGCCCCCACCATTTACACACCTTAACAGAAGTTTTGGGATTGGGATGCGCATCTGCAATTCTAGGTTAGATAGGCTACAAAACTAGGGGCACATAGCATGATCGGCATCCTATGTAAATGAATCAAAAGTTACTTGAGTCCATAGAGAATGATCCAAACCATCACGACATTATTTAGGCAAAAAGAATATGTAGATCGTGCTTTATCATTGCTGTCAAATCCGATGCATTTGTGACCCCAAGGAGCTCTTTGGGGGTATCAGTTAAGAGAACATTTTGTTTTTCTAATCCAACATCTATTTGCCACCACCATTGTATAAATGTCACGGTAGGAACATTGAAGTAAGTTTAAAGTCTGTCGAAGATGGCTCTTCCTTAAAAGTCGATCTAGGGTCTATTCCTCTTATGGGATAGGTTAACGAGATATTATTGATTAATCAATTACTACAATTGTTAAAGTTTTCAATTACAAGAAAATAATTAATGACTTAATTTATTAATAAAGAGGATAGGCTATTGGATCGATAATATTAAGTCTATTAATTTCGAAGGATATAACTATTGCAGGAATTATACTTTTTCCTTTCGGACTTTTAATCGAAAACAGTTTTTGCTTGCGCGAGCCAGGTTGGAGAGGCAACACGACTAGACCAGGCTTTTGGGCTCTGTCTTGGCTCTAAGCCCACTTCCAATCCCTTAGATACTAACTAACAAATCCGAAATCTGATTAAAAAATAATTAAATTTCTAACCCCACACGATTTATTGCTCAAAGCGAGTGAGACGTGTGAAGTACTCATTGAGTCTCCACCACGTTAACTAAGGTCTCCACAAAACATAGTCATACATAGATGTGTCTTCTTTCTGGTCTTTTTTCCTCATAAATGCCATTTTCTCTGGTCATATTTGAACCCGTGATCTATTTTTTTTCAATTTGTTGGAAAGGTTTCCATGTTGAAGATTTCATAAATTTGGGACTTCTTCCAGAGCATTTGTGTAGATTAAATATTGATTTTTACACATTACTCTCTCTCTCTCCCCCCTCAACTTTGATTGATAGGTTATAAGTTATGAACGTGTGCATGTTAAGTGTAACTACTATAAATGGTTGGTGATATCTATATTAGTAATTTGCCAATCAGAGATATGATTTGACAAAACTTGTTGATAATCCCATCTCGACTATTTGGAAGCATGAATGTTATGCATAATGAACCTATGTGTTTTCTCTACACAATGTCAATGTGCACGACAGTTGGCTTTTGATGGCATTGTGCGCTTCCTAAATTGCATGGCCAAGCCAAACGCATTAAGGATCATGTAATTAAAGTCAGCTCATCTATCTTAATTGATGACTCAATCAAAACCTTTCATTGCCATTTCTTCTAGTTTATCTCGTCTATCCCAGAAGTTAAGGATACCCCTTAATAATTTATGAAGAGTAATGCTAGGCATAATCAAACTGATATGAAATTGGTTTACAAAGTAAAATGACATATTATAATTGAGAATTTGAATAAATGAGCCACATTCATGTCTGTAAAGTCTGCCACATCACTTAATGAACCGGCGTTTAAATTGGTCTAAGTTAGGAAAAGTCTTCAACATAAGTGGAGGAAGTGGAGGGGAAGGTGGGAAAGAGAGAAAGTCAGTCCTCATTAAAGACAGGATTCTATTCTAATGCCTTAGTGGGAGCTCATACAGAGTCAAGACCAAAGAGGAATATGAGGAGACACTTTTGTCCCAAATTAAACGAAAGACTTGACCCCATTATGCACATTGGGACAAACTTGTAGGGCCTCTACTTTTTCATTGTTATTCGGATTCAGGAGAACAGCCTTGGTCCTTCAATTCACGCTAAAGCTCTCAGTCAATATACGCCTCGTTGGCTTTTTCCAGGTTGTCTTTACGTGCTTAGAAGATATAGACACGATGAATATGCGTGACATCCCCATACTAATTAATCATTCTCATTTTTAATTACCTTCATTCATGTAATAATCAACACCGTCTTAGTTGGTTAATGATATTACTCAACTTGTCATGTGGTATAACATTTCATATATGCTAAACTTTTTCCTCCACACATGCGATAAAAAGAATTTGCCACCCATATCCTTGGCCATTTGAATAAGCAAAAGGAACCCTTCTTTTTTATATACTCATTAGTTGCACCCACACGGTGACAAGTCCGTAAACCCTATAGTTTTTTTTTTTTTTTGCTTACAACTTATTTGAAAGTGACTGGGCTATTGTCGTTCCTGCTCTTTGCAAGAAGATTCTATACCATCCCCCCCTATATTGTGGTTTAGACTTTGAATAATTGCCCCCTGTTCAACCTACACGGAATAAGCAATTAATATGATATCCGGTGTATATTTTAGAGCATCAAGAGTAGATGATCTGTAAGCTACTTTGTTGTGAACTCTTGAAAACGAAGCACTGATGCTTTTGTCTCTTCGTCGTAAGGCAACAACATTGTCTTTGACGTATGCATGTCTCGATCGAATTAAATAGGTGCTTTGAACGTTAAGAGTTTAGTTGCTAGATGTGTTGAACTTGAATAAATGGGGGGCCTTTTAGTCCTGTAACACGCGTGGAATGGATAAGGACATGATGAGATGCATGTTTAATTGTTAGCCACTGGGTTTTGCTTCTTATAAGGAAAAACCCTTTTGTCTTTTCAAAGCTCCATTTGGTTCGCTGTGACTATAAGCAAAAATAGATGAAAATCGATTATTTTCTAACGGTTAAAATTTTTAGACTAAGTTTGATAGTCCCGTTTTATGAGAAAATGTGATACGGCATACATAGTTCCACATGTACTATCCAGTTGAGTGCTATACATCATGTAGAGCCAGATAAAAAAATTTGAAACTTCTAATCATGGCGATATGGCCATTGTGCTCAAACACAAACAGAGAAAATAAACATATTATAACTATAATCAAGTTACATATATTGACATGAACATATCTCTCTCTATGGTACACAACTTTCTCCTACCTTTTTTCTAAAGATCCTATTCAATTTTCAACCCATTTAGTCAAGGTTTATTTTAGAGATCTCGATTGGCATCAGTTGATGCATACTCTAGATCACTATGACGAAGACAATCTTGGTAAAATACTTCTATTTTCCTCACAATCATTATCCTAGTTGGGTCTCACTACATCCCACCCATTGCCGAAGATATATAAAATTTAGGTTTCTTCTAGAATGAGAAGAAACAATTATAGTATATGAATTTATATGTAATAAAAGGTGAAAATTTAAACCCTAGATATTTGGCAATCATCCATACACGTGCAATGGCCCCATCTGCAACTCGGTTGTCGGCTTGACCAGTCATAAGGGCACACAAGTCAGCATCATTCTCCAACACCATCTTTTGTCCTCACAACCAAACTCGTACTCCTCTTCATTTCATAATCCTTTTTTTTATTTTTCTTCTTTATTTCTGTGTTTTTTGCTTGCACTCCTCTCTCTCATTTGGAAACCCTAGAAAAAGACACATGCTTTAGTAAATTGGGTGAAGGTACCTGTCATTTTTTGTTTGGATCCTATGATTAGTAATCTTGGTTTGTCAATTTGAGGCTTTGTTTTCACTCTTCCGCTGGTCTTGGGCAGTTTTGTTTGGTTAGATGACTCAATTATTAGCTGAAAGAGACGAATTGTGGTGATTTTATTCATTTATTTTCTATTTTATATAATTGAAATTTCTTTTTGTAGAAAAGTTTATGAGTTTTGTTAGATGGCAGGTGTAATTAATCACATTATGCAATTCACCTCAAAGCTATACATGCAAGTTACTTCGTGCGAGATGTACCACAACAAGATGAGTGCCTTTTGGATAGTAAAAATCCTTGTTTTCTCCATTTCTACTGATTATTGGTCAATTAACTCGTAAAGATTGGTCTTGTTAATTGAAACTAGATCCCCAATTGAAGGAAATTTGGTTTCATCATGTCTCTAATTAACAGGTTATAAGTTATGGACGTCATTTGCGCATAAATTTGACTAAAATATACATATGTAAATCATTAATCAGAAAATTGATCAAAGAAGGCCCTACTAGAAAGTTGGAGCCAACACTTCCCAACAAAGAAGCGGCAACAAAAAAGGGAAATAATCTCAGCATGCGAGGACTGGACAAATCATGTTAGAGTCAATGTAAACTTGAGGATAAATTGGGAGATAAATCTTTGTTAATGCCACATTTATGAGCGAATAATCATAAAGGAAGAAGTGGCTTAAGGAAGAAGCAAGGACGACATTGTTTAGTAGGGACAACTACTGTTTTGTTGCGAGTTTCCTAGTTCGCGCTGACAAGGATAGGCCTTTCTCACATGTTCATGTACGACTGCTATTTCATCGTTTTCGACGATTCCAAGGCTACGGTGATAACTCCACATTCGCTCGCGCTGGGACCCGCACGTGCGGCGGGTTGATTGGATTGCGATAATTAAAAAAAAAAAAAAAAAAAAAAACAAGGCACAAAGATGATTACGCCATCAACCGAATTGTTTGATAATTCTCCGCCAAGGTAGCTGGTAATCACTTTTTCTTCGACTCGGTCAGAAGTTCCGATCCATGTCGTGAGCAAATCTTTATACTATTTGTGTTGCACTATTTAAATGTGGCATATCTTATTTAGGTGACTCGCTAGTTATTAACATATTAGCAAGCTGTAGTTACGAGTTTGCAAATCTTGAGATTTTAGATTTTAGGTTGTGTAGATTAACCATACCTCAATATGCATATTTGGCAACAAGTGTAATATCTTGTGGTAGTGTCCAAAAAAGTTGTTGACTTTATAGGACACAACCCTCTTGTATATCCCATAACTCTCTTCATTTCTCTTCTTATTGGAACCAAAAAAGAAATTATTTATGTACAAAAACATTTGATATGCATAGCTAGAAAAATCCTTGGGATCCTATAAACGGAGCACCTACATAAGATTAAACGATTGATGGAGGTGATTATTGATTATTACAATCGTATATAAAGAAAATTCCATATAAGGATTCAAAATACCATCAATTTCTAAAATAAGAACCTGAAATGAACATTATTTCAAAGAGGTTTGAAATACTATTATTTTCTTAAATAAGGTTTTGAAGTGATCATATTAGTCTCAAAAAAGGACTTGATCTCACCGGCTGGTGAAGGGCATTCCCGTCATTTACATTTTCTAATTTTCTTTCATTCTTCCTTTTTTTCTATTCTTTTCTTTCCAAAAAAAACGAAAAAAGAAAAAAAAAAAAAGACTAAAATTTAAATAAATAAATAAATAAAAAGAGAGAAAACACATTTAAAAAAAAAAACCCCTCTCACCTATATTTTTGTCTTTCTAGCTTTTTTTTTTTTCCTTTTTTGAGTCTTTTTTTGGAAAGAAAAGAATAGAAAAGGAATAATGTAAGAAAAAAATGAAAGAAAGTAAGAAAATCTAAAGGACGAAAATGCCCTTGATAAACTGGTGAGATTATGTCATTCTTTAAAAGTCCTTATTTGAAATAAAGTTAACTGCAAGCTTGTATTTGGAAAAATGAGAGCACTTTATACCTCTAGTTGAGATAATATTCACTTCAGGACTTATTTGAGAAATTGGTGGTACTTTGGGTTTTTATTTGAAATTTTCCCTTGTATTTAATCAACCTTTGATGTTTTAACGATAGGAAAGTTCACAAAAAAAAAAAAAAAACCTTTGATAAAAAGTCCTAGATCCAAGAGTTAAAATATTTTTGAGGAGTTAATAAAAAAATTCACAAAAGCCAACCTATATATAGTTTAAATTTAATTAGATTAGCCTAAATAGTTTTGGACTGATTTTGCTAGCTCAAAAGTCACTTTTAATTGAGTATTACAGTTTTCTAAATATCAAATTATCACCTCTCATGTCCTTAATTATGCACTTTCATTGCGCAACGCCTATTGAACTATATATTCACAAAGCCGTACAAGCATCACATCAGCCCCCAAATATCAATCATCGACTAGCATTGGAAGTAGCAAATATATCATATTCAAAGTCAAATCAAATTGAAATTTGACTAACTAGTTTCTACGGTGGTCAATGTGTCTTACCTTTCTTGAAAACTGATTTTTCTTTAAAATATTTATTTTTATTGTTCTATCACGCGAAAGTTGGGAAGAACTCCTAGGAGAAAGTCAAGAAATAATCAAGTAAAGAGAATAAATAATTAGAGATGGTTAATTATAATATAGGAAGAGGTAAAGATGGAGAGACCGAGCTCCGACGGTGGATTTCTTTTTCAGCTAGAAAAATTAAAAGTGTTCATTTTATGCTCGTCCATTCATTATTATAAGATTCCCTCGGTTATAATAATCAAATTACAATTATTAGTCTGCATTTCTTCCTACTTTGATATAACCTTTTTCAGTAGATTTAACATTGGAATTTAACTTTGGAAAAAGGACGTCATAAATTTTTACAAAGTGTGACAAACGCCTCACAGTTATGGATCATGCAAGCCGTAGCTTACCATTAACTTTGGGAAACAACTCCACTCAACTTCAAGGTGTTATAGTTCTAAATAGGTATAAAAGCGTGGCGGGTATAATCGAGTACCCCATCTGTTAAGACCCTAATGGAATGTATGTAGGTAGTGGGTTTGGAAAGGCAAGATGGATTTAAGGTCAATTGGTAAAAACCTGTAGAATTTGGAACAACTAAGGGGCTTGGGATGTAAACAGCACTGGATTTGGGATGTTGTGGTTGGAAAACTCTATACCCCCGAGCCAAATATATTATCATATCTAATTAAAAATCATTTTCCTATGGTTGTTGAGTAAATATAGATAATTATTTGCTCTATTAATGTTTGGAATGATTTCAGGATTTAATAAGCTTTCCTTACTCCGTTAAAACACTTTAAATTACTTATAAAATTTTGTAAAATCTACACACACAAAAAATTAATATAATCTTATACTTTTCAACAACGTCCACCATTTCACAACCCTGCTTTATTAGATCTTAGACTTCTACGGATGTGGATCCTGAATTTTTCTGTCTCATATTTTGAGACTCCAAGATATTCTGATCTATCATGCATGTGTCCAAAATAATTTGTTGTGTTAAATTAAGGGTTGTTTATTATATGTTTAGTGTATGATATTTTCCTTAAAAAATATTTTGGCCAGTTGTAGGTGCTGTTGTGGTATCTGTCTTTTAGTGAGACAGGTTTAGTTATTATATCAAAACCCGTAACTTGACTTGGAACGAGTTTAGAGAGTAGTAGAAATTTGACGGAATGGGTTTGGAATAATACCATCCCACTTCCAACCCTAGTTTTAAAATATGTATTATCAAATACATAAGTTACAGCGCACATCAAAACTACATTACATTTATTATTTATAACAAGTACACTCTGAGGATCAGTCTGTTTGAAGGATAATTTTTTTTTGGTAAATTATTTTTCAACTCTCTAGTATTTCGATAATAGAAAACTATTCAATTTATAAATTTTTTTTTCATGAATTCAAAACAACAAATTTAGATCAAGAGAAAATGACTTCCCCTCCTAGCAAGGGGGAAATTACTTTCGTTAAATTACCAAATGAATTAAAACTAACCATTTTTTTAAATTGATTTTCATGAAATATATTTTCTTTTATCATGCAACTTTCAATGAGACAAGCGCACCATAAATCACAATTCCTATATGTTCATCTCCTTGTACACAAGTGATCTTCCTGTCTATTACAAGAGGTACCTCCTATGTTCATTAAGATTTTCAAACATAGTTGTGATTTATAAGCAGGGGCTCGCAAGAGAGTTCATGATGGAAAAAGCTAAATCAAACCTTGGGAAAAGCTCAAAAAATTTATGAGAGGTTCTTGCCCAACAACTACAAGCAGACATGTTCCTCAAATCGAATTCCTTCCAGTAGGGCAGAATAAGCGTTGAAGAATACAATAGGGAGTTTGAACAACTCCTTATGAGGTGCAATATATTCTAGAACTGTCGGAGCAAACTATTGCTTGTTTCCTTGGTGGCTTGAATAGAGAGATTACCGATTTAATTGAACTTCAAGCATATTGATCTTTCAAAGGTATTTGCAAGCTAGCCATGAAAGTAGAGAAACAATTGAAGCGCGGTAAGGGATACTTCTAGTAAGGTCGAGAATACGTCGAAGAAGGATAAAGACAAAGAGAAAGGTATGGAGCTTGTTAAAGAACTCCCCAAAAAGATTGATGGTAGTAGTGTTCGAAATACTTCAAATGTCATGTTTATGGACACTTCAAAGCTGAGTGTCTCACTCAAAGAGTTATGAATCTCCAAGAAATCGAGAAATTGACTTGGGATTTCAAGAAGCTATGCAAGTAGATAGAGTCCAAATCTGAGAAGCAAGATGAAATCATCAGGTAACTAGATGAAGGAGAATTGCTCGTTATCAAGAGAGCTTCGCACTCTACAATTACTCCACAAACGAACTAGCAAAGAAAGAATATTGTGCCAAAACCTGTTTCACCATTAACAAGAAGGTATGTAACTTGATTTTTTATGGTAGAAGCTATACCAACATAGCGTTGACAACTCTAATCAATAAGTTGAATCTTCCCACTTTCAAACACTCCCAACCTGGTTGAACAAAGGGAGCGATCTCCAAGTAATTAAGCAAGCTTTGATTTCGTTTTTGATTGGGTGAAACTACCGACATTGAACTCTGTGGATATTATTCCCACGGATGCATGCAACTTGATATTGGGAAGATCTTGCAATTTGATAGGAAAGCTGTCCATGATAGATGGAAAAACACTTAATCATTCTGGAAAGAGCATAAACATATCACCCTTGTCCCTTCAATTCCAACCATGTTCCACAAAAATCAACTTGGGGAGGGAAACATGAGTAGGCAAAACCTTTTCTAGAGTAAATCGCGGGTTGAGGGAACCATTCACAAACAAAAGTTTGTTTTTATCTTGCTGATGGTTGAAATGAAAATAAGTGAGAAAGAGACATCCCTACGCCTTGAAATGCGTTCTTTGGTGAATAAGCTTGAAGATATGTTTTCAGCATTGAAGAATTCCATAGGGCTAAAGGAAATGTATTATCTAATTTGTTGGAGAGCCATCCGAGAAATTTGTTAAAATCAAATTCATATGGTAAGGATGATTGTAGCAAATTTGCTACTTTCAATCCTGGAGATGAGGCAATGACATATTTGAGGGCAAATCTTCAACAATTTAGGGAATATTGTCATGTCCCGAACATTGAGCGCGTGCATATCCCTTGGCGGTCGACTAAATTGCGACGTTCCCAAGACGCGTCGCCGACCCAAACAATTATGCACATGCAGGAGTGAAATAACAATCTCCAGACCACAAACAAATATGGGATAGAAAAGCAGGACAATCAGGTAACCCAAAACACACTTTATAAACGAACCAGGTTTATATACACAAGCTTCTAAACCCAAAAAGGAGCTACTGAGCTATCTAAACTTCGGGCTCTGCAACCATGAGCTCTGGGTCCACCATGACAGCATCAAGAGTGTCGAGATCCATGAGATGCCCTACTTCCCACTCCCCGGTCCCAACGGGAGGCCCGTCGAAACCCTGAAGAAGACCCTCCAACCCCCTTGAGGAAAGCCAATGAACCACACTATAAATCGGTGAGGTACCAACTGGGGTAGGCCCTCATCGACCCAAACCGTAGGCTCAACTAGCTCTCAGGTCAGGGTGTCCCGAGGATAGGAAAAAAGGTATACTGGAAATCCATCACTTGCAGGACCCCATATCGTACCTGTCATACCTCCATCTAGGAACCTGAAAAATTGTAAACCACGACGGGGTGAGATAATGTTTCAGCGAGTCTACACCTTAAAACCCCGATTAGAAAGATAATACACCTAAAGGTAGTCTAAATGGCCACACATGCCAAGGGGCAGCCTAGACCAACTTCCACCATTTACATCACCAATCCATCCAAAATGAAGGCCAAAACTTCACACAAAAATGGCCCTCTGAGTTTCCCGGTTTTAGTTCGCCCAATTTTGATTTTTCGCCAAAAATCCGAGCTCGCCGAAAATTCTTCAAAGGATAAGTCGACGTCTCAAAAGAAATTGTGACACGCCAGAACTTTCGATTTCTGAAACCGAGTTCAATTCCGTGGTTAATTTCAACTGAACGCGGTTTTAGCGTGACCTAACCTACCGGGTAACTTTTAAGAATTTTTAACGCGTTTGACCCATGATCGATTATTTTCTATCCACATTGTGCATATTCGACTCATAGGCGACTCTCGGTTGTTGTGAAAATCTTAAAGTTTCAATTATGGGAATCGGGTACAGAATCAGCAGAAAAATCAGTCTAGTGCCGTTTGACATGAAATTTGCAATTAGGTAGAATCACCAACCATTTAATTACATGCCTCTATCAGATCGACCTATCTAATCTCTAATTGATTTTAACGGGGCCGTATTAACCTTTGTAGATTAGCACGGTCAAGTAGTCGATTTCTGATTGAATTCTCAAGTCAGTCGCGTTTATATTCCTTAACGGCTTCACCTGGTAAATTAGTTATCTCGTAAGTGGCCAACTCAGAGAAAAAGAACCATAAGCGCGTCAATGAAAAGCCCATTTCATAAAATTGGGATAGGGTCGAAAATCAAGATGTCACAAATATAATGTACGAGTATCGGTTCTTTTTATTTATCAACTCATAAGTCCAATTCAGACCTCGTCGATTAATCCAGCTCAATCCTCATGTTTGGAAGCAAAAGGCAATTTTGGCTATAGTTTCATTTAGTGAGTTCAAGATGAAGATGTCAATTTTGTAAGAGAGTTGTTGATTCAGTGAACAAGTTATCAATTTTATGGTTGCCGATCAACTACCTAGTTGTTGATTTACAAGACGTATTGTCAATTTCGAGTCCACAATTACATAATAGTAGGAGGTTGTTCTGTCAATTTCCTTCGTTGTTTGTTCAACTTCCAAGGTGTCTATTCGGCTTCTGAGATGTATTTAGAGAGTCTTATCAAGTTTTAATGCATCTAATAATTAGTCACATGCATTTAAGCCTTTTAATTCATGGCTTTTTATGAGTTTTTATTGTGGTGTTGCTTTTAAAAGTCACAATTAGGTGAATTCCTTAGAGTCCATTTTGTTTCTTGGAATTTCAAGAGTCTTTTCTTTTGTTTTGCAATGTCTCTATAAAAAGAAGTGTTAATCTAAGTTGTAAAGACGATGACTTGAGTATATGACTATATGAGATTTTCCTTTATGTTAGCAAATATCTATCTCTAGTTTTTTTTTTTTTTAAATTCTTGGAAGGTGTATATTTCCTTGGTGGTAAGCCGAGAAGCCCTTCATCCTTGACCGGTGAATTTTCCTTTTTGAGCCTTGATGGTGAGCTTCTCTTATCTTGGTTCCTTTACCCTAGAAAGTGGATTATTCCTTGGGGGTGGACCAAGAGGCCCTTTATCATCAATTGGTAGCTCGTCCTTTAGGCCTTATTGTTGAGCTTCTCCTATCTTCAAGTCATTTATATTGAGAAAACATTCTCTAAATAATTTTGATGACTGACAAACCTTAGAGATTTTGATTTTGATATTAACATTTTCAAGTGAAAAATCTAATGGGATATGGTCAGACGATGTTTATCAGAATCAGAATCAGAATCGTGGTTTATTTTTCTTCCTTACATATCCAGATAAATGGCTAGGAATGAGTCAAAATACTCCTGCAATAGTTAGTGGCAATTGGTTGGATTCCATACCATATTTATAAGGAGTTTCAAAAGGAATGTCTTCCTAATATCTTTCAATGATTCAACTTTCCTATAACAACTTATTTAAGGCAAAACATACTTTCCAACTTGAAACACTCAATTTATGGAAACCCAAACTATTGTATGGGCGGCATAAATTATGGGAAACATCAACCTCGGTGATCTTGAAGTAATCAGATCTTCTCGACAAGATTCAAGCCAATGGGTTGATTGGCTGGATAATCCTCTTGGAGATATGTCCAATGGTCAACTTGGACTAGAATGGGTATAAGAGGAAGTTTCGAAGCTGAAGGATAGAGAATTCGCATTCACAAGAATCGAAGCTTTCAATTCCAAAGTTCGAAAAGTGTTTTGTGATCTTATACTTTCGTTTCCGTTAGCATCATTGTGTAATCATTTAGGGGTTGAGAGTGTGTGAGGAGTTAGACACACGAGCTTAAGTGTTCAGAGCTCAGATCTTGTAACCTCTAATCGATCCTTATCAGTGGATTCCAACCAATAGGTTGTAGCACAAGAGAGTGGACGTAAGGTTGTAAAAGCCAAACCACTATAAACTTTTGCTTGCAATTCTCTATCCTTTACTTCTTTTTTATTTATTGACATAGAATTACACGATGGTAAAATTTGACCATTTCATCATAACTTGTCTCGCTGCAATATTTGATTAAATTCTTTCATTTTCGCACAATCACCTATTCACTCCCCTCTAGGTGATAGATCTGGCCATAACAATTGGTATCAGAGCCTGGTTATTCTTAATTAAAGTGATTTATTACTTCTAAGTTAACGATCTTTCGATGGCTAGTAATATTGCACCAAGTTTGATGGAAGCTTAGAGTGATATAAGGCCTCCTTACTTTGATGGAAAAGATTATAACATCTAGAAAACAAGATGAAAGCATTCATCAGATCTAAGAATCCGTTGGAGTGGGACGTTGTTCTAAGGGGCGTAAAACCTTAACCTCCCTCGACCAAAGAAGAAGGCAAAAAACTAGAAACTTCAGTCATATATGATGCGCACATTGTCAAGAGAGAAGCACTAGATGTTAAAGCTGTCTATTCATTATATTGCGTGTTATCTCCATTTGAATATAATCGAATTTCCTCTTGTGAATCGGCAAAAGAAATTGGGATAGATTGCAGGTGACATACGAAAGAATTGATCATGTCAAGGAAATGAAGATAGACATTTTTCTACACCAGTACGAAGCCATCAAGATGAAACTTGAAGAATCCACAATAGACATGTTTAGTAAATTTATTGATATTGTCAATGGATTTGTATATCAAAGGCAACCTGTATCTCTAATGAAAATGAACAAGATTCTTCAAGGACTATCAAAAGAGTGGAAAAACATCAAGATATACATCCAAGAGACTCAAAGGATATCACCTCTTTCTATGGATGAACTAGTGGGAACACTCCAATCCTATGAAGAAGAATGCCTGAACGAGGAAGATACCAGAGGTAAGAAAGTGATAGCTTTAAAGTTTAATTTTGATTATGATAATTCATATATTTAGATGAAGATGACAAGGACAACGAGGAGATTGCACTCGTGGTAAAAAAGCTTCAAAGATTGGCCAGAAAATGAAGGAAGTTTAAAGGAAAGAAATCCTTCAAAACATCTGAGCAAAAGAAAAGTTTCAACAACAAATAGGAAATCAAAGATGTGGTATGTTTCGAATGCAAGAAGCGAGGGCACATCAAGCCAAATTGTCCTCTTCTAAAGAGAATAAAGAACAAGTATAAAAAGACAAAGAAAGCATTGAAGGCCGAAATGTGGAGTGACACTGAATATGAAGAAAGCGATGAAAAATATGCTAATATCTATCTTATGGCAAAATCTAATTCGAAAGAAGAATTCGAGATAAGTAATTTTGATATTTCAATTGAACTATCTAATTACATAGAAGAATTACTCATTGATTATAAGGCTATGCTTAGAAAATACTCAGAATTGAAGAAAGAAAACTTAATATTGAGACAACAAGATTCTTTCCAAAAAGGAAAATTGAGTATCTTAAAAGGATCTTCTTCAAACAAAAGAAGATCATGATTCCATTTTAAAAGAAAACAATTCTTCGAAAAAGGAAATTTCAAAAGTTGCGAAAAGGTTTTCAGTTAGCTCAAAAACTTTGAAGCATATTTTGTCTGTCCAAATCCCGTATTACAACAAATCAGGACTTGGATGAAAAAAGAAAAAGGTTTTTAGATAATGATTTTCCAATTCACAAAGAAATGAAGAAGCAAAGGCCTCCTAGAGTTTTCTATGAAAATCATTTTAGAAAACAATTTATAAGACCTGTTGGTCAGAATCTTCTTAAATGCTCAATCTATGGTTGTCATGATCATTATGAAAATTATTGTTCCAAAGGTTGGAAGCCAATTTGAAGGAACTTTCTAAGTCTAACCGATCCTTCTAACCATAGAGGACCCAAACAAATTTGGGTACCAAAGAAGACTTGCACTTGCCTTAATCTTTGTAGATACCAAATAAAAAGATAAACAAGTGGTACCTCGATAGTGGTTGCTTAATACTTATGACCGGCGACGCAAGCAAGTTTGTTGAACTTACAAAGTTCAATGGCGGAAGTGTTTCCTTTGGAGGGAATAACAAAGGAAAGATCATTGGCAAAGGAATAGTTTGATCACACTTCATTTTCAAATTTGGCTTTAATCAAAAGCTATTTGAATCTCAAATTATTTTATCTCTTTAAGAAGTTTTGCTTGAAAATGTTTTGTCATCATAAAAGAGGGGGAGATTGTTGAGACAACATTCCCTAAGTAATTTTGATGACTGACAAAACTTGGAGACTTTGATTCTAATGTTAGCATTTTCATGTGAAAAGTCTGATGGGACATGGTCAGACGATGTTAATTAGAATTAGACTCGTGATTTATTTTTCTTCCTTACATATCCTGACAAACGGCTAGGAATGAGTCAAAATACTCGTGCAACGACTGGTGGCAATTGGTTGGATTCCATACCATATTTATAAGGAGTTCCAAAAAGAAAGTCTTCCTAATATCTTTCGGTGATTCAACTTTCTTGTGACAACTTATTTAAGGCGAAACATAACTTTCAACTTGAAGCACTCGACTTATGGAAACCCAAATTATTGTATGGGCAACACAAATTATGGCAAGCATCAAAACAATCAAATCTTCTTGACAAGGTTCAGGCCAACCGAGTAGATTGGCTAAATAATCCTCATGGAGATATGTCCAACAATTAGCTTGGACTAGTAAGAATATAAGAGGAGGTTTCGAAACTGAAGGATAAAGAATTCACATTCACGAGAATCAAAGTTTTTAATTCCAAAGTCTGAAGAGTGTTTTGTGATCTTATACTTTCATCTCTGTGAGCATCATTGTGTAACCATTCAGATCTTGTAACTTCTAATTGGTTCTTATCAGTGGATTCTAGGCAATAGGCTGTAGTGCGGGAGAGTGAACTTAGGCTTGCAAAAACCGAACCACTATAAACTTTTGTGTGCAATTCTCTATCATTTACTTATTTTTTTATTTATTGAGATAGAATTGCACACCGGTAAGATCTGACCACTTCATCAAAACTTGTCTCGCTACAATATTTGATTAAATTCTTTTGTTTTCGCATAATAACCTATTCACCCCCTATAGGTAATAGATTTAGTCATAACAGTTTATCTTTGGTGGGCGGTTCCTTCCTTAAGTCTTGGTGGCGAATTTCGTAAATCTTGATCTTGAATCCTAGTTGGTGGCCTGTCCTTTAGGCTTTGGTAATGATCGTATTCTATCCTACATTTATATTTATCCATCCTGTGCACTCTGATTTACACGTACTTCCATTGACATCACTCAAAACATCAAACACCCGCCCCCACAACCGCATCTCACCCCCCTTCCCCCAAAATTTTTCTTCATTCCTCTATATAGTACCACATCAGCACCACATGTCCAAAATTTTCCTCATTGGTCATTCAAGTTCTAAGAAATGGAAGATGACAAAAGGACTTGATTACAAAAATCATGAAAGTTACGATGTTTCATGGCACAAAAAATATTTGGAGGATCAAATGGAGTACATATAAGAACTAAAACCATACTTAATCCTTTAGATGACTATCATTTACTGTATCTTCTAGGTTTGAAAATAAGTAATTTATAATTTTGTTTTAATCGTATTAGAACTTGTCGCTTCTAAGTTGAGCACAATTGAATCCTAGCATTCTTTTCTTGTCATTTACAAAGATGTCATCCGTAAAATTTCATACCTACTCAATTCATAAAGCACATAGCTCATCTGAAGGGGGGAGAGAGAGTAAGTACGGTGAAAGGTTATTATATTTGCCATTAGATGAAAGGATACCATATGGAACAAGGTCTAGTCAACTTAACTAATCAAGATGGGGCACAATACTTTAACAACACTTTCATGTGGAAACCAATTTGAAATAGTGCAATGAACATGTGACTGTTTGGCTTTGATAGCATGTTGAAAAGTGTTTTAAAAGTCCAATACCTTCACAATGGGGAGATCCATGGGGCCATAAGTCATGCAGATGTCTAGCATTGATAATAATAAATTCAATACCTTCACGATGGGGAGATTCAAGAAGATGCTTAAATTTGAGCATCAACAAATCTAACTTGACCCACTTTCACACAAAAATAAAATAAAATTAAAGCCATTGAGTTACAAGCGAAATGTACTCATCAATTGTTTCTTCTTACTCGAACAATCCGATGTGAAATCTTTGTTTCACACCTTTCACATTTGCATTATAATTCTCTCCCTCATTTGTGGGCGTTCGACAAATTACTCACTCAATTTAACTCTAAAAACTATCTACCTAGTTGAGAACCATACGTAAGTTACTTCTTTGGCTCAAAGGTAAATTTTCCTATATATTAGTACCGATAACTCCTGACTAATTCTCTCCCAGAGATAGAGATATAAGGTAGTTTTTTTATCTTTTGATTTTTTTAATTGACAGGCATTGCCAAATTCACCCCTCTCTACATGGATATTCATAATCATGGGCAACGGGGCTACTTATTAATTGATTAAAAAAAAAAAGTCATCATGGGGCTTAAGCATAAGTGACAAAATAGATGTTATTGAAAATGGAGGATGAAGTGTTCATGTACGTACATTTTCCTCGCAGAAGGAAATATATTACAATTTCTAGTACTTTTTTTTTTTTCAATTTCTAGTACTTTAAGTAAGGCAAAAAGGTTCAGGTGTTCACCTTTTGGTGAAATTCTTTAATGACAATGTTGGAAGCGAGATATAAAGTCGCACACATGCTGCGTTGATGGTGTTGTCTTTTTGAGATTAGTTGAACCCCTCCTTCTACATTATTGTCTAAAGTTTTGATTATTTTAACAATCCCCAGGTAATAAACATGCCTTCTTGTCTCCGAGACCACTCCTACCCCTTTTTTCTGCCTCAAGTGGCCAACACGTACACATGACTAAAAAGCCATATGGACATCCTCTTATGAGTTGGGCAATTGCCATCACGGAGACATTTTGAGATACGCTTCCATTCTTGTTGATTGGTAATTAGGTAAGACCCGACAGTTTGCTTTAGGGTATTATGATCACGTTTGCAATCTGTGTCGATACATGTTTTGATTTTATAAGTTCAATAACTGTCTGACAATGAAATTGTGCATGTTAACTTGTTTGTTCCATAACCCGGAGCCCAACCGTAATTAATCAGTTACCTGGAAGGGAATTGATACAATAACCTATCGTCATGATCCCCACTTAAATCTGAGTTCTCTAAGGTGGGGAACAAACCCACAACTATTGGATCCTATGGCTGAAAGCCTAAAAAACCTTGTCATTAGGTCAATCCCAAGGTGGGTTGTGCATGTTTATATCATTATAAATTTTTTTCAAGATGTATTAATAGGGTTTTTCTAGCATAATAGTAATTGGAATACTGTGAGAATAACAGTCTATTGTGAATCACAAATTCTTAAAGATGTAGATTCTACAATAATTTATAATTATTTATAATTTGATTTTTTGTAATTCAATGTCACGCAATCATTTATCTATTATATATAAGTCTTTTTTTTCGTAATTCAACTTCTTTCTCACATCGTGCCCACTGATCGCATTTCATTTTGCCAGCCCTAGATTGGCTAGATACATTAGGCAAAATTTCAATATGTTATTTATAATATCGTGTAAGTGCATAGTTCTGACAAACTATCACATGCATTTGGTGCATGACCCTAGATTGATCCCAACTGTTACTATTTGGTGCATCCCATACTAAATTTGGTTGATTGCAAACTTATGACGTTGAATTTATGGTTAAAGAATAGTGGTATGGGCATGTAGATTAGACATACGACGTAAGTTTGACGCTTTACATCATGAGATGAAAATAGTATTATTGGCTGATCCGCCCATCCAAACTCTTTTATGTACGTTTTATCAAAGTCCATGATTTTAGTCATGAGTAGATTGAGATTCTCTAAGTCAGGTGGTAAGTTCGCATCTCTACTTCAATAGAGGACAGGTCAACGCATTAAATATCAACGGTTGAGACATGTCACTTCAATTTATTTATTTTTTTGTTTCGTTTCAGTATTTACTTTCCTTTCATTTTCTTTTCCTTTCTTTCTGTTTTTACTCTTCCTTGGCCTTTTGATTCTTCCATCACACAATTAGCGTTGGCACCTGTACCATGCTACCGTGGAACTTTACAACTTGGTCAACACTAACACCATTGGTGCATGCCTGCTTGCCATGGTTCATGCTCTCTCTTTTATTGGGTGATTTTGGACCTCTCACTTAAAAAATTAACTCAAAAATCAACCATCAGCCTCTTGCATAATTAATGTGGGACAACTTCAACATCTCCTTCCGTCACTTCCTCAATCGACCATGGTTTTGAGGTTGCCTAAGGCAGGCATCCTCCATGCGAGCCACTTACTGTAGGCCACGATCTCCATTGTCTCAAAATAAATATGAGAGAGATAGAGAGAGAGAGAGAGAGAGAGAGAGAGAGAGAGAGAGAGGTGAACAGAGAGTTGAGGATGGTGGCGGTGTCACGGCTGTCGGACAAGAGGCGATAATAGGGGCAAGAGGTTGCCGTAGGTGAATTGGTGCTGCCCAATATAAAAGGGAGAGACATGATATAGAATTTGAATTAGGGATTAGGGTATGTGATTTTTTGTTAATTATGAGGATGTTTTAGTAAGATCAAGGTGATTTGGCGACATGATTTATTCTAAATATTGGTTTTTAATCGGTAATTGGGAGGAAATTAATATAAAATGTCAATTCATCCCCCAAATGTAGGATCCCGATATTTAATGACTACAAGATTTACCACCTAAAGTGAGTATTCCATCATAAAAAAGAAAAAAAAAAAAGACCAATACCACAAGATTGATTGGTCTAAATTTTATCAATAAGATGCACCTAGTATTCTGTGTGATAATTTCCTGGTCATTTGGGTCGAAATATATAGAGGCAATGCATGGTTATTTTTGTGAAAAAATCCAGTTAATCATAACAACCGTTGCACTAGTTAGCTAAGTTTCAATTAAGATGGAAATTCGAAGAAGAATGGAAATTAGAAGGTAACCGCACCGTCATATTTCAAAACTAACAGGTGCCTTCTCCACCTGAAATCTTTTCACGGAAACCTCTAAAATTCTTTGACCTGTTTCCTTGGGAAAATTAGAATTGGAAAGCCTCACTTGGTAGGATTTCCACAAATCTCAATAAGTAAGACTCCTTAAATATGGACAAAGGAAAAAAATAAATTCAGCATTTTCTTTAAGAGTTAGCAAAAGTGACAAACCTATTTGTAAACACAAGAGAGAAGTAGTTAATTATTTAGAGATTGGATTAACAATGTTGTGTGTAAAGCGTGATAACGATAATTGGAGTATCCATTAGGGAGATTGTTGTTGGAGAAAGTTAAGTTCTACATAGCTGTAGGTTCCACACTTATAACAAGGCAGTTAGGTATTACTCTTCACATAACTGGTCGAATTCTATTCATTTGGACCGCTTAAGTTGAAAGAGAGAATTACTGGGATTTGCCTCAATAGTCACCCTCCCACATGGGAAGGGGGAGGTGGAGCATTCATATCCCCACATTATCAGGGGGTCAGGCTAGGGAGGATTTAATCTAATATATGGGTTTTGACTCTCACACCATACAAGAAGGCAAGACAAAAGTCTAAGAATGAAAGTTGAAGCAGGAACAGAATAAAACCAATCAAAAAAAAAGTTAGAAGAGTGGAGTAGGCACACTTAAACAAACGTCTATAAATATCGTTTACAAATTTCCTTTACCTAAACTCTTTGCTTTTTGTTAGTTGTATTGCTAATTTACTTTGCCCATAGAATCAAAACTTTTATTAGTGTTGATTCTGCATAATCGGTTTGTCTTTTTTTTTTTTTAAATCCAATTAAGCTCTCTTAGTTTCTTATTTGGTGTAATAGTTACCTCCCTATAACATGACCCAAGAGAATGCACAAACTTGAGGTTTCATGCTTTTTGAAGTGCAAGATCCTAATTGTTTTGCCAATTAACCAAGCCGATTCTAGTGTGTCTATTTTTTAACACTTCCGGTTACTTTCAACTGAGATGGGCTTCCAAATCACCCATTTAAGCAATTATTATTCCAGTATACTAATATAATGAACTAAAAATTAGGTCAATAAGATTGTTAGCCAAAAGTTATTCTCATATCCATGATTAGATGACATACATATAAACTGTCAGATTAGTACCAAGAAAGCTGCTTTTCACAGGTCATAACTCCTAATCTCCTCATTAATGTCTCACAATTAAACCAAAAGCTGCCATAGCATTTTTGTTGCCTCTTACTTGTAAGAGCTAGCTAGCCCTCACTAGTTTTCCTCTGGGGGTTGAACAATCAATTATATTTTAGGAGTTAAAAGGAGGATTTGATAGGATGTGTGTTTAAGTTGGGGTGTCATTATTATTGGAGTTGAACGTGGGGCCCAATGCACATTGGGCGAAGGTCTACATGTTGGTGCCTATGTGTGACACAACCAGGTGATTAAGTGATCAAGGATTATAATAGTGATTAGTTAATCCCAATAGTACCGTATTGCTAGACAAGCCTTGACCTACTAGCCCTAAAACATTTCGAAGTGCACAAGAAAACAAACTCTCTCTCTCTCTCTCTCTCTCTCTCTCTCTCTCTCTACCTTGTCACTATCTTCTGTGCCATCCATTCTTCAGATGCATCTGTTGTTTATATTTCCTTCTTTTCTACATTGTTATCTGGATTATATTGCTACTTTGCGCTTTAAATTACTCTAATTTGAATAGAACAGTGGAACGGAAAGCCAACATATAGTACCAACATCGCAGTGGCATGGCAAATAACCCAATATTTTGATTGGCTTTCATTTAGAAAGCTGTATGGGAATCATCTAGCAGAAAGTTCTAAATCCCAATATAAATACATTCATTTCTCATCTTACAATTTGGCGATTGTGTGACTTACCCATTAAACAATTATGGCTCTTTCCCCTGAAATAATTTGCCATGGATACATACATATCAGCACCTATTTGCATTATAAATTGTTTAGATTCTCATCAATGTTTACTATAATAATTGAATGAAATTTGAACGGCACTGATTCAATTGCATTTTTCTATATGATTTATTCTTTGTTTAACTTTTCTGCACACGAGTGGTTTCTAGGTTAGATCAGCGATACACATCGTATGGGAACAGCCCCACGCAATCAAAATGCACAAACAGGTGTACCTGCTGCTCAAGAGAATCCTACCATCACATGCCATCAACCATGCCACACTCACCCAGATACATCCAACCAAGAATTTTCACGTCCATGCCTAGCTTTGTGTCCAGAATTATTCTTCATTGGATCATGTCCCTTCAAGATGTTCATCATTCTGGCGGGACCATTGTCGGGTGCACATCTGGAATTTAGATGGATTTAGTAGAAGTTAACTGCCAAGAAGTGACCCTGAACTAGAACACGAGAAGGGCTTCCTAAGGTACACCTTAAAAAAGCTTATAACAGGGCAAAAGGGATACGGGAAATTGAACTCGGAACCGCTAAATAACTCTAGTATTAGCTACAAGTTGAGCGCACTTCTATTTTTGCTAAAACCTTAAAATCTCAGAAACGGAGCCTATATAGACACCTACGTTCATGATTCGAAAGCAGGGTATTTTCTATGAATCATATGAAGAATTTACTTGATATCTATACGAGTATAAGACTTTCGTTGTGTTTTCTAAATCCACTCAGTGGTTTCTGAACTCGAAATAAGAAACAACGATGACAAAAGCAAATGTTCATTTCGTCAAACGACTACTGGAGCCGTTAGAAACCGGCCAAGCCCAAGGACGGCCATTGGGGAAATATCAAAAGAAAATTTCCAAATAAAAAAAAAAAAGGTGAATTAAATACTGGAAATGTCGAGGAGCCTCAAAATTCGTGACCAGGAAACGCGAGGATGCTATTAAGGACAAATTGGTTTGTGAACTCCGATATCTTGCTTTCAGGAAGATTCCACTTCATTAGTCCGCCATTTATTTTAGGGACGTGCGATAGATAAAGTAGAACCTACGACCCTGTAAAAGCTCGCGTTCTTTTTAGTAGGTTGCAGAGTGAGTATTCGACGATACATTATAAATCTCCTTCATCTCTGTCCGGTGGAAATTTCCTTCAATCATGTGTTTTGTTGGTAGGCTACAAGTCGTGTAACGTAAATTTAAGTAAATATAAATCCGGTGCTGTCCGTGTTTGTAACCTACCAATCGGAAAACCGATCGAAGGATTCATTCAAATAGAGAATGGTGGATAACACCATTCAATACTTACCTTGGAGCCAACATGCTTCTAATTAGTAAATGAACAAGGAAAAAAAAAAAAACTTCTATTTTGTCCTGTCGTGTATGGTGCAAATGACAAAACTTGGTCGAGAAATTAAATAAATGTGACATATTGTTCCAAAATTGTCCTCCAACTACAATTTTCACATGTGATATCAATGGGCAGTATTTATGGAATCTCAAGGAACCTAGGTCAAAAATATGTTATGGTAACTACCAGAAATATGAAGGTTTACCCCAAATGGCCAAGAAACATATGAAAAAAAAGAGCTCCATAGTCGAACCCAATCATCAAGCAAAATTGGGCAATTGGGTTCGGTTTATGTTCAGCTCTTTTGTCGTTTAAGGCTGCACCTATACGCAATAACATATGGCAACAGATTTATGGTATAATTTAATTAGGACGGAGGAGGATGAAAGGGATTTTCTATTTTTTAATAACTATAAAGTGCTAAATAAATGAAATCTGCAGCCCATTAAGACGACAAAACGGTATTTAATATTCATTAAAATATACACCCCCGCCTCTTCCTCAAGTGTTTATAAACTATGGCGATTAATGCCTCCTTCCCAAAAGCTAAAGAGCTAAGCGAAGAAAAAATCAGTGAATCCTTCCCCTTCCCCCCAGAAGAAAACCCCCCCAAAAAAAAAAAAAAAAAAAAAAAAAAACAAGGATCAACCATGACTGGTTCTGGTTCTCCTTGTGGGGCTTGCAAGTTCTTGAGGAGGAAATGCGTGAGAGGCTGCGTCTTTGCTCCATATTTTTGCCACGAGCAAGGTGCGACGCATTTCGCGGCCATTCACAAGGTCTTTGGCGCAAGCAACGTGTCAAAGCTCCTGGCAAACCTCCCCGTGAGTGATCGGTGCGAGGCCGCTGTGACCATCTCGTATGAGGCTCAGGCGCGGCTGCAAGACCCCATTTATGGATGCGTCTCGCACATCTTTGCGCTCCAACAACAGGTTGCTTATATAATGTGATGATGTGCATATAATTGCAACCCATACTCTGATTTGATGAGCAAAAACCCTATTTCTAGTGGGTTCATGATTTTCTTGATCACGACCCTTGCAGGTATTCAATTTGCAAGCACAATTGGCTTCTCTGAAGGAGCAAGCTACTCAAAGCCTTTGTGCTCCCTCTTCCACGAGAGGGAGCCTTAACGAGAAATATTCTGGAAATAAGGTCATCTCGAACCAAGCCCTTGACGTGCAAAGTTGGTTGCACATGGCAAATCCAAATAATTTGCCTCATCAGTTGAGTTTAGAGAGCATGAGCAATGTGAACACAATGCCTTACTATGACAATGGGTCGATGGATTCAAGCTCTGCAGGGAACAAATATGACAATTCACTTGTCCTAGAAGAGAACATCTCCTTTGGGAGCTTAGAGGAGGCTTCTGGCGGTTCGATCTCTTCAATGGATATGCAAACAAGCAACAGGCAGTGGAGTTTCCGGGACAGTGATGACCTCCACTCCTTCGCGTTTGGGTACATTCACCATTAGCAAGGCGTCAGCGAGCATTTGGTGAGAGATGAAATTCAGTCGAAGATGATCACCATTTGTTCAATTTTTTAGATGCTGCTTGGCTATAAGCTGAGAAGAAAACCCTAGAAATGCTCTTGCACAGTTAGAAACCCCATTTAAAGCCATCTACTGTTGTTTGTTCTTGTTCGACATAATCCAACAATATTCAGTGGACTATAAGGAAAGGTAAATTTTCTAAAACTAAAGCAGATTCATCATCTGGGATGATTAGAATGGTTTTATGTGTTTTTTTTTTTTCGCTAATAAAATGATTCACTAATGACCAAAATTCACGACCTAGGAAAAAAAAACAGATGCATAGGTTAACTTTTTCTGCGAGACTTTCCCTTCCCTACAACCCTGAAAATTTTAAGAATGATCTAGTGTAATCTGATTAGGTCTTCTTTGGAACTTAATGGAAAGAGGTACCTACGATACCCTGAACAATCAAAGGTCAGAGACCTTAAGAAAAGGTGACTTTCGAGGCATATCTAGCACAAAACTCTCCGGATATTATTTAAAAACTTTGGGATAATTTGCACTTCACTATATATCTTACCTCGCTCAATCCCACTATATAGCAAGCCGGTGTCATCAGATTGATCAAATCCCTACATTACAGAGGACAGCATGCCATTGAGACCATAACACGTTGCAAAGGATGGTCAAAATAGCAAAATGAGGGGGAAAAAGTGTGGATATCTGTTTTTTTGGTTGGTCTCATCAACGGATGGGTGTAATAAGTAGCAGCATCAGTTTCCAGAACAAAATATATTGATGTATACAAGAGTGCATACTCTTTTTTTAGCATGAAAGCACCGGTTTATCTTTTAATGTCTTGTTTCTGGAGTTTGAAGAAAACAAGTATTGGTACATGTCTGTGCTTTTGGTTACCATTGAAGTCCAGTAACATCTGAATTTCCTAGGATTGAGTAAAGTAGAGGAAACATTGTGATAAACCACTTTTTCAGGCATTGTTGTGAATACATCCTTTCTAGATAGGTTAGTATGGCTAGAGGTGATCTTTCTCATAACAAGTAATTGAGGAAATGCGGTACGTGGATTCTTCTAAAGACATAAAACTTCGATTCATCTAGTGAATTGCCATATGCATGACTCTCAATGGTTTTCTTGGTTTATTACGAAGTGCAAAACAATTTCTAAAACCTCATCTTTCTTCTTTTTTCAGGTGTGGCCTCATCTTTTTCCAAAGTAATATCCTTGTTAAGGAGATTAATGATTTCCTGGGCGGAAAGCTTCCCCTCGCATCTGGTAGTCCACTGATATGGTTAGGTAACTAGATATTATAGAACATATTGTAATGGCAATCGCCATAGCAGCTTCAGATTGCACACAACAATCATGCCTTGGGTTTCTCGAGCATTCACGTTGAAAATAATATAAGGTTGATTGTTCCCTGGATGCAAGAAACAATAGATTAATGTACCATTTCCTGTACTATATTATACACCATTATCAGAATTGTTATCTTGTCTTGGATTGTGCCATGTCTCTCTTGCTTCTGATCTCGAGGATCAATAGGAAACAAAACTTGCCAATTGCATTTTATGTTAGCTGCTAATTGTTTACAATGATTCAGAAAAAAAAAAAAAAAGAGTTTTACCATGAAGATATATCTTACGCAGAGAACCATAAATTTGGTAGATTCTTTATATTTGCAGCTATTCATTTGAGCTGAAAGATTCCACAATGTTAATATGGGATGATATTACCATTTTGGAATTGTGATTTTCAGGCACGAATCGTGAAATATAAGGGATTATACGACTGGGTATGTGTATGTGCTTCTAGGAAGGCCCTAATGGGTGCTAGATCGACCTGTGACACTTTAGGAAGCAAAACTCTATGACCGACATATACATTTTAAAATATGTCACCATTCTTCTTTATTGTTTATTGCTTCTACTCATTTAATGGTGCGAAAGTCTCGGGTCCCAACTAATGGTGCAAAAGCACCAACCGATGAGGAAAGGGTGAGTTTTGGAGTTGAGATTCCGATTCTACTGCCTTCTAAGTTCTGAGATGAAGGAGGGTAGACAAAGTTTGGTTTCAGAGCTTCAATGGAGGTTTCGAGAATATTTTCGTGGTGGAGACAGTAGAGGAATAAAAGAAGATAGTTGAAAGTAAAAAAAATGGAAAAAAAAAAAAAAAAAAAAAAGGCACAGAGAAATTAAAGATGAAGTGGAGGTGGATGTAATCTACACGCGGAATTGTCACGTTGGACTTTGATGGCAGTACAAGGTAGAAAGTTAACGGGTCAAATTGGAGTATTTGGTTTTTCTATTGGGACTCGATTTGATATTGATATTACTATTGTTTTAGAGAATTTGGCCTATAATGGTGCAAAAGTCCCCACTACATAGTATAACATCGACGGACTCAGATGATCGAACGTGAAAAATTATTTTCTTTTCGAAAAATATCAGAAAATGTAACTTTTGCCCAATCCAGTGGTTCACACTTCTGAGTATCTCATCATTCACATGCTGCCGCAGTTTTTTTCGCCAAAGCTGGAGGCATACCGAATCCTGCATGAGCTGTTCTAGTATGGGTAGACATGGTCCCTGTTACTTTATGGTAGATTCAAGGAGTTTATTTTGAGGACAACAATGATCCACGTGTAAAACTATTATATTCTAGAGGAGATGAAGATGTTGCTTTAACTATATTTGCACGTCTGCTGGTTGGTCGAGTGGTCCAACATTTGATTGGCAAGTCGAAGATCTTAGATTCGAATCTACAGTGTATTCTTAGTCTTAGGAAAATTGGTTAATCAGTGAAAGACGAGCTTGGGTTGAAATGTAGAGCCAGTCTTACGCTTCCTCACTTGTACCTTGCGAAACTACAATGACGGGCTCGCCTAGTTGGTGATTAGTGTTTCATCGGAGCCTTGAATTTCGGCAGTGGATGTCCTACGTTCCACCTATCCAAACCTTTTTTCTGCTTTCATAAAACATTTGAAATAGAACAAAAATTCTAGTAAGAAAATTTCATTTCAGGAGAGAGAGACTGTGACATCCCGATTTTTCTAATTCTATTTTCAGTAAAATTTAGATGGGCATTTCATCTTTACACATATTGTTCTTTTTCATTGAGTTGGTCACTCATGTGAAAACTAATTTATCGAGTAAAGCCGGTAAGAGACTATAATGCATTAGACTCGAGAATTTGACTAGGAAACGACCTTTCGACCGAGCTAATCTGCAAGGGTCATTATGGCACAGTTAAAAATCGATTAGAGACCGTAAATAGGTCAACTCGATAGAAGCAGGTGATCAAGTGTGGGTGATTCCACCAGATTGCACTATTCTTGTCGGTCGGCACTGGGTCGGCTTTTCTGTCGATTGGGTCCCCTGTGTCCATAACTGAAACCTTGAGATTTCCACGACAACCGAGAGTCGCCAATATGTCAAAAATGTACATTGTGGCTTGAATTGACAGGTCAAATGCACGAAAATTTCTAAAAAGCTACCGGGAAGGTTAGGACGCGCTAATATCGTGCCAGAGTAAAATTAACCGTGAAATTAAAAGTGAATTCAGCAATTGGAAGTCTGGTTATGTCACAAACCTTATTAGGAACATTGGATTAATTTATGAATTTTAATTGAGCTCAATTGGAAGAGAATTGGTTGGAATTGAAGGAATTGTTGTACAAAATTTCATGCCCCAACGGAGAAAGAAATTGCACCCATTGGCATGAAGTTGTGGGGATTTTAGTTAGTGGAAGATGACATCGGGTGATGTCATGGTGGTTGGATGGCCAAATTGAAGAAGAAATTGACAAGTGGAGGGTGGAGATTGTTTCTTGGAAAGGGGCACCTATCAACATCATCTTCAAGCTTGGGAAGAGAGAGAGAGGAGAGAGAGGGGGAGAGCAAATTCGACCAGCCAAGCCAGCCGACGACGCCCTTCGTCGCCGCCCGTCGTCGTCGCGGTGTCGCCGCCGCGGCGGCCGCTCGTCCCGCGCCGTCGTCCGCGCGCCTCGCCGCTCGACGTCCGGCCGTGGGGACGCCTCCGCCGTCCCCCTTTGTCGTCCCAAGCTCCCCCGCGCCTCTCCGCCGGCCCGCCGCCGTCACCGCCAAGGTCGCCGGAGCCCGCCGCTTCCGCTCGAGCCACCGCCGCCGCCTCCGCGGTTTCTCGCCCGAACCGCCGCGAATCTCCTCCGTTCGGCCTTGGACGGTGGCCGGACGGACTTCCACCTAGATCTAGGACTTCAAGGCCCGCTTTGGGTGTCTTCCCGGCCTCCTTTGGTGTCGCCCGAGAAGGTTTGTCGTCGGGCTCGCCGTCCTCTTCGCCGGGGACTCGACGGAAAGCGATTCCGGTGAGTTTAACTCACTAAATCTTGATTAGAGGGTTAATGATACCCTAAGTGTGCTTAGTCTAAGTTAAGTAAGTTTAGGTTGTTAGATTAGTTTATTTTAATTGTGGATTAGATTAAGGGGTGTGATTAGATTAGAATATGTTTAATTAGAGATAATTGAGTAGTTATATTATTTTAACCCTTGATGGGACATAAAATGGTTTATTTTTTATTTAATTAAATACTTCGAAATTCTGGAATTTTTATAATATATTATATTCCGAAAAAAAAAATTTAAAAAATTTATTTTTGACCTCAATTGCTTAGAATTTCGTGTTGATTGCTGCTGTGCATTTAGAATTTGAATTTGATGAATGGATGTGGCAAATCGACTATTTAATGCGATAAATAGGGATTTTACTCATAAAAATCCAAGAGTCGGGTTTTGATGCAAAAAAAATTGGATGTTAAGGATTAATATTGTGATTTGAGTATATGAATGAAATGTGGAGTGACCGGAGGTCAGTTTTGATTGTCGTGTCTTTGGTTGAGAGACTTGGTCGCGATAGTGGCTAAGCCAAGTTGGACTGTATTCCTTTTGGTTCGCGTCATCCGTAGTGACGAGGCTCGGGTCGCTTGATAGAGGCTAGGCCAAGCTGGACCTATGCTCCTTCGGGAATGCCGTCGATGTAGAGACAAAGCCGCGCTCCAAGGGGGGGAGGCGATGCCTGGCAATTAATGTCAGTAGATAGCTGGATTGCGAGTAGGTTATGCCCTTGTGTGGCGGTGAAAAATAATTGGAATGTGTGCTGAGTGCGATCGTGGTTTATATGAAAGTGTTGGTGTTCCAATTGTTTTAAATTCTCATGATTGCCTGAGATTTTGTGGTATAAATTGTGCTAACCTGCAGGAAGGAATTAAGACGAGGTAAATCTTCTGTGTGAGGTGGCTAGGCCACCCGGGGTGTATTTTCTTTCTAATAGGGGTTTAGGGGGTTGAACTTGCTTAGACAATGTCTCACCCCGTTGTGGGCCAAAATTTCAGGACCGTAGATGGCAGAACCCCCGGAGCGTTACGGTCTTCCGTGCATAGTACGGCGAAGTTCAGTTGTCCCGATCCTGAGGGCCATTGGATCTATGAGCTGGTTAGGACCACGGTCTGGGTCCAGGAGGGCTTGGCTGTTAGGGTACCTCATAGATATAGGGCTTGGTTTCGTTTTGGGCCCAATGGTTTTAGGATTGGTCCACTTAGTAGTTTTGATATTCCATCTGCTATCATGGAAGCCATCCTAGGAGAAGGAGTAGATGACCCTCCTGATGGTAGGCTGGAGGACCCCTCGTCTCCGAAGGCTGCTCATTCTGAAGTGGGATCGAAGAGCAAGTCCGACTAGTAGTCTTAGGATCGCTCCTTTTTTTTTTTTGGTGAACTGATCCCTTTTTGTAAGCTGGCCATTTTGGTATATATGTAATCTATGGAATGATGTTTATCTATGACAGTACGTTTGTTTATGAATGTGTTGATTTCCTGCTTTCCTATCTCGTGAGTTTTTGTCAGGGGTTTTATAACACGTTCCGTATGCGCATAATGAATTAATTGGGTCGGCGACACCACCTGGGAATGTTGCATTTGTTTGACCATGGCGGGTTGTTCACGTGTCTCGAGGTTCGGGGCGTGACAGAGACGATTGTCTTCACTAATCCGCCCAAGATAACACAAGAACAAAGTTCGTACACAGGGGATGAGTTAGCTACTCCCGCCTTTGATCAAAAGAGGACAACTTTTTGATTTGCCAATATCTTCATTTTCCCTGAGAAAAATCTCAAAGATGGACCTAAAGTGCTCTTATTTTCTCAAAAGAAGACCTAAAGTGAAGCCTGTCTTAAATAAGGACTCAAAATAGTCATTTTATCTTAAAGAAAGACTTGACTCGCCGGTTGGTGAACAGATGCATCTCTGATGCGTATTTCAATAGTCTAATCGAGGTATTTTTGTCCAAAAAGTATTCTTTTTCCATTTTCCTTTTCCCCCATTCATCTTCTTCTTCATCCCACCCATGATTGTCCCTTTTCCTCATCTTTCTTCATCAATGTGCATTGCCCATATCAAGAACACCGGGATTGGGGAAGGGTCTACGAGGGCTCGACACCCATCGCCAGTAGTGGACATGGGCCGTCGAGCCCTCGCTGCAAGGGCTTGCAAGCCGACCCTCGTTAGATCTGGCGAGGGGGCCTCACTCACGGTTGGCAAGGGCTCGTCAACCCTTCACTGGCTACGGGCGATGGCTTGTAGGCAACGACGTGAGCGTAACAATGTCTTCTTACATTCAGCGACAAACATGAATATCAAAGCTCAAGCAAGCGAAAAAGCCTAAGCATCGGCCAACATAAGCTCCGATTGAGCTCACCATCACTTCAAATCGCTCACCTTGAGAAAGTGATCGAAGAAGACAACCTCACAATCTCGTCGTTATCGAGCACGTCAATGCCCACCTCGTCGTAGAGCTCCATGACTAAGTCCACCGCTCTAAAGTGATTCTCGACAGAGTAGTCAAATGGCCATACGCAAACCTTATTGCTGTTCCCAGGATACTCCAACAGTGGTAGCGTGTCTCACTTGATGGGGCGCATCATCCCCCCATCCTCATTCGGATCAACCTTCAACGTCGACAGAGGTCAATGAGCACCGTTGAGCCCTCACCGGCCGTTAGTAAGGGTCGGCGGGCCACCCTCACCAAATCTAGTGAGAGTCTACCTACAAGCCCTCGCCTGCAGCCAAAGAGGGCTCGATGGCCCTCTCCCGCTGCCAGGAATAGGGGTTGAGCCCTCGTTGGCCCCAAGTGAGGCTGACCCTCGCTAGATCTAGGGAGGGTGGCCTCGCCAACCCTTCCCCAATTCTGGTGTTCTTAATCTGGGTAATAGACATTTGACGAAGGAGATGATGAACAAGGACAACCATGGGTGGGATGAATGAGAAAGATGAATAAGGGAAAAGGAAAATGAAAAAAAAAAATATATATATATATATATATATATATTGTTTGGATGAAAATATCCTAACCAAGCCATTGGAATACGCATTGGAGATTCATCTATTCATCTACTGGCGAGTCAGGTCCTTTTTTTTAGACTAAATGATTACTTTAGATCATTATTTGAGATAAATTTCACTTCAGGTCCTCTTTTGAGAAAAGAATAGCACTTCAAGTTCTTATTTGAGATTTTCCTTTTTCTCTAGAGAATTGCTCAATTTTCAAAACCTTTAAACCTTTCAATTTAGTTCTCGTAGTGTTCCCTGATTTTCACAAAAGGGAGATGAAAACTTTCCTAGTTTCCCCGGTGTATAATTAACTAAGTGAGAAAATATTGCAAATTCCAGTAGTGCCGCATGCTATTACCCCAATCCACTAGTTGATTGCCACCTATTTAAGTGGGGCGCACTTTTCAGATTTTTCAAATGACTCCTTTTGTTTTTTTGTTTTTTTGTTTTATTTATTTTCTCTTATCTGTCACGCTTTCTTTCTCCTCCATTATTGTCGTTTCCGTCGCCACAATCATAATATATTTTCTCGGTCGCGCTATCATTTAGGAAATTTATCAATATCACTCATATTCAGAAGCCCAAGTTATTGACTGGAAAAAGCCCCATTGAGCTCCTTGTCAGGAGAGATGGTGAAGGCGAGACCATGACCATCAAGCTTTGGGTGCTGCAGGATGTTGACGGCCAGATTTCAGCAACGATTCTTAAATACATGATTTAAAGAAAATTAATTCATGAACTAGGGGTTTATAATATCGAGACCTCAAGCCCATCAAACAAAATTTTGACCGACAGAAGCCCGGTAGCCATTCAATGCCAACGTTCCAGTTTGATTTTTAAGGATAGAACTTAATTGGACCCATTGACCCAAATGGAACATGTTAAATTTAATTTCTTTGCCCGTTTAATCTTTCGAGCTTAAAAAGATATCAAGGCGAGTCCAAGACTGATGAGTTTCGGCTTGGCCCGACTCGCAAGTCTAGCCCACAAGCCAAAAGCTTGGCTCGGTCTAGATCACAGCCCATGAACGCTTGTAGAAGTCGCTAGAAAGGCTTTAGGTCCTTCCTTCCAGCTCACAACCTCATGGGCTCTCCAACAGAATTCTCTCTCATCTTGTAAGAGACTTCCTCTTCTCTCTTCGAAGGCATGCCAACTAGGACAACCTATTAACCACCAAATTCTCTTCGAGTTTTGATTCACGTCATAAAATACTCTAAGGTATCAGAATTCTGATATATATGAATCACATTATGGCAAGTGTAGAATATACTTCCAAGATTAACCAAAACATTTGTGATTTCTAGAAAATTATACCTAGCAAAAAGGAATTCGAATTTTGATTCATGTCATAAAAATACTCTAAGATAGCAGAATTCTAATACACAGGATTCACCTTGTGGTAAGTGTAGAGCATACTTCCAAGATTAACCAAACTATTTGTGGTTTGTAGATAATTATACCTAGCAAAAAGGAAGAGAGAAAGTGTTTCAAGGATTCATGATAAAGTCCACACGATATTACAAGTTCTGCCTCTTATAGGTGTTAGGAAAAGAAAGGAACAAACACAGAATAGGTGAGTGTTTTACCACCTGTGATACAATACGAAAAGAACATGTGGGTTTTATTTTACCTGTGACACAATAATACAACACGTATGCTTGACAAATTCGTTCATGCTATAGTTACTGAATAGTGTCAGCCAGAATAGCTCAGCCATCTTTGTTGCTATAATGACCTTAAGTGACCAATTATTCAAATTTTTACACCTAGTTGACACCTTCTAGCGACTCTCACATGTCATATTTGCAATTAGTTTTTCAACTTCTAGAATTTCTAAAGCAACTTTTGTGGGGATTTTTAATGGTTTTTTAGGTGGAGATTGATTGAAACTTGATGGGATATTAGTGGTATCAGTATGGCTGGCTAAATGGTCAACCATGCTTGGTTGGGGCCAATTTACAAGCTGAATTGATGGAGCATTAGTGCTTAATCCAAGGTTTAGTGCTAGGCGGAGTCCATTATGATCATACGAGTTATAGGATAATGGACCTCCCCAAAGATTTTGTGACGGCAAAGCTGGATTTTAGTGATGATGCTTAATTTTGCCATGGATCTTGCAGCGATGAGGCTACACTGTCTATGCCAGGTTGCATATCAATCCCATAACATCCCCAAAAATCGACATTAATTAGAGCTTGTGTCTTGTTGTAGCCATCTAAATGATCTCAAGAGACATTATTAGCTTTTGTCGGCCATATTTCTTGAGGAATTACCTGATTCTGTTCGCATAAAGGGTGCGTTTGGGAACCACTTCCCAAAGCCCCTTGGGGGTCCAAAGCCCCTTGGGCAAAAAAAATGGTGTTTGGCAAAACACTTTGGAAGGGACTTAATGGCAAAGCAAGTATTTTCAAGGCTGAAAGCCCAAGGCAGGTGAGGACTGCCTTGGGCTTTCGGCTTTTCGGCATGCCCACGCGACACCTTTGTTCACTTTTTTTTCCAAAATTGTCCTCAAGAATTTTTTGTTTTTCCGGTGCGTGCCCTTGGATGAAACACTGTTCATCTTCTCGGGCCAACGATTGCTACGGGGACGCCGCGACCTAGGCGATCTTCGTCGGAGAGTCGGGCGACCTCCGCAAGTCGCGCGTTGCCGGCGACCGTCGCTCGCTGCACCGCGACCTCCGCACGGAGCTCGCCGGGGCCGCGCGACCCATCCGGTCGCCGGTCCGGTGGTCGCGACCGGATCCGGTGCCGGAGGCTCGAGCGGCGACCGGATGGGTCGCCCGACCTCGCCGCCCGGATCTAGGTCGCCGGAGGTCGAGGCGGCGTCCGCGCGACCTCGCCGCCCAGATTCGGGGTCGCCGGTCGGTCGACCTCGCCGCCCTAGCGTCGCCGGAGGTCGACCTCGCCGCCTCGCCGCCCGGATCCGGGTCGCCGGAGGTCGCGCGTCGCGCGGCGTCCGCGCGACCTCGCCGCCCAGATCCGGGTCGCCGGAGGTCGCGACGGCGTCGCGCGACCTCGCCGCCCAAGAACCGGGGTCGCCGGAGGTCGCCGACGACCGCTGCCCTCGCCGGTCTTTTTTTTTTTTAATTTTTCTTTTGATAATTTTTTTTTACCACAAAACTCCTTTGTAAATATAATTCCCCAAACACCATTTTGCTCAAAGTACTTCACAAAGAGCTTTCAAAGTACAATTTACCAAACACAATTTGCATTTTGGAAAACACCTTTAGCTCAAAGATCTTTGCATTTTCCTAAAGACTTTCCCCAAAAGTGGTTCCCAAACACACCCAAAATCCTCTGTAGTTCCTGATACTCTCGCAGATATGTTGAAATATGAAGGAGGGAGAGTTTTGACAAGTTTATTTGGAATCAGTTGAAATTTATATGTAGTAACCCCAACATTTGCTAGTGTTTTGCAAATATCTCTATTTGGTCGTACAAATACCCATGGCCTATAAAATAAAATGACAATGTGTGGCTCTAAATCATGTTTGCATGCTCAATGTTATTCTTGCCATGCTCCTAATGGCTTAAACCAACTCAGCATTTCACTAAGATGTTTGAATCGTTCTTCCTCCTATATGATATGGCCAATGAGAAGGGGCATTTTGGCTATTGGAAACTCAGTAACCATTTCATGAAGGTTGAACAGATGCCAATAGAATCATTTGAGTTCTTCAGAAAATTGTTGATCTGGTAGGAATGACAAGGGACACATGAACAAGTGTTTAGGACGTAATCCACTTGGTCTAAGACACAATCCTCCACATCTTTTGAAAATTTTGAAATGATAGGTCCACATAAGATTTTGGATATTTATAAAGAAGGAATTAGCTTGGATGTTTGTAAGTATTTTTGGCTAATAAAAATGAGAAATCGAGTTAAGCTTTATTTTCCTTGTCTTGAATTCACCTGTTGGATTTCTTACCACATACATATTTATGGATGAGGTAATTGCAAACTCTATTGGTCGTGACTAAAAATCAGCAAGCATGTTCTTTTTTCCTATAATATGTTTGGTTTCGATGGTTTCGACAAATCTGAGAAATTGAGGGTGTGGCACTTGCTTTTATCTCAACTTTAGCACCTGAAAGGGCGAGGACATATTCATTTCAAATGTAAAATGATAATACATTTCCCTGTGCATGAATCTTTCACTTTTATGTCCACAGATTCTACGCTTTTTTTTTTATCAATTTCTTCAAAGAGAACAACGTCCCCATATTCATCACTAGCATTTGTCTGTAAAATTCTTTTCATTGTGGAAGGAATTTGTAATGGAGGGAAATGCTGCAAGATTTTTTTTAGACGAACAACAGATTTTGTTTGTTATGGTCCCCATGGAGGAATATCTTTCTTGAGCATTTGTTGTAGTGGACTTACTAATATTGTGATATTTGGGAGAAAGTCCCTAAGATAATTAACTATTCCAAGGAAATGTTGGACTTGCTTGTGTGAAAGATTTCATTAGGAAAATTTTGCAATGCTTTTGGAAGATAAGGACTAGGGCAATATATCCCATCCTTGGGGTGCAATCCCATAAATTTGATTTCTCATTTAGGGTTATTCATTTTCTTCTAGGACAGCATGATGCCATCTTTTTTTACTAGCTTGGCAAACTAGGCTAGTAATTTAAAGAAGATCCTCATCTTGGTTAGAGTAGGATATCATCAATGTAGATTTGAGCATTAGCCATAATTAGCTTAAAAATTCTGCACATGGCCTTATGAAAAAGTGAAAGAGTTGTCTTGACTCCAAAATGTAGCACTATCCATTGAAAATGTTGATTTGACATACAAAATTTAGTTTTGTGCCTATCTTTATGATAAATTCCCAATTACCAAAATCACATTTTAAGATCAAATTTGGAGTAGACTTTAGCTTGGGTGAGATTGGAAAACAAGAAATTCTAGTGTGGTAGAGGAAACTTATCATCTTGGAGTATTGATTGAGAAGTTGATAATTGATGACCAATCTCATTTTTTCTCCATTCTACTTAGCACGTTTTCCCGTAGAATGTTTCATAAACCCATTGAGAATCAAATGGCTTATTGCCAACCAACCATTGATAAAGTGTAGGATTTGGAAGAGGATTTTCTTATTTGTCATTAAATTTTCCATTAGTCTTAATGGGAATTAATGCAATCTTGTCATCAATGAATCTGCTCGAGAAAGAAGACTAGTGTTGTCGCTTGAGAAAGATTATCACTAGAGGAATCTAAAGCAACCTCCAAGCCTAGGAAACAATTTAGTAACCGAGATCTTTCATTTCAAATGGGTGGCTAAGATACTTATTGACATTTGTAATGTCGATATGATCATTGGCAATAATAACCATGTCGTCTACACAATACTAGTAGAGTAAGCCCATGAAATGTATGTTGAATAAAGAGACCATTGTCATAGGTACTAAATTTAAAACCAAGATGTTCCATTGTGGAACTGAACTTGGAATACCATCCATAAGAAGTTTGTTAGAAGATTTTGAGCAGAAATAAGAAGGCAACTGGAACAAAGGTCTCATAACAGTTAATACCATACACTTCAGCAAATCCTTTTGCTGCTTGTCAAGCTTTGTAGATTCCATTGTACCATCTATTTTAGTTTTCATTTGTAAACCCATTTACAACATATAACAAAATTTTAGGAGGCAAATAATCAAATCCAATGTATGAGATTTGTCTAATAATTGATCATTTGCCATCGCTTATTACCAAAGAGGATACGAGCTTTTTTATACGTGCGAGGCTCATGAAAAGATGTAATAGTAGAATAACAATGGAAATCACAATATTGAATAGAAGGTTGATTTTCATGAATGGAACGTTGAACAAGAAAAGAGGAAATGACTAAGGGCAGAGAATTGTAGGTGGCACAAACATGTTATGAGTTGTCAATGTGGGATTACCATGGTACCAACTTCTATATTAGGAGAAGACAACTTTGAAGAGGAAGATTCAAGTGTGTCATCTTTAGGAAATAAATCCATTGAAAGATTGGTAAAGAAGTGAATAGTAGGAAATGAGTCAAAAGGATGAAGAGATGAGAACATCTTATATTCCTAAGAGGTGATATGATGAGATGCGAGTAGACGATCAGAGATAATATCTCAATATCTGTATCATTTGTACTCAATGCCATATACAAGGAAACCAACATAAATAAGTATTTCTAAATTTTTGGATTCATTTAGAAGGAGCTGGACAAAATAAGTATTGCTAAAGACTAGAAAAAAATTGTCATTAGGAACATTACCACACGAGTGCTCACAAGAAGACGTGTTACTTGCAATAAGTGACAGAATATGATTAATACAGTAACTAGGACAAGAGGCTGAGATTAAGTGAGTGCATGGAACATCTAAGATGTGTCTAAGTTGATGCTCTCCTCGAGTATTTTATTGGGAAGTTCCTAAATATGAATGATGAATGATAGTACCATCTTCAAAAATAATTCTAAGAAATTTCGTATCTCTATATTCCATTGCATTATTCAGTACGGAAAAAATTGATGTCTCTAAAATATTATTTTTTGATCATGGTAACAAAATCATGATATATATGAGCAAGATCAAATTGATTTTTTTATAAGATAGAGTCATGTATAACGAGAATGATTATCAACAAAAATCACAAAATAATGAGATCTTTCCCTAGTGAGAGAAGGAATTGAGCTCAATGTAGAGCGAATTATGAAATGAAATTTTATTTTACTTATAATATATTGTGAATGCACCCTAATAAATTGGAATAATAATTTTTTACTTAAAAAAAAAAAGTAAAAATAGAAAAGCTTCTTCCATAAAATTTCTAGCATTGATTAAGTAACAAAAGAATCTACTCTTCTTTATTACTTACACAATATTTTTTTTTAAAGAGTGGTGAATAATAAAAGCATACAAATGGTTAAAGGAGAATAAATTTGTCACAGATGTGTTAATTTGAGATTTTTGGTGGTTAAAAAATTAAGGGTCAATAACACAAAAAACTCAAACTGATATATCTGTGACAAATTTATCCCAAATGATCACAAAAAACTTTAAATTGATATACTTGTAATAAATTTAACCGAAAATAAATTTTAACTATTGCAAAAAATTTCAAACGGATACATTTGTAACAAATATATCATATGTAAAATTGGATTAATACCACAAAAAAAACTACAAAATTAAAATAACCGTAACAAATGGAGAATAAAATCTCAAAGTGAGTAAGACATCAGTCAACTTTCATTATCATTCAAAAAAGGAATTTGAAAGTAAAATTTAACGAAAATTAATATAAAATAAATTTATCATAAGTATATTAATTTAGAATAAATTTATCAAATTTATCTATATTAGTTTTGGATTTTTCGTCATATTAGCACGCGTCCGAGAGAACAAGTACAAACGTGCCACGGCTTCTCGCCCGTCTCTGGGTCTCTCTCTCTCTCTCTCGGAGTCTCAGAGCACAAGCAAGCCATAGCATCGATGGCGGAAGTAGAGAAAGTAACCGCCGCGAGGGTCCAAGCCATCGCCCAGTCCAACCCGCCCCAAGTCCCTCCCCAATACATCCAACCCCCTCAAACCCGACCCTTTTGCTCCTCGCCCTCTCCCGCTCGGGCCACCGCCAGCATTCCCGCGATCGACCTGTCCGGACTCGATCCGACCCACCGGGACCGGGTCCGGGCCGAGATCGGGCGGGCTTGCAGGGATTGGGGGGCCTTCCACGTCACCAACCACGGAGTCCCCAGCTGGCTCCTCGACCGCGCCCGCGCCGTGGGCTCGTCCTTCTTCGGGGATGTCCCCATGGACGAGAAGCTCGCGTACGCTTGTGACCCGAGCTCGTCCGCGGCGGAGGGGTACGGAAGCCGGATGCTCGAGAACGACGACTCGGTGCTGGACTGGAGGGACTACTTCGATCACCACACTCTGCCTCTCTCTCGTCGCGAGCCCTCTCGCTGGCCCAGTTCGCCTCCTGATTACAGGTTCTTGATTTCGTTTTCGAATTCCATTGGTTTGAATGAGTCTGGTTTTGTCGATTCTTGGTAAAGGGTTCGGTCTAAGAAGGAAATCTTGCGAAATTTCTGTTGTTGGGTGTTGTAATTTGAGGACTGATTATTAGAGGAGTAGTGTAATGAGTGTTAGAAGATGATGGGTTGTTTTGTTGGGTATTTGTTCGGGCAGACAAGTTATGGCTGAGTACAGTGATCGAATGGGATTGCTGGCGAAGCGGCTACTGGGCCTAATTTCAGAGAGTTTGGGATTGCCAACTTCGTGCATCGAGCGTTGGGTGGGGGAGTTCTACCAGAACATTACAATTAGCTATTACCCTCCGTGCCCGCAACCAGACGTGACTCTTGGTCTGCAAGCACACTCTGATATGGGCGCAATCACCCTTTTGATCCAGGATGATGTTGGGGGACTTCAGGTTTTGAAGGACAGGGAATGGATCACAGTCGAGCCGTTGTCAAATGCCATTGTCGTCCTTTTGGCTGATCAAACTGAGGTTTTGCCTTTTCTCTTGAATTTTTGTTGTCACTGCATTGCTTGATTCTCCATGCTGTTTTAAACAATCTAAAGCATTGATTCAAGAGCAGCACATGATGACATTTGAGCTCATTGACTTATGTTGTGATATGTTATAGGCACTGTAGATGCTTGTTACCATTGTACCAAATGATAGTGTCTACCCATCCGTGTCGTTCTTTTACTTCATCCTAGCATGCCACATCGCCCGAATCTGGACTCTAAATTCAAGCCACATCATTCTCCTTTAGCAAGAGGAGTTGAGGTTTATTCAATTTGATTCCTTATGTGAAGAAATGTGCCAAAGTCCTTGGGGCGAGATGAACAGTGAAGAAATTTTTTTCCAGGAGTAATCTCAATTAAAACTGCTGTGCATGTTCAAGCAAACACTATCTTTGGATTGCTCTAAAAGTGATTGAGCTCATGTTTTTCTGTGAGTTGTAAGGCATCAGTTTGGTTTCCTCTGTGAATTTGAAATGTAGCAAATCGATTGCCTTTTGTATTCAACATTGTCAAAAAGCCTTTGGCCACCAACTGTGGTATGTTACTCAGGAGCTTTCGTTCTTCCAACATATGGAACAGGCCCTTTTCGCTAGGTTTTTAGTCAATGTTTTTTGGGCTTTGACTTTATCAAAGAGCCTGCAGCTCCCTCCCTTCACGAAGTAGAGGAGGGGCACTTTTCTCCCAGAATTGCAGAGGGAGTCATATTTGTGCTGAATTATGAAACCGCATTTTTTAGTCCATGTGTTCATGTCCTATGTAAATCATCTCTTCTACACCTCGACACAGTTCCTCTCTTTTTTTCCCTTTCTATGAGCAAGTGCACTGCTGATTATTTTACCATTGTACTTAGCATATCAGCTAATGTTTGTTGAACTCATCTTCCAATTACACTGAAATTACGTTTCCCATTGACTTTGAACCATAATTATTTATAATAAAAAATGTAGATTAATGCTCTGCCTGTAATTGATATTTCTATCAGCTTTTTATTCTTCTATGCTAATATCAGTATAATCTTCTTGCTTAGTGCTTACATGTATCTTTTGGTTCATATTAATGGATTGATGTTGGAATTTCATGATCGGGGCAAATCATTTTTGTCAAGTAAAGGCATTTAAATACTTTTTGACTGATTTCAGGATGCAAATTCAGAAACTTCTTATTCATTTTGAACTGCTCAAGAAGAAAATAAATTCTTGAGTGCTTTTTTCTGTTTCTCCAAAACCTTCTAACTGCTAAACCAAAGTTGCAGCGAATGCTTGATTCCTTAGCATTTGCTTGATGATTCAATTCCTTGTCAAGTGAAGTTAGTGGTCTACGTAACTTTCGGTAGTTGGTCTAGGTAACTTTTGGTACCTTTAAAGATTGCATCCAATTACACTTGCCCAAAAAAGCAAAGAAAAAGATTGAATCCTGTTACACTGTGTTACCTGATTGGTTTGGGGAGTCTGAAACTTGAACACACTGTTCTTGACATTGATCTCCAAAAAAAGATGGGGTTGTATTGTCTTTGCCTCTAGCTGTGGAGTTTTTTTAATGTGTACTGGATATATCAAAGAAGTAGCTTCATTACTTATACTGTCCTCATTGTATGAAGACATGAGAGGACAGAAAATCAGCCAGACAATGCAAGTTTCTCCCAACTTTATGGTTTGTATATGCATATATGAAGCTGTTTTTTGGTGATAATTGCTCTTTCATGCATCCCTTCAGTACAGTACCTTGTCATTAGTTGGTGTTTGATTGACATCTTTTTATTATTGATACCTGAGTTGTACCCAGTGTATTGAGCTCACCACAACACAACCCAATAAGACAACTATTGATACCTGAGTTTATTACCCAAAATTTCACTTCATTTCTTACTCTAGCAAATGATAAGTTGGAGTTACTCCTTGGAGTTCTGATTGGATTGTCTTATGTTTCAGATTATGACCAACGGAATCTATAGGAGTGCAGAACATCGGGCAATAACAAATGGGAGCAGGGCACGGCTTTCAATTGCAACATTTCATGATCCTTCAAAGGCAAGGAAGATATCCCCTGTTTCCGAGCTGGTGAGCGACTCTTCCCCTCCTCGATATCGCGAAGTTGTGTATGGGGACTATGTGTCTTCATGGTATACGAAGGGACCAGAGGGGAAACGGAATATTGATGCCCTTCTGCTATAAGTCTTGGCTTACGGAAGATCCCCAATAATAACCAGAGGAGTGAATAAAAGAAAAAGAGGGTATAGAGAAGGCCACCAACTTGGTCACTGCTTTTGTCCTATTTGTCCACAAGCAGCTTTCGAGAAATGGAACTGTTGACCAAGCGGACAGCAATTGTGATGAAAACAATATGCATCGCTCCTCTTGGAGGTTTGCTTCGTTCTTGGTTTTTAAATTCTTGTCAAAACGAGTATAGTTGATTGACTAGCCACCTTCTGAAAACACACGTTCTACTCAGGGGTACTCACAGATGACAATTCTATTTCAGTTATAAATTCAAGTTATTGTGGACAAACAATGAACTTCTTTGGCATGTGCCATTGTAATTAGCTTAGGTGGCATGGTCAATATATATTGTCAAATTTTACGAATGATCTGATTCCATTTTTTCTTTGGTTGATATGTGAAATCATTAAGCTGACATGTCTCCTTCCATTAGCATGCAATTCTTTCTCAATGCCTGAAGTGTTGCATTGTGATATCAAAAATTAGCTGGCACCCCGCGGGTTAAGGTAGCCTTTTGACATCCTTGACTCTGAGAAGCTAGGGTAGTGTCCTAAGTTTTGGTTAGCACAGCATCGTAAAGAAATTGTGTCTTCCTGTCTATCCTTTCATTATTTTGTTCTGGCACAGACTGGGAAGTGCATGTGCTGCTTTAGATTCTGCAGTCGAATTGAGCGTATCGTTGCGGGGTTGTCCCAAATCTTGTCTTGGAATAAAAAGATTAACATTGTTAACAGAGGCTATCTTGCGTCTTTGTCCTGATTAATGCAAGAAGAAAACTATTGTTCGGACATGTAGTTTGAACACAGAACACATATAAACCGTGAGCTTTGGGAAAATAATTGGGAGACTTTGAAATCTGGCATGGAATAGTATGTTTATTATTGTGCATCTTCATCTGCAGCAGCAGCATCGAAGAATGTTTTAATGCATGCGTTGTTCTGACTTCCTGCTTTGCCGTGATTTTTGTGCATCTTTGACTGCAATCTGTGTTTAAAAGCCTTGAATCAACATTGTCAATTGCCGTGATTCTGGTGGGTTCACACTGATTTTCTAGAAAAGGTAGAACCTACTGCGGAATTCATTAGCTGTCACGAGGTGTTGACCGAGGGCGCTGCTGTGACTGGGTGAGGTTATTAAAGTGCTCTAAGAAAGCTGAACATACAGTTTTTAAGGCATATGATCGGTAACACTTTTTGCATGTTCTTTTAATGGAACACCTTGTCTAGAAGCTTGTAGGACATGAGAGGTGTAAAGGAGTCCAGTAACTCGCAAGTGCCTGGGTCCTGACTCGATGATTGCTCAAGATTGACTTGCCTAAGTTCGACTCGGCCTTGAGTTAGTTAGTTAACTGGTCGAGTCAAGCTCGAGCTCGTTAATATTCGAGTAATGAGTCTAATCAAACTTAATCAAGCTTCTAATGTTTCTTTAGAAAAATTTAGTAGTTGTAAAGTAAACACTTAAATCGTTGAAATGACGTACTTTGGCCTGCTCACCAGTATTGTATAGCTAACATGATTCCAAGTAATGGTATTCTAGCTTATTAAACTCGAGCATGATCTCGAGTCGATTATCGAGCATCAAGTGTATGGGTTCAGCTAAAGCTTGGTAGCTTATCAGTTTGACCATGGGTTTACTCGAGCCAAAAGAATTGAATATACCTTATTTAATAATTAAAAAAAAAAAAAAAAAAAAAAAAAAACTACGTGCAAGAGTCAGAGATCCATCCGTGAGAATGGTCAGAAATGACAAGTGACGAAGAGTACAACAATAGTCTAATGCAACCAAAGAACCTAAGCAAATTAAATAGGCCAAAAAATTATAAGACGTGCTTTTTCTTGCAAGTTCTGTCTATTTTGCTGATTTGGCAATCTATATCAATGATTGTATGTATAAATACATATTTGTGGAAAACATAAGTTTTAGAATAATTGTATGGTCAGATGAACCTCTATACATGCACTCATGCATATAGGTATAAGTCTTAGGATTATTGTATGGTCAAGGAGTTTCTATCCTTATGCATTCTAGCTTTATAAAGAGTGCTGAGTCTGCTGACTGCTTGGTTCTTAAATTTGAGAGTTTATTAATAGTAGATTCATATAAACAGAATTATTGTAACTACTCCATTAATTTTATTGGAGTGAAATGCTCAAGTAATTTGTTGCGCTAAATGGAAGCAATCATCTGGATTAGAGAGAAGTTGTTAAATTGACTCAACTAATTGGTATTACAATAGGCTTAATTTCCTTAAAAACCTCAACTTTAGGTTTAATCTCAATTTTGCCTTGAACTCTTTTTCATTTAAAAGAATCACAAACTTCCATTATAGTTGCAAATCTGTCCCGATTTCAAAAGTTGTCGTTAGTTTCTTGATCAATATCAAAGTTAATTAGAAATTCATTATTAGAACTTGCGTCATCATCAACACTCTTATTTGGGTATGGAAGTAGGTAATTTTGAAGAAAATAGTGATGATTTTTAGATGCGGAGCAAATTTGAGACTATAGTGAAAGTTTGTGATTTTTTTTTTTCTTTTACAAGAAAAAGTTGGGGGCGAGGTAGGGATTAAACCTACAGTTGGAATCTTTTTAGGGAATTAGGCCTACTTTAATGTGAGTAATAGAAGGGTTCACTAATATATGTTTTATGTATCTTAAATCCCTTATCATTATTAGGAAGGACCTAAGCAAATTGGATGTTTCAACTAGTTCTTAGAGATCAAAGTGTAGAGCCAAATTCCAAAATCCTATCTATCTTATATATTGATCAAGAGATAACCCAATCATGTTATCGCTCATTAAACTAATATAATTAGCTACTCTATTAACTTTTTAAGATAAATGATTCCACTGTCAATTGCAGATTGTTGACAATCATCCTCTTCAAGTACACCTTTGTGCGGTCCATGGTCTTGTGCAATGATGAATATAAAATTTATTAACAACTAAGTCTCCAAGAGCTCAGAAAGTTGCTTGTGGCAATTAAGCATCTTAAAAACAATGACAATTTAACTAGCTGAAAATGGACAACAACATGAACATGGACCCCATAAAGCATATGCATAAAACTTTTGCGAAATCATTTGCAAATTATGAGGAAAGCAAAAGGCCAAAGGAATTTGAAATGGGATTCGGAACCCTAAAGAACTCCGTTAGCCGCTTTAACTATTTAAATCGTGAGATAAATTGGTGATTTAATATTTAAATTTAAAGCATAGACAATACTAGATTCCAAAAGAAGAGTAATCACATATCTAGCAAACTTTAAAGCGACATTCCAAAAACACTCACATCATTCTTGGCGATTATCAATACATAAGGAGGATGCTGCTAGGCTATTGATATCATCAAGATTGGAAATAACAATTGATGTCTAGTGCAGTGTTATCGGGTGCTCATTGTCTTCGTTTTTTTTTTTTTTTTTTTTTTTTTTTTTTTTTGGGTGGAATTACTTCAATTCCCGACACAAAAAACAGGAAGAGGCACGACAGCCAAGAAGGGCACAAATGATATTCTGAGCTTTCACATGTCATTCGAATCCTTCCATATGGTTGGCATCTGTTTAGGTCCTTGCAGTCAGACATTTACACCCAAATGAGTTAATACATGACCCACCTCATACTGATATTTCTTGCATGGACAAAAGAGATGCAATGATGAGCTAAATATAAATTATTGCATCTCTAGATTCGACATATATTACACGTCAAGTAACGGTGAGATTTATACTGAACCTCGTATGAAAAGACACGCATCTTCTCATATATCATCTATGCACGGCATGAGGTGCCCTATATACCATGTAACATGTAAAGCTATTATCGTATGTAAATTTTCTTTTTCAAGTATCCCACACCGTATGTATTGTACTAGAATATATAAATCTCCCTTCATGCTTGATGACTTGACCTTTTGAGCCGAACCTTTTAACATGACCGATGATATTGCCATAACTATCAGTTGATTATGGCCCATTTTATGATTCGTTTAGTTTATACTTTTTTATCCGACCTTTTAAGTAGAGTTTTCTAGAGAAAAAGCATGATTTGGAATCCCAACGATTCTTTCTCTCTCGCGTGCGCACAAAAACACATAAAAGACGAGCAAACTCAAAACTGGAATCAGTAAACACGACATATCAACATAGGTCCGGTATATATCAAGAGCCCTGAGCAAAAGGAAATCAATTTCCATCATCTCAAAACCTAACAGAACCCTAATAATCTTTCTCTAGCACGCATACAAGCATGCATCCACAAACCGCGCCTGCATGAAGAAGAGACTCGGCGAGGTCGAAACATCAACGCATCATGTATTATGTGGCTTATACGAATAGAGATGATCAATTTTGGTGAAATGAATCGTACAGCCAACATATGGGACAAGGGACAAGAGGGCTAAAGGAAAGAAGGCAACATGGTGAACTATTTGCTCAGAAAGCGATCTAGATGTCTCTTGGGAAAACCGACTTGGGATTAGCTCAAGATCAAAGATGAAGAAGAGAGGAAGAGTCGATCGATACGTACCCAGAAAGAGGCTCGACTGATGCAACTTGAATAGCAAAAGCTTTCTTGAAAACTGTTGAGGGGAATGAAGCCTGGTCCGAAATCACCAATCCAGTTTCGCATGAACGCATGCGATCAAAGCTCGATCAGCAACCCCATGGAAGCAAGAGCAAGAGAAATGATCTCGAACCAGACAACATTCCCCTCAACCTAACTCATCATCTTCAGAGCAGAGAGAGAGAGAGGATTGATATGGCCATGCATTCGTTTTGGATCTTTTCGTGGAGGAGGGGTCCATGAATATATACGTTAAAAGTGTAAAACGACATGGAAGTCCACTTTCTACACCGTCCTAGTTTTACTTTTCTTCACACGTAGGGTCAAAGATGTTTAGTTAGATCTGTCCCGGCGATGCCTCACCTCACTGCGGAAACGAAAACCTCGTTTTTAACTAATTTGTATCCTCGAGCTTTTCGGCAGCCAGACACGGCTTTCTCGGGACCTTAATTAAGACGGCTGCCCAAAAGTCAACTCTCTAGAGCTAATCGCGTTGTCGCGAAACGTCCCGCGTCGCCAGTCTCTTTTGCTTTAAGGAAAGAAGAGAGTCAAGGTTGGAACTTTGAAACTTCCGAGCGTTGTTGGATGAGAAAAACATTGCACTTCACCGTCTCATGTAAAAATCTTGAGAGAGAGAGAGAGAGAGAGAGAGAGAGAGAGAGGATAAAATCGACAAAAGATGTAACTTTAAAAGCGTTTGATTTGGATACTGACAGATGTCGGCGTATTTCACTTTGAGTATTTCCGGAGGTCTTACTTGCCATCTTGAGAATAGAGCTTTGCTGGATACTTTGTCGGTGCAGCTTTCCTTCTCAATGCTAGTGGACTCTAGGGCTATTCTTGTGCATCCTTGAACACGAAGTTGAGCCGAGAAATTCATGAATATACTACATCATCAATATACGTGGGATTACTGGCATAATGATGTTGGGTATATAAGTCTTGAGTCTTTTAGGGTTGCCCAAGCAATTGGACATGTCGCACGGACCCGATATCTATGAGGCAAAAAGGCCCTAGGAATAACCCCAGTAAGTTAGCTATGCTGCAACTTAAACACATGATTGGATATCACGATCTTTGATTTGGTGTCAGGTATCGACCAACTTGAATTAAGGAAAAATTATATTGTACTTTTGCTAATTTAGCTATAAATCTCTCAAGTTTATTAATTAAGTCCTAAATGTTTTGACAATTTGCCAATTAAATCCACTACTTACGTGAACGCCAACCGTTAGTAGGCGCTAACATGAAAATTTTTAAATAAATATATTGAATTTTTCTTTTTTTTTCTTTCTTTTTCTTTTTGTTTTCTAGATTGAGGGCCAACGAGAGCATTGTGACCCTCACCAGGTCTGGGCAAAGGCTTGTGTGCCGTCACCTAGTGGCTGGTGAGGGTGTCACAGGCCTCATTAAAAAGCTAACAAGAGCCGCGACGTGCTTGCCCAATGTTGGCCTCAATCAATACGGAAAAAAAAAAAAGTAAAGAAAATGAACAAAATTATAAACATTTCAAAATCATTAAAATATTATTAAAAATATCTACATTAGTGATGGTTATGCCACGTAGGATAGTATTATTCATTTTGGTAGTTTTTAACCAAAATAGGCATGATATATTTAATTGGCAAAACGTGAAAAGATTTAGGATTCAATTGACAAAATTAAAATTTGGCAAAAGCGTAATAGGTTTAATACTTTTTGGACAGTTTTCCCCTAGAATTAACCCTAAAGATCAATAGTGATGCTTTGCTTCTTCTTGCTAGTCGCTACTAAACTTCAAATGTGGATCATAAATTGAAAACCTTTAAGCAATTTTTTTTTTTTAAATATGGACTTTCATTGTATGCAGAATTTCATGTGAACCAGAAAAATGACATTAATCCTCCAATTGGGTAAGTATATATATCCAGGATATCTTTAACCAATCTATTTCATCAGATTGCCAATACGATTTTCCTCTCCTCTCACGCAAAGGATATGTCCTTTGCTTCCCACTAGGGTAAAGGTAAGCCCAACGTCCATTAATGATTGGATACTTTGATTCCGAAGGTTATTCGGTGTCCTGATGCGACGCCCATATCCGAAATTTAAGTTAATGAATCCATTTCTTTTCCTATTAAATCTGAAATTGGACCACCTTTATAAAATGAGAATTTTGAAAAAGAGACAAAAGGGACGGATAGAGAAAGTCAAAATAGGCTCTTAACGTGTTATTCAACCCTTGAATATGGGTATTATTTTTTTATAGACTCCCAAAATTTGCGATTGATAATTAGGATCTCTTTGTGGAAAAGTGGCTAAAGAAGTGCGTCGTGGTGTAGGCAGACCAAAATAACGAATTTCAAGCAAAGTCATGATTCCTCAAAGAAGAGGGAAGGAGGGAAGATTTTCACATGGCCACAGTGTCTACGCTTCAATTTTTCACATTCAAGACCATGGTACAATCAAATCTACAATCATAAGACGGCAAGAAAGTGAATAAAGCATTTTGAGTAGTTTTGCACTTTCTTCTCTTTTTGACAAAAGCATTTAATTTAGATGTGAAAAGTGAATGTTGATAAGAATCGAGTGGAGCATTTCTCAGATTCTTGACATTGTACGGTCATAAAAGAAAATTTGTATCATGGTGTTTTGTTCTCTCGTCTACCACCGTTTGAATCACATGAAATTTTTGTTTCCATACACATTTTTAGGAAAATTTCCAAAAAACAGAATCCTAAAATTTTCCTCATGAGACATCAATACCTCACACTTTTTCGACTAACCAGCGCCTTAAATTTATACCAGTGACCAAAAATCACCTTGACGGTTCCACCCATCGTGGCCGTCAAAAGTCCTACATTGCAGCATGCCTGAACACCATCGTGTCCGATGTTTTATGGCCATCATGGACGGAATTCTAAGAGAAGGTTTTTTCAGGTCATTAATACAAGTTTGGGATTCTAGTGAGACTAAAAAAAAGTTGAATGTTAGTGTCTCATAAAGACTATTTTAGGATTTTTGGTGGGATTATTCCTTCTTCCTTTTTTTAAGTGACTAACTCCTTTCCTTTCATAGTTGAAGGTGTGCGCCTTTGGAGGTATTTTCGAATGCAAATGCATGGTAGCTTCAATTATAGTGTGGCCAATAATAGAAGCTTGATCTTGGAGGATCTTGTCGTTTTTAAAGCACCTCGAAGTGTTCTATTTGTAGTTTTACTATATCTCCTGTTGCTCTATTTGCATATACAGCCTAAAAAGTTGAATGGTTTTTCGGAGCATCCATGCAGGTTTGCTTTGTATTTTCTAGATCTCTGTTGGTAATGAACGGGGCGTGAATCCGTCGAGAATACAAAATCAACTATAAGGACGCCAAAGTCACTATAACAGAAACTTCAAATGATGCCATAGTGATTTCACAATCAACTGTATTCTAAATAAGAAAAGCTTTACATATATAATATATAGAACTATCTAAATTACAAGATCTTCTAAGAATTTTGTAGTTACTAACTTAATAGTTAGTATTCCGTGCTATCTAATGAGAAGTCACGGGAATATTATATATTTTTTTTAAATATGAGATAAAGAATAATCATAGCTTGGGCACATAAACCATTTATGATATCTTATATCATTGATCGACTATTGAAAATACCTTAAATAAGAGATGTATATTTACCCTAGCACAATAGAGTGTGTACTTTATACATGTATAAGTGGGTTTACTCCAAAAGAATATGTATTTTTCCGTAAGTTCAAGATGGACGTAAGTCCTACTAAAAATCACATATTTACGTGTATAATATGTAAAAGTACGAGTATTTTACTAATGGAGTTTTAGACAAGTTTGTAAAATAATGTTCTCGTTGCCATATTTTTACTTTTACTAGTAAAAGTGCACATGCATAATTGTACGCAAACAATTGGGTCAGCTGACAATTAAAGGATTTTCACAAAATTGCCTTGTAATGAAGCATTTGAATTATTAATTGATAAGAAGGAAATTACCAACACAATGTGAAGAAATTATACACGCAAATGTGGGAAGAGAGAATATTCCAAGATTTGAATTTTGTTTGGTAAGGTTTGTTGCAAGATGAAAAGAATCTAATTTTCAAATTGAATATGTGAGCGGTGAAATAGAATTATCTTTTATACACTTGTCCCTAGGTAGTATATCTATAAACTGAATAAAATAGATTTGCAATGTTTTAGGATGGGGAAAAGTACCAAAAGAGTCTTAAATCTATTACATGTGTACCAATTTAGTCTTAAATCTTTTAATTAGATCAATTTAGTCTTAAACATTTTTATATTGATATCAATTAAGTCTATTTAGCCAATTTTGGTAGCCAACACTAATGAGGATGTCGGATGGTGACTAGACGTTGACGTGGCAATTTTTTTTAATTTTTTTCAAATTTTTTATTAATTTTTTTCTTTTTTTTCTTTTTCCTTTTCTTTTCTCTCTTCTTTCTCCTTGGACTTTTCAGCAAGGCTCACCAGCCACTACGAGGAAAATCCAAGGAGGAAGAAGAGAGAAAAAAAAAAGGAAAAAAATTATTAAAAAATTCAAAAAAAGTTATTTAAAAAAAACCACGTCAGCATCCAACCACCGACCAACATTCACGTTAGCTAGGCCAACTAATATTGGTCGGATGGACTGAATTGATACCAATGAAAAGATATCAGATTGAATTGGTTCATTTAAAAGGTTTACGATTGAATTGATTCAATTAAAATGTTTAGAATTGAATTGATACTAATGTAATATATTTAGGACTTTTTGGTACTTATTCCCTTTAGGATATCCTCTTTGTTTTAAATAATAGTATAGATAGATTGTTGAAGTACTTATATATTTTGTACTTTCATTCCTTGCAGACAATTGTCACATGATTTTCTATCATTTGCAATTGAATCAAGTCTATAGATACCCAAGAATTTTGTTTAAATCTTTGATAAGATTTTGAGAGAAATAAATACAAGATTTCGTGGAACCTACAAGGATCGTGGGTTTGAGTTTATCGGCAAGGTTTTATTTTTTTTAGTCTGACATGTATACATATTATGAATATATCGAATAGGGATTATTATTATTTATTTAATTTAAAGGTTGAATTGACATTTCTAACGACAAATCATTACAGAAGATCGTCATGTGGCGAGATTACTAGGAACCGACAAGTCCAACTAGCAAAAGCTTCAGTTGCCTTGATTTTCTCCAATTATGTAGATCTTGTACTTTAGTCAAACTTTTTGTATTATTCTAATGAGAATCGTCAAAAACTTCCATAATTACCCCATAACCAACACGACGAGTATGAAAAGGTGTGATTTTTAGTGCTTCACTAGTATGCGGATTCTTCCTTCCAATGCCGCTTTTTATTGCTCGTGTATGAACTTATAAAACCTAAAAAATTGTAGATCTTTGACTAATTTTACTATCGTCTCTTACAAATTCTGGATCATTATAAGTTGAATTTATAAGCACTTGTAAAAAAAAAAAAAATCATCTTTTATAGGACAAAAACGTGATGCGATTTTAGCCCACTTTTACTGAATTCAGCAATATCATGGCGCAAAAAAAGAAAATATAACTCAGTGTAGAAGTCACGGTTAACAGTATTGCTTTGACTCATGCTATTTCCAGCCGAGTTAAGTAATTTCACAAAAAAATTAATTAGAGAGATAAAATGGATTATCCTCAAAGATCAAAGTGTTTTAGGCAACCTAAATAGCACCGACACCGACATGCGACAGGTGACACGACATGACACGATACGCCGATATGTCGTTTCTAAAAAAATAGAAAATTCTGACACGTCGAGACATATTGTATATTAAATGTATATTTTGTATATAATTTTTAATCTAATTCAAATTCACAAATAAATAAATAATAAAAATTCTATAATAAATTTACATTAAAAATATTAATCCACCATTTATTAATATCTCTCATTGTTTCAATTTGACAAATTCAACTCAATTTCAATAAATCCATAAAACTTGGAAAGAAGAAAACAAGTAATTCACATTCTAGACTTGTGTGCCAAATGTGTCAAAAGAAAAAAGACAAAAAACTTGAGAATAAATTGTGTTTCATGGAAAATGAGAGTCAAAAGAGAAGAGAATAAAATATTAAGTTTTTATTCTTTCCTAATATGTTAGTTTTATTATTGATTTTATTTTTTTCACATATATATTTTAACCCTTCATTTATCGAAAATTTTTAAAATTGACATCGCATGTCGGAATTGTGTGTCGGAAACTCATACGTTGAAATTCCGATTCAAGTGTTGAAAATATGGATTAGGTGTCGAATTCTTCAACACGTGTTGACCAAGTGTTGGAGAGCATTAGACACGTATCGAAGTGTCTGAGACGGTACGAAAACTCTCGGAGAGTGTACTTTTTAGTAGGCAAACACAAGTCCAAGATAGGCAAATTTGCTTTACCAAAAAAATTGATCCCAAACATAATAAGAAAAAAACAAAAAACAAAAAACAAAGAGGCAAGTCCAAGATGGAGAAGGGGGGACGCACTAGATAAGGTGTGCGGGAGAGAGAAGTCATCTGGAACAATCATGAAAACCCAGCTAAATGACAAGCCCTTGCCAACCATCAAATTCCCTGTTGACCCAACAGCTGAGAACCAGTATACAGGAAGCAGTTTTATCTTCATCATTTCACAGGACTGAACAAGGAAACAAACAAGCGTTTCTCGGCAACAGCTCAGTAATACTGCCAAACCGTCGTTTGGAAATGGGGCCATCCCAATGAAGGTTAGCTTTTTTGGGCCCCTATGCTCTTTGGAAATGCTGGGTGAGAACAGAAGAAGAATGGAACTTTTAGAACGGGTGAAGAAAGAGGGGATTTCTATGTCAATGGTCAACTAAACACAAAAGGGGTTGAATGAGATGCCAAAGCGAGGTTGGGAACAGCATCTTTGACTTAAACCTAACAGAGACTCTCTCTCTTCTTTGGTCTTGAATTTGGGCATATAGACAGATCAGTTCCTTTCTGCAGACACGAGGTATAAAGTAAACATAAAGTCCTACCTGCATTACCACGACAGAACCTTCATGGCGGAATCAGTCAACGCATTTGCCTGGAGATCAAGTTAGTTCTGATTTTGTTACCTCAGCAAATAAATAAATAGGTTAAAAAATAAATGGCCACTGGAGATCGTAGCGTGATTTATCATGAGCTATTCAGATCATTCTTAAATTTTCCGTTCGTTAAACTATCTAGAGTAAGTTCGTTTATACATCTTGCATTGAGTGAAACTCGAGTCGGCGTTCATTTCAGCATGGCTCTTGGACAACTACGAGGAAATGACAATAAAAAGGTAAGGGCGCTCCACATTGTTCAGATCCAGCGATGATCCATCATTGACTAACAAAGACAAAAGGATAACTTTTACTGTTAAGAATCATTGTTTTCCCAACGTTAAGTAGAAAGTAAAGATTGGATTTATCGATATACGTTAAAATAAAGTAAAGCAAAGCGTCTAAAACTCTTCACTATTGATCACAGTAAATACATGACGCTTTCTTGCCAACCCCTCCAAAACCCCCTAAAAAATACCTGGATGCTTTCAATGACAAAGCCACTTCATCCCCCAAGTTGGTTCTATTTTTTTGGAGCACTCAACTAACTGTAAGTTAAATATCCGAGAACACGCCCGCAAAATTCTAAGAGCTTACCCAAATTGCGATGCTTCTAGGTCTACAAATCAAAGAAGAGGAGGAAATTTGGCATACTACATGTATTTCACGGTATCACGGGTGAAATTCCATGTGGGGCGATTGCTGCTCTGCCAATCCCTTCAGCTTGTCCACGACTTTATGAGCGAGATCACTATAAGCTCTGGAAACAGTTGACTCGGGAGCCGACAATACAATAGGAAAACCGTCATCACTACTCTCTCTGATGTCTCCTTCCAATGGTATCTGAGGGCGGAGGGAAAAGGAGTGTGTTAACACTGAAAAAACATGATAATTGTTAACATCAGAGTGGTTTGACTTCAAACTCTGCTGCATCCACAATAACTTGCGTTTCCGAATGCATTTGCCTAGTATTCGACTTTTGAAATTCTGAAGTCTTCCACGAATGGACCTAAGACAAGGTTTTGACCAGCTACAGCCAAAACAAAATTTAAGCTACCATACAAGTACAAGATGCAGAATCCACTATCTTGAGTATGCTCTGATCATTATCCACAGAATTCATCTGCTTGAGATTTGGTCATGTAGCCAATGCAAGCCTATCAACTGCAAATTTTTTAAGTACATATGTAGACTGCTCTAGACTTCAGAAAAGTGGAAAAGTGAGGTAAGCTTGTTAACTGGCGATGCTGATATGTGAATAGGAACTCTCCAAGATATGTGCAGACCACACATACCAAGAAACTTATTATTACAATGTAGATCGTATTTGCTTGACTTTGCAAGATTGAAAGGATCCGAAAGATGATAAGAACATCTCCCATGTTCAACACAAAGAGACCAGCTAGGACTTTTGTCAGTTAAATAAGCCAACGCCCATTCACATAGAATCAAATGGCAAACTCAAAAGCAAAAAGGAGAAAGAGATCCTACAAAAGATTTCATGTAATTTTAAGTCTTAACAAAATTAAGGCATTCTTAAAATGTAATTTCAGAGTCTCTGGTGTGGCAGCACATAGGAGACATCACACTATTTAACATACCTCAGCAATACACTCAAAACCCATCTCATCGGCTGTCTTTTGAGTTCCTCCTTTTCCAAAAATGAATGAAGGTTCACCACAATGTGGGCATTTAAAGTAGCTCATGTTCTCTATAAACCCCAAAATCTGCAGGGAGAATCTCTATCACTACCTTCACAGGTCAAACTACTGCTAGAATTATGGCATCCAATTCAAGTCAAAGATATAAAGAAAAATAATAATAATAATGAAAAATACACTGTATAATAAAACTGACTGGAAGAGATAGATGCATCTATATCAAATTACCCAGATTCAATCATGACGTTCACATGACAGTGTTGCAAGAAGCATACCAGTTTGATACATCGAAAATTGCTAAATCAGAAAGGTCAAGACAAAACAGCATAAACCAAATTGAGGGAATGACATAATGCCTCTGTATCAACCTACCCACTAATGTTCAACTACATTAAATACTCCGAATAACTACTTACACTTCCAGCAAATCACATTACATTGGCATCATATAAAGCCCATGTTTCCAAAATAGACTTCTCAACTAGTACTTTATGTCCATTATTTTTATACCATTAAGAAACCACTGGAACAACGTTACAATGCTTTAATGAAAAATGCAGTCATGCAATATTGAGCACACACACATACACACATAGACGACAAGTGAAATTTTCTTGGAAATATGGCATTCACAAATAATGCAAAATGTAGCTTTGAAAATAGAGAATACAAGTTACTTTCAGAAGTGCAAGATGTAAACTGTAATTCTTTTGCAAATACGAGATGTAAAGGTGTAATCACCCCTAGAACAACTGCACAACGTGAGTTTCCATTTCAAAAACAAGCACACACCATATTCTAGCATCATATGCATGACATGATCAGTTACTACCAAAGCCAGTATATTTCTTCTCCATTCAATGGAGAATTTCATCAAATGGTCTGCAAAAATTGAGTAGGAAAAGATTATGCAAAAATCACAACTCCCCAAACTAATCAAACTCTTGGAGGAGAAAACACTTCTCTCCATTACACGAAGTTCCACCACTCAAATAAAGGCAGATATTCCAATGACCTTTTAATACTTTAAACAAATGGAAGACTGCTTCCTTTTTTCATCGTTTTATACTTTGCCAGTTTGCAAACTCAAATCGATAAGACACCGCTTTTCATCAGCCAAATTTCTTAGCTTCCTTGTGATTGTAAAGTGACCCCTTAAATGAAATACACAGATCATGAATATTGCATTTTATCCAACCAGACATGACATTTAAAATTGATGAATTTATTGTAGAGTAAAAGATATTGTTTTCATAAAATTCTGCACTCCCTGCAAATACATTTGTTCAAAAGCCAGTCCAATTTCAACTCAACCACAATTCCTATGGCTGAATATTAGCCTATTGGTCCTCCCATCTGAGTTTGTACATGATGTTGACAGGAAGCCATAGCCAGCAAGCTGAAGAATAAGATACAAGATAATTGATGAAGGATTGGAAGATGTTCAATTATTCGTGTAAGGGAAGGTAAGATATCCAGAAAATATAATATGCAGAATACTAACTTGAAACATGCAGGAAGCTTTTCATAATGCCCAAATTTTTTTTCTCTAGATTTGAGTTTTATATCCCAGTCAAATCACCAGAAAAAGATAGCTACAGTTAGGCAATAAATGCACACAGGTATGGGGGCGTATGGTTGCAAGTATCTTTCCAGCTTCATGTTTTCATTTCTACAGAAAAGAAAAAAGTTGATGTCTTTAGAGCCAATAATGCTTTGAATGTTTCAAATAGGGAAACAATGAAACCTGAATATTATTAAGAACATTACACAACACTGGTTTAATCAGAAAAAGTAAAATAACATAAAACGTGCCATATGAAATACAATGTCCAATGGCAGCCATTTGAAAGTTCTTATCGAAAAGTTGAAATATGAGAAGTGGAAAACTTTTCGAAAGCTGAATGCACAAACTCTAAAGAGAGCTTTCCCACATCTCAAAAACTATTTGAACAAAGATATATGCAAGAAGATATGCAAGACAATGCAAGCTATACGATTAGAACGTTGTTTCCAAGGTAGCAATCTCTGTAAGTTACTCATGCTGTTCGCGATTTTGCAAATTCACTTCAAGCACACTACATAAAAAAGGTCCAGAAAATGATCATACAGGAACTTGAACTTTAGCAAACATCCTAGCTCCTCTTCGAGCATCGATCAAGGCAACATCTTGGGGAGTTGAAACAATCAATGCACCTGCCAGCATATAACTTAAGCTTATAAATGAACAAAGAAATAATAGAAACTATTGGTGTAACTTCCAGCATAAACATCAGAAATACCAGACACTTGATGTGCATCAAAATTATGGAAATGAAGCAAAATGTTTTTATTAAAATCTGTTGTAACAAAGAATTAGCTTTCAAGTCCGTGATATGTAATGATGCAGAACCGTTTCATAGTAGAATAAAACCATTTCAAGACCTTAATGGAGCAGAATACGAGTAAATCAAGTACAAGCTGAAATTCTGAATGGAAGATTTTGATTTTTTGGATCAGTCCCTTACTTGAAGAATTAGAACCGAATTTCTTCTCCATTTATCATATTTACCTCAAGCATGAAAGAAATTCTTTTTTCACTTTGGCGTTCACATTTAAATAGTCTTACACATACATATACGCATATGCATATATGCATAATTCAAATATTTGAGCATGAATGCGGGAATGCCTGTCTATTTCTTGGGTGCACAGGCATGTATCTATTCAGATATATGTGCGCTTTCAATTACCCAAGAAACACGTGGATGTACATTCTGGTTGAAGTGAAAATCCTCTGTATCAAGCTCTGAACAATTAGTTGACTCCAGCACAAGAAGAATGGAACTTGACATATAATTATATTTTAAAAAATGGGCCGAAAAGAAAGCACTAGCTTAGGCATGAATAGCCACAATCAAATGGGAGTGCAAAACTTTGGCGGGGGCTGATAGATTCTCCTTTTTGGCTCAATTACTCTTCAACATTACTCAGCCACCTTAAATACACTTTTGAATGATTCTTTTCAAATTGAGTACATTTAGCTTTAGCATTGAAGTACCGTTAGTTGTACCTCTAGAAAGGATGAGGCCAAAAAATAAACAATTGTCTTTTCAATCTCCCTTTTCTCCCGTCCTATATAAAAGGAGGAGGATTGGTGCAGCTAGACCTCATGCTATATCCAAGGAAGGCCTGGCACTACCACTGATCCAATCCTCAACATCAATTACAAAATTTTTTTTGATTAACTAAATTAAATTAGATATTTATTAGATTACCTGATAACTGTAGCCTCTGCGTCATACTTATTTGTGTATCACCCGTGCCTGGTGGCATATCTACTACAAGAATATCAAGATTTCCCCATTGGACTCCCCTTGTCAATTTTTCAAGAGCATTCATTACCTGCAACAAGAAAGATTCAGTATCTTTTACAAGCTAAAGCTGTGGAAAAATTTAGATTGTACAAAAAGTTGCAATCACCGACCATGAAGGATTATAAATGGAGTAATTGGCATAAGGTCCACTGAAACAATGCAAGTTCCCCAAGATCAACTATCCTAAATTTTGAAAACTCCACCAAGGGTATACTTTCTAAACCAAGAATCTTCAGTACATCCAATTACTGTAGCTAAAAAGAGGATCAATGTGACCACTCAAACTGCCCCTAACATGCAGAGATACTTACAATCAGCCTATATACAATAGTTTAAGAATCATAGCCAGATCAGATTCATCCAATGACAAAGCAAGAGTAGATATTCCTCTGTATCAACTGCAATTCTAGAATGGAAACGCCTGTCAACTAAGATTTTCTCTTTCCTTTGCAAAATGTCAATACTTAACCCCTGCTCTAGTAACTCCTGATGCATGCAAAAGATGAAGCTTTGGGAGCTACCAATCTGTTCTACAGAAGTCCATGTGTTGTAGGCAGCCTTACTGTCTGGGATCCACATTTGGGGAAAGATGACTGAATTGTCGCCTGAACGTGTTAAGGAACAAAGACTGGAATATGGACACTAAGGTGCCTGTCCAGAGTATGACATGTAGGTTGTGCTGTATGTCAAAGTCATATATGGAGGCTACAAGAGAAGCCATCTCTAATGGCAATTGGCACATCATTTGGCAAAAATTCATGGTCAGATTTAGGGGTGCGCAACGGGAATCGCCCAGACTGAACCGGACCGGCCAGTTTTGAGCGGTTCGCAAAGAGGGCGGTCTGGTTCCCAGTTCCCGGTTCCCACTTTTGGAACCGGTGGCCGGTCAGTCCGGTTCCCGGTTCCAAGGTGGGAACCGGACCAACCAGACCGGTTATTTATATATATATATATATAATATAATTTTAAATTTCTTAAGAAACAAACCTTAATTACTCCCAATTTCTCCTATTTTTGATTTTATTTTTGGCCCAAAATAGCAAATTTACCGGTTCCACCGAACCGTATCGGACTAGTCGGTCCGGCTCCCAGTTCCACCTCAAACCCAGACTGGATCAGAAACCGATCAGTCCTAGTCAGATTTCAGTCACTTTTTCTGTGTGAGATTATCAGAACATGTCAACATTTCTGCTATGAAGTTGGACAGGAAGTCCCAAAAAGATTACTACTGAATCTTGGAGCCAGACATCTCATGCAATATGTTGAAAGCCTATATTTGGCTAAAGATGCAGAAGATATGCAAGAACTGGAGATCACATTCCTTTTCTACGCATAATGCTGAAAAGAATTGTCCTTTGGAATCTGTTACTTGCACTCTGCACCAGTTGTCCTCAGAGAGCTGAGTACAAAGTAAATGACCTATCAAACACTTTCTCCGTATTTCGTATACTGCAACCTATGAGTTTTCAAACTTCTACCGTCAACCCAAAGCCTTCGAATCCATGCTGCAAAAGAAAAGCCAAAAGGGGGCTCAAGCAGGTGCTCTTTTAATCACCAATCTGTTTCTTTCACTGCCATCCTTTCATCCAGCAGATAATATGGGCCTCATAGTAATAAGATATCATTTAGATGGCTTACAGATAATCCAATCACACCTTCTTTTAAAAGATTTGTGAAAGGATAGATTGGACAGTATGTCGTACCATAGGACCTCTCCATACGATCGGTGCATCCTTTTCAACAAGCAAACCCATTGACATACACTTGACTGCATACATCTCAACAGGAATCATCTTCTTATCTGCCAAATAATAAGAGGGGATTAAATGCACGAAAAGGTATTCTCGACACCTATGTTATGTTAAGATAATAAGTATTTTTTGAGCAGATGACAAAGAAAAACTAAGTCTGGAACTATGACAAATCATCATCTATGTCAAAAACTTGCAGGACAATAGGATAGAGAAGCATTGTTCATTCTTCTAGTTCTCAACCTTAACTTACCTAGAAAAGCTATTTTTGTTGCAACCATATCCGATTATTGAAGTTAAAGTCCATTTTACCCACAGTTATATGGAAGAAAAATGATAAAGAGCTCCTGATAAGATCAGCATTATATAGGTAAGCTTTAGAATTTCAACTTGAGATAAATTTTATGATCTTCAAATTTCACACTGCTATGCAGAAAATTCAAAAATGTTAATTGCTTACCTTCAGTCACATCTGGCTTCTCATGTATTTGCATCATAGTGGGAACAGATGGTCCATAAATATCAGCATCTAGCAAGCCCACCTTGAGTTGACACACATTAGCAAGTGCAACAGCCAAATTAACTGCAGATATATTGGCATTAGTTATCTATACGCATTATAAACAATACAATATTTCAAACTTCATTTAGCTTAGTATTAAAAAATTAAGACATGACCCACAATTCCTTACTGCTCTCCAATTTAGGCCCTTCTTCTTTCTTTGAATGAACATTTTATAGTCCCCATGCCACAGAGTGTGCACCTTACTTCTTATTATCTATGAAATTATCTTTAATTGTGAAAGAAACAAAGACACTTAGCATATTCTTCATCAGTAAGTTTATCATTTCATTTCCAGTTATTGTATGTAGGAGAGGCCTCCCCACTAGAAGCTCATTTAAAATGTTGAGTGAACCCAATCTACAGAAAATTTATAACCCAATTTGTGCAGAGTCCTCTGTCTTGAAGTAGCAACTCACTTCAAAGCATTGGAACAGGACATATCCTCTAATGGACAATAAATATTATACTGTATATGGCATTAAAAATGCTATGTAAGCTGACTATTGTGTAATAATCTATTCCTTGCAAACCGAATGTGATAGCAGTAAGCATTCCAGGCCAACTTTCCAATAATAGTTTTATATGTTCTTCCGTTGAACGTTTTAATAGCCTAATCCAACTCATCCTGCCAGTGATGGACTTCCCTACTGAATCCCAACAACATCAAACTTCTTTTTGAACAGCAATAGAGATTAAGCAAGCACCACACATATGACCACTGGATTCATTACAAACCCCGCACAAGAGAGTTATAATTGATACTATCAAACCAAGTAAACAATCTGTGCTCAATTGGCAATCTATTAATAATTGTCAACCAAGTTTTAAAAGAATGCTTGGGATATTCAGACAAAACCAAACAAGTAGATGCCAAGGTACTTTTGCAGCTCTATCTCTGGGAAGTTGCCAAGCATTATTGACTGTAGAACACCATCTAAAGAACTCCAAATGATTTCACAGAGGAGTTAAAGGGATATAGAACCCACATAAAGCAACTTGAATATCCAACAAAGAGGAAAACGTTGCTGGAGGAGTGAAAATCCTTAATGACTGCAGACACCTTGTCATTTGATAAATGGCATAATATAAATGATTCTACTTCCAAAGTTAGATGGGAGAGGACCAAACCGGAGCCAATTATTGATCCAGAGATAATTAACATTGCCATCTCTGATACAGTGATTAAAGCACTACCAAGCTACATCAGGAAGATGAAAAATTATCCTCCAAGCATAAGAGGAAGACACCATATGTTTTAATGACCAGAGACTTCTACTCTGGTCATTCGATATATGGCAAAATGAAAAAGGATTCTACTTCCAAAGTTATATAGGAGAGGACCAAACTGGTGCCAATTATTGATCCAGAGATACTTAACATTGCCATCTCTGATGCAATGATTAATACACTGCCAAGCTGCATCATGAAGATCTAGAATTATCCTCCAAGCATAAGAAGAAGACACTGTATGTTTTAATGACCAGAGACTTCAATCTCTGAGCTTTTATTGTCATCTATGCTATCCAAAGAGAACCCCCTTGCATAAAAAGCAGCCTAATACACTTCAGAATGCATGTTTCACTCCAATGAAAGAGCCTCTTCCAACCAGCTCCTCCCTTGTGTTTCAGTAGACAAATCTGAGTCCATTTGACTCTTGCCCTTCTGGCATTTTCAGCATGTCCTCTCCATAATATAGAAGCAAAAGCTTTCTCAATTTTCTTGAGCACTTTCTTAGGTATAATGAAACTATTAAACAACAAGCTGAAGTACTTTGAATAACAGCCAATATAAGTTATAGTTTTCCAGCATAACACAATTTTTTACAGGCCCAACCACAAATCTTTAAATTGTTCATATTTCTGAGGATCACATTGCTGTTCATTTAATAATCTACAAGAGGTCAAGGGAACACAAAAGTATCTCACAGGTAAAGAGCCAAGTTGAAGTGCACTAATACTAAGAAATCACTGTAACAAAGCATCAAGAATGACTGCTACTAAAGCTTCAGCTTTTCAAGGGTTCAAATTCAAGCCAGACATTATATAGAGCTCCTTGAAGACGCTAAAATTTCAGCAAAAGAAGAGTCTCCACACAGTATTACCATCAAATCATCAGCAAAGCATAAGTGAGTCATTCTGATTGTGCTACAAAGAGGATGCAATGTGATTTTCTCTTCAGTGGCTGTATTCTTACATTCAAAGCAGAATCTTCATTGCTGGAACAAAGAGGTAAGGAAAAAGAGTAACCCCTAGCCTCAAACTTTTCTCCCCTCACCATTAAGCATACCAGAGAGTTTAGAAGATCTGACGTAACTTTTAGTCCACTAGATTAATTTAGCAGGAACATGAATAAGTTCAAGAAATATTGCTGAAGAAATCCCAACATATGGAACAGAAGGCTTTCATGAGATCACCCTTGTTGTACATGGGGCCCTGGGAGAATGGTTCCTTCTATGATAGCTCTCAACAATCACTTGAGCTAAAAGCACATTGTCCCCAATTCTCCTCCCTTATATAAACTGGTAAAATCAGACATGCTCTTTTTCAATCTGTTAGCAAGAATTTTACTGGTGTATCTTATATAATATTGAGACAAGAGATCGGCCTTAAATCAGTCATTCTGGAAAGTTTTAACTGTTTTAGGCACAAGGGCAAGCACAGTAGCATTCACTTGACCAGGCAAAATCAGATGCTTGTAAAAATCACTGTTGGCTTCAACACAAAATCCATGCCCACTATACCTGTTCAGTGGAAAAAAAAAAGGACCAGTATAACCATCAGGCCAGGTGCTTATTCCCATTTATTTACCAAAGAACAGATTTATTTGTTAGTTTCAATGACAGGGCTTAACAACTTGAGTTTTGCAGCATCACCAATATCATGTTATATCAACAGAATAAAAAAAATGCTGATAATAATTGATTACTTCAGCTTTAATGTCAAAAAGCAGGAAGTCTCAGACAATCATCAGAATATATTATAGAAGGGTACCCCTTGGTTATCTAGCTTAACCACATTATGAAAGTAACAAGTATTTTGATCTCCCAAGGCGAGCTAAGAAATTCCTCAAATCTTCCTATAGAAAGCTTTCTCTGCAGATTTTAGAATAGGGGACTCTACAGAAAGTTGCTTTTTAAGCTGTAATTACCCAGAAGAACCTGATATTGGTTTTTGAACCATCACAGGTTCTTGAGATTTCTGCTTCACAAGCCTCTGAGATATTACTACAATAATTCCTGTCAAACTCGTTTATAACTTGTTTCAACCTTTCCAGTTAACTGCAGAACTCAACCACGGAGCTGGGAAAACTTTGGGACCAAATTTAATAAGAACACGATCAAGTCTCCTCTCTCTACGAGCTAAAATCCTTTATTGTAGTAATGAAATTATTACCAAAATTTATGAACAAAGAGACCTGCATCTTTTAGCACTTTGTTAAAAACTATCATATCAGCAACAAGAAGATGAAGGATTGCAAACCAACCAGGTGGTTGGTCTAGGAGTCCAAGACTTGGTTTGCAAGCCAAAGGTCACAGGTTTGATCTTTAATCTATCATTGGTCTCAAGAAACCTTGGTTAGTGAAGGAATAGGCTTGAGCTTTGGTGTATCGCCGGTCTTGGCCTTCCCCACTCGCAACTGGTGAAGCTGCAGTGATAGGCTCTCCCGGTGGGCAGTTGGTACTTTGTTGGCACCTTACACCAAACATTCCAACAATGGGTGTGGTAGGTCCCAACCCCATCCAAATCCTTTGTATATAAGCAAAAAAGAAGGACTAAAGGACTACTAGCCTCCCTTTTATCAGTGATAGTATTAAAGTGTCCTACTACCACGCCCAGCTTCAGTATTTACAGAATCAGAAAAACTGCATAGAGCACTCTGAAGAGAAGTCTTAGAGATAGCAGAAGTTCCAATGAAATCCACTACGTACAAAAGTTGCACAATTGCTCTTGGTCTATTCTGTGCAATCATGAATATCTTCCTCTTGGGAGCATTTGGGTGTTGTGGGATAACTATGTTATTACTCAACTTATTGCTTCCAGTATGCAAGCTCTTCACTGTGAGATTACTCTTCGAGCTATGCAAATAAATGTGCAGATAACACATATCTCCTATTAATCCCTCGACATCCAATCAGTTTGTACAGCAATCCATTCATTGCCTTCAAGCATTGGTGGGGACTCCTGGTGACTACTGACTCCTGACTTCTCAACAATTCCCATCTTTTTCCACATTCACTTAAAAAACTAATATCACTTCACCACTTCCTCCCTTCTTATAGTACTGCACATGAGGATCAAAATTTCATTGACTGTCCATATTTAATCAACCGCATTTCACTAATCTAACATGTCCATAGTACCATCAATCCAGAGAAAAAGGGCACCACCAATCACACTTGTCCAAAGCAAAAATGCATGACAAAATCCCGACTTATATCAAGAAACAAAAGCATCCGGCAAGTACCTGCAGTGGTGGACTTGCCGACACCACCTTTGCCAGAGGCCACGGCGACGATGTCCTTGACCCCATCAAGCCTGAGCTCGCCTCTACTCGAAAAAGCCCGAAAGCCTCCACAACCCTGCACCAATGGCAACGAAATTGGACGGTACCCAACAGCAGCAAACACAATAACCGCTTGAATTTGAACAAGGGAGCCAGAGGGAGAATATACTGGTGGAGAGAACTCACAGAAAGAGATCGCAACAGACCCTTCATTGGCAAGGAGATACGAGATTCCGTAACACGAAAAGATTTCTCATTGGGGAGAGAGAGAGAGAGAAAGGGTACGTTCTTCACCAAGAACCAGATGTTTCGCTGCGTTCGTGAAGCATCAGGGATCGAGGAGTGACGCTGACGCCGACGCTTCGGCCCTCTTCAACCCCGACCTCAACCAGCTGTTCTTTTAAGAAGAAAAGGTCGGCGGCGAGGCCGGGCATGCTCTCCGAGGCTTTAATTTAGCGTCCGACACTGTGACGAAGCTCTGGCCACCCCGGATTGAGCCACTAGAAAGGTTCTCGAAGTTTTCAGCCTCCAAAGTCTTGAGAAATGTTTGAGCGTTTGGTTTAGCATTATCGAGGCACTTTCCGCCTTATAAGGATCTGCATGGTAACATTTCTCTTCCTCATGAGATTTCTTCCTCATGAGATTTCTGTTCTTTTGTTCCCCGAAACAAAAAAAGAATATAAACCCGTTTGGTAACGCTAAGTTGATTTCTATTCTTCGAAATAGAAAAGTTAGCCCTAGGGAATAAAAACGAAAACAAAAAAAAAAAAATCGTCATTCGTCCGAAACAATTTCTGAAATAAAGAAATTTTCTTTTTTATTTTTGTTTTATTTCTCTCTTGCCATGGCCACCTCCAACCGCCCGGAGCCACCACCGACCGCCACCCGCCGCCGCCGCCGCCCGCCACCGCCACTGGTCGCCGGCCGCCGGCCGCTGCCGCCGACCGTGAGTAAGAATAAAAAAACAAATAAAAAAATACAAAAATACAAAAAAAAAACAAATAAATACAAATAAAAAAACGCAAGAAAATAAATAAAAAACAAATAAAATACAAATAAAATAAAAAATAAATATAAAAAACAAATAAAAAACAAATAAATAAATAAATAAATACAAAACAACAAATAAATACAAAAAAATACAAATAAATACAAATAAAAAACAAACGCAAGAAAATAAAAAAAACAAATAAAAAACAAATAAATACAAAAAATACAAAAAAAAATAAAAAACAAATAAATACAAATAAAAGAATAAAAAACAAATAAATACAAAAAGTAAAAAACAAATAAAAAAGAATAAAAACAAATAAATACAAAAAAGAATAAAATAAAAAATAAAAAAGAACAAATAAAAAACAAATAAATACAAAAAAGAATCGTTGCGTTCAAACGCATTTTTATTTTTTTTTCTATTCCAATAGTAGAAATTTTGTATAGTTACCAAAAGGGTTCTTTTACTCAGAAATTGTCCAGGAATAGAAATAGAAAAGAACTATTTTTGAAAAAAAAAAAGCATTCCCAAACCCAAGAAATTTTACCATGCGCACCCTAAGTGCCTTAAAAAATGGATAAATCCTTTTATAATTATTTTGAAGTAACTGTTGAAAGCTCAATTTTAGTAGGGATTAATTTTGAACTCTTAGACTCCGTTCATTTTGTGAAAAATAATTTTCGAGAAAACGTTTTTCGAATTTTCCGCGTTCGTTTCACGAAAATGAATTCCTTAAGAAAAATGTTTTTCATGAAATGAAAAAAGTCTTCTACATTAGGAGAAAATGTTTTTCACCACTTGATATCTCTTATCATTTTTCTTCTTTTCTTTTTTTATTCAAATTATTGATTTTTTAATTCTTTTTCTTTTTTCTTTTTCTTTTTATCTTCTTCTTCTTTGGCCATTCACTAACCGAAGGCCAGCTTCGGCCGACTCGTCGATCTCGCGAGCAGCGAGTGGATCAACGAGCGGCTAGCCCGAGCTCGCTTGCCGTTAGCTTGCCAATTTGGCGGGCGACGTGCCTTGAGCTTGCCGCTCGCTAGAGATCGACGAGTGCTAGGGTCTGAGCATGAGGCTCACCTCAAGCTCGCTGGCCTTTGGCCTCGCCATCGGTGAACCAGGCAAGGCCCAAGGTCGGCAACGCCGCCAGCAAGCCTCAAGCTTGCCTGTGGCCGGTGGCCAGCCGTAGCCATGCCAGCGACCAGCCAAAGAAGAAGGTGGAAAAAAAAAAAAGATCAAGAGAAAAAAGAAAAAGAAAAAGAATTTAAAATTCAAATTATTAAAAATGAAAACAAGAAAGAAGGAAGGGGGCTAATAGGTTATGAGAGGAGAGAGTAAATAAGGAAAATGTTTTCCCCAATTTGAAAAGTGGAAAACCCTTCTTTTAGAAGACTTTGTTTTCTTGGTAGAAAATTATTTCTACAACTAGTTCATTTTCTCTAAAACGAACACCGAAAAATCCGAAAAATATTTTCCCAAAAATTATTTTCCGCAAAATAAACGGACCCTTAATATGTGAAATCGCCAGAACATGGAAGAAGCGATTTCATTTCAAAGGACGAATTGTTGCTTCTCTCCACTACTCTTGCTAGTGAAAATGACGGACGCTATCGACCACATGATCGAGGACATCTCGTCCCAGAATTTCGACGATGACTGCAAATTCCTTGACAATTTCCCCAATGATGTGTTGCACAGAGAAGTTGGAGGCAAGTTCGTGGAAAAAATTGAGGAATCGAATTCAGGTTATTTTTATAATAATCTACAACTTGGTCTACGCCATTTTATTCGCTTTACACGATTGCAAGCCGTTTCCCCTCCATTGCAAAAGAATTTGCCCCAACACCTTTGTTGAAGAAACACAACGAAATTAGGGTTTCAAGGGGAATGAACTTAGCTCCAATTCGCCCCAATTCATTAATTTGGGGCAACGACATCGTTTAATACTAATGTTGCTGACTTCACTTTATCTACTGGCCCTGCCTAATGATTTACCTTAAAATTTTGCCACATTGACTCATAAATCGACGATGGCATTAAAGTGATGGTATTTTTATAAAAATGACACTCAAGTAATTATTCAAAAACTTTCAACACTCCCTGAGCTATCACTTCTTGCCATTCAGTCGTGCGGGCTTCTATGTTTTTTCACTCCTACCTTTCCCTGATTCAAATGGATTCATCTTTTTCAGTTCATATTCTCATATACTTCGAAACCTAAGAACAGGTTATAAACTAATCGAAATGACCTGGCATATAGCGTAATTAAACGTTTGCTTACCAATAAGGCCAAGTTCTAGAGGCGTACACGACAAAAGTATTCGCACAGAAGTACTCATGCTCAAGACTCAAATTATCCAGGTTGATATGTCTCGACATCAAGTGCGTTAATGTATTCTTCCACTGGAAATGTATGTGAAAACAAGAGATTTTGTACGACTGAGGCTAGCAGTAACAATGTCGATAGTACAATAACATGGCTATGACAACAAATTAAAATAGAATAGATCTCACCAACAAAGAGACCAGATAGCAAAGAAAATTTATTGTGTCACCAATTTTCTCTTGTTGGATATGTGCATACATTCTCTATACTGTCAGCTGATGTTTACATAGACAGTCCGAAGCAGACGGAAAAAATTATAGAAGATCACGTCCAGAAACCAAATGTTACCCAAATGTTAGCAGCGACAACACGATGTAAGTGAGACAGACTAGGTACAAGATGCTCACGCTGTGACCTAACATGAAAATATGTTCATTATCCATAAAATACACTAAGCATGCCACGCATTGACAATTTTCTAGAGGTGAGATACTTCTGGAGAGTAATTCAAAGAACAAATAACCATTCACCAGTCCACCAGTAAGCAAGAGGTCCACATCAAAGTTCACCGTCTTGCAAGAGCACCATGCTTATAACCTAGTTCGAGCACCATGCTTATGACCGATTTCCACCACATCCATCCGCACTAGCACAAACCCACTGCTATGTCATGGGGCACGAGCACTTTTGTCCCAATCAGTGAGAAGAAGCGCATATGATCACAAATATAAGATCAACTCAATTCTGATATGGGATCTCCTTTCGTTTAGGATGTGAGACTCAAGGATTGGGTGATACATGCTAATAAGCCTCACAGAAGATGGAACTTCCCCAGCATGCATTATACTGTTCACCAGATGCTGGGGGTAAACTCTACAGCAAATGGCTCTTTCTATTGGAATAAGATGTCATCATTAGTTGATGCCGGCAAACTTTTGAGTACATCTCTTAATGCATAGTAATGGCTGTCACATTTGTGGTCCGAAATTAAATTGCTGGAAAGCACTATCCTCTGAAAATGATCACCAGGATGCCGTCTCCATAGAGTGAAGTACTCAATACCACTATTTGAGTTACAGTCCGTATTTCTCTTCAGGTAATACACGGTACCTGGTACAAATAACTCTTCAGGCATTGTTTGTTCCTTCTCCAAAACAGAATCACACTCTGCTGCGGGTTTGGACAAGGGGGGAACTCTAGGAACAATAGCTGATTCCTGTTGGATGGATGAATCTGTTTTCAAATTTGAAATATGGTTAAATCCAAGAGAAAAGAGAAAGCTATTGATGCTGGAAGGACACTTAGAAGGTCAAAATAATTCAATGATTAATGTTCCATTTGTAAACATGCATTAACATTACAAGACCTCAGAGGAACAACTAATTGGCCCAGTGATAGTCCAACACGAGGTCGCATTTGATTCACACACATCCATCTTGTTTGGGGGGTTGCATGAAGTTTGCCAGATGACGCCAACAGACATCTAGGTGAGATTTATAGCAGGGGATGCAAGTCACAGAAGACCAAGATCATGTCCTCTTGTGGATGATTACACATAAAAGGGTAGGGAATTAAGAGCCGTGACAATGGTTCTGTCAAGTCGTTCAGCAATCACCAGAAGCGACAGAACCTATTGACTATCAAGTAAATATTATCCACACACATAATGCTGCATGAAGGGACTAAGGTAACGTTGGTAAGAGAAGCAAGGACTTTAATTGTTATGTGCCATTAAAAAAGATAAGAATGATAGCATTTTTCCCCTTGAAAATCTAGACAAAGATTTAGAGATCAGGATCAGAGCTTAAAAAAAGGAACCACATTCCCAGAAGAAAATTTTAGTCAATACTCTGTTGACAGAAAGGACACTTGGGAATACCCTTGGCCCACAACCTAGATACAAATCCTTTGATGGACCAGCAACAGAAGGCCACAACATATGTCCTCAGAAGGTAGTACTAAAAAAATAAAGTTGATCTTCAATTGCAGGTTCTGACTCAACAACAGACTCCCACTAGTGTAAACCATCTATTGAGCAAGGGATAAGTACAAGGCACCTTTTTACTTAGGCAACAATACACACACTTGAAGGAAGAAGCAACATTAGCCCAGTTAATCACACAACTTTCGCTAAATAATACGGCAACACAATATTGAAAAAGGACTCACCCAAATATTCTTTGTTGGTCCTGAAATTAGCATAATAAGCAAGTTTCCTTGCCACATCTTGGACTGAAGAGACAACCTGTTTTGCATTTGAAACCAGTTCAATGATACTTTTCCAGTCTTCCTTTTCAATTATACTAGTCCTGCAGAAGAAATCAAGTTCAAAGTTCAACAACATCAGAATATCACATAAAACTTCTGCAATGTTCTGTAGGTTTTGTTTGCAACCAAAAGAGAAGGGTTCATTACATAAGGATTCTATGGGATGGGATAACTGAACAGTGAAAAACTTGACATGGAAATTCATTTTCCTCATGAGGAGGAATGGCTATAATATTTCCATTTGTTCTAGATTCAGTAGCAAACATCTTCTGCAAAATAAGAAAAAAGAAGGGTCATACAAATTAATTTAGCTAGTGGTGGTTCCTATAAAGAGGAAAAGAGAATAACAGATATCGAAGGCAAAATTGAATCACAAGTCTTAAACCATATACGGAACGCAATCGAGTACTTAAAATTTCAATTGATTCAAAAGTGCAATCGAGTCCTACAACTTTTAATTGATTCAATAACATCCTAAACCCTTTATCCAAAGATGCAATTAAGTCATTAAACTTATTCAAAAGTGTAATTTAAAGACGTCACGCATGCAATTTTTAAGTGGCACGTGGGCAATTTCAGGTAGCATTCATTGAAAAGACTTGAATGCACTTTTTGAAAAAGAGTTAGGACTTGATTGCATCACGTATTCTCCCACAAATGGAAATAGGATGTATCTTCTGTAGTTATGTGTCCTTTGTACACACTTAAGACTGCAGAATTATTCCATTAACCCACAACAACTGGAAACAATTTGACCAACAAAATCACTACAGATACAACTAAGCAGTTATTTTTCGGAAAAACATGCACATCAATGACTTCAAAAGAGATTAAAAAAAAAACACACAATGACAGCTGTCTTTTGGTGTTGAAATCAATACTATATTGCAACAAAGCAAGAGGACAACGTCATCGTCTTAATAAAGGCTTTTAAAGCGATATTTCATCTCATGACAACAGCTACTATATGTCTATACTGACACAAAAGAAGCACTAGATGGCAACTTATGTAGTTCTCAAGGAAGCCAGAAACCCATCAGTGACATCCAAAGAAGCAGAGAGAAAATTCAGGGACACGTACAAGGACAGTGCCAAACGTTTTGCCCATTGGCCAATTGAATCTTTACCACTACATTCTGATCAAATGAGTCAAACATTTTCAATTTCAGTCAATTAAGTCCACTGATCAACTTTTATGCCTAAAAATGGTGTGGCTTGTTATAAGATGAGCCACGTGTGATTGTCCAACACCACATTCCATCAGTTGCAAGCTTAAGCCTTGATTGACCATAATTGACACCATTTTGGATTTGACCAAAATAAAATGTCAAGATTTAATCAACCAAAGGGAAAAAGTTTAGGCATATAATCACACCTACGTTGAAAACTCACACAGGTCACTACTAATAGTCAGTGCTAATAAATTACTTGGGCACTTTGGTGATTCTGCTGATTACTGAAGAATTTGTGCCATCACATGCCCCTATAGATACACACTCTGGTCTTTGGACAAAAGGACTCAAACTAATTAATTTCCAAGTGATTACCAGAACTGCTATTATATCATAAGCAGAAGGGATAAAACCACAGTATAATTTTGAGATGACAAATGGAAAGAGGACATTAGATACAGTCTTAAAAGAATATCAAGATGACTCCATTTGCCAGACAATACTGTATTGCATCATTGCAAATCAAGATGATTCAGTACCAACTTACCAAATCCTGTCACATCCCTGGTCATTATATCATAACAATAAGAAAAGAAGAACAAGAGAATCCTCAGTATCAATTCTCCAAATAAGCATCAAATGAACCACTCGCAAATATGTTTGTCACAAACATGACTTCTTAGGTGCCAGTTAATCAGATGGAACAAACCTTTTCTTTTGATTGATATGAGGGACACGAGAGTAGATTTGTGGTTAGTTTATTTCTTTGGAGAGTGGAACCTTATTGCTAAGGATTTCTTGGAACCGTTCTATTGAAGTCAATGGACATTCAACATACAGAAATTTTTTCCTGGAAAGTGGAAGTTATTTGTTTCTTGCATAAATATGATAAAGAAAAGGTCATATTAGCTTTTGCAAGGCAACTCCACTCACCAGTCAGTCTGAAGAATCTCATTTCTCAGTCTTGTCAATGAAGCGACACTTAATCTTGGTACTATATCATCCTGTATACAATCGCAAGTAAGAACAGTAAGATAAGCCGCAGAGACAATCGCCAAAATACTGCAGCAAATCAACACTTGCATCAACCAACTGCTGTGCTATCCAGATAAGAAGATAACACGAAAAAAGAATGTATTTCTACCTGCATAACGACAGTTATCACAAAATCAGAGCAGCTTTCAGCTAGCTCTCTGGAAACACAAGGCAGTGTTGCATATGCAACAGCAGAAACTAGTTCTGGGCTGAAACCCAACTCCTCTTCTGATTTCTTGCGCAGCATTATTGCAAGTAAAGAAGCTATAGCACCACCAAGAGAATGACCAACTAGTCTTAACCTAAAACCCTGACAATAAACATTTTTTAGCAAACTTGTCATAAAACCTCTGACATGGAAAATTACTCTAAAAGATATATATTTTTTTGGTTACAAAAAAACTTAATATTACCTGATGCTTATCTAAGCACTGCTTGATGGTTCCAATCTCATGTGCAAGAAACCAGCACGCAGCTTCGGCAGTACCAAAATGGGTTGAGTAGCCCTCAAATGTGACTTCTTCATGGCTTGAAGAGGCAACATCAGTGATCAGATCATACACAGAGTGTGTTCCGCGAATTCCAAATATTACAAGTTTCTTACGATAATCAATCCCTATGTAATAACCAGGCCTCAAGATGCTAGAGTTTTTCACATATTTTAGCACGTTGCTTTCTCGAAGCATGCTGTTTCTGGCAAGACCAGCAGCACTATCCTTATAACAACCTTTTGCCAATTCAGTGTGATACATGAGATCTTGGACCTGAAAAAGTGGATCCACAAAATGAAAGACAAAGTTCAGTGGACACAAAACTCATAACTCTTCATTTGCACTTTCAGTCAGTAGACGAAAGAAGCATGTATTTAATCAATAAGCAGACAAGTCAGGTTGATACTTACTATTGCATCAGAAGATATCAAAACGCCATTTATATTCTCTAAAGGATTTGCAGATGCTTGACGAAGATAAATAAAATACAAGCCCACGGTAAGATCACTTAGGCTCCAGTCTTGGACTCCCATTTTACTCCTTTGGAGGCTTGCAATGATCTCCGAAACAGACCTGGCAGTTGGTGGCGACCCGCTTCCGCTTTGACCTCCATTCCCTGGAAATTTAGTTACAAAGTCAATGACTTAAGATGGTAGATGCTGAATTGCATAGATATAGCCCTACCCAGAAACCTTCTGCTCTTAAATGAAAAGGTGACACAGAACATGCATCTTAATACTCTATTCCATCACCCCCTTTATTTACACAAGAATGAAATGTAATAAAGGAGTTTCTCCTTTCCTGTGACGGAAATAGATGAATTACACGTCATCCAAAGCTTGCTATCAAGTATCAAACATGGCATTAAACTCTAACAAATGAACCAGCAATTGTAAATGCAATAAGAGAAGGCTGTCAAAATGTCAAAACTTCCTCATTAGTCATTATCACATGGTTGACACATTTCATCTGTGGAGGATCACGGATTGCAATTAAAATACCTGTAGGTAAAGCCCACCTGCACATCTGCAGCGCCGGTTCCAAAGCCTTCGTGAGCCAAGCTAGCTCGATCTTCCACTTGCCATCACTCAAATCCTCATCGTCAGAGCTATGCCTGCTCGTCCCAGAACCACGAATCGTCTCCCTCCGCACTTCATGCCCCGGAGAAACTCCACCCCCATTTTTCTTCGCCTCCTCGGCGTCGAGCTCCTCGGTCTTCGACACTCGCGATTGATGTCTACAAAGCACAGCAGACGCTAACCTTCTATGGCGCTCCTGTCTCTTTAACACATCATTGGCGAGACCTGTGCGGCGATTAGCCAGAACCACAAGAGCAGGAACCAATCGCAGATGAATACAACAACAGGAGCAGGAATTTCCGTCTAGAGAGAGAGAGAGAGAGAGAAAGAGAGAGGGAGCTCACGCATGTTCTGAAGAAAACGCCCCATGGATTGACGAACCATTTGCGGTCGAGAAAGAGAAAGAGAGAAGCCCTTCTTCAATGGTTATGGCGGTTTCGCCGCTCCGGCTCGATGTCGGCGGGATTAGGATAATCTCGGGAATTCAACGAGAACGATGAGGGCATTTTCGCCTTTCCGCGCGGAATCGAGTGCTTTCGCTGTCGATGGTTGGGCTCGAAGAAGCCCAGAGCGTCGTACCAGTTCGAAACGACACCGTCGAAACGGAGACCCTAGCGACGTCATTGCGATCAGCAACAAGCTGAGCTCTACTTTTTCTTATTTTTTTGTGGACACAAACAAGCTATGCTTTTCGCACCGTAAATTGGAGCAAAATAAAGATATACTTGATTCGCAAAAAATGAATGAATTAGAAAATATTTTTCAAAAAAATAATTAGTTATATATAACTTGAAATAATTAATCAACAAAATTTTTTTTATATCAACAATTTATGTCTAATTATTTTTTATGGACAATGAAAATATATTTTATTCATACTTCATAAGCAATACAAAAGATTATTTTTAGAAAAATATTTTTCAAAAAATTGGTTTTCTATGAAACAAAATATTATTTTTTATCGATGATTAAAATATTTTGTGTTTATACATTTTTACAAGTAATACAAAAGATTATTTTAAGGAGAATGTTTTCCAAAACGTGGTTTTTTACGAAACAAACAGACTCTAAAAATGCATTTATTATGCAAAAAATAATTATTTGGAAAAAAAATTTCCTAAACATGGTCACTTGTATCATTTTTAAAAATAAATGATGGAAAATATTTTTATCATCCATGAAATATTTGACTTGAATTGTTCTTGATAATTAAAATATTTTTTATCAACTAATTATTTTAAATAATACAAACAATAATTTTTTCAAAAATATATTCAAAACATTCATTTTTAACAAAATAAACGGAACCTAAGAGAAAATGATCACTTTAATCTAATATATAACGTTATTCTTGAAGTTTTCATTTGCTTGTATATGATCCACGAACTATTACTAAATGTTTAATATAGTCATTCCGCTTGCTCAAACGATAAATCAAATGTCATATGATAACATAAATTATTATACGCTAAATTAGATTTTAAAAAATATGAGTATTATTTTATCCATTCATCTTAGAAAAGGATAAAAATTATAGGGTTCACGTCATGGATCAAAATTTTTTATTTGAATAATTCATGTGTAACATTTTTTCAGATCGTTCAAACTTTATAAATTGGAATTTAATTAATAGGAAAACGATATTTCGTGTGTTTTCAATGTTTAGAGATTAGATTGAATATTTAATAATAATTCATAAATCATAATGTATAATTTAAAAATACATAAGGAATGTTGTACATTGGAGGATCGTCTATTGCTTGTGTTATCTTCCTAGCAAAATTTAGGGTTTTCCGCGAGGACAGCAACACAGACGACTCGTCGAAGGGCGCCGTCACGTTCGGCCATAAACCATAAGCCTTTTCCCTCTATAAATAGGAGCGACCAATTAGGGTTTCTTCGCTCGCCCGCGCATCGCTTTTCCAGATTCAGCAGCCGGCCGAAGTCGCGAGGGTGGCCCTTCGCACCCTTCGACGTGCTCGTCGCGAAACGTCCATGGCTTTTCCCAAGTCATCTGTTCTTCAATTTCTTTTCTTCTTCACGTTTTCGTTCGATTCGTTCCCTTATTGATTTTGACTCTGCGTCGCTCGGATTCGGTGGAGAATGAGGTGATGATCTTGATGTTTCCCTATTGGTTTGACTCGCCGGAATGATGGCGTCTGACCTTTGTATTAGCTCTATCTGATCATTCTCCATCTTCGTCTCTGTTCCCTTTCGTTCTTTCTTTTTCGATTTCTTTTCCGTCTTTGATCTGGGAAAGAAATCGCAATTTAAATAGCGGAGATTTGATTGTGCGGATGCTTATTTTTAAGCGCGCTTTCGTGGGGCGGTGGACGCGGCCGCCGCTAGCAGGCGGAACGGTGCCGGAGGCGGCGGCGGCCTTGGTCATGCAAGTTTTTTATCTACTTTTTCTTTTGGGTATCGTGCGTGAATTTTTTTTTTCCGCTTAGCGGCGTTACGGTAACACCAGTTGCGCGACCGTGGTTTCGTAAAGGTTTTATTTCCCTTTTTTTTCCGACCAAAAAGAGAAAAAAGACTAATTTGTTTTAATTTTTTTTTATTTGGAGATCTATTTCATATCCGGACTGGTATGTACATTATTTCAACGCATTGTTGTTTAATTCTCTTTATTGAAAATGAATTATTTTAAAAATAATTATTTTAGTTAATAAATGTTTTTATCATTATAGGCAATTTCTTTTGGCCGGAATATAATTTATATCTGATCATTATCGCTGACAATTAAAATATTTTTCATCTATTCATTTTTATCACATCAAAATATCATTTTTGGGACATTTTAAAATATTTATCTTTCTGCAAAATAAATATATCTTAAATATGAAACTGTTTTGACTGTAAAAAAGTCAAAATTGTGGGAAATAATGATTGTTAAGCACAAATTATTTGGGATTCAGATCATTTAAATGTTTCGTTGCCATGTTTACTATTGGCTTTTCAATTAACTGTTTTTTTAATTAGACTATTTTGTGTTTAACGAATACTTGACTATTAAGCTTTTCGAGATTGATCATTTCTAATTAGTATCTATTATCTGAAGTGTCTCATACAATATCTTTCATAGATGCATATTTCACAATTTGATATGACATATAAAATACTATGGAAATTGAAGGATGAGAAAAATATTATATTAAATGAAACAAATGAAAGGGAAAAAAAACCCAGGAATGGACGAAAAATATTGATCGTGAAAAGAAATTCGAACATATAAAAGAGGAAATTGACATGCAATTGATCCAAAATTGCACTATAGAAAATGAAATTTGATGGTGGGTGGGTATGGCTGACCGATCAATCAACTAAAGCAATCTCACGTTAGCAACATTTAAGGTCGGCAATTCTTGTTGGTCAAAATCTTGTTATTAGGGGTTGAAATCTTGTTACGGGGGTGAGTACGGATCCCGATTTTAAGAAGATTTCTAGTTCTCAATTCCTCTTTTTTCATAATCGGCGGTTCCCGAGAATTGGGAATTGGAATGAAATTCCTAAATCTAAATTGTTTATGCCTTTTGCTTTTCTTTTTGCCTTTTACCAATCCATTTTGGTTCTTATGGGATTTCCATCATCAAATTCACGAAATATAATGCTAATAGACTCTATCCATTTGTTTAATTGAGTCATGCACATTTGTGGGTCAATTTAATGAGCTTTTTGCAAAGACAAATGAGAGATGAATTCGAGTTCAGTTTCATGATTTGTTATGTACTTTTGTGAGATACCCCTTAGTTTAAGATGTAAAATTTGTTTTGTTTTCCCATTGCTTTATCATTCTTCCTTGAGCAATTATTTTTAAAATAAGATATTTGGATAGTCTATAAGGACCTAGATTCATCTTTGTTATCTTTCCTTTGCTTTTTTCATGATTGTGGCTGCAACCTACTTATGCTAAAAGAATGTGAGATAAATGAAATAACCATGGAGAACTCATAGATGAATGATCACCCAAATGCTAGACAAATTTGAAGTTGACAATCAATTTTGTACACTTCTTTTAAGAAGTTCTTTTGTTGCTCTTCCATCATTTTTAAGAAGCTAAACATGTCTAAGCTTGTTCATTATTGTCCTATTTATTTTCATTTTTTTAATTAAAAATGAAAAAAAAAAAAAACCTATTTGATCTTGGAACCGACATTAGAACCTGTGACGGAATAGGTTTTAGGTTCCAAATTTCGACGGGTATATTCCATGTGTCGAAAAATGAGGAACATGTTCGATGGTAGGTTTTAAATTTCAAGTGGAACCTGAAACTACTCATCCCTATTTATTATACCTAACTCGAATACAAACTCATTTCTAGTCGTGACTCATTTATTAAACTCTATACACATGACTTTGCCAAGATATGATCTATATGTACAAAATGTGTTTAAAGTATCGGGTTGTCTTGACATGTGTAACACCTTCCCCGATATCACTAAACATGTCATAAACGTGTTAAAAGTATCAATCTACACATGATATGTTTTTTCATTCATGTATAAATGGACGAGTTACTGCTTATGACATGAACACGTTAAAACTTTATACGACTTATTAGATAATACCAGTTTCAACATACTGTCTTAATGAACTTAGATACTTCTCCCATCAAGAAATCATAACCCAACCCCCAAACCTAAATTCAGCCGCCACTTTAGCTGTCGTCATCCTAGTCGGTGTGTCACCCATCATAGCTCAAGTTCGTCGACCCCCCTTTTCCACTTCTCACCGTCTCCACCCTTCACGGGGTTCCAGATTTGGAGGCGTCTCTCCATATCTACAAATGGCCTCCACTGAGTGAGGTGGAGCTTGGCGCAGCATTAAGGCTAGACAGAGAGAGAGAAAGAACAATGTAGACTTGTCAAATGGATGGGTCGGGTCATGTTTGGGTTGGGTTGAAAATGAGTCGACCCATAATTAATTCATTTAACTCATTTTAACCCATATTCATATAGTATAAATCAAGTAACCAATACCCGACCCGATCCATACCCGACCCGACCCGACCCGTATTGCTAAAACCTATTAATATTCTAGGAAAACCCACTTATACTATATGCTAATTGGATTAAAACTTCAAATTAAATTAAAAATAATAAATAAAATTTAAAAAATTAAAAAAAACCTATAAATTGAAATATTTATAAAGAATTAGACTACGCACACACTTCTCTTATTTGAAGTGAACATACCATTGAATAACTAAAAACTATAACATGAAAATTTTTTAACTAAACCTAAAAAAGCTCATTTTTATGATTTTTTTATATAAAAAAATATTGTTAAAACATTTTTATGCAATACAAATTTTTAACAATTTTTATGCAATGCAAATTTAATGAAAATTTTTTATAATTCTTTTTAAAATATTTTTTAAAAAATGAATTTTTAATTTTTTAAATATAAAATTTTAATTATTTTTATTTTTTAAAATATAATTTTTAATAATTATTTGTTCTTTTTCTCTTTTCTTTTTTTTTTTTTTCTTTGGCCGTCGGCCACGACGACGGTCGGCGACCGGCCATTGTGTGAGATCGAGCTCGCCGGCGTCGGGCGGGCTCGATCTCACCAATCTGGGCGAGGCCGAGGTGCCGCCCGACGTCGGCGAGCTCGAGTCTCGCCAATCGTCGGCGATTGTTCGGCAAGGCTTGAGCTTCGCCAGTCGTCGACGACTTGTCCGGCAAGGCTTGGTGTCGGCGAGCTCGAGCCTCGCCTGGCCTACCGGCCGTCGCCCTGCTGGCCATCAGCTAAGGAATGAAGAAAAAGAAAGAAAAAAGAAAAAGAAAAAAGAAAAAAAATTGAAATATAAAAAATAATTATAATTTCGATTTTTTATAATAAAAAAACATTTTATAAATTTAAAGAATGCCATGGCCTATGGGTTCAAAGTAGGTTATTAGTAATAACTTATTTAGAGTCATTTCTTTTTGTGCTTTACTTTCTCAAATCTATTTTTGACCCACATTTAACTTTCACTTAACCCATACATGACCCATTTAACTAAAAATGGGTCATAACATGGGTTTATGACCCATTTTGCCAGCTCTAGAACAAAGTGAGAAAGGAGACTTGGAAGACAGAGAGAAGTGGGGGCGAAATGAATGGCACGGGGCCCTAGATGACAGGGATGGTGGTCGGAGGTGGTGTAAAATGCCTAACGGTGGGGGGTGGTGGTGGGTGAAAGAAAGTAATATTGAGTGTTCATTCGTTTGAGAGAAAACTGTTTTTGAGAAATTATTTTTTGATTTTTTGACTTTTTTGGTCAATTGAAAACTAGTTGATTTACGAAAAATATTTTCGATGGACTAAAAACGACAAATTTATGTTGTAGGAAAACGACTTTCATTTATGACATAAAGGAAATCATTTTGCCTAACTAACAAATAAATAAAAATTAATTATTTTTCTGAAAGATGTCCTCGATAGATGGACAATGGTATTTATAGTAGTCATACTATAACTGCTTTTGAGCGATTTCCAGTGGTTATGTTCTTATTCTTTTACTTTCAAAAGTTTCATACCCATATTTTCACGATGCTATGATCTAGTGTTTGTGTAGTTTCATACCCATATCCTTAGAAAATGCATATAAGTTGTTCCATGAACTCGATTGCTTCACTTTCTAGTAACTTTGAACCGCTAACTATATCTTGATGCTCTTTGTGTATTCAACCTTCTTTTAACACTTTGGTCACTCATCAATCCTTATTTTTCAACACTCTCGTTGATTATCTTTTAACCAAACGTCGTCGTAAGTTGATAACCCATTGGTGACAATTGCTGATGTGTGCTAACACATTGATACTGATTCTAGTCGTTAATTGGTCACGTGTTCCTTGACTTTTTTTTTTTTTTTTAATGTTTTGATCATGTGTTTACCCATGTCGACTCCAGACCACTCTTGGTGTAAACGAATACTTATCGGGATCATGCATTGATTGTACTTGAATAAGTTGAAACTTGATTATATCTCTTGCGGGCCGAACATTGACAGACATGATTTTGGTACCAATTTGATTATATCTTGAAGAGAGATGGATTATATATGCATGTATATTGAGTGAGGTGAAGATTGTGTTCATTCCTTGCGATTTGATAGTGTATCTCAACTTTGAGTACTTGATTTAGTGGAATGGTCGAACATGTGTTGGATAAGGGTTGATTGAACTTGATTTGGAGTGAAATTCATCGGATTAGAAGCCCTAGGGTACCAAGTGTTTGATAGAATTCTAGTTACGATTTTGTTGATTCGGAGTCTGGCGGGGATATGTTGCTGTAATTTGAAAATTTCACCTCATTAAAGGAATGATTAGGGAAAACCTTGAACTAGAGGACTTAAAAAGCTTTAATTAGATAGGTCCGTGGGCCTTATTTGGAGGTTCATTGACAAGTTTTAGAAAATTCAAAATTACAGGCCCTTATGATCAAAATTGAGAAAAGTGGTAAACCGATGAATTAAACTTGACTTCATGGGCTTTAATTTGAAGGTAATTGGAGGGGGGACTTACATTCACCTGTTTTTGGGTAGGTCTGGTTCCAGAGTTAGACTGACCGATTGGGCTAATTTGATAATTTTGGGAATTTGTAGGCCGAATCTGAAAACGTGGTGAACTAATAAAATAAACTAGACTCTCCAAGCTTTCAAAGCATGGGTGGCCCCTTAAAATTGACTGACAGTAGGTTGGGCTAAGATCGATAAAGATAATCGGTAGATTAGGTGAATAGAGGGGGTTATATTCATTTGGTGGAAAATATAGCATTTCTGGAAATTGTTTTCCAAGAAACCAATTTCTAGGAAAATAATCATAATTTCTAGTGTTTGGTTGAAATTTGAAAATGAAGTAAAAAATATTTTACGCCACTTAGTAAGGAAAATCTTTTCATGCATGCACTCATTTTCATTATTTTTTTCATTATTTTATTTTTTAAAATTGATTTTTTAATTTTTAATTTTTTTTCCTTTCCTTTTCTTTTTCTTCTTCCTTGGCCTTTTCTTTTTCTACTTTTCTATTCTTCTTCTTCCTTGGCCTTGGTTGGTCGCTGATTACGGCGACGGTGGGCAATTGGCCATTGTGAGCTTCGGCCTCGTCATAGGTTGGTGAGGCTTGAGCTTGCCATATTCAGCCGAGGTCAAGCCTCGTTAGATCGGCCAAGGCTTGAGCTCACTTGAGGCCGACCAGCTCGGGCCTTGCCATAGGTCAATACTCGCCAATGGCCAGTTGTCGGCTAGCCAAGGAAAAGGAAAGGAAAAAAGGAAAGAAAAAGAAATTAAAAACTCGATTTAAAAAAAAAAAAAAAAAGAAACACATAAAAATAAAAGGAAAATGTGTTTGGCGAAATAAAAATTTAGGTGGAATAAGTTGTGGAAAATATTTTCCATGATAACGTTTTCCCCACTTTTGAAAGTAATTTTTTTCCAACAACAGAAAACGTTTTCCTTGACTAGTTCATTTTCCATGACAGGAACACCAGAAAATCCAAAAAACGTTTTTCAAGAAGTTATCTTCTGTGAAACGAACGAAGATGTTGAGAGAGCCGAATTTGCTTCTATCTTTTGTTACATATGGCTTTTTTTCTTTGGAAAGAAAATTGTATTATTGCCCAAAAATAATATATGAGAAGTACATAAACTTCGTAGTAAATGAAATTAAAGTAGAGTAGAGCCTTAAATATTACAAAATAAAGACAACAGGATCAATAGAAAACAAGCAAGATTAAGCATATGCTTATTGCACAAGAACAAATTTGTCAAGCAAAATAATTGGCAGCTAGTTACTAGATCTTGTATTTTCCTTAGTAATAAGTACACATACAAAATTCATTCTCTAATAATTACAGCGTTGCCAGTTGGCCACACATGCTTAGGTTCGACTTCTTTTACACCATCGCCGTATGAAAACAACTAAATAGGCTGAATAAACACATATCTATCATTTGGTAAGGTAAATTTTTGTAATTTAGCAAGGCGCTAGAAATCCTATTGTGAAATCCATGGTTCTGGCCCATGTATTTAATCATGAGAAATGGCCATAGGATGGGTGTGCCAATAATAAGGATCGGCCATGGACTAATCTATGGATCAGTCATGGACTGAACGGGTGGACAATTGAGGAACTGGCATATTATTGTAGTTGTAGTTGTGTTGTTATAGATCATACCACATAGACACATACTCATGTGCATGACCTCGGGCTTTGTTTGTATTGGCGAAGAAAATAAAGATAAGAAACCGGTTTGTGTGATGTATGATGTGTGGTCACATAAAGGAGATACAAAAGCCGTCTACATTGGATTATGGCGACCTTTCCTTGTTAGTGAGAGTGAGGTGCCCGGTGGATTTTGGATGCCCAATGGATTCCAGATACCCAGTTGGATTGTTGGAAGAACCATATGAGACTGTTAAATTAGTTAATGAATTTTCTTGTGCATGTTTCTATGTTCTGTTTGTTGATTTTGGTTAGCTAGTGGTAGTTCATGCATCAAAGGTAAGCTGAAACTGCTCACATGCATATAGTCAGATTTTTGCGATGGTATTATTATTGATTTGGCATAGACGCATAAGTGCAGGTGATATTCACATACTAGGTTTGATGACGAGACATCCTCCTAATTGAGAATTAGTGATTTTACTTACTTAGTCTTCGACTCACTATGTTGTTTTTCAAGCTCGTGGGTATGGATGTCTCACTCCCTCTTCGTCATGGTTTGCCGATGTCATTGGACATGTCAGTTATCGATGGGGTCGATATAGGAGCTACTGCCTTGCTAGAAGAGATAGGAATCCCCGGCCTACACTGATAGATGGATAATGTAAAAGGAAAGGGCCTGTTGATGCAATATGGGAGTAATGTGTTTCATGAAGTGTTTTCCTAGCTGCTTGTTTGTCGTGTATGGGTGTTTGCTGTTGTACATGCTTTTGGATGCTCATAAGAACAAGATAAAATCGAAAAGAAAAGGGTTGGCAACGTGCCTGGGACATCGCAACAATACCCTCACCGGTCGCATCACCGTAGCTGTTGTGTCGTGGATGAACATCCAATTTTTGATATCAGAGTAGAGTTATTACTGGGAGTGATAAGGTGCTTTGGGAGTCGTAAGATAGTTAGCTAGGAAAATACCTTGTGTATGTGAATGTTTGTTTGATTGATTTCTTCTATGATGAAAGTTCTTGGCCACTAATCTTTGATTGTGATGTAGAAACTTTTTTTTTTTTAGAATTCCTATAGTAGTCAAGTTAGCCAATAGAACAACATGGTACTCGGGACCAGTCAAGTTCGAAAGGAAAGTTGAATGAGGACCGCCGACTAGACGGAATTCTGCAAGCTCTCACACCCTTAGGAGCCTAATGGAGCAACAAGCCTAGCAATAGGTAGCCTCTACTTTCAGAATTGCCTTTGTGATTGGAAACGAGAATTGTGATATCCTTAAAACTCGACCCGACTCAAGATATGATAAGGGGTTTACTTTTACCAATGCACAATAGTGCAATTAGACTTTGAATTGGTTCATAAACCATTCAAGATTGTTAAACCTATGGGGAAAGACAATTTAGGATTTCAATGCGCATGATTAGAGAACTCAATTATGGATTGACAATTCAATCCTAAAGATTGATGAGGGACAATTTTAAGCCGTTTCAAATCGATCTGGGAGCAGTTATAAATCGATTCGACAATCATATATAATCGGATTATGGGTGATTCCGCACTGTTACTATATTTATTATGAATGATTCTAAACCAATTTCAAATGATTGTGTACTTCGGAACGAGCAATTGACTCCTCACAATTACACGATAATCAAGGATCATCCATGAATTAAAAAGGCTCAAATGTGGGTTGCTATTGAATCAATCACAGGTTAAACTCACGAAACTCCTAAAGACCGTCGATTGGTTTTAATTATGCCAAAGCCGCATTTGATCGATTTCAACCACAAATTCTAATTTGGTTAAGGGTATCGGACTTTAGATGATTAAGAAACAATCATTGGACATTATTTCATCAAATAATTTATTTATCGATAAACCCCGATTTTTTGGATAATTGAGATTAAGCTAGAAATTTGAGACCTAATGGGGCTCATGAATTTGGAGAAGCCCAATGGGGCCACATTTCCTTTGAATTTCAGCCACAAGGGCCCAAATAAGTAAAAATTATGATTTTGCCCTTTTAAGGCCCCTTTTGATTTATATTGGGAAAATTACGCACAAAGGGCTTGTAGGAAGAAAGTTAGCGGAAGAAATGACTAACCTCTTCGATGTGTAATAAACGAATTATCCAAGAATGTAATTAAATCACAAGCAAACGACGAGTGATACGACTTCACGATGGTCTAACACAATCACGAGAAAAGTATCCACGTTCCACAACGTTAATGCCGATTGTCTTCTCGAAGTAGAAATGGAAGCTTTTGTATGTTCATCTTTGATGGAGAGAGGAGAAGAAGAGAGAATAGTTTTTCGGAACGTTCTTTCTACCACCCAACTTAAAACAATGCAGCTTGCGTTGCGGGAGATGCCCGCCCGTAGGCCCCGGGACATTGGCTTTCGCCAATAGTGGACTGGTGATCTCCAAAAGTAATTTATATAACTTCCTTCACACTCTTTCAAAATGTGTATTCTATTATATCACATCAAGACAAATCGGTGCGTCTTAATCACACCCTATCATGGACGTGCTATAGAAATATAACATCTCCCACTCGGACATGATGGGCTTAAATATAAGATATTCAACATTAAGCTACTTTGGAAACAATTCATACTGGTAAGAAAACCGTGCAACCAATGAGTGTATCTATACTTGAGAGCTCAAATTATGCACCTGTTAGGGATGACATAATGGCTACAACTCCACAAAGAAATGAATAATTGATGTCTCATAGTTCCCTAAACATATTTTACTACATCAGTCTAAGTATACCTATCCTCCAAAGGCTATATTTACCTATTCTCATAATACCATGTATTTACAATTATATCTAAAATCACAAAAGGTGATATAATTGGTCAACTGGTAAATATATGTGATAGATGTAAAATAATAATAGTCTTTCTTCGCACTTATGTCTCTCTCTACTTCAGAATAATTGCTTTCCTAGACACGTCCTATAAAGTCATGCCTATTTATGATTGCCGATGACATGCTGAGGTAGCAACATTGATCTTTCACTTCAAGAACATAGTCGGAAGTAATATATGGCACAAAATGAGATAAATTATAGATTACCTCAAGGGCTCTTATGATGAGTGAATAAGAATAATTTCATTCATCTTCTCTTGTCGGTCATACAATGCACATGTAGCAATTACATGCTATAGTGGGTTTCTCTTTCTATAAGAGTATATGTCATTTACTAAACATATCAATTATATAGATCTTAGCTTAAACACAGTCACGTGCTCATGTTTAGCTCGAGTGCTATATTAACTCGCTTTCTACAATGCCCAATTAAATACTCGCATCTGACTTTTTTTAGGCATATATGATTGTGGGACTATCATGTTCGGTTTTATCATATATAAATCACAGACCTCATCTTGACTCCTACCAATACGACCTATTATTTTATGTACTAAATTTGCTCTTTTAGTATTTATAGTGCATAACGTTTCATCTCAACATGCTAACTATTGTACTTAAGGTGATTACTCGTGTGAGTAAGTCAATCATTACCTGCTGACATACCTTTCAATAAAAACAAATAACTACAATACATATGATTACTCGTGTACTTATTGATAAAACATCAAGTCACTAAAAACAAATAAGTACAATACATATGTTCATGTATATATAAACTAATGATCCTCAAAAATATTACATATAATATTTTATGTAACCTTAGAGACATCATATGGGTCAAGAATACGTATTTAGGAACAGCCTTCGTAAATTGATTAATAACTATTAAATTGGTTGAAATGTATTATAGAATCACTTCTTTCTGCGCTATTATATTTTTTACGAAGTTATTCTTTATGTCGATGTGCTTCGTCTTATCATAATACTTGGGATCTTTTACATAGACAATAGTTGCTTGAATATCATAATAAACTGTCATTGGTCTTGAAACCTCAATGATAATGGCTAAATTTTTCAAGAAACATTTTAGCCATACTACTTTTTGCACTACGACAATAAATTCTATTTCCATTGTAGATAAGGCTGTGCATATCTATTTCTTGCTATTCCAATAAATTACACGTTCATTGAGCCAAAAACACATATCCAGAAGTCGATTTACACTCATCTACGTCTTCTTCCCAATCAGCATCTGAGTAGCCTAATAAGCGTAAATCATTTTCTTGATAACAAAGTTGATAGTCCATGGTACTGTTCAAGTATCTCAAGATTTTCTTTATTGCTTTCTAGTGAGCTTGATCAGGATTTGATTGATATCGGCTCACCAACCCGGTGGCATGACATATGTTGGGTCGAATACACATTACAGCTTATATCAAATTTCTGACCGCACTAGCACAAGGAACAATTTCCATTTTTTTTTTTCTAAAGTCTTAGGACACATATTAATACTCAAGCCTTCGTCTTACATGACAAGAGTATCAATGGGATTACAATATTATATATTGAAGTGCTCAAGAATCTTCATTATATAAGACTATTGTGATAGAGTAAGGAGTTTCCTTGATCAATCTCTTTTGATCTTAACTCCTAATATATAAGCAGCTTCTCCAATATTCTTCATTTCAAAATTTGATAACAACCATTCTTTTATGATGATAACCAAACCCTTGTCATTCTCAACAAATAATATATTATCCACATAAAGTGATAAAATCACAAATTTATTTTCGGACCTCTTAACATATACATAGTATATATGAGTATAACCAATCCTTTGGTCACCTAATCCCCAACGGGCTAATCGACTCACAACCAGCCCTTAGGTTGGCTTATGGTCTAGTCCCGACATCCGTGTACCGATCCTTAGCCTACTAATTAGAAACAAAATAAGGGTTGAAATCAAGGATGTTACAATCTAAATACCGTAAATTTAAAGGAATGTTAGTGGATTCCAACTTGTTAGTGGCCGTTAGAGTTGGAAAAATGGAGTAGCTCAAGTAAAAAGTTGAACCACTAAATCTATGTCGCAATATCTTCTATCCCTTTAACTCTTTTATTCATGTTTGATAAAAGCCACCCTATCTGCATAATTAGTTTCCTTCTACAAAAGCACCTTGTCACATCGTGGTCTAATTTTCCTTGAAAAATCAATTGACCCCCTCTTGATTGTTTTATTGGTCATTTCAATCTTCATGTATTATATACTAAGTAGTAAGATTAGGAGGCATAGTTGTATGTTTTTGTGGCCTTATTGGATAAGACTAATTTTGTTGGGCCTTTCATGATTTCCAGATGATTAGTACTTGTTTATTAATTGCTCTCCTTTGTTTGTTGTTTTTGGACAAATTTGTAGTTTTCCAATTATATGACTCATAATGGACGCAATGATTGATTGGACTAGAAGTATATGCCGGTTGATTGCGATAAACCTATCGATCATCATATGAATTTAAAGGAAAATCTATATATTCTTATCATAAAACAAAAAGTTCTTGAAGTCATTACCACAATGCTATTGAGTCATTTGAGCAGACTTATTGGTTTTCAGATAGGATGGATCTCTTATCGTCTTTAGGAGTGAGCAAAAACTCTAGAAGCCAAAAGCTTTCGGGGCCCAAAAATTGGAACTTCGGTCCTAATTTTTAAAATAATCCATTCATTTCATAGAAAATAACTTATGGAAAAATGTCTTTCGGATTTTCTTGCGTTCGTTTCATAGAAAATGAAAGAGTCAAGGAAAACGTTTTTCGCTATTGAAAAAAGCACCTTCAAAAGTGGGGAAAATGTTTTTCACTTTTTAGAAAGTGGAAAACATTTTTCATCACTTCTTCTAACTCTCATTCCTTCACCAAACATATTTTCCTTTCATTTTTTTTTTAAATTTTAAATCAAGTTTTTAATTATTAATTTATTTTTCTTTTTCTTTGCTTATCTTTTTCTTCTTCCTTGGCAAGTTGCTTGCCACGGCAGTGGCCTGCGATGGCTTTGGTGAGGTCAAACCTCGCTGGCCTAAGTCGAGGCTTCATCTCGACTGATCTGGCGAAGTTGAGCTCACTCGAGACCAGCGAGCTCAAGCTTCACCGCCTTGGGGGCAATGCCAGAGCTCATTAATGGCTGGTTGTTGGCTATTGTTGTGGCCGGTGACTAGCCAAGACCAAGGAAGGAGAAGAAGAAGAAAAGAAAGAAAGAAAAAGAAAGGAAAAAAAAAAGAAGATTAAAAACGAGTGCATGCATAAAAAGATTTTTTTTTACCAAACAACGAAAAATAGGGTACTTTCTTGAAAAATGGCTTCTAGAAAACAATTTCCGAAAATATCACATTTTCCGCAAAAACCAAAAAAGAGTATACTAAAACTATAGAGTGTAAAATAAAATAAAATAAAAAACACATTATTGATACGTTAAATGCTTTAGTAAAGTTATAAGTAAGTTAAAAAGGCATAATTAAAATCAACGGAGAAGTGATGTGTAGACATGATTTGCATTCGAAAAAGTGGTTAAAAGGATTTAAAAAAAAATATTTTTGACGCTAAAAACTGCCTCAAACGCCTTTTTTTTGGGGGGGGGGGGGGTCACTTTTAATGGAATGTGAGGGGTTTTGAGCAGCAAGAAGGGTTTTGGGTTAACACTGACTAAAAACCTCGTAAGTTTTTGGAAGGATCTTAGAATTTATAGTTAGGAAACTCAATACCCAAACCCGATATGTATTAATTGAAATTCCTTTTTTAATAAATAACCGAGCTAATTATTAAACAAACATAATAAAATCAATATCATTAGGATACTGGTAGGATTCAGATATACGTGTCTAATAATTGGCTTGAAACTTAGAACTCAATAAATCATTTGCCAAATTACCTTTATATTAAAAAACTTAGATTTACTTATATAATTTTTGAAGCGCACGGCAATATTAATTATGATTCAACTTTTTTCCACAACAAAAACTATTTCAAGCATGGTTTTCTCATTTTAGGATTGCTAGATTCTAGATTCTTATCATAATTGATCTTGAATACATTTCAATCTAATGTTGCAATCTGTAGATTTTCTAGATGAAGATCTGCTATGCACAAATTTGGATAAATGGTTATGTTTGTAAATTTGAAGTGGCTCGTTATATATCCAATGTTATATATCCAATGTGAGAAATTTAGGGTGCCTTTTGTAACATTTCTATTCTCAGTAATAATTTCTTTTTAGAAATGATTTTTTTCTATTTTAATTCCCTGAATGAGTTTTTAAGTAGAAGAACGCGTTTAATAATTATATAGAACGCGTTTGGATGAGTTTTTGAGTAGAAGCTGCTGCCCAGCCCTCATCTTCTGAAGCTACATCTCTGACGAAGATAGAGGGACCTCTCTCTCTCACACTTCATCTTCAAGACTTCTTCATTGATTTTGCAGACAATGTAGTCGACATCCTCTTCGGAAAGTGGAGAGGTTTGTTTTGTGAACTCTGAAATTTGAAGCGTGAGCACCTCAGAAAAGTCTGCTCTTTTCCGGTCTGCTCACTTGCTTAGCTTCAAGTGCTTGCTGCAGATAATCAAGTGCTTTGCAAGTCTCCGAGGCTCCTTCGCTGCTGATTTCAGTCGTTGGCTTATCTGAAACTGATTTTGCGATCAATTAGCATTTCTTTTGTAGCTCTTCCCTCCCAATTTAGAGCTAAATCTAGATTGTGGTGCTCTTCTATCCCAATTTCAATATAGATATGAGATTCACAAGGCATTTTCTATGTTGGAGACGCTAAATCTAGGTGCGCCCCACTTTTTGGCAAAGCCGTAGATACTAGAGAGGGAAATCGCGGCATGTGCTCATCATTGATGATAACGTGAAACTTGATTATCGATCACTGATTGTGTTTTGATGCTATGACAGATCCATCTTGGTGGAATGAGTGAGTTTCTATAAGCTATACCAAATTAATTTATTTTTTAGATATACTTGCTTGTGGGATTTGCATTTTTATCTTGAAATTATGTACCTCTCTTTCAAAATTTTCCTTCCAACCAAGAGAAAAAAAAAAAGAATATTGGTAGTGGTGAAAATAAAGCCCGAAAGTCCAAAAATCCATCCTAAACTAAGCCGGCCCGAAATTTTTTTTGCCTAAAAGAGACGATGAGGGATTTTGTAGCTTTATTATTTACATTTTGAGGTGGTCAGGCTTTCGAGCTTCGCAATATGTAGCCTGAAATGGCTCAGCCCTCCCAATTTTTTTTTATTAGTATTAGTAGAATTTCATTAATATTTTTAGATGAAAAGAATGTAAATTTACAATTGCACATATTATACTATTGATATAACAAAAATCTTGATAAATTTCAAAAAGAGAAGACTGTTGTAAAATATTGCGTTGCGAATATATAATAGAGAATGGATTGAGAAGAGAAAGCAAGTGAACACTAGAGCTAGTAGAGAAAGCCAGATATTTCACTGTATTGTGATTGTTGTTCTGATAGTTGTTATTGTACATCAAAACTAAACTCCTATTTATAGGAGAACAAGAATGTATTTATCATTAATATCAATGTATCGAATGATACATGTACTGGATAAGGGAGATGAACGTTCATTGTATAGGGAGATGTACTTAGAAAGTATGATACAAATGTACCATAATAAGTACAGTAGATAAAATGAATATAATGAATATTCATTCATGTATCTCATTCATTCATGTATTTCATAACACTCTCCCTTGAATATTTATTGTATTCATTATGAATTGTGCATCGAATGATACTGCCTCATTAAAAACCTTAAGCCAGAAAAACCCAGTGGGATAAAAACCGGACAAAAGGGAAAAAGAGTGCAGAGCACAAATGTTATGATCTCTCCCTTTTATGGATGCATTAATTGCCTCGTTAAAAACTTTAAGCCGGAAAAACCCTGTGGGAAAAAACCGGACAAAAAGAAAAAAGAGTGCAATGCGTATATAGCCACTACTTGGGGCTAATCATTCTTGCATCTTGTGAACTCGCCGCATATCAATGCTGCAATGCATAGTTCATAATATCTCCCCCTCAATTGAGCCATGTAGCCACTGTTGGGGCTAATCAATCTTGCATCTTGTGAACTCGCCGCATACCAATGCCATATACTAATTTCTCAAAACTTGATATTGGCAATGATTTGGTAAAAAGATCTGCAAGATTATTTATGGATTGAATCTGTTTAACATCAATTTGTCGACTTTCTTGGAGTTCATGAGTATAGAAAAATTTCGGCGAGATATGCTTGGTCCTATCACCTTTGATATATCCTCCCCTAACTTGTGCAACACAAGCAGCATTATCTTCATAAATTATAGTGGGAGAATTTGTAACCGGTATTAAGCAGCAAGAATTATGAATATGTGTTATAACAGATCTTAACCAAACACACTCTCTTCCAGCTTCATATAAAGCAATAATCTCAGAGTGGTTAGAAGATGTAGCTACTAGCGATTGCTTCGTAGAACGCCAAGAAATAGCGGTGCCATTATAACAAAATAAATACCCGGTTTGAGAGCGAGCCTTATGTGGATCGGATCTATATCCAGCATCAGCATATCCAACTAAACCAGAATTAGTGGAATCCTTTGAATAATATAATCCCAAATCTATGGTTCCTCGGAGATAACGGAAAATATGTTTAACTCCATTCCAGTGTCTCCGAGTTGGCTCAGAACTAAAACGTGTCAATAAATTTACCACAAAAGCGATATACGGTCTCGTACATTGTGCCAAGTACATCAAAGCCCCAATTGCATTGAGATATGGTACTTCAGGACCAAGTATCTCTTCATCAGATTCTCTAGGACGAAATGGGTCCTTTCGGGGATCTAGAGACCTTACAACCATAGGGGTGCTCAATGGGTGAGCTTTGTCCATGTTGAAACGTTTAAGCAATCTTTCAACGTATGCTGATTGATGGACGATTATTCCATTTGCTTTATGCTCAAGCTCTAGACCAAGACAAAGTTTGGTTTTACCCAAATCTTTAACTCCATTTTCAAATACTCAGCAGTTTTAGCTAACTCTTCTGGAGTTCCAATTAAATTTATATCGTCGACATAAACTGCTACAATAGCAAATCCGGTTTCTGATTTCTTAATAAACACGCATGGGCAGATAGGATCATTCTTGTACCTTTCTTTAATTAGGTACTCACTTAGGCATTGATACCACATGCTACCGGATTGCTTTAACCCATACAAGGATCTTTGCAATTTTATTGAGAATAAATTGCGGGGAGTGCATGCTTCAGGCATTTTGAATCCCTCGGGAATTTTCATATAAATATCAGAGTCTAATTAGCCATATAAATATGCCGTCACACGTCCATAAGACGCATTTCCAATCTTTCAAAGATTGCTAGGCTAATGAGAAAACGAAATGTAATCATATCCATCACAGGTGAATATGTCTCATTATAATCAATCCCAGGTCTCTGGGAGAATCCTTGGGCAACGAGTCGGGCTTTATACTTGACAACCTCGTTTTTCTCATTTCGTTTTCGGATAAATACCCATTTATAACCAACGAGCTTTACATTATCGGGGATACGAGTTACAGGTCCAAAAATCTCTCATTTAGTTAGGGAAGTTAATTCAGCTTTAATTGCTTCCTCCCACTTAGGCCAATCTTGCCTTTGACGACATTCAATAATAGATTGCGGCTCATAATCATCATCCATAATTTTATGAGCAACTGAGAATGCAAAAGCATCATCAATGATGATTTCATTTCGATCCCAAATTTCATTACAATATGTAATGGAGTTCTCGGTATTCCCGAGCCTAGTGTTCCTTTCATGGGTTTGCGCCTCTTCAGGGGCAATAAGCTCTTTGGGAGCAAGCACAACGCCAGGCTCTTCTGGAGCGGATTCCTGATTCTTTCCCCTTGTTTTCGAGGAGCAATATCTTTTGATCATATCGATCTACCACACTTCAAGTATGGGGGATTTTGATCCATTTTAGCCTGTCCTTCGGGAACAGCTATCCAAGCTGGAGCATTTGCAGCTGGATTATGATAATAGTGCAAATAAACGTGCAAATGTGTCATTGCGCGTAGATAATAGGCAAACATGGGACCATCTACAGGATGCGTCCACTCATACCATAAAATATCGAAATGGTCCATTTGGTGGTTGTATTGGTCCACAAATATCACCCTGAATTCTTTGCAAGAATAAAGGAGATTCAAGATTAACATTTGTTATAGAAGGTTTGATAATGAGCTTTCCTTGTGAGCAAGCCTCACAATTATAATCTTTGGACAACAATACCTTTAAATCTTTTAAAGGGCGCCCTTTTGTATTTTGAATTATCCTACACATCATTGAAGCGCCAGGATGACTAAGGCGATCATGCCACAGTCCAAACTGATCAGGGCTTACCAATCTCCAAGATGTGGTGGCGTAGGTTTCAACAGCCTTAATCATGACACAATACAAACCCATAGAAGAAGCTTCTAGTTTCTCATGGATGGTCTTCAGGCCCATCTTATAAGAGGAAATGTCAATATATTCTTTATTTTGCTCATAAATAGTCTCGATATGGTACCCATTACGGTGTACATCTTTGAAACTGAGCAGATTCCTTTTGGATCTAATGCTTAGAAACGCATTTTCAATATGCAGGATGGTGCCATTTGGCAAAATAATTGTGGCATTTCCAAAACCATCAATAATCGGAACAGGACCTGATATTGTATGGATTTGTGCCTTCTGCAATGTCATACTCGAGAAAAAGTATCTATTACGAAATATAGTATGTGTTGTTGCACTATCAAGCAAACAAACATCTTCCTTTTTCTCGGTATTTTCCATTTGCATTTATATTGACAACTTTAGGTGTCAAGTATCATAAAAGTTGCATATTAGTTATAGAGTCAAATAAAATTTCAAAATAAATATTATATAAGGTTCATAAGCATTTCATAACCATATTAAAGAACAATAAAAAGTAATACATTTAAAGCGAAACAATATAAAATTCGAAGTTCAAATTATCATCCACCACTCTGATGCTTCATCAAAGTAATCAGAGGTCCTCAAAGAAATCAGAGACATCCAAGGATGTATTTGCTACTTCAGGAGCAAGAGGAGTCCCACCAACGGAGATATTGTTGGCCTCAACAGTGGTTATGGCAGTAGGATTGATTTCAATGGCATGAGATTCACCACGTTTGCCCGTATTCTTTAAAGAGGCCTGGTATAGATCAACAAAATGTTTTGGCGTACGACAGGTACGTGACGGTGCTGATCATGCCACAGCGATGACAAATACTTTCATTAATCACCTTCTTTGGCTTCTTTTCTTTGCCATGATTCAGGCCATAGTTTGATCTTCTAGGGCGATTAAATTTCTTGTCATCCCTTCTAGGATTATGTTCTTGCCTGCGCTTATAGCCCTTAAAATGGCCAGTATTTTTCTCAAAGTTAGCATGTGATTTAGGCAATGCTTTTGAGCCAGTAGATCTAAGATCATGATTTTTGAGCAGCAATTCATTAGTTTGCTCGGCAGTAAGAAGCACTGAAATTAATTCGAGTATGTGGCAAACCGCTGCGGTATTGCCGGTATTGCTGTTGCAATACAATATTTAAAGCATGGAAGGTGGAGAAAGTTTTCTCTAACAATTCTGCATCAGCGAGTCTGATACCGCATAACTCAAGCCGAGAAACGATATCAAATAAAGCGGAATTATAGTCGACACCGATTTAAAATCTTGCGGTCGAGATTTTGCCGGTCATATTGTGCTTGAGGGAGGATAACATTCTTGGTATGATCATACCTATCCTTCAACCTCCTCCACAAGATATGAGGGTCTCGAACGGATAAATATTGAGTCTGCAGGCTCTCATGCAAATGACGGCGAATAAAGATCAGCGCATTTGCTTTATCCTTTTCATTTGAGGTTCCATCCTCCGTGATTGTATTAGCGAGACCTTGCCCTTGGAGGTGCATTTCCATGTCAAGGCACTAGGATAGATAATTCTTTCCACTCACTTCCAGGATGTGGAATTTGGGCTTTTCAATATTTGCCATAATCCTTTGCAAAAATAAATCCTTAAATTAATTAAAAGGATTTCCAAATATCCACCGCTACTTCGGGAGCAGAATGATACTTTTAGATTTGAAATTTGGCTTCGGGCCAAGAAAAATAAAAATGAAGAATTGATAGAAGATGATGAAGTATAAGTTGATTAATAAAAAGAATACCCACCTTGTAAAAATTACTTACTCAATCGGTAGATCTTCGTGCTGATAACGTGTTGTAAAATATTGCGTTGCGAATATATAATAGAGAAGGGATTGATAAGAGAAAGCAAGTGAACACTAGAGATAGTAGAGAAAGCCGGATATTTGTTTTGTATTGTGATTGTTGTTCTGATAATTGTTATTGTACATCAAAACTAAACTCCTATTTATAGGAGAACAAGAATGTACTTATCATTAATATCAATGTATCGAATGATACATGTATTGGATAAGGGAGATGAACGTTCATTGTATAGGGAGATGTACTTAGAAAGTTTGATACAAATGTACCATAATAAGTACAATAGATAAAATGAATATAATGAATATTCATTCATGTATCTCATTCATTCATGTATTTTATAACAAAGACACTTTACTAGTGAACAAATTCTTTTGCAAATTTTTTTAAAAGTTTACTACATTTCAGGCCCTAAATAGCTAGCAATGAAAATGAATGGGCTAGATAGTTAATTATTCATTTTGGATCGAGGCTTTTGTTCCGGCTCAGAAATTCCAAACCTTAAAGTTCAAGCCGGACCAAAAATTGGCCAGAAACCCAGCCCGGCCCGCCATTTACACCTCTGCTACTTATAGTGGTTGGGCCGAAAAGAGTCCTCCAGGGCCCACAATTCTTGATAATTCCATTTGGGCAAAATTTGTTACACTAGTCTTCTTTTATTTTAATATTTTCGTTTTTCATTTCTCTATTAATGTTCACTAATGTCTTTTTACTCCTTTACGCTTTCATCACTTTTACTCATTCACACTCTTTTGGAAAAAATAAAAATAAAAATAGCCGTTCATCTCATTTTCTTCAATTTCATTTTCCAAGCCTTTCCATATAATTATATTTTCTTCACCTCACATTTCTTCAACTATATTCTCATTCTCTTCAATTCCTTCTACCTCCCAAAATTTTTCCAAATGTAGTGTTAGTAGATTTGTTTTAGGTTGGTTTCCCCCAATGGAATTACTTTTTGGACGATGTAAGCAAAGACAGGTCTCCACTTCGCTAAAAGAAGAAGATTAGTGGCCAACTCGATGGGTTGTGGGGGTAGTGTCCTCATTTGGTGACCGTGTACTCTTTCTATCATAGAATTCGCGTCATGTGTTTTGAAAACAGCCAAAAAAATTGCACTCTCTCTTTCTCTCTTTCATCCAATCGAACTTGCAATTGCACAGTGAGCTCGGGCCAGCTCCCCATGTGTTTGCCACTGCTTCAAGCTAGCCGCTATGGCCAACCTTACAATCCGTCACACTTCAATTGATGGATGCCTTTTGTCGTCCCCCCTCTCTTGCTTGTCCCCTCTCTAGGCACATCTCTCTCTCCGACGTCAATGACAGCTCACCGTGGTGTCGAACCAACACCTGATCTAGTCGAGTCACGTTGCAAGTTCTAGCTTGATGCATCCCAAAATTGCTTGACGCGGACGCTAGATTTGGTCAATCGTCGTTGTGGCTTTGATGTTGCCACCTCTATTTTTGAGTCAGGCATTCGTGAGAGAGAGAGAAGCAAACAAAGGTGGGGGCTAACTTGTAGAGGGCGTTGGTGGTGTCGTCGGGAAAGTGGCGGCATTTGTCTAGGACAAGAATGTTCACGTTAATTAGAAGTGTGGTGGGAAGAGAGAGAGAGAAATGATATGCTAGAGGAGAAGGTATTCCATGTGAGTCTCATCATGTGGTAGTGACACATGGCACAACTAGCGAATGAAAAGTGAGTATTTTCAACATTTAAGCCTCAATTAAGATAAATGCTTATTGTAGAGGTAATATAGACTAACTTATTACGCCGCATCAATTGAATGATCGGCACACAAAATACATTTTCACTTTTTTTTTTTGGTTTGGGGGGGGAGGGGATGCAAACAAAGGTTGGGGCTAACACGTAGAGGGCATTGGTGGTGTAGGTTAGGAAAGGGGCGTAGTTTGTCGATGACAAGGATGATGATGTTAATCGGAAGTGTGATGGGGAGAGCAATGAGAGATAAATAATGTGATAGGAGTGAAAGTATTTCGTGTGACAGTTTTACCATATAGTAATGATATGTGATGTGACAAGACAATGGAAAGTGAATAATTTTAACATTGAAGCGCCAATTAAGATAACATGCATATTGCATGGGCACAGTGGATTGACTACGCCACATTATTTGAATGACCGGCACACAAAATACTTTTTTGTAGTAGAGGGTAGTTTGATATTTTTAGTTAAGAATTTTTATCTAAAGATGAACATGATGCAAATGTCAAAAATACATTGTCGCGATAGAGGGTTAGTTTGATCTTTTTAATTAAGGATTTTTGTCTAAAGATGAACAGGATGCAAATGTCAAATACTGAGAAGTATAATTGACATAGATATAAAGTTGCGGAGGATTTTTGTAACTTTCTCTAACACTATTAATATACAGAAAAAGCGAAAAACCATCTTCGTGTTGTATCCGACTTCACCTTATATCCTCTACTTTTTAAGCTATGAATTTATGATTTTGTGCTGTCACTTTTGCAGCTTTATTACGCTTCAGATTTTAAATTTGTTATCAAATGAATGGGACGAGGAAACTTCGAGGATAAAGTTTTAAGATATTATTAAGAAGAAGATGGACAAGAATCATTTGACTAATTCGGAGATTAGCATCAACTTGTCATTTCTTCCAGCCATCAATGGTTATCACGAGATGTAAATATATAATTATACTTCTTGTTTGTCATTATTGCAAGAAGTTTCCATGATCTTTCGAGTGTTGACTACATACTAGAAGAAACACGCGAAATGTCAGGAAACATTCAATCAACTCAGTGAGATTACAACTACTACTAATAATATAATGATGGCATTGCTTACCCACGTCCATGTGTAACTTGTCTTCCTACCTAATTCTGTTTTTTAAATTGAAATAAGATTATAGTTATTGTGCTTTCATGATCATTAATTAATTTAATAAATAGCCAATTTCTCTACCATTACCCACAAACGATTATTAAAAGACAATCATTGATTCTTAACCTATCCTAAAGTTCCATCCATGTTACCTAGCTTGAAGATACAACAAAGACGAAGACTTACACCATAAGAAAAGATCGGGACAAATAATTAGTGACCACTAAGGTAGACTTATTAATTTTTCTTTTTATGGCCGAATAGGACTTATTAGTTGTGCTCTACCTAGATCATAGAAAGCAAAAGTTTGACAAAGTTTAATTATGTTCACCAGTCAAGAAAAAAGAATTACCATTTATGGTTCTTTAGAATTTCTTAACGAACAATGTTGTTGTCTCTAATAACTCTTTCAGCCATCTTTGTTCAAAAGTCAATGGTTGTCGAACAATAAAACAATTTCAAAATGCAAATATTTGATTTTTCTCTTTATTTGTCCTACGGACACAATCTAATGGCTATTTTGAGATCCCTATGCCATTTTTTTTCGGGATGCGGACTCTTGGAGTGCCATAACTTGGCAGAAAGGGACACTTAAGTGTCATAACTTACGAAAGGTACACTTAAGTGCCAAAATCGGAGCAAAATGGATCACTTGAGTGCCAATCCGGCCAAATTGCATACGTGGCATTTTTCCGACGAAGCGAGTGCGAAACGACGTCGTTTTGCACGTTGACGTAGCCAAATAACGCAAAAATGGCGTCGTTTTGCATGCTGACGTGGTAAAAAAATAATATAAAAAATAATTAAATTTAATTTAATTAAAATATTTAAAAATAATAATTTTAAAATTAAAAAAATTAAAAAATTAAAAAAAAAAAAAAAAAAAAAAAAAAAAAGAAAATGGAGGGGGAGGGCGAGGGCTTAGCCCTCGCCCACCACCGCCGCCTCCCCGCCGTTGCCGGGAAGGGCCAACGACGGGGGGGAGGGTCGGCTGGGGGTCGCCGGGCCTTGGCCAGGGGCCAACGACCCGGGCCGATCGGTGGCGAGGGCTCGCGAGCCCTCGCCCCAGATCGGGGCGAGGGTTGTAGCCCTCGCCAAGATTCGGTGAGGGTCGATCCTCGCCGGATCCGGGCGAGGGCCGCGAGCCCTCGCCACTCGCCACGGATTTGGGCGAGGGCCGCCAACCCTTGCCGGATTTGGGCGAGGGCGCAACCCTCGCGAGCCCTCGCCGCCGGTCGGTCGGGGTCGCCGGCCCTTGGCCAGGCCCGGCGACCCCAACCGACCCTCCCTCTCCGTCACCGGCCCTTCTCGGCCCTCGGCCGCCTCCCCCCCTTTATTAAAATTATTTTTTAATTTTAAAATTATTAATTTTAAATATTTTAACTAAATTTAATTTAATTTTTTTATATTATTTTTTTACCACGTTAGCCTAAAACGACACCGTTTTTGCATTATTTGGCCACGTCAGCGTGCAAAATGGTGTCGTTTTGCACTCACTTAGCCGGAAAATTGACACGTCAGTGTTTTGGTCGGACTTTGGCCGGAGTGGCACTTGATCCGTTTTTCTTCGAATGTGGCACTTAAGTGTACATTTTGTAAGTTATGGGACTTAAGGGTGCGCATGGTAACGCTTCTTGGCTGGGGAAGAGTTTTTCTTTCAGAAATAGTTCTTTTCTATTTCTATTCCGAGGAATAATTTCTGAGTAAAAGAACCCGTTTGGTACTACACAAAATTTCTACTCTTGGAATAGAAAAAGAATAGAAATGCGTTTGGTAACGCAATAGTTTCTTTTTTGTATTTATTCGTTTTTTATTCTTGCTCACGGATCACCGATCGCCAACCGCCGCCGCACAGTCCATCGGCCGCCGATGGGCTGTGCGGCGGCGGTCGGCGGTGACGGTCGGCGGCCAGCGGTCGTGCATCGACGGCGAGCGGGCGACGGCGGTTGGCGGCCGGCGGCAGCGGCGGCGAGCGGCCGGCGGCGGCGATGTGGCACCCGAGAATTTCGACTACCTCGGATATGTGGCGACCGTGGTTGATCAATGAAAGTATCGCCGGATGGTGTCATTAGTATTTTGCACGGACATTGTTTCTATTCCATCGTCAGACCGATGGGTCGTGTTTAGAAGTAATTCGATCGTTGCACAAGTCATAGTCCCATCCCTGCCCACTATCTCTAATAAGGCCGAGAGTGTACTAGAAGATATGTCGACAATTATATTTTTCTATATTGATATTGGGTCATCCAATTATGTACACTACTAACCGAACCCCGGTACATGGTTGTGACCCCGTGTAGTCGCGAAAGTAATTATTTTTTTTCCGCACTTGTATGTGCTGAAATTAAGAGTCGAATATTGGGGGAATTGAACTGTGAGCGAGGACCCAACACGGCCATGCACGGCCATGTGAGTAGATTACAATTAACCCATGCATATGTGGAGACCAAGGCAAATGAATAGACAGGATGTTGGGCTGTATCTTTAGGATAATGAGCCGCATCTCATCGGCCCAAAACCCCTCCACATTAACCTCCAATTGTCGACATAAATGGTCAACTAGCAAGAAGAAGTTTGACTGAGGCTTGGCTGGATGAAGCCACGTTGCTTCCGTTTGGGCGGACAACAAGATGGGTGGAGAGGCCAGCTGGAGACACATACCCCCCAGCTGTCTTCGATCCTTGCTGCCACCATAGAATTTGCATGCAAATTGCAAATTAATTGAGGACAAATAGGCGGATTGATCGAGAGAGGGTGTGAAGGAGAGAGAGAGAACAAACCAGTGAAAGTGAGAGAGAGTCCGAGAGAGAGAGCTACGAGCGAGTGTGAGGAGAAGGACCATCCTCCGTCCGTGCTCGTGCGAGCTGCCGCCGTCGCATCTTTGCCGTCGTTGAGCCGCGGTCGAAGATCAACGAGCTTCCTGTTTTGTTGTCGATTGAGCTTAGGAGTGAGGCAAGTGGAAGTTCACCTATCTATGTCTTTGCATGCTAGAATTGTCTGTGGAATGTTAGTAGATGTGAGGAAGTGTAGAAATTAGAGCTGCATGTTGATTGGGATCACACTAGATGAAGTTAGAGCTAGAAGCAAAGCAAAAACAGTGCATGTATTGGATTTCGAATTTTTAGAAGGAAAATTAAGATCTAAAGATCTGACTATGATGGATTTTTGGGAAGTAAAGAGGGTATATTGTAATGTAGTTTGCTGGTATATACTTGCTTGTGGGTTTTGGAGGACGAAATCCATGAAATAGGAGCAGATTTCCCTTTTGCTAGTAAGCTGTTTTGCAAGGGACAGAACGACCATCGGTGCTTCCTCGATTTTTCTGTAATTATATAGCTACAATAAGACTTAGATTCCTTGATGAAAGTTGTAGAGGATATCTTGAGGAGTAACATAATATAATTTGAGATGAAACGGACAAGTATTTCTTGGTGAAATGATTTTCCTTTGAAGAAACTAAATCTGGAATTTGTTGTGCTGACCTTTAGTGATTTCGTGGACTGTAAAGTAGCTTTTTTGTTGGAATCTCACTTCGAATTCTTAATGAAATGGTAGAGGACTTCTTGAATTATAACATATCAAAAATTGAGAGGAAATGAACAAGTATAGGTCGGTGAAACCATCTTTCTTTGAAGAAACTGGATCTGGAAAACGTTACCTTGACCTAGTATGATTCTGTGAATTTTTATAAAATCATCCAGTTAAAATTTGATCTTGTGCCCTTAATGGAAGTTTTATATGACATTCTGAGGAATAACATACTGAAAATTGAGAAGAAATGGACATGTGTAGGTCGGTGAAACGAATTTTCTTTGAAAGGACTTAATCTGGAAAAACAGTACCGAGAATGGGAGGAACTAAATCGTCTATAGTTATTAACCTAGAACGAATTGGATTTATATTTCTTCATGAGATATTTGCCTCTAGGTTTCGTTTATAACATGTAAAAATTTCATAATTTTCTGAGCCCGTTTAGTAATTGATTCAGAATTGTTACCCGAACTGCGCGATTGTAGAAATTAAACTGCTGTTTCAGGATTTCCCTAAAAATTGTCCTATAAGAAGTGTAGTTCTCGAATTGCTATGTGATTTGATGATGCTGATGGTGGGACATTGTGATTTGATGATACTGATGGTGGGACATTGTGATTGATAAAAATTTCATGAGATATCTTGTTTGACATATGATGATGCAATTGTAAATTAAGATGTTAATTGATACCGTTGGGCCCTCGGGTCAACGATGCCCCGGGAGTCGGGATGCCCAGAGGTTCGAATGAGTCGATGCCCTTTGGATGCCTGGTTGTATTTTGAATACATGCCCAGAGGTTTTCCCCGGGAGTGTTGGGATGCCCGGTTGTATTATGATACATGCCCGGAGGGTGAGGGGTTGTATTATAATACATGCTCGGAAGTTAGGGGCAACCATGTCTATGGTCCCCAGTGATTCCTCGTGATGCCAGGTGGGGTGCGAGATGCCCAAAGGTTCGAATGAGACGATGCCCTTTGGATGCCCGGAGGCTTCCGCGACGCCAGGTTGGGTGCGGAATCCCAGAAGGATGCAAACATTGGTCCTCTGGGGGATAAAACCGTTTGAATGATTAAAACTGATGATTATATTAAGTGTGAGTGTGGTCTGGCCATGGGACTAAATTGTATGGCATGGAATGGGACGTGTCATTACAGTTTGGCCCTATGATCGGGACTGGTGTAACTGGACATGATGCATTTCGATTCTTTTGAAATCACGTTTGGCCATTGCATTAAAGGATTTCATGATTTTGACGAATATTGATCCATCGCCTACCTGATTTTTGTCTATCATACTTGAATCTAGATATTAATAGTAATGCTTGATATAGTTTGATGAATCTTTTACTGCTGAGTGGTTGTACTCACCCCGTTTGGGAACTGACATTTCAGACTAGACAAGATGCCTCTGCCGCCACCGCCACCAGCAGATGGACCGAGTGGTTGGATATGGCCGCGAGGAGGAGGACAACAGAGGATTGGACGCTGACACTGATCGATGGACTTTAAGTATATGACTGTTGGAAGAAATGTCGGTCATCTTTTGAAAAATAGCCAAGTATAGAAAACTTTGGCATTTTGATGTACCGACTAATGATGTCCATCAAGTTATGTAAATAAAAGTGTTCGTCTTTAACTTATATAAAATGTTTAGTTGGTGTGCACTGTTTTCTAAATATAGGGAAGGGAGTTGTTGGATACGCTTCTGCCATATAAATTGCGCAGGGACCGATCTAAATGATATAAACCCCAAGGATTGATAGACCTTCAGGTCAAGCAAGAGAATGATAATCGAACTATGGCGACCCTAACGGTTCGGGGGCCGTCGAGGGTGCCACGGGCGAGCCCGCATAGTGGCGGGCGGCGGCGACTGGGCGGCGGCGATGAAGCGGCGGCGGCGGCGGTGGCCGGTCGGCGGTGGCTCCGGGCGGTTGAAGGTGGCTGCGGCAAGAGAGAAGAATAAAAGAAAAAAAAAATTGACTTATTTCTAGAAATTGTTCCCGGAAACAGAAGCAATTTTTTTTTTTTGTTTCTCGTTTCTGCTACAAATTTATTTCTGGGCTAACTTTCTATTCCCCAAAATAGAAAAATAACTTGGCGTTACCAAACGGGTTTCTGTTCTTTTTTTGTTTCGGGAAACAAAAGAACAGAAATTGAGAGAAACATAAACGTTACCATGCAGACCCTAAGTGTTCCCTTGTGCCAAGTTATGGCACTTGAAGCATTCTTTTACCTTTTTTTTTTTCTCAAACCGTTTATGATGATGCATTGTATCAAACAAAAAAAAAGCCCACTTGAAATGACTTAGCAGTACGTGTTTTCAATCTTAAGTAAATAAAATACTATTGCCGCAAAAGACAAAAAAAAAAAAAAAACAAACAATTACATCAAGTAGTCTAACAATGTACTAATAAATGGTCTCATCTTTCTTCTGGAGTGCGGTCCGCCATCGTTGAATGGTAGCCCTTATTTCCACTAAGAGGTCCCCCCGAAAAAGAAAGTACTATGAAACTTTCGCGAAACAACTTTTCAAAAGTTGTGGAAAAAGCCATGTGAGATCAATATCAACATAAAGCCCGAAAGTAAAAAAGAGACCGTGTGGGAAACTCCTGAAATCTATTGTCAGCGTCCACGACACTTCCTACTAGTGATATTGTTGACTAGGATGAAAGAGAAAGGAGAAGACGCGAGGCTACTGATATTGTTGACTAGGAGGAAAGAGCAAGGAGAAGACGCGAGGCTACTCTTTTCAATCTCTTATTCATTTTAAGTGCCACGTATTACTTCATAAAGTACAGTTATGATTCTAATACATATATAATAATATCAATTATAGTAATTCAATTGATTTCAAGTAAGATTAAGATTTTGATACATATATAGAAGTTTTAATTTTAGAAAATACATTAAGGATATTCATTTTTTTTTTCACTATTGGTATTCTTTAAATTATTTTCATTTTAATATTTATTTGAGAAATTCAGTGTTCAAAGCGATGCGAAATAGCCAAGATATTCATCAACTCGATAAAAGACAAAAGTGCATCCAGTAAAAGAAATATATTCAAAGTCCAGTGCCCTATTCTATGTCCTGGGAGGTTATTATATTAAGAACCCGCGCTCAGATCCAAGCACACCCAGAGCAAACTTTCCTGAGAGAGAGAAAGGATTTGATATCTGTGGAGTTTAAAGATCTGATGGAGGAAGGCACAAATTCACAGCCATCATTCGGACCTTCATATGAGGTTTTTCTAAGCTTTCGTGGAGCAGACACCCGTTATGGATTCACTGATTGTCTTTACCATGGCATGGTTGGGGCTGGAATCCTTGTCTTTAGGGACGATGAATCCCTCCATGTCGGTAAAAAGATTGGTGATGAACTTTTACAAGCAATTGAGAACTCCAAGATCTACATTCCCATATTCTCCACAAATTATGCTGCAAGCAAGTGGTGCCTTCGGGAGCTTGCATATATGTTCGAGTGTGTGTCAAAATCAAATGGAAGCAAAGAGATTCTGCCGATTTTCTTGAACGTGGAACCTGCTGATGTCAAGCTCAAAACAGACTTATATAGAAAAGCTCTTGCAAAGCACAAGAAAAGGTTTTGCACTGAAGCGGAGTCATGGAAAAGGGCTCTAATTGAGGTGGATGAGATAAAGGGATGGAACCTGAAGAAAAATGAAGGGTAAATGTTTTAACTTTCCAACTGTTATCCGTAGATTTCTTTTTCCTCCCTATTCATTTCAATTGCGGTATTGTTCGTAAAAAGAAAGTTCATTCATCCAGTCGGTTTTATATAGTTTAAATAGCTGTCCTGGCCCCTGCTGCTACTGCTATCAGCCACCACAACAGCGAAGGCAAGTCTCGCGGGTGGTGGCAATAGTGGACGCTATTAGTGCCATCACGGTGATAGCTATGGCGGATGGCACTATTGCGGTGGTAGCGCACCCTACTCATCCTGATTCTCTCTCTCCTCTACTCTCAGTCTCTGACACAAAGACCATAAACAGTAACAGATCGATCGGCTCCACCTAGCCGCTGTCCAGCCACGGCAGCAGCCCTTAGTCAGTCCCCACAACTTCTTCGTTGCCAGCCCGACACCAAGCAGCCAGAAGCCGCCGCTGATCCATCCGTCCCCCACCCCCCCTGTCTCTCATTCACTGTGGCAAGCTGGATCCAGGTTCCGGACGTGCCCATCTGGCGTTGCTAGCCTTGGGCAACACCCGGTGGTCACAAGGCAATGGCCCGCGTGATGTGTAGGATTGAGGCAAGGCTGAGATGGTGGGTCAACGCGGAGCGATGGGCGACGGCACTGGAACGCGATGGTGGAGGCGTGGGGAGGTGAGGGACGTTATGGTGACGGACGTTAGGGAGCAGAGAGAGATCGAGAAAGGATTGTTTCGGGGTCTAGAATTTTTTTTCCGTAATTTTCTCTTGTGAGGGGCAATTCAGTCGCTCAGGGAGTAATTTGGCGCTGAACGCGGCTAAGCTACCGGTGAATTCTGGACCATAAGTGTTCTTTTCCGGGTAATTTGCAGTCACCAAGTTCTTGGAAGTGCACTTTGACCATTGAGAAATAGATTTAACTGTATATTCTATTGGAAGGCAGCGAACGATTGCCCAAAATTATTAAGAAACGAAGGTGAAAAAATTGAGTTTCAGATTGTATTTGTTCACAGAATAATTACTAGGATATGGCAAAATAAGTTAGCAAGAAAAAAAAAAGTGGAGAATGGTTATAGATGAAAAGAGAAATACAAAAATCAAAATATTACCTATTAACGTTAAAGTTGGGGGAGGGATTTGTGGGTGATTGACCAAAACGAGCTCCGGCCATCGCGGTGATTAGCCTGATGGCGATAGTTGTGTTTGTCATGACGGTCACCTTAGCATAGCTATTAGTTTGATCCCCATCTATATATGTATACAAGTTACATTATAACCACATATTTAAGTAATATGTGATTATATTAACTTATTTGCTCGTGCGTAAGTCCCTTCTTACACATACTTAACTTGGCTCGGCTATTGAAACCATGTTAAAAAATTTAGGCCAAAAGCTTAAGCATGGCTATTAGGGACTGTTGGGATTTTGTTTTGAAAACAAGAACACATACATAGATAAAATTGAATCGAAGATAATTTGCAGTAGACGCCAAAATACCCATGCACGTATTTCCAAAATATTGTCGGTACATTTTAATAAGAAGCACGTAGAAATAAGAATAAGGGCTAATCACATTACCCTTATTCTATGCTCAAAGCAGCTTGTTTATGACATTCTTCAAAAATAGCCCCAAAAATTTAGATTAGACACATCATTAATCTCACGTCGAACAGTAAAGAGAAATTTGAAAGAGTTCACCACTACAATTATGTTAGCAATTGCTCTCGTGTGTGACTAATTTAATTGATCTCTATCACTACTCGGTCATGTCATGATTTTCTTTCTCTCACCTCTTATAACCTATCTTAGATCACATTTATTTAATTCAATTATGCTCATTAACTCTAAAACCGTTTCAAAGCATTGATTTAGCTGTAAAGTTTGAACTTGCTTCAGATCTGAATCTAGACGTTGGCTCTGAAACCGTTTTAGAGTAATAATTTGGGCATTAATTTTATAATTGTTATAGAGAATTATTCAAGGTAATACTTTTGTAATCATTACAAAAATTTATTTTGGGCAATTAACTTTATAACCATTACAAAACTCTAAATCAACCGTTAAGTTTGAAACCATTTATGCACATTAATTTGGTCGTTTGATTCTAAAATAGTTTTATATTATTAAATTGCCTATTGATTCTAAAACTATTTTAGATCATTAATGTGGCCATTGATTTTGAAGCCGTTTCATCATTAATTTGGTAATTAAGCCTGAAATCGTTTCAAATATTTAATTTGGCTATTGATTCTTAATTCACTTCAGATCATTAATGCAACCATCGATTATAAACTCTTTTTAGATCTTTAATACGGTTGTAAAGTCTGGAACTTTTAATACGGACGTAAAGTGTGAAATCATTTTAGATCCTTAATTTTTCCAATGGTTTTGAAACAATTTCAGAACTTCAATGTCTAGCTTGACTTAATCTTATTACTGTAATTGCAAACGCATTTTTGATATTGCGTACGTATATGAACAAATTATGACCATTAAGTATAGAGACGGTTCGACGACACGTCATGCGCACTCGTGAACCATAGCCATCCAACATACAACTTAGCATCATGCTTTAGGTTTAAGGATTTTACACAAGATCAAAGTCTAAACGATTAGTCATTGACCCTACTTAAAGCTTCCATATTATTGATCAGTTTATGCATGTCATGTTCAGTGAACTTGTCTGATACAAGCTCCCGTGTTCTAACTCGGGTATATTTCAATGCCCTATGACTTGTAACTCATCATCCCCTGAAGTATCCAATACCTAATGGTAAAGCTCGAGAACATACCTGTCTCAACAAGATCATTAATATCCTTTCAATGATCCATTCACCAAAAGTTGTTTCAAGACTCAATCTAACTATAAATTCATCACCCATATCCTTAACATCTCAAGAATAAGCTTAGTCATAATTAATTTTATGGACTCATTCATATATATAGGACAATGAATGAATATTACTTTGCCATTAAATAAAAAGCGCAACTTAAATCTTTAGCATGTAACTATTACATAGTTGCTTTAGGACATAGAACCAACAATCTCCACTTGCACTAAAGCCAAACTATCTCGTGCCTAAAACCAATCTTCTTAAGGTGTCTTTCAAAAGAAGATTGAAACAATGCTTTAGTGAAGGGACCTACTACGTTTCCGCTGACGCTATTTTTTGCAAGGTGACATAATCTCTTCTAATGATCTCTTTAATGAGATAGAAGAACCTCTCAATGTGCTTGGATTTCTGGTGAGACCATGGTTCCTTAGCCTGGGCTATTGCCCAATTGTTGTCACAAAACAATGTCATAGGCTATTTAATGGAAGGAACAAATCCAAATTTTGAAATGAACTTTTTCTTCTCCAAGCCGTTTCCTTCACTGTTACATACTTTGCCTCAGTGATGGAATCGGCAGTTATGGTCTGTTTGGAACTTTTCCAACTAGCTACACCATCATTAAGCGTAAAGGCAAACCTAGAAGTAGACTCATAGTTATTAGGATCTGATTGAAAATCAGAATAAATATATGCTTCAACTTTAAACTCCCATTCTCCACATATTAAGAATAGATCTTTAGTCCTTCTCAAGTACTTAAGGATAGTCTTAACTACTATCTAATGCTCTTCACTTAGATCAGATTGATATATGCTAGTAATTCCTATAGCATATGCAATATCAGGTCTTGTACTAGCATAGTATACATTATGCTACTAATAGCGGACGCATAAGGCACTTTTGCCATATGCTCTCTATCCTCGGGAAAATTTGGACACACATCCTTGGAAAGATGGATTCCAAGCCTAAAAGGCAATAATTCTTTTTTGGAATGTTGCATGTTGAAATGTGTCAACACTTTATCTATATAGATTGAAAAAGGTCAATTATTCATCTCGATTTATCTCTATAGATCATGATATATAGAATATAGGTTGCCTATCCTAAATCTTTCATGGAGAACTTGTGTGACAAGAATAGCTTGATCGATAATACCATAGGTATATCATTTCTAGTCAATAGTATGTCATCTACATACAAAATAAGAAACACAATTATGCTCCCACTAACCTTTTTATATAGAAAACGTTCATCTGGATTTTTGATGAATACAAATGATTTAACCACCTCATCAAAACGGATGTTCCAACTTCTAAAGGCTTATTTGAGCCTAGATATGTCTTTCTTAAGCTTGCATATCTTCTGATTACCAAAATCAAATTCAAAACCCCCATGGTGGTTCCATATAAATGTCTTCTTCAAGTAACCCATTCAAGAAAGCTGTTTTGACATCTATTTAGAATATCTCATAATCTATGTGCCCAGCTATATAGCCAACATTATCCAAATAGATTTTAGTATGACTACTGATGAGAAGTCTCGTCATAATCAAATGATATCCTTTTGCTACAAGACATGCATTATAAATTCTAACTTGACCATCAGCATTTATCTTCCTCTTGAAGACCCACTTACAACTAATTACTATGATACCATCAGGCAAGTCAACATCCAAACATCATTTTAGGGTCAACAGTAGAACGTCACTATACATAAAGTGACAGAATAGTCTTCCTTACAGTTCTATATTGCAATATTAATGTTATCCCTAACATGTGTGTTATGTTATGGCAGTGAAGGAGATCTAATACAATCTGTAATTCAAACTATTTTGGTTAAGCTGAATGTCAGATATAAAAATGTGACTGAATATTTAGTTGGAGTTGATGATCGGGTAGAAGCTATAATCAAAATGTTGGATATGGAATATGATGATGTGAGATTTCTCGGAATCCATGGATTGGGCGGTGTAGGCAAAACAACACTTGCAAAAGTTGTCTTCAACCAACTATCTTCTAGCTTTCAAGGATGTAGTTTTCTCGGAGACATTCGGGAATCATCACGACGGAATGGTCTGGTACATTTGCAAAAGCAACTATTGTCAGAGTTTCTTGATTCTAGGTTTACCGACAATATTTGTGATACGGATGATGGTATCAACAAGATTAAGAGAATACTTTGCAATAAAAAAGTTCTTATTATTCTTGATGATGTGGATGAGAAAGAGCAACTCAAAAGTCTAGCGGATAAAGATAATTGGTTTGGTTCTGGTAGTAGGATTATCATAACTACTCGGAACAAAAGTCTCATAATGATTGAGGGAGAAGAAACAGGTGAAGGCCCCACAAAAAAGTCAGCAAACGTTTCAACCTACGAAGTACAGGAATTGGAATTTGATCATGCTCTGAAGCTTTTTAGTAGGCATGCTTTTAGAAGAGACTTTCCACTGGATCATTATGTCTCCCTTTCAGAAAAAGTTGTCTCCACTTTGGGAAAGCTTCCTTTAGGTCTAGAGGTTATAGGTTCATCCCTTAATGGTAAATCTGAAGCAATATGGGAAGACACATGGAAGAAGCTACAAAAAGCTCCTCCCATGGAAGTCCAAAGAGCATTGGTGATAACTTATGAAAGGTTAGATGATGCACAAAAGCAAGTATTTCTGGATATAGCTTGTTTTTTTGTGAATGTGGAAAAAACATACCCTTTCTATATGTGGGATGATTGTGGATACTACCCACACGATGCCATTGAAGTCCTTCTTCTCATGTCCTTGGTAAAAGTCAAAGATGACAATACATTTTGGATGCATGACCAAGTGCGGGACCTTGGAAGGGAAATCGTCTGTCGAGAGAATATCAAAGATTTCTGCGAGCGTAGTAGAGTGTGGAATCATGAGGAAACCTTGAGCATTTTGAAACAGAAAGAGGTATAATAAGGGAACAACAATTTACTTTCTTGTGAATTGTTGTAGACTATTCTTGCAAAATGAAAAGTTAATCGCTATTATCGCTTGCAATTGTTTGTTTTTGACCTTCACATGTGGACTTCTTGTTGTTTCCTTTGTCAGGGAAATAAGAAAATAGAAGCATTGTCACTAGGATATCGTGGAGACATTGTAATGCATGATGAAGTTGCTAATCTACGAAACCTGAGGTTCTTTGAAGGGAATGGGGTTTTCTTTGTTGGAGATTTCAATAATCTTCTCTCCAATTTAAGATGGCTTTCTTGGCAATATTGCTCTTCCAAGTTTGAGGCAACAAACTTTCATCCGACTAATTTAGTCGTTCTTGACCTTTCATACAGCGATATTACGGAGGAATGGATTGGCTGGAACCAAATCAAAGTATGATGCAAGTCCCTCTCCTCGTATATGTACATTGTCTCTTTCGTCGTTCTTTTTCATATAGGTTGTTTCTTAATATCTATTTTATCAAATTGTTTGTAGGAGGCATATAAACTAAAAGTACTAGATCTTAGCAACTGTGCATACTTAAGGAGAACACCTGATTTATCTATGATGGTGTCCTTGGAGAGATTGATTCTGAAAGGCTGTCGAAACTTAGTTGAAATTGATCCATCCATTGGTAAATTAAAGCTCTTAATTACTTTGAACTTGAATCGATGCCAGTCTCTTCAAGAGTTGCCTGAAGAAATAGGATGTCTACAAGCTTTGACGGAGATTGTCATGCCTCGTACGCTAGCTGAATTAAAACTTCCTGAGTCATTTGGTAATTTAAAGTCATTGTTGACCTTTGATGTATCATATATGCAGATCAGTAAATTGCCATACTCAATGGGAGGGCTATTGAAACTTAGGCGGTTAAATTTATGCCAGTGTACAAAGATAAAGGAATTACCAAAGTCGGTTGGGAAATTACAATCATTAGTCGAATTGGATTTGTCATTGACAAGTATTTGTCACCTCCCCGATTCAATTGGCAATCTAAAGCAACTGAAAGTACTTAGAATTAGCAACATAAGTGGGATAACAAAATTACCAAATGCAATTGGACTAATGGAGAGGCTTGAAGAGTTGGACGCTAGAGGATGTTGCAACTTGACAAGCGAAATTCCTGAAGAAGTTGGGAGATTGTCTTGTTTGAGGATTCTGGACCTATCCGACACATGTATATCTGCATTACCTACTACAGTAAGTCACCTCTCTAATCTCCAAATACTTAATCTAGAACCATGTCCAGAGCTTAAACAATTGCCAGAACTTCCCCCAAGCTTGACTTGTCTGAGATGGGCCACCGATACTGTCATTGATTCCTACAAAGACATGCCATATCAGCAGGAGAGTGTCTCATGTCTTCCCACAAGCACTGGTACCCGATCTCAACTGGAAACACAAACATTGTCCTCCAAAAACATGCAATTCCTCCCCCAGCTCCTGTCTAGTTTCAAGGAGTTAGAAGTCCAACCTTTGGTGACCACACAATTGCCGGATTTTTCCGATTTGAATAACTTGTTTCGTAGTTCGATTATATTTGACGCTGAGTTGGGTGTTGTCCAAATGCAGCATTGCACGTTTAGAAAATTAGATGCACTGTTTCAGTTGGAAATTGAAAGATTAAAATATTTAAAGATGCTTTGGTGCGAGTTCCTCCCAGAAGTACTTGATCTATCACACATGAGGAATCTGCAAGAGGTACAACTTCTTGGCTGCAAGTTGCTCATAGAGATTCGTGGCCTTGAAGAATTGGGATCCCTTTGTTTCCTATCGGTCGTGGATTGCAATTCCATGGAAAGGATGTCAGACCTATCGAAATTGAGAAAGCTAAAGAAGCTTAGAGTGGGCGAATGTTCCAAGCTAAGACGTGTGGAAGGTCTAAATCACTTGAATTCTTTACGGAAGCTGTGGATTCACGATTGCAGGTCGTTGGAGCATTTGGCTGACACTTCAAATTTGGATTTAAAATGTTCCACTATTGAACGTTGCCAGCAGTTGCCCCACCTTGACAGTTATTGTAGATGTCATAATGTCACGTATTCTAAGTTTGTTGTATCTGAACACTCTTGGATATTTTGAGCCGGTTATACGAAATCCGACCCAACGAAAAAGTCTGCCAAGTATTGTTCGGACACCCGGATGTTACTCTGTAAGGAAGTCAGAGCGGGACTTGATTGTTGGGGTTATTGTGGTCCTGTAGTTTTGTTTTGCTTTGTTTCTGAAGAAAGCTTTTTCCAATGATATGTATTGGTAACAAATACACCCCACTGTGGTTGAAAGTTTATATGAAGAAAAGGGATATAAAGAGTAGCACGTCGAAATGCCTGGCACATGACCTCGACCAAGAATCACTTCGTCCTGCACTAATTGTTCCACGGAGCTCAAGCTCAGAAACGGTTGTAGATTGGTGCGATGTGGGCAATGGAGAAGGGAGTTAAGCACCATCTTAGAAGTGTTGAAGAATGGACGAGAGATATGAGGAGCAGTGGAAGGACGAGGAGCCAACAAAGAGAAACTAATTGTCTTCTGCTGCGGATTAGGCTACAAAGACCGAGATTGAAGAAGAAGAAGAAGAAGGCATAGTCTGGTAAAAAAATGCCAAAACTTTGTCGACTTTTGATCAAGTTGTGCTTTTGGATTCTGTCAATGAAGGTTCTCAATTCCAACGTCTTTTAACTTTGGTTTTAGCGTCAAGTTTGAGTGTTTAGCTTTCACTGTATATTGTAAATAGGAATTTCGTGTTACGTTTAGTGTTTTCATTTAAGCGTACATTTCATGCAAATTCCATTCAAGTTTGTAATTTACTTCCGTAGCATCTAACATTTCCTTACACTTTAATTTCCTTGAATTTTATTCCTTACAGTTCATCATCTCTTTTCAAAGCCCGAGACACTTCTCGCCTGAAAAAGCTAACATCGAAGTTCAGCACTAATTTCGAGTCGAACAATTTCATTCTAAGTTAGAACCAGAGTGTTACATTTTTATCATCTAAAGTAAAATTTCCAGTCATTGAGGGAATTTTTCCTCCATCAAATATAAAATGATTTTTTTAATAAGAAAAAGGAAGGGTAGGCCACCAGCGTTGGGACGTCCTCAAAACCTTATCATAAATGGAGCATACAAACACTACGATGTATACGGATTAAATCATAACTTCTTTGGACCACTAGCGTTTTGGAGGCTCTAGGTTGGTTAGTTTGTCATCTTAGCCCCACCAAGATGCTTGCAGGTTCATTCAAGATCACTTTTTTGTTATCTAATGGTGGAAGGGAATGAATGGGAAGAAAGAGAAGGGAAATGATGAGATAAAAAAGAAAGAAGTGAAAACTCCTATCATGTTTTTGGATGCATGTTGAGTGTCAATGATGTGCGGGGAAGTTTCCTGAATAGAGTTAATTAACTTTTGTTTAATTAACATTTAAACAGAAACTAAGGGCAATCTTGCAAAAAAAGAAAAAGACAAAAAAGGGGCAGCATCTTTATATTTTTCTTCACTTTTGGCAGGAACTAAAAATATGTCACTACATGAGGGAAGTATGTCTCCCCCAATAATAATCACTCCCCCCCGCTTCCTCCCTAATTTAGACGGCCAAACACGGGAAAAAATTTCCTAGATTATTATTTTCTGCCCATTTCCTTTCTCTTCCCACGATCCAAACACAAATTCGACGCTTAATTGAATATATTAGGTTGTTGAAGACTGATGACCTTGTAGACACTTAATTCTTCACCGAAGTTCGACCAGATTTTAATCAAAAGCTAAAAGTCCGATACCTTCACTAGGAAGATCATCAAGGAATTCAAATCTGAATCCATCAACATATTTAATTGAAATTACATTCACTAAAAAATTTATGTTAATGAGTTATGAATAAACTAAAATATATTAACTATTTCATACCCTATTAATTGTTTGACGTGGGACTTTTCTTCTAACACAATTCATACGTGCATTTCAATCGCTGTTGTAAAAGTTTTCCAAGGGTGCTTAATTTGCCCAAAGCGGACGGCTGGATTGCTGGATATATTATCACAAGGGGGTGCATTATTTGGATGTCCACTTGTTGGATTTGCCCCATATTGTTCCTGAAGGAAATGAGCTGCGGTTTCTAGTGGAAGTTTGCTTGAAGATAGAAAATTTGATTATTTGATTTAATATGATTTTGCTACGCGCTTCAAGATACAGGTGGCAAGTTTTTGCTATATATCGTTGTTTTCATTTAATTTGTTAAAATGATATCATATGATTGCAGTTTGTTTCGTTTTGTTTGTTTGTTTGTTTTTTTGCCTTGAAGATGATCTTCACCTCTTTCTGTTAATGCGACGCATGTTGTTTTGAGGATGGTATATGCTTGTAATTAATGGATGATTTTGTATTTATTTTTGTTGGAAGTGTGGAGAAGAAGCTCAATATCTTCACCAAGGGAGAGGGAACCCAAATTCGAGCTCAAAACATCTAATTGGACTCACACTCAGTCAAAATATTGACTACTTCACACTATACCAATTCTCTAATGTGGGACTTCCTAACACAATCACATGTATATCTCAATAATCTCCCGCTCAATTGTAAGCTCAATTGAGGTATGTTCCTTCTTAATTCAAGTATCCTTTTGCATTAACTTATCTCCTTAAACCATAGTCACTTTCTTCAAACTGAACCTCCTCCTAAATTCAGATATCCTTCCGCATCAACTTATCTCCTTCATCCACGATTTCTTTCTCCAAACCAAACCATAAAAGCTAATATTAGGATCGCATTGCTATACCAAATTGCCAACTTGCCTAGAAATTGCATTGGTCACTAGATTCCTATAAACCAAATATCAAAATAGATTGAGGGCCCACCAATCTACCATCAGCTTTGCTTAACCATAATGGCCACTTGCTTGGAAACTGGCTTGGTCATCATATTCCTTCCTGAAGATTAAAACAAATATCAAAACAGATTGAAGGCCCACCAACTATGTAGCACCAACACGGACATGCGACACGCGACACGACACGACACGACACGCCGACACGATAGTTCTAAAAAATAGAGAATTCCGACACATTATATATTAAATATATATTTTTATATATAAATGCAAAAATAAATAATAAAAAGAGCATATAGTTAATCTACATTAAAAATATTAATTCAACATTTGTTAATATCATTCATTGTTTTAATTTAACAAAGATTGATTAAGAAATTCAAAAATTGCAAACACAATAGAGTAAATTTGAAGGAACGTGTCATGTTTTCTTACACTTGTCGGAAATTAGTGAGATTTCTTATAGTCCTAGACAGAGTTCGGAGTTCATGATATAGACGGGCTTGGAGCTCCTCTGCAAAACAAGATTCGAGAAAAATGAAAATCTAGAACAAGAACTCTCGAAGTACAACCAAAAGAAAAGGAAATAACTAAATTCGCCATGGAAAATGTAAAAGATAACTCACAAGCTAATGACATAGACCAAAAGAGATAACTCACAAGTGATGTCTGCAAGAGGCGGAAAGAAGCAAAAAAAAAAAAAAAAATCGCGACTTTAAGTTTGCGGGAGCGGCGGAGCAACGCCGGCAAGAAGGTGGGCATTCCATCGTCACTCACGGGAATGTCAAAACTTATAAATGAGAAACTTGAAAGTGATAATTTTCTTCCCCTTTATTTTTGTTATTTTCATTATTTTTTCATATATTTATATTTTGACCCCTCAAGTATTGAAAATTTTTAAAATTGACCCCGTGTGTGTCGGAATCGCGTTTCGAAATTTCAGACTCGCATGTCGGGAAGAGTTGACCATGTGTCGAAATTCCCGACACTCGTTGACCGCGTGTCGGAACGTGTCGGAGTGTCGGACACGACACGAAGGCTTTCGGAGAGTGTTCGTGCTTCTTAGCCCACCAATCTACCATTGACTCAAATACCATTTGTTGGGAGTGATCGGCAAAAGTCTGATACCTTCACTTGGGGAAATCACTAAGAGAGAGCCTGAATTTAAGCCTGTCAGACCATTCAGTTGACTCGTTTTAATTCTGTCTATGAGTAATAAGCCAACTAAGATATATTGTGATGCGTGATGGGGTGAGTGATTCTAGAACGGAAATTTTTTTATGAGGGGATTTTTGTGGTTAAGTGTATGGAGTAGTGTATACGAGGAAGAAATGAAAATGAATAAGGAAATAGAACGACCTCCTTCAAAGGTATAAAGGCCACGCCACCAACCGAAGAAGAGGATCGAGATCTACGAAGTTCACCACCAAGGCCTAAAGCTTCCACCAGCCAAGGATAAAGGACTTCGGGATAGGAGAAGCTCACCACCTAGGCCTAAAGATTCCACCAGCCAAGGATAAAGGGCTTCTTGGCTCACCACCAAGGAGTGATCTATGCTCCAAGGATAAAGAGACCGAAAAGAGTTATCCACTCTCCGAAGGAGTTCACTTAAGTAGAGGAAATCTCACCATTTTCATTGATCAAATTCGTATCTCCCATACATTGGATAGTTTTCCCCTATTTATAAGAGGATTTTAGACATAGGAAATATAAAAAACAGACTTAGGAACTTAACCTTCGACTCTTGAGCTACATAAAAATAAAGACACCTAGTAACTTAAGAAAATGCTTTATTAACACGGGAACTAAATGCCTTTAATCTTCGGCCTTTCGCATTCTCAAACCTTTGGCTTTCCATATACTTGAACCGCATTCGTGAACCTTTAGCCTTCCCAAAATTCGAGCTCCCCCCTTGACTAGAAAATAATCCTCTTGAAATTTCATCAATTGGTCATACAAGACATTTAAAATGGCCTCCCATTGATAGTTATCAATATACCACAAAGTACCGATAAGTAATTGACATTATTCATTCAAAACGATCCACCGAAGCACATAATGTCCAATTTCTTTATTGGCTTGGATAAGTATCGATGGTTCTGAGTTGATTGATGGACTGACGTTGGATGCTCCCGCATGATCCTCCCCGGGTTGTTTGAGATTTGTCCTCAAATCTGGAAAGTTTTCATCCTCCAAGTAAGGAGAAAGGTCTCCCACATTGAATGTTGCCGAAACTCCAAATTCTCCAGGAAGGTCAATCTTGTAAGCATTTTCACCAATTCGCTCAATAACTTTAAAAGGACCATCAGCTCTAGGCATGAGCTTATTCTTTCATCGAAATAGAAATCTCTCCTTCCTCAAGTGAAATGGACTACGTACAACTGACAGATTTTAGGATAAATTGGAATCCGTTTAATTTCAAAATGGACTGCGTGCAAATCTCGTGCAAATCTTGTGCTGCGTCGGCCATCGGCCTGCATCTTGTCAAAATACAAGCCGCTTTGACTATACATATGCGTCTTCGGACTCTAGCTGGTATTTTTGGAGGTACGGTTTCTTGCTTTTTTTTAAATTTTCCGGGTGAACTCTTTCATTTATCTCTCATGACAAAAATTTCCACCTCATTAGCCATTTTGCCTCATATTTGTTATGGAAAAGTTTAAGGTGCTTTGTTATTTTCTTTCTTTCTTTGTTCATTTGTGTACGATTTGGGCGTTCACTGCTAGCATTTTGCTCTAGGTACGATGCGGTTGAAATTCAAAGAAAATGCTTAACCTGTGTTGTTGCGTTAAAGTTCGCAAATCAACCGTAGCAATCCAGGAAAATTTGGGAGGCATCCCGAAAATCTGGATGCCGAATGGCATTGTCTTCCTTGGATTTGGGGATATCAAGTTGCTGGTGAGCTTTCACTCAGAATCCAGCTATCGGATGATGTGAAATGCAAAGTGAAGACCGAGGTTCGTTGAATCATAGGGATTTGCCTTGCAAAGTTTATCTTTTTTCTTTTGTGCAAACTCCCATCAACCATTATATTTCATTCTAGAGCATTCTTGATGCGAGAGCATCCAACGTAGGTCCATCAACCAACTCAGAACCATCGATGCATATCCAAGCCGATAAAGAAATTGGGCATTATGTGCTTCGATGGATCATTTCGAGTGAATAATGTTAATTACTTATCGATTTTTGTGGTATATCGATAACTATCAGTGGGAGGGCATTTTAGACGTCTTGCATGACCAATTGATGAAGTTTTAGGACGATTAATTTTTGGTCAAGGGAGGAATACGAATTTTGGAAGGCGAAAGGTGCACGAATGCGGTTCAAGAATGCGGAAGGCCAAAGGCTCAAGAATGCCGCTCAAGAATATGGAAAGCTAAAGGTTCAAGAATGCAAGTTCCCGTACTACGAAATGCATTTCATAAGTTCCTAGGTTTCTTTATTGTTATGTAGTTCTAGAGTCGAATTCCAAGGCCATTAAAGTCTGTTTTTAATATTTCCTCAGGCTAAAATCCTCCTATAAACAGGAGAAAACTATCCAATGTATGGGAGATACGAATTTGATCAATGAAAATGGTGAGATTTCCTCTGCTTGAGTTAAAATGGTGAGATTTGCTCTGCTTGAGTTAACTCCTTTGGATAGTGGATAACTTCTATCGGTCTCTTTATCCTTGGAGTGTAGACAAGAAGCCCTTTATCCTTGGCTGGTGGAATCCTTAGGCATTGGTGGTGAGCTTCTCCTATCCCGAAATCCTTTATCCTTGGTTGGTGGAAGCTTTAGGCCTTGGTGGTGAACTTCGTAGATCTCGATCCTCTTCTTCGGTTGGTGGCGTGGCCTTTATACCTTGGAAGGAGATCGTTCTATCTTCTTATTCCTTTTCGTTTCTTCCCCATGTACACTACTCCATACACTTAACCACAAAAATCCACTCTAAAAAATTTCCGTTGTGGAATCACTCACCCCATCACACATCAAAAGATTGGTATCAGAGCTCAAGGTTCAACTGATTTGAGTGATTCCTTTCTTTCTTCTATTACAAATTCCTTATGGATGATCAAGTTCCACAAGGCTTGACTCCAGAGCAAGCGCACAACGAAAGGCGAGTTTGCTCTCTGCGTGATGCGGTTGCAATCCAGAGAAGATGCTTAACCTGTGCCATTGCGTTAAAGCTCGCGAATCAGCCGCAGCAATCCAGGAGACCTTTGGGAGGCATCCCGAAAATCTGGATGCCGGATGCCATCGTGTTCCTTGGATTTGGGGATATCAAGTTGCCGACGAGCTTTCACTCAGAATCTAACTATCGGATGACGTGAAATGCAAAGTGAAGGCCAAGGTCCGTTCAATCACGACGATTTTGCCTTGCAAAGTTTATCTTTTTTCCATTGTCCAAACTCCCGTCAACCATTAGATTTTATTCTAGAGCATTTTGCCACAGTACACAAATGCACCGTCGATCATTTTCGTGGGAAACAAAAACTACTTGAATCGGGCATCGCTCTTTGAATGTTTTCTCTTCAAATCGTGGCCAGAAGTAAATTTTCGCAATGAAACTAACTACCCCTGGTGAGTCTTTTCGAGAAGTATTAGTGTGGGGTTGTATTTCCAAATAGTTTATGAATTTAGAGCCGAATGCTGATGAATTTGTCGATTTCCTTTTCTCGTTTCAGTTCCGTGATATGGCAGCTCGTGTCTTGTTACCAATTGACATGTAAATGCTTGAGTGAGTAAGTAATGACCTCGTGTCATATTTTTCTCGTAGGACAATGAGTTTGTACATGTTATTGCATCCGCGCGAAAGAAAGCCAGCATGGGCAATGCAACTCGGGCCTTTTACCATAACAGCAATCCGAGGAAGCCGATTCGGGAGGTCGCGATCTATGTGGTATGTGTCAAATAGAACATGTTTAAGCAATGACCACTGCGTTCCCTGATTTTGTTGTTTCGATCATTACGGCGATTGCAGCTTACGCTGAAACACGCACCTTGAATAGTGATTGAATTGGAACAACTGACGAATTTTGGGCTAAATTAGAACCTGTTTCGTTTCAAAATGGATTGCCACCAAATCTCGTGCTGCGTCGGCCACCGGCCTGCATCATGTCGGAATACGGGCCGCTTTGACTATACGTATGCGTCTTCGGACTTCAGCTGGTAATTGGAGGTACGGTTTCTTGCCTTTTTGAAATCTTCCGGGCGAACCCTTTCGTATCTATCTCGCGAGAAGAATTTCCCCCTCATTGACCATTTTGCCTCATATTTGCTATCGATCATTTTTTGGTGCCTTTTCCTTTTCTTTCTTTCCTTGTTCATTTGTGTACGATTTGGGCGTTCACCGCTAGCTAGCATTTTGCTCTCTGCACGATGCGGTTGAAATCCAAAGGAGATGCCGAACCTATGCTGTTGCGTCAAAGTTCGCGAGTCAATCGTAGAAATCCAGAAAACATTTGGGAGGCATCCCGAATATCTGGATGCCAGATGCCATTGTGTTCCCTGGATTTGGGGATATCAAGTTGCCGGTGAGCTTTCGCTCAGAATCCAGCAATTGGATGATGTCAAATGCAAAGTCAAGATCAAGGTTCGTTCCATCACGTGGATTTGCCTTGCGAAGTTTATCTTTTCCTTTTTGTGCAAACTCCCATCAACCGTTAGATGTCATTCTAGAGCATTTTGCCATAGTACACAGATGCACCGTTGATCATCCTAGCGGGAAACGAAAACTATTTGAATCAGACATCGCCGTTTGAATGTTTTGTTTTCAAGTCGTGGTGAGAAGTGAATAATTAGTGTGGGTTGTATTTCGAAATAATTTATGAATTTAGAGTCGGATGCTGATGAATTTGTCGATTTCCTTTTCTCGTTTCAGTTCCGTGATAGGGCAGCTTGTGTCTTGTTACCAATTGACACGTAAATTCTTGAATGAGCAATGAGCTCATGTCATATTTTTTTCTCATAGGACGATGAGTTTGTACATCTTATTGCATCCGTGTGATATAAAGCCAGCATGGGCTATGCAACTCGGGCCTTTTACCATAACAGCCATCCGAGGAAGCTGATTCAGGATCTTGCGATCTGTTGTATGTGTCAAATAAAACATATTTAAGCAACGGCTATCGCATTCCCTGATTTTGTTGTTCGAATCATTACTGCGATCGCACCATACGCCGAAACACGCACCTTGAATAGGGATTGACTTGGAACGACTGATGGATTCTGCGCTGAATTGGAACCCCTTTCATTTCAAAATGGACCGCGTGCAAATCTCGTGCCGCGTCGGCCATCGGCCTGCATCTTGTCGGAATACGGGCCGCTTTGACTATACATATGGGTCTTCGGACTTTAGCTGGTATTTTTGGAGGTACGGTCTCTTGCCTTTTTGAAATTTTCCAGGTGAACTGTTTCATTTCTATCTCGTGAGAAGCATTTCCACCTCATTAACCATTTTGCCTCGTGTTTGCTGTCGAAAATTTTTTGGTGCTTTTTCCTTTTCTTTCCTTCTTTGTTCATTCGTGTACGATTTGGGCGTTCACCGCTAGCTAGCAGTTTGCTCTCTACGCGATGCGGTTGCAATCCAGAGAAGATGCTTAACCTGTGCCGTTGCGTTAAAGCTCGCGAATCAGCCACAGCAATCCAGGAGACCTTTGGGAGGCATCCCGAAAATCTGGATGCCGGATGCCATCGTGTTCCTTGGATTTGGGGATATCAAGTTGCCGGCGAGCTTTCACTCAGAATCCAGCTATCGGATGACGTGAAATGCAAAGTGAAGGCCAAGGTCCGTTCAATCACGACGATTTTGCCTTGCAAAGTTCATCTTTTTTCCATTGTCCAAACTCCCGTCAACCATTAGATTTCATTCTAGAGCATTTTGCCACAGTACACAAATGCACCGTCGATCATTTTCGTGGGAGACAAAAACTACTTGAATCGGGCATCGCTCTTTGAATGTTTTCTCTTCAAATCGTGGCCAGAAGTAAATTTTCGCAATGAAACTAACTACCCCCTGTGAGTCTTATCGAGAAGTATTAGTGTGGGGTTGTATTTCCAAATAGTTTATGAATTTAGAGCCGAATGCTGATGAATTTGTCGATTTCCTTTTCTCGTTTCAGTTTCGTGATATGGCAGCTCGTGTCTTGTTACCAATTGACACATAAATGCTTGAGTGAGTAAGTAATGACCTCGTGTCATATTTTTCTCGTAGGACAATGAGTTTGTACATGTTATTGCATCCGCGCGAAAGAAAGCCAACATGGGCAAGGCAACTCGGGCCTTTTACCGTAACAGCAATCCGAGGAAGCCGATTCGGGATGTCGCGATCTATGTGGTATGTGTCAAATAGAACATGTTTAAGCAACGACCACTGCGTTCCCTGATTTTGTTGTTTTGATCATTACGGCGATTGCAGCTTACGCTGAAACATGCACCTTGAATAGGGATTGAATTGGAACAATTGATGAATTTTGGGCTAAATTAGAACCCGTTTCGTTTCAAAATGGATTGCCTCCAAATCTCGTGCTGGGTCGGCCACCGGCCTGCATCATGTCGGAATACGGGCCGCTTTGACTATACGTATGCGTCTTCGGACTTCAGCTGGTATTTTTGGAGGTACGGTTTCTTGCCTTTTTGAAATCTTCCGGGCGAACCCTTTCGCTTCTATCTCGCGAGAAGAATTTCCCCCTCATTGACCATTTTGCCTCATATTTGCTATCGATCATTTTTTGGTGCCTTTTCCTTTTCTTTCTTTCCTTGTTCATTTGTGTACGATTTGGGCGTTCACCGCTAGCTAGCATTTTGCTCTCTCGCACGATGCGGTTGAAATCCGAGAGGAGATGCCGAACCTGTGCTGTTGCGTCAAAGTTCGCGAGTCAATCGTAGAAATCCAGAAAACATTTGGGAGGCATCCCGAATATCTGGATGCTGGATGCCATTGTGTTCCCTGGATTTGGGGATATCAAGTTGCCGGTGAGCTTTCGCTCAGAATCTAGCAAGCGGATGATGTCAAATGCAAAGTCAAGACCAAGGTTCGTTCCATCACGTGGATTTGCCTTGCGAAGTTTATCTTTTCCCCTTTGTGCAAACTCCCATCAACTGTTAGATGTCATTCTAGAGCATTTTGCCATAGTACACAGATGCACTGTTGATCATCCTGGCGGGAAACGAAAACTATTTGAATCAGACATCGCCATTTGAATGTTTTGTTTTCAACTCGTGGCGATAAGTGAATAGTTAGTGTGGGTTGTATTTCGAAATAATTTATGAATTTAGAGCCGGATGCTGATGAATTTGTCGATTTCCTTTTCTCGTTTCAGTTCCGTGATAGGGTAGCTTGTGTCTTGTTACCAATTGACACGTAAATTCTTGAATGAGCAATGTGCTCATGTCATATTTTTTTCTCATAGGACGATGAGTTTGTACATCTTATTGCATCCGTGCGATATAAAGCCAGCATGGGCTATGCAACTCGGGCCTTTTACCATAACAGCCATCCGAGGAAGCTGATTCAGGATCTAGCGATCCGTTGTATGTGTCAAATAAAACATATTTAAGCAACGGCTATTGCATTCCTTGATTTTGTTGTTCGAATCATTACCGCGATCGCACCATACACCGAAACACGCACCTTGAATAGGGATTGAATTGGAACAACTGACGAATTTTGGGCTAAATTAGAACCTGTTTCGTTTCAAAATGGATTGCCACCAAATCTCGTGCTGCGTCGGCCACCGGCCTGCATGATGTCGGAATACGGGCCGCTTTGACTATACGTATGCGTCTTCGGACTTCAGCTGGTATTTTTGGAGGTACGGTGTCTTGCCTTTTTGAAATCTTCCGGGCGAACCCTTTCGCTTCTATCTCGCGAGAAGAATTTCCCCCTCATTGACCATTTTGCCTCATATTTGCTATCGATCATTTTTTGGTGCCTTTTCCTTTTCTTTCTTTCCTTGTTCATTTGTGTACGATTTGGGCGTTCACCGCTAGCTAGCATTTTGCTCTCTGCACGATGCGGTTGAAATCCAGAGGAGATGCTGAACCTTTGCTGTTGCGTCAAAGTTCGCGAGTCAATCGTAGAAATCCAAAAAACATTTAGGAGGCATCCCGAATATCTGGATGCCGGATGCCATTGTGTTCCTTGGATTTGGGGATATCAAGTTGCCGGTGAGCTTTCGCTCAGAATCCAGCAATCGGATTATGTCAAATGCAAAGTCAAGACCAAGGTTCGTTCAATCACGTGGATTTGCCTTGCGAAGTTTATCTTTTCCCCTTTGTGCAAACTCCCATCAACCGTTAGATGTCATTCTAGAGCATTTTGCCATGGTACACAGATGCACCGTTGATCATCCTAGCGGGAAACGAAAACTATTTGAATCAGACATCGCCGTTTGAATGTTTTGTTTTCAAGTCGTGGCGAGAAGTGAATAATTAGTGTGGGTTGTATTTCGAAATAATTTATGAATTTAGAGCCAAATGCTGATGAATTTGTCGATTTCCTTTTCTCGTTTCAGTTCCGTGAGATGGCAGCTTGTGTCTTGTTACCAATTGACACGTAAGTTCTTGAATGAGCAATGAGCTCATGTCATATTTTTTTCTCATAGGACGATGAGTTTGTACATCTTATTGCATCCGTGCAATATAAAGCAACATCCGAGGATCGGCCATGGGATGCTGCCCGTTTACTTATAGGCGGCTAACAAAAGAAAATTCAATGATGCATGAGGATTGTTCAAAAAGCATGTGGGTGGATGTGAAGAATTATAAACCCAAACGTGCGATGACCATGACTAACATATAGGAGTACCGCTGGAGGATGCCAATGGTGTCCTGTACGGACATTACCTTATAATCACCATCGGACCAATGGATCACATATGGGAATGATCTAATCATCGAATGAAATTATGGTCTTGACAAGAACTTTCCTATGTACCATTACTGGCGAGACCGAGATTTGCTCCATGAGAAGAATAGATATGATATTTGGCCGTCTAGTCGTGTACCCTATGAATTGGACCTCCCTTGATTATTGCCGCGACATCACACAGCCATGTAAGTAGACTACACTTAATTCACGCATAAGCGGAGACTATGGCCAATAATTGGAGAAGATATTGGGCCGTGTAATTAGAGTAATGAGTGGCAAAACCACCGGCCCAAAGCCACTCCACATTGTCGACACTTGAGTCAACAATTGAGGAAAAATGCTGACCGAAACATGGCCAGCAATGGCCACGTTGCTCCCGGAGTGGTGGCCAACGCATAAAGGAGGTGAAGCATGGTGGACACGTCCATTCCTGCTGGCAAACTCCCTTGTAGCCATCGAAAATTTTACATGCAAACCATCATTAGCCTAATAGATTTTGAGGAAGGGTTTGCTCGGTTTTGAGGGTGAAGCGAGAGTTAGCCGAGCAAAACAAAACAGAAAGAGAGAGGGCTCGCGAGAAGGGGGGGAACGGCGAGAGGGAGAGGAGGTTAGCCCCGCCATGCGTGCGCGTTGCCACCGTCGACGCCACTGATCTTTGCCGCCGTTGAGCCACGAGCTTCCTGTTCGGTTTGTCGATTGAGCTTAGGAGTGAGGCAAGTAGAAGTTCTTCAATCTATGTTTTGCTTACTGTTATTATCTAGTGAGAGTTGGTAGATGCGAGAAAGGTGGAATCTTAGAGCAGCATGTTGGATTTTGGACATGTAAGATGAAGCTAGATCAAGAAAACTAGGTAAAAACAGGGCATGCATTGTGGATTTCGAATTTTGAGATGGAACAAGAGTTTTAAAAACTGACTATGGAGGATTTTTGGAAGTGATAAGACTGTGTTATAGTGTAATACACTTGTATACATTTGATTGTTGATGTTGGAGGTCGAAATTCAAGGAGCAGGAGAAATTCTCGTAGATTAGTGGACTGTTTTGTAAAGGACAGTGTGACCCTCGGTGACTTTTTGAATTTTCTGTAATTTTCTAGCCAAAATTTGACTTAGATTTCTTAATGAAAGTTGGAGAGTACATCTGTAGGCATAACATATAAAAAATTTAGGGTAAATGGACAAGATTTAATTTATGAAATGATTTTTCTATGAAAATGCTAAATCTGGAAATTTTACAGAACGTCAGCAAGAAATACCGAAATTTTTACTCTCGATACGTATGGAATTTGACTTGGTGTTCTTCATGAAACTTGTTCCTTTAGGTCTCATTGATAACGTGCCAAAATTTCATAATTTTATGAGTCCATTTAGTATTTATTTCAAAAATTTTACCATAACTGTGCATTGTAAAAATCGGGCATTTTTGTTCTCGAATTTTTCACAAAGTGTCCGAAGGCAAATGTGTTTCGAATGGTTATGTGATATGATGTTACTGGCATTGGCATATCATGCAATATTGAGATGTGATGAGACTCAAGAGACATTTGTCATTGCATCGAAAAGTGTTTTTGGAAATTAAGATGTTAATTGATACCGTTGGACCCTCGGGTCAACAATGCCCCGGGAGTCGGGATGCCCAGAGGTTCGAATGAGTCGATGCCCTTTGGATGCCTGGTTGTATTATGAATACATGCCCTGAGGTTTTCCCCGAGAGTGTTGGGATGCCTGGTTGTATTATGATACATGCCCAGAGGGTGAGGTGTTGTATTATGATGCATGCCCAGAGGATAGGGGCTACCATTTTCATGGTGAACCCCGGCGATTCCTCGTGATGCTAGGTGGGGTGCGAGATGCCTAGAGGTGTAACGCAACATGCTCTGGATGCCCGGTTGTATTTTGAATACATGCCCGGAGGCTTTCACTGTGGCATCTCGAAATTCATGGCAACTTCCAGATACATTAAGGCCTACGAATAGGTGATGGAAGTACCCTTAAGTTGAATTGTAGCCATTTAATCCATAAGTTGCAATGAGATTTATGGCCAAGTTTCTAATGGATAATTATTTGATAGAAAAGAAAAATTCTATCATTGGCCATGTGTGTTATAAATTGGAATTTATGGATTTACGACTACAAGTTTTATGGCCATATTATTTTTGTAAGTTAGGGATTTATTTAAGTGGAAGAAATTAGTAGATAATTAAAGGGGAAGTGGGCCGAAATTCTTAGGCCAAGCTAGCCCAAAAACCCAGCCCACGATCACCCACCGTTCGGCCACATGGGCCTAGCCCGCGAAGCCCAAGGGAGAGGAAGAACTACCGCCGGCCCATGGCTGGCCCAAGCCCATGAAGGGCTATTGACGTGCAAAGGAGGGGGGGGGATCCGGTTGCATGCCTCCCCATTTGTCCCAAAGAAATTGCCAAGTGTCACCCATGCATATCTAATGATGGCTAATGATGGAGGGGATGGAAAATTAGAGGGAAAAGTGGGCGGATTAAGCGAGAAAGAGAGGGAAAGAGAGAGGTTCGTCCGAGAGAGAAAGAGGGGAGAAAGAGAAGGAAGAAGGGAGAAGAAGGAGGCTGTGCGTACGCGAGGGGGGGGGGGGGGAAGGGCCGTCCACCATCGTCCGTTTGCCGCCGTCGAGTCCACCTCGCCCTCCGTTCGAGTTTGCTGTGTTCGTTCGGTTTAAAGGCAAGTTGGGATCCTTAAATCTGCTCTTGCATGTTGTGCCTAGTATGTGTGCTTGAATGGTGATAGATTTTGGATGTTTAGGGTGTTAAAAGTTGAAGTTGTAAGAGTGATGGTTGAAACTAGTAAACTGTTCTTGAGAAAACAGTTCGACCTTGGATGTTCTATTGGCTTGCATGTGTTGTGTGAGTTGGATTTTGGCCGCGACTTCTAAATGAAAGTTATTAAGGACTTCTTGAAATATAACATACTCAAATTTGGGACAAAAAAAACAAGTATAAGTGGGTGAAATCTTTATTTTTCGGAGAGACTGGATCTGGAAATTTCGGTAACTACCTTTGATGAATGCATGGACTGTAAGGATATCTTTTTGTTGAAATTTCACTTCAATTTATTAACGAAAGATGTAAAGGAAATCCTGAGGTTTAACATATCAAAAATTTAGAGAAAAATAACAAGAATAGATAGGTGAAATCGTGATTTTTCGGAAGTAGTCAGATCTGGAAACTTCGGTATTGAAACAGAAGCTTTAACCGTCTATTTTAAATCACCTAGAACGAATTTGACTTTTATTTCTTCATGAAAAGCCTACCTTAGGATCTTGACTACAACATAGTCGAATTTCATAAATTTTGAAGGCCATTTGGGTATTTAATCGAAAATGCTTTTAAAACCGTGTAACCTGGTATATTCGGATTTGATCAGTTTCAACGCATGGGTCATATCATTTTGTATGAAGCTCTTTCGGCAAAGTGTTCTTCATGAAGTATCTTTCCTTATGTCTTCTCTGTGACATATTCAAATTTCATAATTTATGAAGTTTATTTTCCCATTTAACTGAAAATGTTTCGAAAACTGTGCAAGTTTAGTGGTTATGATAATGGTGCTGTGATGTTCGGTTTATACCACATGATATGAGGGTCTTTTGGTGCAGTGTCCTTCATGAAATATTTGCCATTATGTCTTGACTATCACATGTTCGAATTTCAAAATTTTTAAAGGTCATTTTGGTATTTAATGGAAATATTTTCTAAAACTGTGCAAGCTGGATTGTGCGAATTTCAAATGCTGTAATTTATGATTATTCTGTTTTGGATGAGTCCCATGAATTATATTGATTTAAGTGATCAAATCTTGCTGCACATGTGATGATATTTGGCATGGCATATAGAATCAAATGTTGAATTAGACTTTGTTGCTATTACATCATGTGCCATGTTGATTGTGAGACATAAATTGGTGAATATGAATCATGATGAATGAGGAGATTGTTATAGGTGAGCCGATAATGCCCTGGGAGTGTCAGGATGCCCGGGATGGGGGGTGCCAGATGCCCGGTTGTATTGTGATACATGCCCGGATGTCCTCGGGAGTTTCGAGATGCCCGGAATGGTTGGGTGCCGGAAGCCCTGGAGGTTTGTGCCCGGGGAATGCCTCGTGATGCCAGTTGGGATACGAGATGCCCGGAATGTGGGGGTGCCGGATGCCCGGTGGTGTGTGCCGGAGGTTTCTCGCGATGCCAGTTTGGGGTGCGAGTGATAAAATGTGGGATGCAATTACTGATCCCGGAAAAAATAAATGTGGTGACCCAATTGAAAGATAAAAGTGGAAATTGAATCATGCATGGTATGGTGACATGTACGCATGGCTGTATGACTTGATGTGTATGAGTGCATTATGGTATGTGCACATGAGGTATGGATATGCATGAATGCTTGAGGATAAGTGCATGGTTGTATATGCACCTATGGCATGATGGTATATGTGTGAATACTTGATGATGAGTGCATGATGGTGTATGCACATATGGTATGATGACATATGCATGGCTGCGAGGTAAGTTATGTTTGGATGCATGAATTGATATGTACTATGCTATGGTGTTATGATTATGTTGTGTGATGCATTGAGTAGTTTAATTGATCTTTTACCTGCTGAGTGGCTGTACTCACCCCTTCGGGGACCAACATTTCAGATTAGAAAGATGCCGCTCTCTCCGGTCATGCGTGGTACCTTTTATGGCCTTCCATCTGACGTGGAGGTCGAGTGTTCAGAGATGGATTGCATTACCATCCCCGAACTGACGTTTGTATGGGTTCGTGTGCTGGTGATGTATGATGTGGGCTTGGCTGGGGGCCCGGTCGTCTAGGAGTTCTTGTCAGTCCACATTCGCCGTGACGGAGTGATATGGGGGATGTTGCCGTCGCCACTGCCCGATGCACTAGGGTGGATGTGATGGCCCGCGTGAGGAGTGGAGAGCTGACACTTTTTGAGGATAGCCGACACTTGTAGATGGAGGATGACATGTGATAGATATAGGGGTCGAGATCTCTTTTGGGTTGTGGCCAAGTTTAGTTGAAAAATCTTGGCTTTTCTTTTTGGTTATACCGACCCGAGAAATCCATCATGAAAATATGTAAATAAAAGCGGCTCGGCTTCATCTTTTCATATGATGTGTAGTTGGTGTGCGTTGCATTGTGGTTATTGGAAGGAGAGAGGGTGAGACTCATTTATGCTTCCGCTAATAAGTTGCGCCGGGACCGTAAAAAAAAAAATGCCTATGAACTACGATGCTTCTACTAAGAGATGTAGCTAGTGTTCATTGGTTGGAGCGATAGGTACCTGTGGCGACCTTTGATGTTTCGGGGTGCCACAGCCGCGACACCAAGTTGGGTGCGAAATCCCAGAAGGACGCAAACATTGGTCCTCTGGGGGGATAAAACCGTTTGAATGATTAAAATTGATGATTATATTAAGTGTCAGTGTGGTATGGTTATGAGACTAAATTGTATGGCATAGAATGGGACGTGTCATTACATTTTGGCCCTATGATTGGGATTGGTGTAACTGGACATGATGCATTTCGATTCTTTTGAAATCACGTTTGGCCATTGCATTAAAGGATACTTATCCTCCGACTACTTGTTTTTGTCTATCCTGCATGAGTCTAGATATTGATAGTACTGCTTGATATAGTTTGATGAATCTTTTACTGCTGAGTGGTTGTACTCACCCCTTTTGGGGACTAACATTTCAGACTAGACAAGATACCTCTGCTGCCACCGCCACTAGCAGATGGACCGAGTGGTTGGACTTGGCCGTGAGGAGGAGGACAGTAGAGGAAGGAACTTTTGGATGCCGATACTGATCGATGGACTTTAAGTATACGACTGTTGGAAAAGATGTTGGTCATCTTTTGAAGTATAGCCGAGTATAGAAGACTACGGCATTTTGATGTACTGACAAATGATGTCCATCTGGTTTAAGTAAATAAAAGTGTTCGGCTTTTATCTATAAATGTGTTTAGTTGGTGTGTATCTTTTCTGAATATAGGGAAGAGAGTTGTTGGATACGCTTCTGCTATATAAACTACGCAAGGACCAATGTAAGAAACATAAACCCCCAGGATTCATGGACTTGTTAAGTTCATATGGTATTAGAGAAATGAATTTTTAGGACAAGCAAAAAGGTAGTGACTGTGGCGACCCTAACGAATCAGGGGCCGTCGAGGGGTGCCACAAACTCAGGCCTTTTACCATAACAGCAATCCGAGGAAGCTGATTCAGGATCTCGCGATCCATTGTATGTGTCAAATAAAACATATTTAAGCAACAACTATTGCATTCCCTGATTTTGTTGTTTGAATCATTGTCGCGATTGCACCATACGCTGAAACACGCACCTTGAATAGGGATTTTTTTTTTTTTTTTTTTTTGGGTAAAGGTAAGAATAGATTAGCTTGAACCGAAACTGTACAAAAGACCGGGACCAAACAATCACTCAAGGAGCATAAAGGTCAAAGAGTGAGAGGGCACCAGTGCAAAAGAAACAACAAAGGAAGAAAAGGCACAACCGCCAACAACAAGGAGGACAAAAAACACCAAAGCAGCAACCCTCCAGGACCGCATCAGCAAGCGGAACGAGAGAATAGGGATTGACTTGGAACAACTGATAGATTTTGCGCTAAATTGGAACCCCTTTCATTTCAAAATGGACCGCGTCCAAATCTCGTGCAAATCTCATGCCGCGTCGGCCATCGGCCTGCATCTTGTCGGAATACGAGCCGCTTTGACTATACATATGGGTCTTCGGACTTTAGTTGGTATTTTTGCAGGTACGGTCTCTTGCTTTTTTGAAATTTTCCGAGTGAACTCTTTCATTTCTATCTCGTGAGAAATAGAGAAGGCATTTTAGGGTCACTCACTAATGTTGATCTACCCCTATGTGAACATTTTCTAGATGGAAAAACAACTAGAAAACCATTCGGTAAAGGAACTAAACCCGAACTTCTATTGCAACTCATACATTCTAACATTTGTGGTCCATTGAACATGAGGGTGAGGTATGAAATCTCATATTTCATCACTTGCATAGATGATTTCACGTGTTTCAGTTATATCTTTATGATCTCCCATAAGTCATAAGCATTAAACTGCTTTAGACGATATATAGTGTTGGTAGAGAATCAGTTGAATAAAACAATAAAAGCATTGAGAACCAATCGCGGACATAAGTATCTATCTAAGCAATTCAAGGCTCTTTATGATAAAAAGGGAATTGTACGACAATTGACTATTCGTAGTACTCTACAACAAAATGGGGTTACTGAGAGAAGGGATAAAACCATATAATAATGATTAGGTCTATGATGGCGCAAACAAATCTACCTATCTCGTATTTGGGAGATACTTTATTAACTGTTGCATATATACTTAACCGTGTGCCCTCAAAATCAGTTACTTCCACCCCTTATGAATTGTGAACTAGTAGGAATCCAAACTTAAGTAATCTACGTTCTTGGAGGTGTGTGTAGCTTATGTTCATGATTCTTCCTATAAATATGACAAATTAAGCCCTAAAGGGAATAAATGTATCTTTATAAGATTTTTTGAACACTCCAAAGGGTACGTGTCCATAGGTGAACAAGTTGATGGAAGTGTGATCGAAATGGAGTCACGAGATGTCACGTTCTTAAATAACGATTTGCCTAATAGAGGTGAGATTAATATGGACTTCCTTTTACGTAAGATAAAATATCCTAATAACATACCCACTAATGTTGTAGAGGGAAATAAAGATTTACCTCAACATGTAAAACCTAGTGGAAGTGTTGTATCGCTTGGCGAATTGAATTCAAGAGAAGTTCAGTTACGTAAAAGTAATCGTAAAAGTATTCCCTATCGTCATTTTAAGATTGACAGGGAAGTATTTATGAGTGCTGCGCAAGACGATGCCGAGCCTAAGACTGTTCAAGAAGCTCTCTTATCCTCTGATAAAGAAGAATGGAGAAAAGTTTTAGAAGATGAGACGGAGTCAATGAAGGCAAAATACGTTTGGGACTTGATTGAGCAAATGGGCTTTTAAGATTAAGCAAATGGTGGATGGATCCATTGAAAAATATAAGGCTTGTTTTGTAGTGAAAAATTATACTCAATAAGAGAGTATAGACTATGAGGAAACATTTTCACCATTTATAAGGTTTGTCTCAATACACCTTATCTTAGCCATCACTACACATATAGACCTAAAATTACATCAAATGGATGTAAATGTGGCATTTCTCAATGGAGTACTAGATGAGGAAATCTATATGAAGTAGCCGATAGGTTTCATAACTGAAGATCAAGAGTATAAAATTTGCAAGCTTCATCGCTCAATATATGACTTTAAGCAATCATCTAGATAGTAGTAGCTTCGTTTTCATCGAGCCATAACATCTTTTGAATTCACGTTAATCGAAGAAGATCACTGTGTATATGTCAAACGATTCAAAGATAAATTTGTGATTTTATTACTTTATATGGACGATATTCTATTGGTTAGAAATGACATTACTCACCCCTGTTCTTTTACAAGTACTTAGAATTATGGCTACCATGCATTTTGGTTGCCCTATAAAGAAATATACCACTACGACGGATGTGGTAGATGTAGAAACCGATATTACTTATTGTAAAGTATCTTCCGTTGTATGGATAGAAGAGGGCTTAGGTGAGCTTGTCCCGATGCACTTTGAAGCCTAGTATAGGAGGTACGAGGACTTATGAATAGGTTCTCTCCGCGGGTTTGACAATCCGAACCTGAATCTTAGTGATATTGATGAACCATCTGAGGATTCGGACTAAGATAGGCGCACCGGCCCTATGTAATAGGAGAAGGGTTCCCGATTTTGGTTAGTACTCGCTGTAGCGAAGATAGGGATACCCTAAGCCTCTTTTGTGTATGTGAAATAGGCTTGTAATCATCACTACTCATGTAATATACAAAGTACTTTAGTAATGTTTGTATCTCACATTTCCATGTTATTTGTGTCAGGGATTGTATGTTCACGTTTTCCACATGCGTAATAATAAGAGATAAATGAACTCGGGACGGCAACAAAGCTTGGGATGTCGCAAAATAACCCGTAACTTGACCTCCGAGTAAAGGGGGTGTGACATTACAAGTCTATCATCATGTTCCCAAGCCGTTGGGGCACAAAGTATACACGACTTTCTTCTCTAAATCATGCTGGGTCATTGTAACCGATGGCTCCAATGCCTTTTTCTTCTCTATGAGGTTTCCTGAATCCACCATTTCACTTTTGTTCTCTCTTGGATCGCCTTTGAAATTCTTCCCCCGCCACATTTCCGTAGTTACCTAAGCTGTCCGAGGAGGGGGATCCTGATGAGCAGCTTTCTCCTACTATAGTTCTCATTAGAGGCGATTCTTGTCCCAAAGGGGCCTCATTGATCTGGAGCATGGGGGCTTTCATCATTCCTGTGAGACGACACCCAATTAGCAGTATCCACACCTTCTACTTATTTGTACCACAGCTTTGCGCCGCTTCCCGTATATAGCACCAAACTGATGTTGCTAAATCTTCCCGAATGGAGAGAATGGCCCCCCTTAGGTTCGGCAAAGGAGATCCGAACTTCTAGAGTGGGCATCCATTTTCTTGTTCAATCTGATCCTGGAATACACGGACAAGAAAGCCCTTGAGTGTGGTGGTTTTGGGAACCTTCTCTAGGACCTTAGAACGCTCGAGTTATAATGTGGTTGTAGGTGAGAAACCGACTGAATTTTGGCTCAATGGATGAAAATTTTCCCTTACTTAGCAAGAATAAGTGAGTGCCTTTTACATTGTTTCTCTGTGGGGTGCTCAAGTGTCGTCCTTTGATATTTCTGGCAACATGGGTTGAGTTGCCCTGATCGTGGGTGCTCATATGTTTCAGACGTGATCCGACACTTCCATGGGCCACGCTCGGCAGGGATGGACGCTGGATCCGTTCCTAGGCTACTGGTTGAAGCTGGATTTCTTGGGTTTGGACATTCAAAAGTTGAAACCATGGATCTTATTATTGATTTTGTGTTATGTTACCTATACGTGATTCTGAATTCGGCTCATTATATGGTGTTTGATAATGCATGTAAATTTTGAAAAAAAAAAAAAAAAAAAAGATAATGCATGTAAATTTTGTATCATGTGGCCAGATTATAATAAAAAATGAAATTAAGATTTTCCATTACATATAAATGTAAAGTGAAAAAAATTCAAATAAGTATCTGAAATGTCATCATTTTCTTAAAGAATGGCCTAAAATTGACTTTAAGTCAAATAAAGGCTTGAAGAGGCCATGTCAATCTCAAATAAGGATCTAAAATAACTATGACAGTTTCAAATAAGGACTTGACGTTGTTGGTCGCCGGCTAGCTATATATTCTAGTAGGTCGATAGCATTTCATCAAAGGACAATTTTATTTTATTTTTCTTTTATCTCTTTCCTCTTTTCTTTTTCTTTTCTTTCCGGCAAGCGCTGGCAAGGGCCGTAACTCTCACAAGATCTAGGCGAGAGCCAGCCTCGCCCGTGGCTAGCGAGGGTGGCCCTCACCAAATCGGGTGAGAGTGACCCTTTCCTAGCTCTTTTCAAGCATCGCCGGCTACTAACCACCAATGAAGAGAAAAGTAACCAAAAAGGGAAAGAAAAAACTTTAAAAAGGTATATGACGAAAATGCCCTAATTAATTGAAAAGTCAGGTCCTTTTTTGAAAATGACATAGTCACTTCAAGTCCTTATTTAAAATAATATCTACTTCTGACTCTTATTCGGAACAAGGTCCACTCTAGGCCTTTTATGCTAATACTTCCAAAAATGTCAAACTGGTACACTCGTCCCACATTTACTCCAAACAATCTTTTTTTTTTTTTTTGTGACAAGAGGAACCAGCTTGCACCGACAGTGCGCCGTAAACCCCCTGATGATGCTAGCAGGGAAACCACCACCCCGACGCCACGCTTAAATCGTCTAATGATCCGCCAGCCTCCCTGCAACTTGCGTTGCAGGGGCTTCGAACTCTCGACCTCCCCGAGGAGGACGTTGTAGAGCCTACCCAAACGGAGCCACTTGAGCTGGTGGTTACTCCAAACAATCTTTGTATCATTGAAAATCTCAAAATCTATATATTTGTGATATATTTACCCTAGTTTTGGATAAAAATGATTTTAGTGGACTATTTTGAAATAAATGTGCGTTGATAATACCAGTTTGAGTTTCTTTTTAGTAGGAATGTTAATTTGGGTTACATATAGCACGGATGTATTAGTTTCAAGTTTTTTATGACACGAAAAAATGTTAAGAGGAATGTGGCATAAGTGAACCAATTTAAAATATTTAATGGTGTTAGTCCAAAAACAACGTATTACTTTATTGTCTCATGCATGGTTTTCATAATATATACTAGAAATCGAGAAAAATTTTGCCATAAATCATGGTTTTAGTAAAAATCTCATATTTTATGATATTCTTAAATGTAAATATGTCTAAGTCTTAATATATTATTTTTTCTTAATAGCTTTAAGACTTCGTTTATTTTCATGACAAAAAATTCTTAAATGGGGTTCTTATTTCAAGCAATATCGTTTTTAGATGGTTATAAAGGGATTGATACATACCAAATGTGTTCATCAATGTTCTGCCTGTTGGCAAATCGTCATGCTTGGTAGACTTGCTCATCCTTAATAATTTTACAATTTTTCGGAAGTTTGAACTACCTTTCACTCTTCTCCTTCCTGATTTCTGTCAATCCTAGCCGATTGTTCGTCCGCATTATGGGCTTCGTGTAATTGTTCTCCGTCTGTTTCACAGTTTGACTGACAACACGAGTCAACAATTGGATAACTCACAAATGGCTTGTCTACACAGAAAAAATGAAGTGGCTTCAACACCAAACATGAAATACCGAATTTTTTTTTTAAATTTTAAAATATTGACAAGTAAATTCTCTTTTTATAATCATTCAAAACACAAAATATTTCTCTTCATTTTCAAGTTGTTGGAGAGAAAACAATCTTTTTTTCCCTTAAGTGTAGACCGAATAGATCAACTCTTGGGTCGAAAGTAAAAATATGATATTCGTTTATTTCGTAGATAATGAATTACTTAACAAATATTTTTCTAAAAATAATTATTTATGTTACTTAAAATAATTAATCGATGAAAGATATTTTTATTATAATTTATGTCTAAATATTTTCATTGACTATAAAAATACTTCCCGTTCGGTATTTTTTATAAGTGCTATAAATAATATTTTTTGAAAGATATTTTCTTATGATATTTATATTTTGTATAACAAACATTTCATTATTGAGAACTATTTCAAATTTGAAAAAACTTCGTTTTATGTCACGTGAATTAATTAATTAATAAAAAAGATTTATAAGCGATACAAGTGTAATTTTCAAGTTGCATAAACTTTTCAAATTAATCATTTTTCGGTAAACAAATCAAAAAAGTCCTATTGTGCCAGAATTCCGTTCAGGACCTCTGAAACTTCCAGACCATGAGAGGAAGCTTAAATAGCCGAGAGAGGGACCGGTAGGGTTTTAGAAAACCGCAAGAGGCTTAAACCCTGGAGACGCTGAGAGAGCCGACCCAATTTCATTCGAGAATCAATGGGTTTCTGGGGTAAGCGTCTCTTCTTTCATCTATGATGTCATTTCGATGACTCCGGAGTTCTTGATACTAACCCAGAAGACGTTCTTGGGTTCCTTTTTGTTCTTATCAAGTTAGCTTCTTTGTTCGAGATTTTCACTTACTGGTTTGCGTTTGAGAGCAGGAGTTCTATGGATTTGAAATTGGAATTGTTGAATTATGACTTAAATGTCACCGCCATTTGGTCTTGAATCATGAACAAGACTGATAATTTTCTGGGTCACTAATGATTTCTCTCATGCATTTCATGGTGGAGAAAGCTTAGTAGGATTTTACACATTTTGTCCCCCACTTTCATGCCGCTCTGTTGTGCTTTTCTTACATCAGTATCACGTTTCTCTGCAGGGATTGAAGTGAAACCAGGAAAGAAAGTGAACCCTTTTCACGAGGATAATCTACAGGGAAGGCTTCACGTAACGCAGGTTATTCTTCTTCTTGTCATTGCTCTTTCTCTTGCTTATTCAAGCATAGTGATGTTAATTGAAAGGGAATGAGAGGCTTTACTGTTAAAAATGAAATGGAAGCTATAGTATAATGTGCCCTTTACACCCACACAGGTTTTTATTGATAAATTCAGGCAGAATTGGATTTTGCCGTGCATAACCTTTGTTTTTTTAAAGAACTTTGATCACTGTTCTCAATGGATGTGTACTTGTGTGAATTGTAGGCAACATTGGGACTTGGCTCTTCTGCTGAGAAGAGCATATTGCAATGTTTCAGGGAAGATAAGCCTCCTATATTTTTATGTACCCTGTTGCCTAATAAGATTGAGTCATGTTCCTTGGATCTTGAATTTGACGATGAAGATTCAGTGTCCTTCTCTGTGATGGGCCCAAAAAGCATCCATCTTTCTGGTTACCTGCTGGTGGATGATGAGGATGTCGGAGATGAATACGGACTGTATCCTTCCGAGTGCCTCATGAGCTTGTGAATTTATAATTCTGTACATGATGATGCAACTCTGTTTGAGTTCTTCTTGACTAAAATTTAAAGTGATTCTTTTGGAGAGGATTGTTTGGCGACAGGGTCCGAGGAGTCATCTGAGGAGTTTGATAGTGAGGATGAATATGAGGATGACTACACTGATACAAGTGACAATGAGATGTTCATGCCCTCTTCTCCTCGGGTTCGCAACAGTGGAGGTGACTTTCTGTAATTTGATTTTACATCTACCTATGCATTTTATTACTCCTTTTTCTTTTTTTCTTTTGCATGCTTCTGGTAAACCTGGAGGAAGTTAATGTGCATTGGCATGTGCTTGTTAGTTGAGTTATTTTCTATATTCGGAAACTCAGTACGCATGCATGAATGTTCTGGTTTATACCTGCGCTTTGCTGTGTACTATGGCTATAGATGTATATTGAGTAATGCGTTGGTGTATCAATTGATCCAGAAGGCCTTTTTATGCCCTTCCAAACATTCAATTTTCTCGTGATAGAAGGGAATCTTCTGTTCATTGATTCCTCCTGTCATATCTGTGCTTTGTTGTCTGTTTTATAATTTGATGGGATGGTGTCTTTCTGCCGTTAACTCTGGTTGAGAGTCTGATGCTCTAAAATTATTTTCTTTTACTACTTATATGTGAAGATAATATTCCTGCAGTGGTGATTGAGGAGATAACAGAAGATGATAAACCTGCCAATGGGAATCCTTTGTCCAAGAAACAAAAGAAGAATAGACCAAGTGATTTGAAAGAAGATTCGCAGTCTCAACGTCAAATTGTTGTCAGGAATACCAGTAGTATTGCGCCTGTGGAAAGTGAGGATGAAGATGGCTTTCCGTTATCTATTTCAAATGGAGCCAATGCTGATTTCCTGAAGACTGGAGCAGTTACAAAACCAAAAAAGGAGACAACTAGGGAATCGGAAAAGAAAGTTGATGATGTTCAGGTTGACAACCAAAAGAGAGAGGCAGAATGTGTTGAGCAAGATAGTCAACCAGATGGGTAAAGTATTTGGTCATTATTGTTTTTGACTGGGAACAATGGTGCTAACCCGATTCTTGTTAGTGGAACATGTTGACTTTACCTTTCTTAGGTTCATTATTGGACATGATAGGAATATGTTCATCATGTGTCATCAATAATTATCTTATCAGTGATTATTCAGAAGCTGGGGTGACTGAACTAGATGGGACTTGTGCTAACATTTAACTTCTTGTCGTTCTTTTAAATTATCTAAGTTTGTATACTTCATTGGCAGGAAAAGGAAGAGAAAGAAACAGAAAAAACAGAAAGAAATGGATAAAGAAGGGAAAGTTGATATCGATGCTGATGACAGCAACATTGCTTCATCAACTAATAACCGAAGCAAATCTCATGAGGTGAAGAATGAGGATATGGATCAGGCTATGCCTCAGGGAAACCAGCTTGATGATGAGCCTTTGAGTAGCCAGTGGGTTATCTTGACTGGACCTTCTCTTTTAAAATCTTAGTTCCTTTTCATTCAGCATATTGATCCAAGTTCAATAGCTAATAGGGTGAATATATGCTTAAATTTAAAAGATTTGAGTCATTATTAGAAAAGGAAAAAAAAAGTTGCAAGATCAATTTTTTTGCAATGAATGCTATAGTATCTGGCATTATGATTCCAAACGTTTGGTTATTTGCCGAGGTTTGGGGAACAGGAAAAATATAGTGCCTGTAAGGTGGGTTATTTCAATTGACACTACAGTGATAATTTGGTGTTTTGTTTTGTGTCCATAGCTCTCAAAAGGGTAGTTAATTGGGTACGCTAGGGACCTTGTTAGACCTGAATTTGTTATCTTGACTGGAAAAAAAGAAAAGAAAAGGCCTTGTTACTCACATTGGGTTGCCCATCAAATAAGCAAGGATTTTACTAATCCAAGTGTATCTAAGAATTCCAATGTCTTATATCTAGGAAATAGAAAAATTAAAATGAACCTATTATTTAATCTATCTGTGTAATCTTGGTCTAAAATGTACATTATACCCAGTGAAAATCAACCAGAGAAGAAAAAGAAGAAAAAGAAAAAGAAGTCCCAGGAGCCTGCAGGAGCAGCAAACGGGGATCAACCCATGAAAGATGTGAAAGATAGGAGCGCATCCGAGGTTGAGCCCAAAGAACAACAAGGTGATGCTAAGCCCTCGCAAATCAGGACTTTTCCGAATGGCTTAGTCATTGAGGAGCTAGCAATGGGCAAACCAGATGGCAGAAGAGCTGCTCCTGGAAAACAGGTTTCTTCTTCGCTTCTATCAAGGAAATTTCTTGGAACCGGATAAGATGCTAACTATTTCCGTCCTTTTAATTCTTTTCTCCTTCCTGGCTTTGATTCTGTGGTAAAAGCAATAGAACTTGCCTGGCATATTTTGAAGTTCTCTTTTTGTAGTTTTGGTTATTGTTTTACTTTTCTTCCATGTCTTCTTCACTCCTTAAAGCATATATTGAAAATGACTTCCTGTTATTGTTAATGCAAAGAAGGAATTAACATTGATGTTCTTTTCATTAAATGGACTCTGAATGCTGCAAGTCCTGTTGATTCACCTAGTTAAGCCTTTTTATGAAGTGTTCAAATTAATTTTAACCTCTTTTTAAAACTTGCTTTTTATCTTGATCTGTTGGAGATTTTAGTTTTATTTTGGTAACAACTATGTAATGCTCTGCAACCCCTGTTGATTCACCTGGTTTATATTCCTTACAAATGTTCAATTCAACCTAATTATTCATTTAGATTTGCTTTTTTCTCTTGATTTTGTGGAAAGTCTAGTTTTGTTTCAGTAATGAATATGTGTTGTTTGGTTTCAGGTTAGTGTGCACTACATTGGCAAACTGAAAAAGAATGGCAAGATATTTGATTCCAATGTAGGAAGAGCACCATTTAAATTCCGATTGGGTAATAGTCGCGGTACATGAACTGTTGATATCTGGAACTTAATCTTTGCCAATCATTTGTTTTAAATGCATTCTGTCGACCGTGCAGGTATTGGACAAGTGATAAAGGGATGGGATGTAGGGGTTAATGGTAAGTGAGAGACTAGCATTTTCAAAATAATTTTAAGCATATTTTCTTTATTTGTCTTTTTCTTTTTGTAATTTGTTTCCTTGTGCAACTTTTAGGAATGCGCATTGGAGATAAAAGAAGGCTCACTATTCCACCTGCAATGGGGTATGCAAATTGCATTTTTTCTTCTGTTTACTTGATACGTTTTCTATGACTGATATGTTGCATTATTTCCTTTTCTCTTTCCTTTTCTTCCTACTGTTCTTGATTTGTTGCATTTTCTCAGCCTAGCTTGTGGTAAATTCTGGCAACTCTAGAATGGATGCTAAGCATGCTAATTACTATACTGTATTTATCCGACTTTAAGTGCTCAATGCTTAAAGTAACTTTTCTATACAATGTAAATAAGGTAGACTGCTATACATTCTTCACCTCCTCTTAATAATCATCTTGTTGATCCTTGTCCAACTCTGTAATGCAGTTATGGTGCTCAAGGTGCTGGTGGGAAGATACCGCCGAACTCATGGCTTGTGTTTGATGTTGAGCTGGTTGGCGTTCGCTGATTACAATCAGTTTTGTTGGTGTGCCTTGGTGAATTGTGTTTAGCTGCATATGCAGCCAAAGTTTTGTTGTGTGCTTTTACCTGTGAAAGACAAGATTGCTTTGTTTATAGATGCTGAATTGGTCACAATCGATGCAAGTGTTAATATCTAGGAGCTATCCTAATCTGATATCTCCTAGTCTTACCATTGAAATGTTGAATTGCCTGTGGTAAATTTATCATTCTTTTTTTTTTCATTTCAACCGTAGCTGCTTAAGTGGCGCAGTATCCTCTTGTTCGTTCTCAGTATGCTGGGCTGTGTAAATTGGCGAAGACAAGGTAGTCACCACAAATCAATGAGAGCAAATAATGGGTGAAGAAAGGGCTTAGAGTCACTTATCTGACCAGTTTTGTGTAGTTCTTTTGAATTTCCACCAGTCAATCTGCTAGTCACTCGCACTTTAGAGGTTAAAAGGGATTGTGGTTCATTGTGGTATAAAATGCGATGGGCCATACGACAAGGTAAAATTTCCTGGTATCTCAATGGGACGAAATTTATTGGTTGCCCAGTTGGATAATCCGTTGCTTTGCTAAGTAGCTTCTTCACACGTAGCGCAGCCACAGCAAAGGATAATCCGACACTGCTTGCATATTGTAGTACAAATTCTCAGCACGATTCGTACATTTTTTCTGTAAGATGTTTCCTTCTAAAGGGTATAACGCTTCAGGGGCGGTTTTCCTTCATATGTGTCTACTATGTAAGTAGATAGAAAGTCCTTGTACAAGAAGGATCTATAGAGCGGTGGGTTGTGGTTGTTGATTATCACTTTCGCGGGCTCAACCGGGCAATCGCCGGAAGGATGAATGAAGGTGGTGACTGTTGTCCGTGCTGATGTTCTGTTCGTTGTCACTCGGTGCTCTGCACTTCTTAGCTTCCCATTGCTGATAATCTGCAGAAACTGACAAACCTTAGACAAATTTTGAATATTTTGAGGGCCTTAAAAAGGTGATCGTATGAATTTAGATCAGGTCAAGAGGGGCGTGAGGTGAACCTGCAAAGCCAGTCCTATGTCGATCACGAAGGCATCGGGAAGAGGCTGAAGGGCAAGCCACTGTCCGTCATTGAGGACTTGAAGCCCATGCACTGGCCCTTGAAGAAGGACGGTAATGAGATTTACATCCCCGTGCCGTGGCAATCCGAGGGTCAAACTTGGATTGGGACAAGGAGGACAGCAGTTGAGAGCCATTAGCTGAACTTGATTCAACTCACCCCGCTCGAAGAATCCCGACTCTAGTCCCAAACCTTCCCCAATCAATTCCAGCAGCAACATGCTCAACTTTCTCACTTCGACTGAGTACTTTCCCAAGAGCTCTTTGCAATGCATAAGCAGATTAAAAGTGAGTGGAAGGTGATCCCGAGAGCCCCTTTACTTGCATGGGCTTTTAAAATTACTACGGGTCTCTAGTGAAGTTCAACATATGCAATTCGACAAGTCTGTGATGCCTAATCCTTACTGATACGTGCTGAAATAGCAATTCGTGCATAGTTGGTTCCCTTATTAGGAATTTCGATTTGTTTTATCAATCACAATATAATCAAATTGGTTGGAACCAACATGTCCTGTCCTAATGACAGGACGGAGTTGAGTCTAGTAAGGGAAAGAAACAAGTAAAAAGGCATGGACCGCAGATACTAAGTGCTAAAATGAGGTATTCATGGATAGTAAGTGCCTCAAGAAGAGTCTGTTGAGTCGATCTGCTGTCGATAAACGCAGCTATTCAGCTGGTCTGGAACGCATGTACGTCTATAATACATGGAAACTCAAGCAAAAGATACCTATAACGAGCAGGCTTCTCGGGCCAGCATTGAATGTGTTCGTCCACAGGATGACAAGGGTGTCGCAGACTCTCCGGAAGTGCACCTTCTCTTTGTCATAGTCGATGCTCGTGTACAACCTGCAGCTCCACTTTGGGTCTTCAGAGTAGACGCTCGCCTTGTCCTCAATCGGCAGCTCGAAGAACTCCTCCGCCACCTCCAACACATCAATCATTAGCTTCTTTGAAACCCCATGATTTGTCAACTGCAGTTGACACGAAACGGCACATTTATCTCTCTTTAGCATTTGCAAATCGCATTCAGAGTAAATTCATTAGTGCTGGTGCGCCATTAGACTATCTATTTTCAAAACCTGATTTTTGGCGCCGCATTGAAAGCACTTGTACACATCTTCTCTTTGTTTCCCGAGCCTATAGTGAGTTACAGACAGAGTTCGAAAAGGTCAAATCTTGGATGATTCCAGTCTTTAACTAAGATTTCGAATAGCTATCGCGAATTCAAGTTAATTATGTTTCGTCTCTTACTCGGAGAAAGACGATCCAAAAATTCCCAATCATGGTCCATAAGGAATTCGAACAACTGCTTCAAATACAGTATCAGGAAGTACCGCTTGCGGAACCTCAATATCCACGGGCTTATTAGCTAAATGGCAATTGGCACATACAATACGTCCGGCATTTCACCCCTAACCACAACTCATCCGCTGATTCTTCAACATCAGTCGGTTCGGACCTCCACTTAGTTTCACCCAAGCTTCATCCTGGTCATGGATAGATCTTAATCAGTTCTTCAAAAGATTTATCAGACCACGGAGTAAATGATTTAATCAATGAATATTCGATTCTTTCCTTTTTCATAGAAAAAATTCGCGTCGTCATTAATCATTTGAGATAGTATTCAGTACGTATACGTATAGACATAGGGTCTATCTCGTGTCTGGTACTGCATGGTTCCACTCTGCAAGAACTCCGAATCATTCTCTTGAAGCTCCTCCTTTTCATCATAAATGATCCGCTTGCCCCGAAGGGGAAGGAGAAGGAGTCCTCGACCCGCAACAGATAGAGGAGGACTTATTCAATCACATAGTTTGGGCTCCTAGAATATGGCGCCCTTGGGGCTTTCTATTTGATTGTATCGAAAGGCCCAATTCATTGGGATTTCCCTACTGGGCCAGGTCATTTCGGGGCAAGCGGATCATTTATGATGAAAAGGAGGAGCTTCAAGAGAATGATTCGTTCTGAAAATTTTTTATTAAGCTATGCTATGCTGAAGAAAGAACAGAGAATTCTTGAATTTTTTCCCTGCCGCTGGGAAAGACATCTTGTTGTTGCATCGAAACATATAAATGTTGGCTAATCTGGCTAACATTGAACTTGGTAAAATGAAATGGTTGAATAATTGAAAAATGAGATTATTCAGGAATACACATTGAATGCTAAGATTACGCATTGAATTTCTCGGTAGTAGATCCATAATCAAAAAAGTGTTTGTGATTGTTCCAAAAGAAATGAAACAAAAGATACGGTAGAGCTAGGACAGTTATTGTATGAGGTCTACCCAATGCTAGATGCAGAGGCGCATATAGCGGGCCCCGGGGAGGCCCGCACGACGGGCTATTAGCTCGGTGGTAGAGCGCGCCCCGATAATTGCGTCGTTGTGCCCGGGCCGTGAGGGCTCTCACCACATGGATAGTTCAATGTGCTCATCAGCGCCTGACCCTGAGATGTGGATAATCCAAGGCACATTAGCATGGCGTACTTCTCCTGTTCGATCTGCTCATGGTAAAACTTCATATGGGTTCGATGTGCTTTTATCTTCAACGAATAGCCCAGCATTTAATGTAGGTCAAAGCATATGGTTGCCCGGCTGGTTAAATGCTATTAATGAGAATAGTAATTCACTATTCTTAACAATTGATTTGAATTGGGATGCCCCAGATCTGACATGTCTCGTGAAAGGAGTAACATGAAGCTCAGAATTATGGGTGTATAAAATATTCCAAGGGGATTGGTCTGAGTCGATTCCATGATTATAAGTTCATTCCATACCGGACCGGCCCGGAATAGGGTTCTATACATTCTCATTATGAGAAGGGGTCATTCGAGCGTATCAAAATAGATACTATGTTTACATATGGATCCCTACGTTGTTTGTTTCATGGTTCGATATTCTGGTGTCCTAGGCGTAGAGGAACCACACCAATCCATCCCGAACTTGGTGGTTAAACTCTACTGCGGTGACGATACTGATGGCCGAGTGGTTCAAGGCGTAGCATTGGAACTGCTATGTAGGCTTTTGTTTACCGAGGGTTCGAATCCCTCTCTTTCCGTACCTTAAACTAATTTACCAATGTTACTAACCACAATGTATCAAATAACAACGCATACCCTGATTCCAAAAGTTAAAACTTTCTTTGATATATATTTGATATTCCTAATTTCGAGAATTTCAAAGCGAAAACCCCTTTTTTTTTTTTATTTGGTGTAACTACTTGAGCCGGATGAAAGGAAACTTTCACGTCCGATTTTGAGGGGGGAGATCCTATAGGATCCTATCCCAATTTTTCTTTTGCTAGGCCCATAGCTAAAAAACCTACTTTCTTACGATTACGAGGGTTATTCGAATATGAAATCCAATCATGGAAATACAGCATCCCACTTTTTTTTACTAACTTAAACCAATGATTCGTTATTGGAGCAGATAGCAACAACCATTTCATCCGACATGCGTAGTTTTGATTTTCCAATGGATTTACATCTTTCAAGGCAGCACATAAGAATCCGGCACATGTTGCAAGTTGCATCTGCTCGAAATTAGCTTGTCCATCGATGCACAACTTAGTTCCTTATTGGTAGCCTATCCTGAGTTCTGGGAATGATTTATAGAATGAGACTCAGGCGTTAAAGAGGTGACCATGCCTAAGAAGCATATTATTTCCTGAGAAATGCAGTCGATGCTTTGGAGTTAAACGACAGACCAACTAACAATCATATCGGTATAAGGTCCACTTCGCAGGTCAAGCGAATCGCTCCTGCATTATTCTGTCAGCGTAGTTTGTCTGTCGTAGTCGAGGCATAAAGACACAGGCTTCTCGAGAATATTGGAGTATCATAAGCGTACTTTTATATCAACACAATTCACAATTTAAATCGACCCGACTCGATTATTCTAAACTCGATAGCATAACTTGACGAGATACAATATTTTATATGTAGTTAGACTTAATTATCATAAAGCAATACTAGCCAAACTTGATGTTGAATTGGAGCTTGAGGTTAACTTTTGACTTCTCCGAGTACCATTTTATTGTTACAAAGAAAAAATCCACGTATATGCTTCTTCTAGGTTTAAACCACATAAAACATATAAACATCAAGCTTATGAGCCGCTTGAGCCAAATACTTCAAATTTGACAATACTAGCTTAGAAACTTGAACAGTTGAACAAAGTGGCCAAAGGAAAAAGATCAATGGTAACTTGAACATGGAAAAAGAAGAATATAATAGTGTTTCACTATCTTTGAATTCAGCAATGCGAGTACCTGAGTAACTCAGACTACGTGGCACTAGACATCATTATGGTGCAGGCTCGTCTAGCCCGTCCACCAAACTACTGGGCTTGGCTGAGAAAATAAGCCCAATTAGGCGAGCCTAGCTAACTTTGCAGGGCCTTGATATTTTCTAGGCAGAACCTGGGCAATAGTCCTTAGGCTAGAGCTAATATGTCAATTTATATCAGAAAAAATCATAATCTATTGCATTTTTGTTAATTTTATCATAAACCTATTTATAATTGTGTCAACTTAGTCCTTTTGGTTGATTTTAGCTAGATATTGCTAATGTAGACGTCATCTAGTCTACATAGTAAAGCTGCCGTTAATATAAGTTTTTAATAGTATATTAATAATTTTCGCTTTCTTCTTCTTCTTCTTCTTTTTTTAAATTTTTTTCTTTGATCCTTTCTTTCTTTTCTCTCTTTTTCTTTTCCTCCTCTTTCTGGTGGCCGGCATAGACATGGCTGGCGAGGGTGGCCACACCAAGGGTCATTTGGGTGAGGCCGATAGTGGGCATTCTACATTTTCTTGGGTTTCATGTCTGTAAAAGGTTTGGAACCAATGAATGAACATTTCAAGCAAAGCTTTGAAGTTCGGCTCTCGTGCCATTTTCTTCTTTCGACTTCAATGTCATAGACTCGGAAGTATCAAGATTTTCAACCTACTCCTTGTGCACTAGATTTAGTGAGGCCGCCCTCAGATCTCACAAGGGCAACCCTCACTCAGGTGAGGGTTAGGCGAGGCCAACCCTCACTAGCCACGGGAAAGAGGAGGAAAAAAGAAAAGAAAAGAAAAAGCAAGGAAAAAAAGAGAGAAAACAGAAAAAAAAAATGAAATTTACTAAATATTATTAAATAATGTACATGTTAACAATAATCGTGCCATACAGGGTAGCCGACATTCACGTCAGCAATATCAGACCAAAATTAGTTGAAAAAACCGAATTGGCTCTAAACCAAAAGATTTAGAACTAAATTGGGATAATTAAAATGTTTAAGATTAAATTGACACCAATGCATTAGATTTACAGTTTTTATGACACTTTTTCCCTAATTATAAGGGTCGATATTTCCAAAAGAGCCCATTGAGAAATGGTTTAAATTGTATTAGGTACAAGTAAATTCAACTCCGCCGAAGGAAAAAAAATTGCAGTGAACAACATCGATTGTTGTTAGTAATGTAGAAGGATGTGATCCATTAGTGACCCTCTGCAGTTAGTCGAAATTTTTTTTATACAATAGTCACACCATGTGGCTTGTCATATTTGATGTAACAAGCTAATGAACAAGGAAATGATAGTTAAATTGAACTGTAACAAGCTAACAAAAGGGAAGTGATCATTAAATTTAAATATCATGTAAGATGATAGGCATATTATGTGTAGTAATGCGATTGATCGACGTAGCATGTTAATCGATCAACATAAGGGTTGATTAGATTTGGTACAGTTAGTCAATTACCCTAAATTAAGAGAAATTAACAACCCTTACTCCTCCCTTCTACCTCTGCCTCCATTTGTATTGTGCTCAACTTGGCCTCCATACAAATCACCAATGGTGCTTAGGATGCGTTTAGTTTAGCTTTCTTAAGGGGTTTCAGCCTCCAAAGCCCCTTAGGTAAATGGTGAGGTGTTTGGAAAGTATTTTGAAGTAGTTTTCGATCAAATGTTGGCCTTGAGAATACTAGAAACTCAAAGCTACTCCTACCCAACATTTCGAACTAATATTTGCGGAATGCTGAAACCAAGATTAATCCCTGTCTTCGTCCACCTATTCCCCCCCCCCGGGAAAAGGGCACAAGTCCTTGTCCATCAAACAACTTGCAAGTCTAGTATGTTTGGTGAAATATGGCTACGAACTAGTTGGGCAATCAAGTCTGAGTTTGAAGTGTGATATCGCTTTTTTTTGAAGGATTTATTTGTCTCCACAATATTGCTAATGGTCACTAGCAAATTTCTTCCAATATACAACAAAGTTTGAAATGAGAATACTAGATAACAATTCTAGTTTTTCTCCATAATCTCTCTAGGAAACAATTGGAAACAATAGCTATATATTCTTTTGAAAGAAAACGAAAAATGGAAGAAGAAGATTCTTTAATTGAATAGGTACATTAAGTAATTTATAGCAAAAGGCAGAAGTTATATCCAAATAGACGCAACCTTCCGATGATTAATAAGTTATATTTGAATAGGTTTGAACTCTTAAATGACCTTTGGAAGAAAATAATAAAATTTGAAATTAAAATAAATAAATAGTAAAAAATAACCGCGACTCCTTTTGAATAATCGCACTGCAATGGTTAAACTTTTATAAAAATAAATCAGAATTTTCCAATAAATAAAAAATAATAATCGTTGGTTAGTGCCAAATCTCTTCTATGTGCGCACTCACATATTTTTGATATGGGACAAGGCACCTCTTAATTTGTTTTACAAACAAATTATCAGTAATCTCCCACTTTATTAGTAAAACGAAGATATAAAGATAAAATGTTAAAAAACATACGACCAAAATTTTCGTGAGATTAATATACATACATAAAAGTCTCTTTTGAGTTAAACATTTACTCAGTGCAAGTATCTCAAAACTCTATTTGACTTTAAATTTGTACTTTTAAATAATAGAATCGGACATACCGTATATATACTATCCACTTGTTTCAACAAGAAGTTCTATATTACTCCGCACTATTATGGCCTTGTACTTAATCTTGTTTCATGAGCTCTCTAGAAAGCAATCCTAACTTTTGTAAGAAGCGGCACCACTTCTAAGCTCGTGTAGGTGAAGTATTGTTGTGACCCATCTCCCCACCACCTGGCCCTCAGGATAAGGAAGAGGGGAAAGTTGGATTTAGAGATACTTGACCACTCTCTCACGGTTCCCATCCATGAAAGGCGTCATCATCTCGCCTTCCGGGAGAACCTCTTATGAGTTCACTTATCATAGTCGCGAGCTCTTCCAAGCTTGTACCCTGCGTGACAGTAGAAGGTGTCGTGATTCGTACCCACATAGATAACACACCTCGAAAGAAAAGGTTGGGTGTAGCTTTTGAATTTCGGAGTACATTTATCATGGTAGTCCTCCCATTAGTACTCTCTTCCCTAAGGATGGCATCACTTCATCTATTAAGAGCTTTCCACAGCGGGTATACTAAACCATGGTGAGCCTCATCGAAATTCATGCCCCTCATAACGGGTTTATTTATACAATCTAGTTGTTTAAAACAATTTAGATGTAAGACAAGAGTTGCCAATTGGGAGTTGGCTAGAGAACCCAATTGAGGGTCAGGAGTAGTCTCTCAATTCCTACACAACGGGATATCCAGATTCGGGGCTTGGGTTACGCTAATATTTTTGTTAGTGTCCTTTCGGTATCTAACATTATGTTGTGTTACCTAAGGTGTCCATGCATTTCTTTTTACCTTTTTGGGATTGTTTATCTTAAACTAGGCGATCATGCATGGTTAGCCATTTTCGTGCCATTCTATTTCTAAGAAAAATGAAAAGAAGGCAATCAATTGAATTGAAAGTGAGAAATGGTGAGTACATAATTAAGAAAAGCGGTAAATCTATCATACATTCCTAAGAAAGATAAAAAGGGAGATGAAATGAAAGAACATGAAAGGAAAAGAACCCACACAACCCATCGGGTTTTTATACGAATAAGGAGAACCTGAGACATATGTTGAAAATGAATAGTACAAACTAATGGTCACATTGACCTTCCATTGTCTTTGTGTCTTCATTTTCGGGATTCTAATCTAAAATTAGTTTAAACCTATAGCTACGTACATACAATGAAAAGAAACAACCATACATGTCCAAATGATCAAAAGCATTCATAAGGCCGAGATCAATCAATCAAGTGAAATGAGGTTTAAAATCAACCTAGTTTAGGTCTTGGGGTTGGCCTTTGCAGTTCATGCATAGGTCCCTTTAGACATATACTCGATTCATTATTTTTTATTTATTTATTATAGCCATTATTGACCATTTGTGTTTTCGAATGACCAATAACATTTGTAAGTCCCTAACAAAACATTCTATGTGATTCCCAAGATTTTCACTCGGCATCATGTATCGCTTCTAACATACATCTAGAATTCACACACGTTGCATGAATTAAACACACATGTAGGCCTTTTAAGCCTTATTCCTAAGCAACGAAACAAGTGAGTGAACCGTCAACAGGTCACTTATTATCAAGGCATGTGCCAATAACGAACACAAGCATTTCTAATAAATGACATGATTATATGCATGAGGGGGTACATGTGATATTTCAAAAAATGGACTTTGAAATCATTGGTAAGGTTTTTGAGATAAAGTGATATCTTAGCTATGGAACGCTTTTAATTGTCAATGTTAGCCCGGAGCTCGTAAATGCACTCATAGGCATAGCAAACATTTTAAATATTGTCCAAATCAGGACTTTTCCTAAATCAAATCAAGTATTGAAAAGAATTTCTAAAGGTTTGCTTTTGGAAACATCATATGTACCAAAGCGATTTCAAGGTGCAATTTGAAAAGTCCATTCATTAAAAATCATTTAACAATGAAAATTAAAATTTTTGAAACAATTTTCATGAAGATGACATGTTCTAATTCCATGCACAAACTAACCTAAAATATTTTAGCTAAACAACCACAACAAAAAGCCCATAAGAGAAAGTTTCAGACCAATCACAGCAAATCAGCAAAATTGGGTGGTACCCATTGATGATATAGCTATGAAAAAAATTACCTAACGTGCATAACATGATATGGAACAACTTTTGTGAAGAAAAATTTCCTAAAAAAGCTAAGAATAATTTTATAAAAATAAAAAAATGAGCAAGAATGCATCAGTAAATTGCCAAATCTGCAGGAGACCGAGTCATTGCAATCAAGATTTAACCTACCAAATGAAGTCTAAAAATCACGAAATTGTTCCACAACATAGCCGATGAGGTAGTAAAGAAACTTTATTAAGGGATCAACTTAAGAATCCCTATCCAAAAATTGATACAAAAATGGTAAAGGTTTATCAAAACTGGGCTAAAAACAGGGGTCCAAATTTGATTCTAAGTCTAAATTCTAGTTAACGACGAGCAATTTAATGGCATTTGAAAGTTCTAGGCGTGCCTTATAATTTCCTAGAAGTCCAATCAATGTCAACTTGGTGCTTTAAGACTGAGGTTTGTGAAAGCACACTTGTCAGCCATTAAAAATCAGAACATACACATGCATTATTAAACCTCAAAATCATTCATGTAATGCACAAATGGCATGAAAAATCACACACGACCTAGAATCGGATGTGACAATCGATGTGGGTAATCATTTAACTCTAAGTCAGTATGCGAAAATGTTATGCGGTTCAATGTCAATACAATATGATCCAAGACTTATAATGACATGCTTGAAAGTTCCTAAGTATAACTAGCACAGTTGTGACATGATTTTCACATACGAAATGGCGTTCAACTATGGCGAATGACATATGCACATAAAGCTTGCAATATATAGTTCAAAAGTCAAGAAGACATTAATAAATATTTGATCTCTAAGAAATCCAAACAAGCATGAGAAGGTATGCTCATGATAAGGTTTCAATCCTAAAACAAGAATTGAAAACATGCCTAATTTTGATTACTAAAGGATATGCACAAATCCAACCAAAAATGTGTCATATAGAATGAATGATAAGAAGCATTTTCCATTAAGAACTCAAAACTTAATTGTGATCATACGAATGACGACGAAAATGGCAAAACAGACGTGTATTATTAACTATCCTAATTGTAACAACACAAATCATGCACCAATAGAAAGCATACAACATGCATTTCATTCTTCATGAAGGCCCTTAGGTTAAAAAAACTCATTTACATGCTTAAATTTGTCAAAATATGCATTGGGTTAGTTTAGGGCACATAGACACACACTCAGATCTAAAAGATTTTGACCTACTAAAACATCTCCAAAAATTCTGAAAAAATAACAAGACACTTTTAAGACAATGAGGAACAAGTTTGATGAAGACAACTTTATCAAAAAACCATCACAAAAGTCAGGACAAAAATAACGAACTAAGAATAGAACCTAAAGAGCACCAAGAATTTGCAGAAATCGAGTAGATTGTAATGTATTACTCGGCGGTCAAATGTTGGCCGTTCAGGCCGTGCGACCCATCAATTTGAAGGTCTCGGAATGCACTTTTTAAATCTAGAAGGTCTCAAGTCAAAGTAAGGCCATCTAAGGTCTCGTTTTAGGCTAAACAGCAAGCATGTCACATAGATCCGAAAATTGCAAATTTGCATTCAAAACTACATAATCATCCACAAATCATTTTCAATATCCATTCTATCTTAGCAAATCAATGATCTAACCTATCAATCAAGTATCTAAACATTCATATAGTCCCTAAATGTGAATCCTAGCCTTGATTAGCTATTCTAACTTCACTTCATTGAATTCGAGTCCAAGAACATTACCTTTTGCTTCGATTTTTGTCAATTTTGGTGTAGTCAGACGAAACAACCTCGCCAGCACACGATCAAAACAACAGCAAGGACCGGTCCAAGCTTCGACCAATTTGGGGCTGTCAGGGCTAAATTCAGCTGTCGGAGGAAATCCAATGGCCAATCGGCTTGCAGCTAACCACGTGAGGTCGGTAAGCCTCCCAAGGGCTGATTCGAAGTGATCAGTAGCTCTAAAGATCACCGCCAACCGCCGACTTGGGCCAAACACAAAGCCAGTCCAGAAGCTGGACCGATCTTGACCGTTAAGAATGGATCAAGTCACAGGGACTATTCGGATGGCCGATTTGGCGTTCCCCGACCAGAGAGAGGTCGGGGATGAAGCTAGGAGCAGATCGGCGAAGATTGCTCCGCCCATCTGACTCATCGGACCGTTGGTTCAGGTAGGCCAAGAAAAATAGACCAGCGAGGACGCCAATTTAGAGATACTTGCAAATTAGCTCGTGCAAGCTAATTGAAGTGATTCCGATGGTGGCTGTGCCTTCGGCTAGATCGAGGATGAGCCGGAGGTGGCTACCAGAGAGGAAGGACTGCCAGTGAGGGTGTTGATCGGAGGCAAATTGTTAGAATATTTAAATAATAAAAGCCTTCATCTATCAGCTTAAGCTTTTAGAGTTGGCAGTGGTCTAACAAAATCTCACATGGTATCAGAGCTAGGAGGTCCTGAGTTCGAATCTTCCAGGCCCCTATTTGTCTCCCCAATTAAATTTCCACGCTTAGTACTATGCAAAAAGACCAGACTAAGCGTGAGGGGGAGTATTAGAATATTTAAATAATAAACCATGCCTTCATTTATCAGCTTAAGCTTTTAGAACAGTTGGCAGCGGTCCCACAAAATCTCACACAAATCGATTCAACGATGAGGTGGTTAGGCGCGAGTAGAGAGAAGGGAGAGAAAGAGAGAGAAAAAGGGTGGAAATTGAGAGAGAGAGAGAGAGAGAGAGAGAGAGAGAGAGAGAGAGGAGAGAATTGTCGAGAGAATTTTTGATCTGCAAATGAGCTGCATTTTGAATGAAAAATGGTATTTATACCCTTTCCAAATCAGTCGATCTCGGCCGACGGTTTGATCCGATGGTTGAAATCCTAATCTAATGGCCAAAAAATGATTTTAAAAGCCTAATCATCATTAGGAGGTCTTAGGTAATTGATCGGATGCACCCGATTTGCGAAAACCCTAGTTAAAAACGAGAATTGCACTTGAGTGACTGATTATGGGTTAAATTATAAATTCATGAAATCCGAGGGCCAATATGCAAAAATCGTGAGAAGTTGAGAGTGTAGAAGTGAAATTGGCATGGTGAGGGTCTTGGAACCGATCACTAGAGGTCCAAAACCGATTAGCAAGGGGCCAAATCAGCTTGCCTTTTTGGCAGCCCGTCAGAATGGTCAGACAAGTTCATGCCAGTTTGACTAGTTCTTGATCGGTTCTTGACTGGTTCTAACTAGTTCATGCACTTGTAGCCCTTGTGGGTTCAATATTTATTTATACAATTTGGTCATTCAAGAACCAAATTAAAGAGAAAACTTACACAATTTAAGAAGTAATTGTCCAATTTCAATTTAAGCCAACTAAACTTCATAAATTTGATATATGGATCCTCTATTGACTTAATTGAGCAATTATTATGAAAAAAATAAAAATAAAACCATGGATACTTAAGATTGAACTCAAATGGTTAAAATGAGCAAATTGCAATTCATTAGCCAAAATTGCAAATTTATTGTAATTGAATCCAATTAATATTGCAACTGGCCTATCCAATTAATTACCCATGTATAAGATCACCTATTGTATTCAAATTGACTTTGAATTAAAGTGGCGAAACTTAGAATATTCCCTAGACCAAATAACAAAGAAAGAATTACACCTAATTATGGCTAAAACAGGAGTAATTTTATTTTTGATCAATTTGGAACCTAAAACCGAAAAAATTCGAAAAATAATGTTTTTAATCGAATTTTATAAAATTTGACATATAAGTCAAATTGACCCTAAAAGAAATATTTTGTAAACTTTCAATTTTTTATAATTTTTTATTAAAGGTTTGACCAAAAGTCAGCCATTTAGTTGATTTTTCCTAAAATGTTGATTTTTGAGCCAAATCTTTGGATTTTTGAAAAATTGATATTAAAGCTAAATGGAATCTTTTTTATTGAAGAGCCAATTTTTGACTCGGGGTTGACTTTCGGTCAAAGGATTGACCAAAAAGTCAATCATAAAGTCAACCATTTGACTTTCAGATTTTTCTTAGAAACGAGTTAAAATTATTTCAAAATAATAAAGAAAAAAAGAAATGAAAAATGATACTTTTTGGTTGAGAAACAACTCTATTGCGATTAGAATCTCGATTTTTTTTTTTTTGATCTTTTTAACACGTCGACTAAAAATTCAGGTGTTAATAGTTGCCTCTCTTTAAGTGAAAGTTTGAAGAGGTCCCACTCAAAGAAAAAATTAATATGTGCAATTTTTAGTCAAGGTTTAAGGTTTACTAGGAACCTAGAGAACGAGATTTAAGGTTTATCAAGAACCTAAGAGATGAGGTTTAAGGTTTACCAAGAACTTAAGGGAAAGGGTTTGTGGTTTAGGATAATCAAAAACCTAAGACAAAAGGTATGATTTAGGCTAACCAAAAACCTAAGACAAAAGGTATGATTTAGGCTAACCAAAAACCTAAGATAAGGGGGGTTATGGCTTGGGATGACCAAAAACCAGTTCACTGGAGAACATATATTTTGAAAAAGAATTTCGAGATTACACAAAGGCTATTCTTACAAAATCATTCAAGCATGATTTGGTAAACAATACTAATTGTCGAATTCCTTAGGAGAGGATTTTTACAAGATGAAATTTGATTAACCATTGAATAATTAAATCAAATATGCCAAATTAGAAATAACCTAATCAAAAATGTCTTTCACACTAGCTCTCAAAAAAGGCTTTTGTTCCCAACCATTGAAGTGAGAAAGCTATTTGATTGTCATTGGAGGGGTCTCACATAACCTACATCTAAGGTCTTCGAAAATGTTCACAGTGAATATAAATTTATTGATCAGAAGGTTTTTGAAAGGACAGTAATGTGGGCTTGGCCATGGGCTCACACAAAAGATGTTCGCTTTGAGGCCAAGAAAAGAATAGTCAATCAATATCTTCATCAGGTTAACAAGTCAAGAACTCTGAAGATAAGATAAGACTGCTTCCACTCCTTCTAGCGGTAGCTCTTATGTTGAATTTTATCTTCAACTCAAATCATCCCAATCGGAAGAGACTTCGGATAAAAGTTGTAATGTCAGTTCGGGTGAGGTTTGAAAGGCTTGAATTTCATTTATATATCAAGGGTTTTAAAAGTGAGTGATTATCTTGACATCATTACCATCACACAACTTTTAGAAAGTCACAATTCTTGAAATTTGACCTATCTCGAGAGTTCTCTTGACTATTTTTGTTTTGAAACATGAGAGCTTTATATATCAAGGGTTTTAAAAGTGAGTGATTATCTTGACATCATTACCATCACACAACTTTTAGAAAGTCACAATTCTTGAAATTTGACCTATCTCGAGAGTTCTCTTGACTATTTTTGTTTTGAAACATGAGAGCTTTATATATCAAGGGTTTTAAAAGTGAGTGATTATCTTGATATCATTACAATCACACAACTTTTAGAAAGTCACAATTCTTGAAATTTGACCTATCTCGAGAATTCTCTTGACTATTTTTGTTTTGAAACATGAGAGCTTTGCTCTCTTTTGTTTTTTTTCCATGAATGGTCTTTTGCATGACCATTAATCTTGTTTTTCTTGCAATGAATTTTTTTTCATGAGCATTGACATTACTTTTACTAGGCACACTACTTTTTCATGCCCCCTAATTTCACTCTCTTTTGAGTATGAAGGACTCTCAAGTGGATCTACAAATGTGACCAACATTCAGCATTTTGGTTGGTAAATCATATGCTTTGTCTCAGTGTGGGGAGATAATCATCACCTGGGGTTTCAGAAAAAAATGCATAAATGGTTAAATAGAGGATAATTGTGTTTGGGGTAGTGAATAAAGTGCTCTTCGTAATTTCGAGATCCTTCAAGCTTCCATAAAAATTCACCCGAAGCTGATATAAGAAGATTAACATAAGTAAAGGTAATAAAAGTTTTCTTCATCTTTTTCTCCATGGTTTCCAATCAAGACCCCCTCTTTTGCCTCAATGTGAGGTTGTTCTTGACAGGGTTATTTTGGAAATACTCCATATTTGGCTGAAAGTGGCTTGTAAGGGATATATATATATATATAGTGTTTAGGATTAAGCAAGAAATGATAACCAATCCATGTATCCACTGTGAATGAATCCTATCCCCTGAGGCACAATTCTTATTACTCAATTCTCTCAAAGTGTGTGCAATGACATGTTTGGTCTTTCGTCATCTTAGGCACTGCCATTTGGTATATTTGATAATTCTTTTTGATTTTTAAAAACAGTAATTGAATAAATTCCTCTCGGCAGGGAATTAGGATATGAAGAACGTTTTTCAAAATATATGTTCCACTAACTCCTTTAGGGAAGGTTTTGGAAACAAAGTTGAAAAGTTCTAGTCAGAGCTGACTTTGTTTGCCGAAAAGGGGTTCACTACTTGAGTGCTCTAACCGACCGGATTCTTCTAGAAAGGTTGATTGAACTTTGGGGTTTCGATTCTCTTGAGGTCGATTTCTTGAGGATAGCTAACATCTTCCTTAAGGATTTTTTAGTACTTGCAAGATGAACAAACATGCAAATGCGACATGTATACATGAGATGCGTGATGCAAATATCTTGAAGTGACTCAAATTCAATCCAGAAGCAACTCAAAGGCCTTTCACTTTATTCACGGACAGTACTTGTTGACAGCATCGGCGTTTACAAGTTTTGATAGCTCTCGGTCATCCATCTCTACAAGAATCAGTGCTCCACCAGGTCGCACCAGGTCGCACCTTCTTTACAATATATGGACCTTCATAATTCGAAGTGAATTTCCTAGGAGGGTCTAGAGTGATGGGGAAAACCTTCCTCAGGATGAGATCATTGATCTCAAAGTGTCTTGGTCGGATTTTGCAGCTGTTGACACCTAAATTTTAGCGATCCGGTCATTTATTTATTGCATAGAAAATTAGGGGTTAATTTTATCCTTAAAAAAATTAATTGCATAGCATGTAGATATAGGTGCATTTATTTTTGATTTATATGTTTGGCATTTTTTTATTGGACCGGTGACCGGTGGTTTCAAATTAGTTGGACTAAGCCCACAAAGTGAGCAAGTCGGCCCAAGCCCATATTTTTAATGATCGGAAATTATCTCGTGGGAAAATAGAAATTTTGAAATTGTTCCGGGATATGAATTTTTTTTGGATAGGGTAGATGTGTGAAAAAATATTGCGGTTTATCTTTGCAAGATTTGAAGTTAAAGAATAATCTTATCGAAATCTTGAATCATTATCAATATGTGAAAATTTTGTGAAAAACTATTGCGGATGTTGATTAAGATCCTAAATTTTCCTATAAAAGACATACGCACATGCGGCACCAGGGGGTTCCGGATTTTTCACTTCGTAGGGGAAGAACTTCTTTTGGGGGGTTTTCTAAAAGGGGCAGAAAATTCTTTTGTTTCTCTTTCGTTTTTTCGAGTGAATAGTCAACATAGGGAAAGGTGAGAAGGAGAGAGGAGTGAAGTGATAGGGCAGCAGTAGAGAGAGAGAGAGAGAGAGAGAGAGAGAGAGAGAGAGAGAGAGAGAGAGAGAGAGAGAGAGAGAGAGACAGAGAAGAAACGCACGGCTGTAGAGAAGGAAAACACCACTATTCTTCTTCTTTGACTGTTGAACTTCGCCGGTTTCTGCAATTCTGCTTGCGTCCGCGCCCCTGCGCTTGCATCGACTTCGCCTCACCACGCGACTATCGCCGTCCACCGCACCCGTGTGGCGGCTCCGAGAGCCCGTCGTGCTTGTAGTGCCTCCATCTCCGACACCCCTGCAGCAGTCAAGCCTCCGCCTCACCGCGCGATCTACCGCCGCACGCCTCCGCCTCAGGCCCGACTCCTCCGCATCTGACAACCCTGACTCCACCGGCCCGACGAAGTCACAGCTCAACGCCGATCCTCCGCCGTTGCTGCCGAATTGCCTCCAGAGCAACCATCGACTCCACCGAGCACTGATCGACCGCGGCAAGCCTCCACCCGCGACGTTGTTGTTGCTCCTGCTCCGGTCACACGATGCCCGAGCGCCCTTTTGCCCTTGACCCGAGCCTGCGGTTGCCCCTCGCTGCTGCCCGAGTCTGCTTTTGCCGGACCTTGCCGGAGTTCGGATCTCGCCGGAGCTCCGATCACTTGGACCTCTGACCGACGGTGACTATCGACACCACAGCCACTATCCCTTACACCGTCCAAGCCGTGCTGAGATTACATCATAATCTATTCTACCGTTCGAATTTTTAAAAAAAAATCAATTTAGGTAGAGATTTATTTTATTTTTAGGTAAATTTATTTTATTAGGTAGATTTGATTTAATAGATAGATTTATTTGGTAAGTTTATTTTATTTTGTTTGAATTTTTGATATTTTTGTCTCGTTATTTGAAACGTTTATCTGTGCAGGATTAAAAAATGATATAAAATCCAAATCGCAAGCACACAAATTTTTATTCTATCTATAAGGCTTTAGATGGAATAATTATTAACGTGGGAATAAAATTGATATCTTGATCTTTAAGGCTTAAGATCAATTTATCGATTTTATTAGCGAAATAATCAAGTTTGAATTTCAATTTGAGTGGTAGACAATATTTTCATTGATTATGGATGATTTAGTGTTTATCTTTTAATTGTTCCATTTATCTCGAAAATACAAAAAAAATTGCATTTGCATCCCATGTAGATTAGTATTGATTTGCATGATAGATTAGTTAGTCATTTTTTTTTAAATGCATGTTTAGATGATATTTAGGTTAGATGATATCTTTGAATTAAATTGCATATCTAGGATAGGAAATTTACCTATTGCGAATTTTTAAATAAAAAAAATGCATTCATTTAGGATGTTAGTTTTTTTTTTAATTTAAATTGCACGTTTAATTATTTGACAATTTTAAATTTCGAATTTTATAAAAAACACAAAAAAAGTCATCATGCATATGTCATGTAGAGTTAGAGCATTTTTTGGACGTCATTGCATATTAGGGTAGAATTGCATTTAGTTTAATTCTAGATAATATTTTTCTTAATTTATTATAGGTTTAGGTATTTTCTTAGATAAATTGCATTTTAGGATTATTTGGGTTAAGATAATATTTTAGTTTAAATTAGGATTTGGTTTAACCTAATTCCTAGTAACAAATTGAATAGAATCTTAATCTAGTTAGATAATTTTCACATTTTTTCTAATTTTGAATTTCATAAAAAAATTGTCTTAGAATCAATTCATTTCATTCTCTAGAATATATTGCATTTTTAGGATAATAAAATGTCATGTGCTTGTCATATAGAATTAGGTTTATAAAATGCACGTCATTTAGTGATTACTAGGTTCATTTAAATTTCTTTGTCATTTGAGTTAGGACATTTGATGAATTTAGATTGCATGTTTAATTATTGCATTTCTTGATAAATGACTTTACTTATGTCATATAGTGGGTCATATTGCCATACTATATCATTTGCATGTTAGGTTAGTAACATTGCATTGCATGATTTTTCATTAAATAAATGAAAAGAACAAAAATTGAGTGATTGAGTGTTAATTAGAAATCATATCTAGGATTGTTGATGTGAATTCTGATTTAACATTGCAGATGCTTTCGTTGCTTTGAGGTAAGTTTTGCACTTTATTCACTGTTTTTCTTGGGTGTTAAATTGGTGATTTGCGCACTCGTGTGGTCATCTCACATGTTAGGAAAATAGATTTAAAATCAATCCAAACTGCCTGAAAAAAAAAACATTTTTGAAAATAAAAGAAATGGTACCGAAAGGGCATTAGAGAAATCTAGTGTAACCAAGTCCCCGTACCCAAAATCTCTGGTTCGTAGAAGTAAAATGATCCTCCCATTATTTTACTTAGGTGTCTAATCGACCTACCATAAATAGATTAGTGGCGACTCCTAGTTAAAAATCAATTGCACGTAAAGAACTTGAACCTAAGTCGCGAATTGGTATGGGCTTGGGAAAGCCCGAGTTAAGTCTAGGCTTAGTAATCCATTAGCCTAATTTTAGGTGGTGCACCCGAAAAATTGGTCGCGACAGCTTGGCGACTCCGCTGAGGACTTGAGTTAAAACTCTTAGTGGACTTAGGCCAATTTTCCTTTTTGAAAAAATGTTTTTGTTTGGCAGCGAGGATTCCAGGTATGTCCATAACATTTAAGGTGTTAAATGTTTTTGCAGATTGGGAGGTATAAGGGGAAGTGTTTGCTAACCCTTGTTTTGTAGGGAGGTGTAGGAATGTATGGTTTACTTGCACATATGAAGTGTTGCTTGCTATAAACTGTTGTGCATGCTTTGCATTTACACTACACTCTCGCACACACAACCTACCGTCGGACCTGGGCCGCACTAGGACACTTAGGATGGTATTGAGTTGGATACGACTTCGACCGCGAGGCCGCGTAGTAGAGGTTGCCCAACTCAATCCTGAAAGCTTTTTCTTGGTGTCAAGAATGGTTACCTCACCTCTGCCCGCGAGGCTGCATCGCATTAGGGTATCATTTTTTACTAAGCCGGAGTTAGGAGGACTTGACTTATTATGCGAGGTTGCAACTAGTCATCCCACCCTACTAACTTCACTTTGCTAGCCTTCTTAGTTAGAAATCGAACTCCACATTTCATGCGCTTGTCTATGCGGTTGCTTTAATTGTCGGGTAAAGTAAGTTTCCTGCTATTTACTCGTGCAATTTACTTACTTCATTATGTCTTCGGTCGATCCATGACATTAGGTTAATTGAGTCCTGGTCTATAAACAATGGGAAGAACCGACATTCGATTCGTGCCTGCACCAAAGGTTGAACTCAAATCGTGGTGGAATCGTTTAGGTCATGATGGCCAATGCTATGTGGAAAGCAGACTTGGTCGCCTTGTTCCCCTCCTCGACATCGATGTCCAAAGCGGCGTCGTGCAAGCACTTGCTCATTTCTGGTGCCCTCAAACATGTGTTCATATTTGGTAAGCACGAGTTGACACTGACTCTAGAAGAATACAGCATTGCCATAGGAAAACCTTTGGAATTAGAATTGATAAACCCACCTCTTGGATTAGAGCTTAAATCAATTTTGTCTGACTTTCTTAGGATGGATAAGGATCTGATAAAAAGAGTTTTGAAAGATAATTTTCATGCACGTCATTTTTGCTTCCTAGATCAAAGTTTTGCTGATGCAAACACTCTTTTAAAGAGCAAGATCTTCCTTCTAGCCTTTTTTGGATTTATTATTTTTCCTCTTCGTAAGGGCGCCATTAATCCTTCTGTCGCATGGGTGGTCAAACAAGTGTGTGCTAGAATTAGTTTTGTCAACACCATTTTAGCTGAAACATTCTTGTCGCTCACCCGATTTAAAGAAGATCAAGATAAAACTTTTCATGCACCAATCAAGCTTTTACAAATTTGGTTCTTTTCTCATATGAGTAGGATCGATATTCGCATGAATATTATTAATGTCACTAATTCCTATCATCCCATTGAGGTATTAAAAAATCATCAGGATCAAACTCCAAATCTTTCTTACTAAAATTGGGTCAAATTGTTGAAAAATCAGAATACCAAGATTTTCCTATGGCATGCTAAATGGTTCCAAGTCTCCAAAGCACATCTCTCTCATGACGATGATGAGCCAATCCCACTATTGGTGATCACTAGTGCCACCTCCTATTACCCACTCCGAGTGGCTCGCCAATATCGAGTTGTGCAGGATCTACCGCCTCCCCTTAAGCTGGGTTTGTTCCAAGTCCAATTCACTCCCAAGAATGGTGATCACAAAGAAGAGCTTCGCCGCATCGAACAAGCCTGGTTTGCATGTCACGAACAAAAGTTGAGCTTGCCTGAAGATGAGCTTGAGGGGAAGGAAAAGACTTACCATGCCACGGCCCGATATATCCGTCAGCACAAGATCCCGACTGAGCTCCTCCCCAAAGTGCCAGAGGTGATTGAGAAGCCTACTCGGCAAGCAGAGCTCAATTGTCACAAGAGGAAGATTGAGGAACTTGAGAAGCAAGCCAAGAAGGACGCTAAGGAGAAGAGGCAACTACGTCGAGCGTTGGCTTCCCATTTGTTTATAGATCGGGCCAAAGAAAATGGCTTGAATCTATTTAGTTTTTTTACTTAGCTTAATATTTAGGAAGTTGAGTCATTTACTTGATTAGTTCACTTGTTTAAGATATTTCAAAGTTTTCTTTTTACATTGTCATTGTCAAACAATCTTAGTAATGAATAACTTTTGTCATGGATTGGCATGGTTTTATATGAGATGCTTATTTTGTTCACTTCTTCAAGTTTAGGTCATAACGGATTCCTCACGTTCGCCTATTATTACACGATCCAGAGCTAAGATGGCCGACCAAACTAAAATGCGTGATCGTATGTCTGCCGTGGAAGACCAACTCAAACAGTTGCTCACCTCTATGCAACTCATGACAACTCAAATCCAATCCCTCCGAGTGGATTCGACTCTTGCACTTGCTCTCCCTGAGACTGTAGTTTCGAAGTAGGCAAACAAGGCCCAAATTGGCAGTGAAGACATGCCTGAACTGGAGGATGACCCATTGGTCACTGCCAAAAAAACTAAGCCTGACAATGTCCCTAAGATGTGGCAAGATGAAGCGGAAGTGATGGACACTCTGGGGCAGCCAAGTGGCAAATTCGATTATTTGGTGAAATATTCGGCTCCTCCCAGCTTTTACTTTGACCCCCGCAACATAATTCCAAGTGGATGGGATGACATGGACGGTCTGATGCCTCCAAAGACAGAGAACTCTAATGACGCCCTAGAAGGAATCACATGCATGTTCGACGATCTCGTCATAGGAGACATTGATGAAGGATCTCTGGAAGAGATGGGCCCTGAAGAGTGACCTATTTATCGCTTTCGCATATTCCCCTGCGTGGGAATTTTTATTGCTTTCTAGGAATTGTTTTCGATTTCTTCTTTTTCGTTTTCTTCTTAGGTCTTGAATCGCATTTTCCATTCAATAAATTGTAATTGATTGATGAATTTCAATAAAATTACAAGTTTTATTTTGAGGGCATGATGAGGTAATTCATCAATCAATTACAAGTTTTATTTTGAGGGCATGATGAGGTACACCAAACTAGCCCGATGATGTTATCCAGCCGATAAACAAAAAGAAAAATTCTGAGGGGCTTCATGATGCTTTCCCGTATCAAAATGTTAAAAAAAAAAAAAAACCTTTCCAATTGCTTTTCAAAAAAAAATTTCAAAAAAAATCTTTCAGGAAAATGATTTACCCTATTTGTCTTTTTAATCCATCTACTTTCCATTTCAAGGACGGTCATATGCAAAGGTGTGGAAATGGTTCAATCCAATGCAACAAGTGCTGACAATGATGGTCCCAAAGACTCGATCGAAGATGCTATTAAGGTGCAGTGTAGCTGGGAACAACATGAAAGAGTCAAGGCTCTTACATCCGAGCAGATCGTCATTATTAATTTAGATGACACTGGAGAAGCTAAGGAGATAAATGATCTTGTTTTGATCTTGTTTTAAGGGAGCTGTTGCCAATTTTTCCAGATACTAGGGGCAAGTTTGCTCCAAATTACAGCGACCCATATGAGGTGAAGAAGGTACTTCCTGGAGGTACTTTGATCTTGGGGAAATGGATGGTTGTGAGTTTTTCTATTCCAGTTAATTCTGATGCCGTCAAGAAGTATTACCCATGATTGAATTTGCCATGTCATGTTTTGAACTACAAGCATTTTTATGATGAATAAATTGCCACAATGAGTTGCAAATTCAATGGTCCAAATTTGTTACAAATCTTGCATGTTTTCCTTGATGAATTATGTGAGATAAATTGAATGTGTCAAATGGGATACTTTGGAATGACGAAAAGCAAGCTTTATTTCATACACTATTTCATACATTAATCCCTGGTGAGTTGTGTGGAAAAATTCCATGCCTACAAGGAAAATGGTGATCTCGCAAAGGGTACGTCAACGAAGGTGATGAGAGGCAGTTTCTTCTTCCATATGAAACACTACATGTATACCCATTGTTTAGCCCTTTGAGCCCACATACATGAATAGCTTTTTAAATTATCCTTGTCAATGATCATCCCATACTGGGGCAAAATTTGAAAGGAATGATAGAAATTTTCTTACTCACACTTGCATCAATCTTCGAGTATTGCTTTCGCAGTGTAACTTGTATGATAATTTGAAGTACCTTAGGACGACAAAGAGCAGTTCTTTCTCTATCCACACACTTTTATCCATTGCATAACCCACTTGAGCCTATGAATTCATTTCGTATTAAACCCAATTGGTGATCATCCCCCACACTAGGGCAAGGCCAAGAAAAGAAAAGAAAAAATTCGAGTGGCATGGTCTAGAATGATGAAAGATGGAGGCTATGTGAATCCAAAGAAAATAAGTGAAAAAAAAGAGGGCATAAAAAAGCAGCGTGCCTGGTAAAAGCAAGGCTGATGCCTAGAAAAGAGAAAAATCAAACATTTGATGTGGTGAGTCATATCCCCAACAGGGTGGTACTAAAAACTCAAATGCTGAGATGTTGCAATCAATGGAGTTGTGATGTGAAGAAAATTTTCAATAGCGGAGAAGAAAAGTGGTGGAAATGTCAAGATGATCACCAACTTTGACCCCCTAAACATTTTTTGAGCCTAACGATCCTTTCGTTTATCAACCCCTGAACCAAGCCTACGTTACGTCCCTTGCGAAGTCTCTTCAGATTAGGGCACTTGAGTTAGCGTAAAAAGTTCATATGTTTGAAAGCATCGCTTGAAGAAGTGCGAGTAAGATAATTTCTGCTTCATTTTGTATGTTTCTTGACTTTTAAACCCCAAGATGTCTGCGGAATATCACCAATTTTTTCAATAGCCTCGACTCAAAGAGTTTCCTTTGCTAAGCCATTGACCGCATTACGGTCCTTATTAAAGACCTCTTAGATTGATAGGGTCGTACCACTTGCGAGATTGCTCAAACCCTTGTTTGGCATGATGATGGAAAGATAGAGTGATTGTCAAGATCCTGCATCAAAGGTTAGGATGAAATAATCCTTTCAATAAGGATGAGTGAAAAGTCTTTTCCGACTGAAAGATCCCTCATTTGACACATCCATGACACTCATGTGTTCAGATTGGAATAATCTTTTGAAATCTTCCCAATGGAAATTAGGTGATGCATGATTAATAGAAGTCATCACACGTGAATCTCTCTTGGATTGAAGCATGTTTGTGATTACAAATGCATGTTGCCTCTCCTATGACCATGTTTTGCAGGAGACATATCCATGAGGACCAGAGATGTTACCGGGTAAGTATATCTCTATCCATACCCTAAATATTTGTCATTGCACAGGTATTCCCCCTTAAATGCATCGACACTCGACTAGATCGAGCTATCCCCAAGAGTTCTTCTCCAGATTCAGTCTGATTAAGGCGACTGAAGAAAGGTTCGGGTCCTGGTCAGATGATCTACATTGCAATACTAGGCGACCGTAGAAAGGTACAGGTCCTAGACATATAACATCAGCTATCTTGAATCATTCTACCCTCCTTGAAGGTAAGATATTCCAAGTAGATTTCTTTACCGTTTGCATCAGTATTTCCATACAAATTGCATTCCAAAATTTTGACATCTCAGTTTGGATATGGATGTCTCAATTCTTTTCGTTGAACATTTCACTCTGGATGTGAATGTTCTTCAATCTTCCTCGTTATACCTTAGTCTGGATCTAGGTATTTCGAGGTTCAAAAATCATGACATCTCTGTCTGGACCCAGGTGTCTTGATTATTTTTGTTGAACATTTCACTCTGGATGTGAATGTTCTTCAATCTTCCTTGTTATACCTTAGTCTGGATCTAGGTATTTCGAGCTTAAAAAAAATCATGACATCTCAGTCTGGACCCGGATGTCTTGATTATTTTGATTTAAACATTTCACTTTGGATATGAATGTTTTTTTTCCATCTTTCTCGTCATACCTTAGTCTGGATCTAGGTATTTCGAGTATAAAAATCTTGACATCTCAGTCTAGACCCGAATGTTTTGATTATTTTCGTTGAACATTTCATTCTGGATGTGAATGTTCTTCAATCTTTCTTGTTATGCCTTAGTTTGAATCTAGGTATTTCGAGTTTCCAAAATCATGACATCTCTGTTTGGACCCGGATGTCTTGATTATTTTCGTTGAACATTTCACTCTGGATGTGATTGTTCTTCGATTTTCCTCGTTATGCTTTAGTTTTGATCTAGGTATTTCGAGTTCAAAAAATTTTGACAGCTCAGGACCTGAATGTCTTAATTATTTTCATTTAAACATTTCACTTTGGATGTGAATGTTTTTTCGACCTTTTTCGTTGTATTTTAGTTTGGATCTAGGTATTTCGAGCTTCAAATATCTTGACATCTCAGTCTGAACCCGGATGTTTGGATTCTTTTCGTTGAACATTTTACTTTGGATGTGAATGTTTTTCGAGCTTTCTTGTTATATCTTAGTATGGATCTAGGTATTTCGAGTTTTTAAAAAAATCTTGACATCTCAGTCTAGATCTGGATGTCTCAATTCTTTGAACATTTCACTTTGGATGTGATTGTTCTTCTCAGTCTTGATGTCCCAATTTCTTACCTGTTACACTCTTCAAGGAACCAGAGTGAGAGTTGGGTACTTGTGGAGTAAATGGGAATTTTTCATGTACCTCAAGACGCTCTACCGCACCGATTGGTAAGTGACTGTAGGTACGTTCTTTCCTTTTGCATCATGCATTTGCATTAGCATTTTCATGCATCATATAAATTGCATTTTAAAATGAGATTCATTTTCCAAAAAAAAAAAATCTATCAAAAAATCATTTAGTGCATGTGCATAGTCAAAATTTAGGTTTCAATTTATCTTTAAATGCAACCTTTACGAGCTCACCTTCAAAGAGAGGCAGCTGTTGACACCTAAATTTTGGCGATCCGGTCATTTATTATTGCATAGAAAATTAGGGGTTAATTTTATCCTTAAAAAAATTAATTGCATAGCATGTAGATATAGGTGCATTTATTTTTAATTTATATGTTTGGCATTTATTTATTGGACCGGTGACCGGTGGTTTCAAATTAGTTGGACTAAGCCCACAAAGCGAGCAAGTCGACCCAAGCCCATATTTTTAATGATCGGAAATTATCTCGTGGGAAAATAGAAATTTTGAAATTGTTCCGGGATATGAATTTTTTTTGGATACGGTAGATGTGTGAAAAAATATTGCAGTTTATCTTTGCAAGATTTGAAGTTAAAGAATAATCTTATCGAAATCTTGAATCATTATCAATATGTGAAAAATTTGTGAAAAAATATTGCGGATGTTGATTAAGATCCTAAATTTTCCCTATAAAAGACATACGCACATGCGACACCAAGGGATTTCGGATTTTTCACTTCGTAGGGGAAGAACTTCTTTTGGGGTTTTTCTAAAAGGGGTAGAAAATTCTTTTGTTTCTCTTTCATTTTTTCGAGTGAATAGTCAACAGAGGGAAAGTTGAGAAGGAGAGAGGAGTGAAGTGACAGGGCAGTAGTAGAGAGAGAGAGAGAGAGAGAGAGAGAGAGAGAGAGAGTACGGAGACGGAGAAGAAACGCACGGCTGTAGAGAAGGAAAATAGCACTGTTCTTCTTCTTTGACTGCTGAACTTCGCCGGTTTCTACAATTCTGCTCGCCTCCACACCCCCTGCGCTTGCATCGACTCCGCCTCACCGCATGACTACCGCCGTCCACCGCACCCGTGTGGCGACTCCCAGAGCCCGTCGTGCCTGCAGCGCCTCCATCTCTGAAGCCCTTGCAGTAGCCAAGCCTTCGCCTCACCGCGCGATCTACCGCCGCACGCCTCCGCCTCAGGCCCGACTCCTCCGCATCTGACGACCCCGACTCCACCGGCCCGGCGAAGTCACGGCTCAACGCCGTTGTTGCCGAATTGCCTCCGGAGCAACCATCGACTCCACCGAGCGCTGATCTACCGCACCAAGCGTCCGCCCGCGACGTTGTCGTTGCTCCTGCTCCGGTCGCACGACGCCCGAGTTGTGGCATCCTGAAATTTCTTGCCAATCTTTAGGGATACTCTAATTCATGTCTTGCATTAAAACTTTGGCCAAGCTTTTGGTGGGTAATTAATTGATAGAAAAATTCTATTTTTGGCCATGTGAATTATGGATTGGGATTTATTAAATTAGGTCACAAAGTTTTGTGAATTATAAATTTCAATTAGGTGTTTATCTAATTAAGAATTAGGTGGATTATTAGGATGAGGATGGGCTGGACATTTAAAGGCCCAAACCAGCCCATTGCCTCACCGCATTCTCGGCCGGCCCACGAAGCCAAGGAGGAGAGCTGCCGCCGGCCCATGGCTGGCCCAAGCCCATGAAGGACTGTCGACGTGCAAAGGAGGGGGGGGATCCGGTTGCATGCTTCCCCCATTTGTCCCAAAGAAATTGCCAAGTGTCACCCATGCATATCTAATGATGGCTAATGATGGAGGGGAAGGAAAATTAGAGGGAAAAGTGGGCGGACTAAGCGAGAAAGAGAAGGAGAGAAAGAGAATGAAGATTGGAGAAGAAGGAGGCTGTGCGTGCGTGAGGGGAAGGAGAAGGGCAGTCCACCGTCGTCCGTTTGCCGCCGTCGAGTCCGCCTCGCCCTCCGTTCGAGTTTGCTGTGTTCGTTCGGTCTAGAGGCAAGTTGGGATTCTTAATCTACTCTTGCATGTTGTGCCTAGAGTGTATGAATGAGTGATGATAATTTTCGGATTGTTTAGGGGATGAAAAACAGATGTTCTAAGAGTGGTATTCAAAAACTAGTAAACTGTTCTTGAGAAAACAGCTCGACCATGAATGTTCTAGTGGCTTTCATGTGACGTTCGAGTTGGATTTTGACTTTTATTTCTAAATGAAAGTTGTTAAGGACTTCTTGAAATATAACATACTCAAATTTGGGACAAAAATAACGAGTATAAGGGGGTTAAATCTCTATTTTTCGGAGAGACTGGATCTTGAAATTTCAGTAACTACCTTTGATGAATGCATGGACTGTAAGGCTATCTTTTTGTTGAAATTTCACTTTGATTTCTTAACAAAAGATGTAAAGAACATTCTGAGGTGTAATATATCAAAAATTTAGAGAAAACCAGTAAGAATAGGTAGGTGAAATCGTGGTTTTTCGGAGGGTGTTGAATCTGGAGATTTCGGTACTAGGAACAGAAGTTTTAACCGCCTATATTTAATTATATAGGACGAATCTGACTTCGATTCCTTTATGAAAAATCTACCTTAGGGTCTTGAATACCACATATTCGGATTTCATAATTTTTGAAGGTCATTAGTGTATTTAATCGGAAATATTTCTAAAACCGTGTAATCTGACGCGTTCGGACTTAGTCAGCTTCAATGCGTGGGTCATATCATTTTGTATGAAGCTCTTTCGACAAAGTGTTCTTCATGAAGTACCTGTATTTATGTTTCCCTTGCAACATATTCAAATTTCATAATTTTCGAAGCTCATTTTCCTATTTAACCAAAAATATTTCAAAAACTGTGCAAGTGGAACGGACAGAATTAGTAGTGCTGTGATGCGTGGTCTGTATTGAACTATATAGGGATCTTTTGGTGTAGTGTTCTTCATGAAGTATCTGCCTTTATGTCTTGACTATCACATGTTCGAAATTCATAATTTTTTAATGTCATTTGGGTATTTAATGAAAATATTTTTTTTTAAACCGTGCTAGCTGGATTGTGCAAATTTCAAAAGCTGTGATGCATGGACTATCCTGTTCTGTATGAAATTCTGGTGGTGCTGTGTTCTTCATGAGATGAATGCCCTTAGAGTTTGTCTATGATGTACTAAATTCTTAGAAATTATTAGAGACAATTACTAAATTTTAGGAAATGTAAATAAAAAGAATGCTTTCTGTCTTCTAAAATAATAGTAATTGATCTTGCTGCACATGTGATGATATTCGGCATTGCATATAAAATCAAAAGCCGAATTTGACTTTGTTGCCATTACATCATGTGCCATGATTGATTGTGAAACATAAATTGGTGAATATGAATTATGATGAATGAGGAGACTGTTGGAGGTGAGCCGACAATGCCCTAGGAGTGTCAGGATGCTCGGGATGGGGGGTGCTGGATGCCCAGTTGTATTACGATACATGCCCGGATGTCCTCGGGAGTTTCGAGATGCCCGGAATGGTTGGGTTCCGGAAGCCTCGGAGGTTTGTGCCCGAGGGGATGCCTCGTGATGCCAGTTGGGATACGAGATGCCCGGGATGTGGGGGTGCCGGATGCCCGGTGGTGTGTGCCGGAGGTTTCTCGCGATGCCAGGTTGGGGTGCAAGTGATAAATTGTGGGATGCAATTACTGATCCCGGGAAAGATAAATGTGGTGACCCAATTGAAAGATAAAAGTGGAAATTGAATCATGCATGGTATGGTGACATGTACGCATGGCTGTATGATATGATGTGTATGAGTGCATTGTGGTATGTGCACATGAGGTATGGATATGCATGAATGCTTGAGGATGAGTGCATGGTTGTATATACACCTATGGCATGATGGTATATGTATGAATACTTGATGATGAGTGCATGATGGTGTATGCAGATATGGTATGATGACATATGCATGGCTGTGAGGTAAGTTATGCTTGGATGCATGAATTGATATGTACTATACTATGGTGTTATGATTGTATTATGTGATGCATCGAGTAGTTTAATGGATCCTTTACCTGCTGAGTGGTTGTACTCACCCCTTCGGGGACCAACATTTCAGATTAGGAAGATGCCTCTCTCTTCGGTCACGCGGGGTACCTTTTATGGCCTTCCATCTGACGTGGAGGTCTAGTGTTCGGAGATGGATTGCATTACCATCCCCGGTCTGACGTTTGTACGGGTTCGTGTGCTGGTGATGTATGATGTGGGTCTGGCTGGGGGCCTGGTCGTCCAGGAGTTCTTGTCGGTCCACGTCCGCCGTGACGAAGTGACGCGGGGGATGTTGCCGCCGCCACCGCCCGATGCACCAGGGTGGGTGTGATGGCTCGCGTGAGGAGTGGAGAGCTGACACTTTTTGGGGATAGCCGACACTTGTAGATGGAGGATGACATGTGATAGATATAGGGGTCGAGATCTCTTTTGAGCTGTGGCCAAGTGTAGCTAAAAGTCTTGGCTTTTCTTTTTGGTTGTACCGACCCGAGAAATCCATCATGAAAATATGTAAATAAAAGTGGCTCGGCTTCATCTTTTCATATGATGTGTAGTTGGTGTGCATTGCATTATGGTTATTGGAGGGAGGAATGGTGAGATTTGTTTATGCTTCCGCTAATAAGTTGCGCCGGGACCGTAAAAAAAAAAAATGCCTATGAACTACGATGCTTCAAATAAGAGATGTAACTAGTGTTCATTAGGTGGAGCGATAGGTACCTGTGGTGACCTTAGGTGTTTCGGGGTGCCACACGAGCGCCCTTTTGCCCTTGACCCGAGCCTGCGGTTGCCCCTCGCTGCTACCCGAGTCTGCTTTTGCCGGACCTCGCCGGAGTTCGGATCTCGCCGGAGCTCCGATCACTTGGACCTCCGACCGACGGTGACTATCGACACCACAGCCACTATCCCTTACACCGTCCAAGCCGTGCCAAGATTACATCATAATCTATTCTACCGTTCGAATTTTTGAAAAAAAATTCAATTTAGGTAGAGATTTATTTTATTTTTAGGTAGATTTATTTTATTAGGTAGATTTGATTTAATAGATAGATTTATTAGGTAAGTTTATTTTATTTTGTTTGAATTTTTGATATTTTTGTCTCGTTATTTGAAATGTTTATCTGTGCAGGATTAAAACATGATATAAAATCCAAATCACAACCGCACGAATTTTTATTCTATCTATAAGGCTTTAGCTGGAATAATTATTTACACGGCAATAAAATTGATATCTTGATATTTAAGGCATAAGATCAATTTATCGATTTTACTAGCGAAATAATCAAGTTTGAATTTCAATTTGAGTGGTAGATAATATTTTCATTGATTATGGATGATTTAGTGTTTATCTTTTAATTGTTCCATTTATCTCAAAAATACAAAAAAAATTGCATTTGCATCCCATGTAGATTAGTATTGATTTGCATGATAGATTAGTTAGTCATTTTTTTTTCCCAAAACTCACCCCTCATCCTTTCAGTCTTGTAGGCATGGAAGTCTCACGTCAATTTTGGGAGTTGCAATTTTATTAGAGGAGCTTAGGTTTACCCTGACCTTTTGAAGATGTGGTAGTTGTAAATACAACGGCCCGTGATAGAAGGGTATGTAAACATAGTTAATGTAATTGTGTGTTTGTAAGTGGTTATTTTCCTAACTGCTTATTTTTGTTCGGGTGTTCTATGTACGCTTCTGCATGTGCTCAATGAAAAGATAAAAAGAAATGTGATGGCAACGTGCCTGGGACGTTGCGAAAATAACCCTTGCTGCTCGTGACCCTGGGAATGGAGTTGGGGTCGTGACAGATGGTATAGGACCAGGCTATAATTTGATATCCAATAACAAATTCCTAATCCATTCAGCCTCTTTCCAAGTTGTTAAAACAACAAATTCATATTGCATCACTGAGTGAGTTATGTACATTTGTTTCTTGCTCGTCCCAAAAACAACACAATCAGGTAATGTGAAAATCCATCCAGTAGTGGATTATCTATCTCTCATACTTGTAAGTCAATTAGCATTGGTGTATCATTCTAATACAGCCGGATAATTTTTATAGAATAATCTTAATTTTTTTTTTAGTTCTCTTAAGATAACCAAAATTTCGGTAATGGCCCTATAATATTCTATACTTGGATTACTAGTATACTTACTCAACTTGCGCACAGAATAACCAATATCAAGTATAGTATAATGCATCGCATACATTAAAGACCTTATAGCACTCGCATATTCAAGTTGTACTACTACTCTACTAGTATTATAATTAAATTTTTTGCCGAATCAAATGGAGTACTTATTACTTTGAAGTTAAGATGTTTGAATATATTTAACATCTTTTCCACGTCATCACTTTGGCTTAAAGAATAACCCCACTATGTTTTTCAACTTGAACACCCAATAAAATACCTACTTCATCCAAATCTTTCTTCTTGAAAATGAAAGCTAAATACTTCTTAGTCTCATAAACTTCAGTCATATTGGTTCCAACAAATTCCAGTCAATGATAAGTTAACAAACAGGAATCCAACAAATCTTGATCAAATTAAGAGCCTCTTCCAAATGACCCGCATGACCAAAGAGATCCACCATACAACCATAATCAACAACGAGATTCCCAAAACCCAATGATCTGTTAAGCGACACTAACGGAAAACAACATCGATCACCTCCCAAAGAAGAATCACCCTTTCTAGCGGTGGCATGCAAGTATGGTATTTCCAATAGTACTCACATGCCATACCTCCAGCACATTCAATGAGGGCGACTCATTGCATGAGACTACCCTTATGCAACAATTAGGGGACGATTCTATCACATGCAACCTTTCCCTTGCATTATTGCTAGAATGTTTCCACGACTCGACCCCATGGCCTTCTCGGTCACGAGTGGTGATCTTTCATCTATAAAATGAAATCATGCTCAGATAACGAGAAACTCATTTCAATTAGCATGAGCATCCTTCCAGTCACTTGAGGGTCATCACAAAAAGCCAATCTAATGAAGGCTAATCCGATAGTTCAGACTTTATTGTGATGCCTTATGAACATACGAAAAGGTTATGTACAAATAATCTCCTCCTAATTAAAAATTTCCATTTTGCATAAGCAAGAATTAATCCAGCACCCACAGAAAAGCGAAGCAATACTCTGGAAAAGAGTATCACTAACACAAACTCAAATAGAATCGAATTGATTCAAATGTAAAACGTGCTATCTTGTTTCCTTTTCTCATTAAAACAGAGTGCGACAGAGTAGTAAGTATTACCTTGTTAATAGATTGGCAATTGGATCAACGATAAAAGCTTTGGTTATCGTTGATGACCGGAGTTACAGCCAACGAAAAGGTCTCGACAGAGATCCGGTCGCTTCAGGCTCTCAACCGTGAAGCGGAGCCGAATAGAGCACGCTTTGTGCTGTTTTGAAACTACAGCTGATGGCGACGAGCGATGATCATCGGTATCCGTGGAAGCCATCGAGGAACAGACCTAATTCTGCTTTGGCGTTTTCTCGACTTCTCCCTAGATGAACTTATCTCCTTTTTTTCCAAAAAAATTCTTTTTGTGAACTTTCAAGCCCACAATTTTTCCTTGTATTCTTCTGCCTATAATTCGTGAGGGAATGGATGGCATCGCAGCGTCCCATATGGCTTCCGTTCAATCATCAAAGTCAACTGCCTAAGCCCTGATTCCACCAGCCTTTCCAAGAACGCAAGTCATCTGCGTCTTGTTGCCACCCAAAACTTCAGACAACGGGGTGTAGTCCAAAAATGCTCAACATTTGGAACAAGCTTTAGAATTTGATCTGCAATCCCGCGTAGATGAGTTGGTTGCTTCACCCAATCCTTTACAATCTGCCCAATCCGATGAAGAACCATTTGTCTCTTCAAGACTTCCTCTAGCTCTGACTCTATTATTGTACAAATAAATCCTTAAAATTGTTGGCAAAATATGACTTCGAATCAACAGAACAATCAAGTTGGACTTTGAGATATAATATCACTTTATTTAAGGATTTATTTGCTCTCACAATATTGCTAATAATCACTGATAAATTTTCTCTAGGATACAACAAAATCTCAGATGAGGATACTCGATAGCAATTCTAGTATTTCTCCAGGATCTTTATAGGAAATAATTGAAAACAATGGTTGTATATTCTTTCGAAAGAAAACAAAAAATGGGAGAAGAAGATTCTTTAATTGAATAGGTACATTAATTAATTTATAGCAAACACAATAAGTTATATCCAAATAGACACCACCTTCCAAGGATTAAGAAGTTATGTCTGACTAGGTACGAATTCTGAAATGACCTTTGGGAAAAATAATAATATTCAAAATTAAATAAATAAATAATGATTGTAACTCATTAACAGTCGCATTGTTTCAATAAGACACAATAGAAAATTTTTTTATAAAAATAAACCCGAATTTTCCAATAAATAAATAAATAATTATTATTGATTAGTACTAAATCTCGTCCATATTCGCACTCGCATCTTTTCGAATGAGATAAAACACCTTTTGGTTTATTTTACAAGCAAACTACCAACATGAAATGGTTAAATATAGGCCTTTTTCCCTATATTGGTGGACCTTAACTAGAGTAATTTGCATACGGTAGCTAAGTTTTGTAAAGGTTTCTCTTTCTCTCTCTCTCTGGGAATGACGCCACGGAGAGTCACATGAGTACGTGTGGGTTCAAAGCTATTGCGCTGTCCAAGGTAACCGGCCTTTGGCAACCGACAACCGGCGACTAGTCACGCAATGGTCACCGCTCACCACCACCACCACCATTACCACGTGAATCTCTATGGCTTCAAACGGCTGAGATGGACGGGACGGCAGAAGAGGGAGTGGGAGGCAACGTGGAAAGAAAAGTTTTAGGAAAACGAAAAAAGGGAAAGAAGGGGCGGGGGGGCAAATACGAAAATAGTTTAGTCATCTTATATGTCATTCTCTCGAAAGGGGTAGACACTTCGAAAATGTAAATACAGTTTACCTAATTCTTTTCGGCAAATATGATTCGAAGAACAGACAATCTGCATTTCCAAGAAACAAAATTACGATTTTGTTATCCACCCTTTCGGCATCGAAAAGGGCATCGAAAAGGGCCCTCTCCCAGCTAAGCTTGGACGACGTCTAAACTCACGTCCCGCTAATTCCAAGACCATGATGATCGTGGGGGAACGAGGCGTGTTCATCCATCTTGACATAGAATCCTGCTGCGTACAATGTCAAAGAAGTACGCATTGCGAAGCTTGATTGAAGCAAGAGGGCGGTAGAAAAATGAGCAAACTTTAGTTCTTGTAAGTTGTAATCCCGTAATGATCCTTTTGACCGACCGATCTTCAATTGGCTGGAGAATGGAACTATGGATCTCGTAAACTTCGAGAGCCCTTCACAACTTGGTACATATATATTTTTTGGGTTGACTAAGATATCCACTTGATTAACCATATGTTTCATTCAGGTCAGGTTTGGTTAACAGGAATGCATCAATGAAGATAGAATGATAGGAATTATAGGGAAAAATTGTTCAAAAAGTCCTCATCTTATTACACTTCTACCGATTCATTTATGAACTTTTCAATTTTACCAATTAAGTCATTAACTTTTCATATTTTATCAATTGAGTCCATCTAACCAATTTTGACTAAAAATCACTAACGTGAATTCCAGCTGTCTTACATGGCATGGCCAATGCTAACGTAGACAATTTTTTATTAGTATTTTAATATTTTTTCGTTTTATTATTATTTTTAAATTTTTAATTATATTTTCCTTTTTTTCTTTGCCTTTTTCTTTTCCTTTTTTGTGCTAGCGAGGCCGCGAAGGTCCTTCGCATGGCCATCATAGCCTCATTAGCCGTAGGCAAGGGCGTGAACCTCGCTAGCCGTGGGCAAGGGCCTTGGTGCCCTCACCTATAGTCGGCACGACCACGATAGCCTCGCTTAGGGCCTTCGTGGCGACCCTCGCCAACACAAAAAAGAATAGAAAAAAAAGTAAAAAAAGAAAGGAAAATAAAAAATAAAAAATAATAAAAATTTCTAAAAATAGTAACATATTATTAATAATTATCCGCATTAATGCCGGTCATGCCATGTATGTCGGTCGTGCCATGTAAGATGACCGACATCCACGTCAACAATTCTCAGCTAAAATTGATCAAATGGACTTAATTGACAAAGTACGAAAATGTTTAGATTTAATTGGCAAAATTGAAAGGTTTAGAATTAAAATAGTAAAATACAATAGTTTTAGGACTTTTTGGACAATTTTTCCAAATTATAATGGTAATAACTTGCTTTATAACTCTTGTGATGAGAATAATGTGATATGTCAATAATTTAAAATTTGTGATCGAAATTTATCATAAATATAGGTAAAATAAAAAAGGTCATCACACTTGCCTACCCCATCAAGCTATCTTCCGATATAAGTTTCATTTATAGAACTTAATTCTTGAGGCAATTTAAAGTTTCCGTTTAAATTCATTCACTCCCCCATGTTAATGAAAATCAAGTAAAAGAGTATTTTACCTTTCATTCCAAGTTTTGATCCTGACTTCGCTTTATTCCAAGTGACCAAACTTTATCTAGAAAGAAATGAGGAAGGGAAAAATTACAAACTCAATCCTATACTTATTACACGAATTTCAGTGTAGTCCAAAACCTTTTAATTTTAGGTGATGAAATCGTCGCATCAAGAATGGCAACCAAAAATTGACGGGATAGATTATATATGAATCACATGCAAAGGTTCAAGACTATATTGCCAAAACTAAAAGGTTTAAGATTATATTGAATCCTATAATAAATTTAGGAGTGAATAGATAACTTTCCCAGATGAGGAATTTATTTCCATACTCTCTCCCTCCCCATTAGAAAATTTTTTATATTGTTTTGAAAATAACAAAATAACCAAATGATACCAATGTGTGTATTGATCGAGTAAGATCAAGTTATAGATACACATGCTAACATGTAGATATGTCTTAACATGGCAGTCAAAAACTAGGCGTGCTGCCTCTATAACAGTGAATGAAGTAGGACGTACAATGTCTCTAAAAGTTGAATGTACCTCAATAGAAGGTAAATAAGTCATAGAATGCGGAACTCATGATGACTTGGATGGATCTAGACAGAAGGTGAACAAACCGTAGAACAAGGAGCTTGAGAAGGCTTGAATGGACCTGAGCAGAAGATGAATAGTTGTATGAAACTAGAGCATCGATACGATTGAAAGGACCAAGTAGTAGAAGGAGAAGAGTTAATTTTAGGTTTAAACGAGGAGTATAAGTGAGAGTTGAACACCTCTATTTGGTTTGAATTCAAATTGGTGTCTTATGACTAGTTACGGGGCCTATAACTAGTAGAAATCAGACCGGAGAAGATAACGGTAGTTTTATCATGTTTGGGCAGGCAACGAAAATGATAGACTCTAAGCGAAAATAGAACTGACTATTTTGGGAAATTGCCCTTGTCAGAGCAGCAGAGAGACATTTGCTTCTATAGATAGCGGAACCAATGATTGTTGGTGGCCTTTGAATTTCAAACAGCCATTTGAGGTAAAAATAGCTATAGATTCAATTTAGGGAAGGCATGAGTTGGGAGAAACACAAAAAAAAAAAAAAAAAAAAAAAAAAAAAAAAGTCTAATAATGCTCTAAGGCTGTGTTTCAAAATCAAATTGGTATAAGATGGGATATGGTAATATGGGATTAGAAATTCTCCTTACATATTCTCTGGATTGTGGAAAACTCCATGAAATGTTTGGTGTAATCTAGAATAGGATTGAAATTTTTTTGAAAATCCTCCTAATATCCACTAAATTGACAGGATCAATCCAAATTGCCTTTGGGTTGTATAATAATCCACTTCATTCCCATCATCACCATCATCACTCAAGAAAATTTCTAGACGCTTTTTCTTAAAGCTCCATCCCCCTCTCTCCTCTATTTTCAATTTTGCATCTACATATATTCTTCTTTCTCTGTCTTTGTCTCAACCTGTTTTTGAAATGAATGCGACTTTCACTCGTCTCAACTTGAGGATCAACCATAGGTGGATGACTTGACCCTCAAGTTCCTGAAGAACCTTATGTTCCATGTCAAGATAATGCTGATCTCATCACTCACCCATCTGGGTCTGATTAAAAAACAATAACAAGAAAAATGCACAGAGGTTTATAGTCATACTTCCCCCTTATAATCTTGGAAAATCCTCCTAATATCCTTCTAATAACCTATGATTGACTGATTGACAATGACGATCGATGGTAGTAAGAGGCATTGGCGAATACGTAGTGGTCAGAAGTGATGATGTACATCTTGTTTTGTTATGTTACTTTTAAAAGTTTTTTTTATCCTATTTAGATTTATCCCACACCCTATCCTAGATTTCTTATTCTCCATTTCATCCAGATATATCCCAATTTATCTAGTTTGGAGGATATCGCCAAACACTAAATAGTATAAGTTGTTATTTCATCTGAAATCAAATTTGGACCATCAAACGCAATGTAAGTGTTTATTTTTGTTCTGTCGTTATGTTTTTTGTCTAAATAGTTAGATGGACTTAGGGCCCGTTTGGTTCGGCTTTGGGAAAAAACCATTGGGAGAATGCAAATACCTTTGAGGTAAAGGTGTTTTCCGAAATGTTATACCGTTTGGTAAATTGTAGCATTGAAAGGTTACTTGGCGTAAATACCGTTTGGCAAAACTAACATTTGTAATGGGCTTTTGCTTTTTTTTTTTTTTTTTTTTTAATCTGAAAGTTAAATCCGGCGGCCGGCTAACCACCGGCCAACCGCCGAACGGCCAGATCTGGCCGTTCAGCCGCCTGAGGTCGCGACCTCAGGCGACGCACACCGTTGTCTACGGTTGCAGACCGCCAGATCTGGTTGTCCGGCGGCCAGATCTGGTTGCCTGAGGCTTGATTCGCGCGAGCCGAAGGAGTCGGAGCGTAGAAGCACGGAGTCGACGCGGTGCTGCTCACGCTCGTCGAAGGGGATGGATCTCGCCGTAGAAGAGGAAGGCGTCGACGGTGGAGGTGGAGGTGGAGGCGGAGGCGGCAGCGGGGCCGGCGGAGAACTCAAAGTCGGGGGCGACCCGAACGGTGGGGCAAGAGGGCCGTCGGGTTGGTCCGGGGGGTCAAGGCCGATTTGGCCTCCGGACGGCCAGATCTGGCGACCTAAGGCCTGGTTTGCGCGAGCCGAAGGAGTTGGAGCGTAGAAGTAGGGAGTTGACGTGGTGCTGCTCGCGCTCGTCGAAGGGGATGGATCTGTCGCAAAAGAGGAAGGTGTCGACGGCGGAGGCGAAAGAGGCGGGGCCGGCGGAGAACTCGAAGTCGTGGGGAAGAAGATGAACAGTAGTGACGCGTGAATAGTGGAACTTGCATTACGAGAATGCCGAATGCTCAATGCACCTCATGAGCTACATTGGGCTTTCAACATTGGAAATGTTGGTATTTGCCCAATGAGCATTCAAAAGTGACTCCCAAACACAAAATATTTTCCCCAAGGGGCTTTGGGGCTTAAAGCCCCTTGGGGAAGCTGAACCAAATGGGCCCATAGACCTACCCAATAAATATAGGCCATTTACTTGAGAGTTTGCCAAATGCGCAGTTGTTCACAAGCTAAAACCTAACTCTTTAGCCTCACCCTCAACCCAATGTGCTCTGCCACCGCCAGCCCTTGCTATGCCTTTGCCCAACGCAAACGCCACGACCCCACAACCATATCTTTGTCATCTTTGTCGTCGTCGCCTCCCCCATATTGGCACACCAGACGCTCTCTCTCTCTCTCTCTCTCTCTCTCTCTCTGATGAGAAAAAAACAACATCCACAAATTCACAGAGCTAGTGTCTTGACGCGATGAGTCCTTGATTCAGATGGAGGCAAAGATGCATTTGTTGCCTTCGCAGATGATGTCCATGGTAGAGAGAGAGAGAGAGAGATCAATGGAGACCGTTGGATAGGCCTAAATCTAACTAGCTCTTTGCCTTCTTTTGTCTGTGGCTCTGGGTTATTCTCTTCATGCATGCGATATTGGTCTAGTCACAATATTTCCTCACATTTCAAACTACAAATATGAAGTAAAAAAGGCCTCCTACTTTAAGGAGTCACGGTCCTTTTTTTCTCATCCATAATATTATCATTTCGTTATATTCTAAATATTCTAATAATGGATAAATGTTTAAGTTAATATTCCATTTTATCACCATGTACTTCAAGTTGTAAATTTTAACCTTCTCCTATCAGATATATAACCTTACGAAAAGAGGTTTAAATGTTGAAGTATCTGTTCTCTTTTCAAATTTATTAGTATGATTTCTTCGTATTATGTCCATAATCCATTTCTGTCAACTAATAAATCAAATACTTTCTAATAATGTGATTTTGCAAAATATTTTTAATGTCAACTTTGTCGCGCGCTTAAATTTACGTGCTTAATTATGGAAGAATGTCAAGCCCCGTTCATATAATAGTAGCATTAGCAAGAGTTGAGTCTCAAAGTGGAGGACCATATTTCTGTACCATTTTACTAAATCAAAAAGGGCCATGACTAATATTTTAATTAGTAAAATGAATTAAGAACCCCTATTACTCTTATACAGGAATAACAAAAACTAATTAACTCTGCTAGGTCTAGCTCATCTTAGAAATTGAAAGTCGTCCCCACGACAAGGTGCTCAGTGGAATAAGGCAATGCATATTATATAATACATTCGTTTCATACTTTAATGAATTAGAGCGGTTTCTTTTCCTCTGTTGATATTGTGTCTCAAACTTTGACAAAAAAAAAAAAAAAAAAAAAAAAAGAAGTGAAAATGCAGTCAATTACAGGATTATTTGTCATCACATGAGACTTTGGAGTTTAGACTAGAAGGATTTTTGAAAGGTAAAGTACGACAACAGGATGAGACAAACCTTCAGATAAATAAACCCACCTCCATATTCTTTAGGCTAGTGATGAGTGTAAATTAAAATGAACCTAAATAATAGCGAAAAGATTGAACAGGTATGTATCTAGAAAATATCGATGTGTATCCATTACGTTGTAGCTCATGTATCTTTAATAGTGACATGATGGATATCTCCAATGAAAGATTCTTGAAATTGACATAAAGCGCAACATCAATCATATCGAGAAATTCATGCTGACATTTATTATATTAAAATATACTTCTCTACTACGATCATATTGATCAAATTCATCCCATCGACATGAAGATTTCTCAATCTTGTCTCAAACAACCATATAATGAAACAAAGTTTCTTAGAAAAAAGGGTCAAAATAGCAAACAATCGAATCGACTCGAACGACTCGGTACCTCATATCAAGCATTTGGCAACAACTTACATCTTTCTTCATTTGGAACCTTCCCTTCAAACTCTCAGTAGAATCTCAACCCCGTCATCATTCGTCAATCAGTCTCTTCAAGCCCTCTCCTCAACGAGAATTTACCAAAGAGAGAGCGTCAACACCAACCTTGAGGCCACCTATTCCGGGGGTCCCATCGAGGCAACCACCTCTTCTTCTGCGGATTACTGCTCTCATTAGCATGACCATTCGATCCCAAGCGAATCTCGCCCTTCCGATCCATCCTCGGCCCGATCACAATCTTCAACAAGAGTCCCCTGCGGGCCCCCCGTTTGGGGGTGGGGTGACCGGGCAGGCACTCTGCGGCCGCCATTGATCCAATAGGCTGAGGGAGATTGTTGAAGGCATTGCCATCCTTGTTGTTGCCCGCGACCAGGAAGATCTCCTCGCATGAGCGGATCGAGGTGAGTTTCAAGTACTTCTGCTCGAGGGACTCCTTGGGCACGTTCCTTGCCAACAGCCGAGATGCACCACCCCAGTTGTTGGTGCCGAGCGATGGGTGTTGTGGTGTTCTAAAGTCTCGCAATTCCAGTTGATGATGCCTCATCTCTCTCTCTCTCTCGAAGATGGTATTATGGAAATGGCAGAGTTGAATCTGTTTATGTTAGTGCTTTGTGTGTGAGATTGAGGGGGTGATGGATCGAGAATATAATGATTGAAAAAGATTCATCGGGATTTGCTTCATATAGATTGAGACTTTCGGTTAAAATTAAATAATCATTTTGGTGGTTTCTTGGGAGTGTCATAAGAGTTAAATAAACATATCATTAAAGGGGTGTAAAATGTGACCGATGTGGACGTAATTAATGACGAGTTTAAAACCACGACGCATCTACTTTCTCGGTTGACGCAGAAGGCGTCAACCATACAGACGGCGGCCTAGCAATCACCAAATGGAATTGCGAAGAAGTAGAAAAGCGTCTAGATTGACTTTTGAATTTAAATTTTGTTAACACCCAAAAATGGCTTAGCGGGCCGTGGACAAGTAGTGAGGCTTATTATGCCGGAGATAGGTGAAGCAGGCCCGAAGGAGTCTGGACAAGAACCATCATTACAAGCACCGACGGTGCTGTTCCAGCTATCGCTCGAGAGTAGACTCGTTAAACGGGTGGATTGGGTATGTTGAGAAAACTCCTACTAAGTTTTGAAGTCGACAAAACTTTCTTATTCTTGTTATTATTCTAAAGAATAGTAAACTTCTGACGTCATATCGCAGACTCTTGTCAAAGTCTATTTATTCCAAAAGTCTTTCCCACTCTGACGTAATGCAAACTGAAATTAAGTCCAGAACAGATTTTATTGATCTTACGACAAGGATTTAGTATGGACATAATAGAGATTTATTTCTTAATAACTAGCTTTCTGACGAAGAATCTCACTTACCTTTTATAAATACATTGATTGAATCAATCACGAATTAATGAAATCAATCTTGAAGACAAGTTTCTTTTTGGGAAGTATCTACTTATGGAAACCTATATTCTAATTGTATGGGCAATCAGAATCAATGGATTTTCATCTCAATTTTCAAAAGGTTACAAGATTTCCTTAATAGATTCTGTCCAACGGATTGATTGGAAGAAATTCCTCTGAAGAATGCCGACGGCTAGTAAGGCATGAATGAGTATTTAAGGAGGTAATTCAATCTATTTGAAGTGTGCGTGAAAATTGAAATTCCAAAGTCCAAAGCCTTTTCAACCACTTGTTCTTCAACGACAGCTCTTACAAATTGTACTCAAGAGAAAAGATCACAAGAAAAGTGACTTAGTGTGGGAAAGAGAGTGTTTGCACTCAAAATATTGTACTTATCTCTTGATACTTTAGTGAATTTTAGCTAGAAGGCTGTCAGCATGAGAAAGTGGACGTAGGCTTGATCTAAGCCGAACCACCATAAATCTTGTGTGCAATTTTCTCTTTCCTTAACTTTTTTCTGCTTTATCCATTGCAATTTCATTTTAGGTTTCTCAAAAATTTATTCCATCTCTTATATGATTCTGAATTTTCTACAGAAGTCTTATGGCGCTTTTAATCAAACTCTGACTCTTCTTTAGACTTTGCTCACAACTTATTTAATTTCACATTTATTTGTCAATATTTATTTCAACACCTATTCACTCACTCTCTAGGTGGTAGTACTAGCATTTTCAATTGGTATAAGAGCCTTGTGCTCTTCTGTTGAAGATTTATACCTTTGAGCTAAAGATCTTTTATGGCTAGTTGTTTAACATCAGGACTAATGGAGGGGCAGAGTAATACAAGGCCACCTTATTTTGATGGAAAAGAATACAGTGTGTGGAAGAATAAAACGAAGGCGTTCCTAAGATTCAGAGATCCTTTGGAATGAGATGTTATAGAAAGAGGAATCAACCTAAAGGCGGCTTCAGCTTCAAACAAAGGAAAAGAAGTCTTAGATAAAGATGCTGAGGAATCTAACCAAGAAGAAATTACCAAGAGACAAGCTCTTAATGCAAAAGTCATATATTCTTTATATTGTGTCTTGTCTCTTGCTAAATATAACATAATTTCTTCATGTGAAATAACTAAGAAGTCTATGATAGACTTCATGTCACTTATGAAGGAATAGATCATGTAAAGGAGAAAAAAAATAAAGATCTTACTTGGCCAATATGAATCCTTCAAAATGAAGCCTGGAGAGTCAATTGGAGATATGTTTAGTCGATTTACAGAAGTTGTAAATGGGTTGGCATATTAAGGTCGACCAATGTCTGCTCCAATAAGGTCAACAAATTTTTGCGAGGACTTTCAGAGGATTAGAACCATGTGAAAACATCAATTCGGGAGACACAAAAAATCATGTCTCTTTGATTGACGAGCTGATAGGCACTCTTCAATCGTATGAAGTAGAACATATCAATGATGAAGAGGATCCAAAAGGTAAGAGTCAATTGCGCTTAAGTCTAATGCTGATTTTGATGATACAGACACAGACATATGGATGATGAGAAGCTGGCTCTCATGATAAATAAATTCATGAAACTAAATAGGAAAGGAAGAAGATTGAACTGGAAAAAGCAAAGCATTGAAACTAGCAAGAATGTGATATGCTTTGAGTGCATGAAGAAGGGACACATCAAGTCTAATTGTCCCGTGCTGAAAAAGAAAAAAAAAGAAAAGTATGAAAAATACAAGAAAGCTCTAAAAGTAGAAACTTGGGGTGACATAGAATGTAAGGAAAGTGAAGAGGAGTTTGCAAATATCTGTCTGATGGCTCACTCAGAATTAGAGTACTGACACAGACTTAGAATCCGACAAGGAAATCAATGTAAGTCATTTAGAAATCCCTATAAAGGTTTCTAAGTATATAGATGAACTTTGCTTGAACCTCAAATCTTTTCTTAAAAGGATCTCCGAATTAAAGAAGGAAAATTCAAAACTCAAGTAATAGGATAATTCTTAGAGAGAAAGTTTGAGAATATGAAAAATGATTTTGATGGATTTAAAGAAAATACTTATTCCTTTTCAAAAGAAAATTAATGTTTGAAAAATGAGATTTTAGATAATTTTACAAAGTTCTCCAAAGGATTAAAAACTTTAGAAAAAAATCCTTTTAGCTCAAATACCCTATTATAACAAATCTGATTTGGGTTTGAGAAAAGAAAGTACTATTTTGATCAATTTTCCTAAAGTCAATAAGAGACTTCGATAAAGACCTCTAAAATCTTCTTACAAAAATTATTTCCAAAAAGTTTTTGTAAAATCTGTTGGCCGGAATGCTCTTAAATGCTCTTAGTGTAACAACTCAAGACATTTTGAGAATGAATGTCATAAAGTTTTGGAGACTTGTTAAGAAGGATTGGGGTAAGGCTGTCTTTAAGACTAACTCGCTAGGACCCAAGAAAATTTAGGTATTAAAGAAAGTTTGGGATTTTCTTTTTACTGCAGGTTACTGTTAAAAGAAATAGCAAATGGTACTTGAACAGTGGCTGTTCTAGACATATGACTGGTGATTCAATTAATTTCGTAAAACTAGAAAAATGAAAATGAGGAAATGTTTCAATTGGTGAGAACAACAAAGGAAAAAATATTGAGCATGGAATAGTGAGGATTGGAAGTTTAATCATCAACAATGTTTCTCTGGTAAAAAGTTTAAATTACAATCTTCTGAGTATGAGCCAGCTATGTGATATAGGATTCATAATCAATTTTTAAGAAGATGTTTGTTTTGGAGTTAATTGAGACTTCTCTCAATCTTTCACTGTGCGAAAACATGATCATATTTATCTTCTGGACATAAGTCCAGAGAGCTCTCAATGTCTTATCTCAATTCAAGATGAAGCATATCTCCGGTATCGCAAGCTTGGACATGTGAGTACGAAACAAATTGCTAAACTATTGTCTAAAAAATTGGTTCACGGTATTCCTAGAATGGTGTACTAGAAGTGAGTTGTGTACTCCATGTATCTTGGGAAAACAGGTCAGAAGCTCATTTAAACATATAAATTAAATTTCCATTAATTGCATCTTGCAGCTTCTTCATATGGATCTTTTTGAACCAACTAGAATATAAAACAATGGTGGTAAAAAATATTGTTTGGTAGTTGTGGATGATTATTCAAGATTCACGTGGGTCTTCTTCTTGGCAAATAAAAGAGAAACATTCTCACATTTTTCAAAGTTTGCTAAGAAGGTTTAAAATGAGAAATGTTATACCATTTCAAGCATAAAGACTTATCATGGGGGAAAATTTGAAAATCAAGACTTTACAAATTTTTGTGATGAGAACGATCTACAACATGTTTTCTCTTCTCCATACACTCCGAAACAAAATGGCATTGTAGAAAGGAAAAATAGGTCTTTGTAGGAGATAGCCAGAACTCTGCTAATGAAAAGTAGAGTCTCTTCTCGTTTTTTGGCAGAAGCAGTTTCTACTGCCTATTATATAATTAACAGAGTATTTTTAAAACCCATCCTAGAGAAAACTCCCTATGAAATTTACAAAGAAAAAAAGTCAAATATATCTTATTTTCATGTGTTTGATTGCAAGTGTTTCATTTTGAAGAATGAAAGTAATCGGCTTGGGAAATTTGAAGAAATATCGAATAAAGGTATATTTCTTGGTTACTTTACTTCAAGCAAAGCTTATAGGGTCTTCAACAAGAATACACAAACTATCGAAGAATCCATGAATGTCAGATTTTAAGAAAGTGTTCAGAACCAACAAGATCATACTCAACTTGAAGAGTCTGAACTAGTTTCAAACTTAATAAAGTCTGATTCTCCTGAGGAACCTCAGTCTTCCGTTGATCAAAGTCAAGCGGAAGAAAAGTAAGAAGAATCAAAGAAGACTGACGTTTAGTAAACCCTTGCGGAAAGTGACAAATCTAACAATAACTGAAAGTACAAATCAAGCCATCCTAAAGAGCTCATTATTGGCAATATAGAAGAAGGGATCCGTACCAGATCCAAAGTAAAAGGAGACTCAAGTGCCCTAGCTCTCATTTATGAAATAGAACCAAAGGGAGTAGAAGTAGCTTTGTTTTATGAAAGCTGGATAGAAGCAATGCGGGAAGAACTCAGACAATTCAGAATTAATGACGTCTGGGAGTTCCAAAACCAAAAGGAATTTCTGTGATTGGAACAAAGTGGGTGTTTAGAAACAAGATGGATGAAAATGGTAAAGTAACAAGGAACAAAGTAAGGCTTGTTACAAAAGGTTATACGCAAGAGGAATGAATAGACTATGACGAGACATATGCACCTGTAGCCAAGTTAGAAGCCATAAGATTATTATTAGAATATGCATGTTTCCATAATTTCATATTATTCCAAATGGATGTCAAGAGTGCTTTCCTAAATGGGTTTATATAAGAAGAAGTCTACGTGGAAAATCCAAGAAAATCAAACTTTGTCTACAGACTGAAGAAGGCTTTATACGGTCTGAAATAGGTACCTCGAGCTTGGTATGAGAGATTGAGTAAGTTTCTAGTAATAATGGTTTCAAGAAAGGAGTTGTGACAGAACTTTGTTTATCAAAAGGAAAGAAAAAGACTTTCTACTTGTTCAAATATATGTAGATGATATAATTTTTGGGTCTTCTAATGAAAGTTTGTGTGAGAAATTTTCAAAGTCTATGTAGCAAGAATTCGAAATGAGCATAATGGGTGAGTCAACATTCTTTTTGGGTCTACAAATCAGAAAATCAAATAAAGGAACTTTCATTTATTAAGAGAAATATGCTAGAGAGGTCACTAAGAAGTTTGGGATGGAAAACTACAAGAAGACTAAGACTCCCATGTCAAGTTCTTCAAAACTTGACAAGGATGAAGATGGAAAGAAAGTTGACCAAAAGACATATAGGAACATGATTGGTTCTTTTCTCTACCTTACTGCTTCACGACCTAATATTTTATTCAGTGTGTGTATGTGTGCTAGATTCCAAGCTAACCCTAGAGAGTCTCATCTCAGTGCTGTCAAACGTATTATCAAATATATTGCGACAAATCCAAAGTTAGGTATGTGGTATCCAAAAGGGGGAGACTTTATATTACTTGGATACTCAAATGTTGATCTAGCTAGTTGTAAAGTTGATAGGAAAAATACTTCAGGAACGTGCCAACTTTTGGGACAAATGTTAGTGTCCTAGTTCTCAAAGAAGCAGAACACTGTGGCACTCTCAACGGTAGAAGCAGAATATGTTGCTCTTGGAAGTTCATGCTCATAAATTCTTTGGATTAGGCAATAACTAAGGGCCTTTGGAATAGAAGAACCGTGCACTGAAATCAGATGTGACAACACAAGTGTGATCAATCTCACCAAAAATCCAATTCTTCATTCAATGGCAAAGTATATTGAAATTCGCCATCATTTCATAAGAGACCATGTGTAAAATGGCGAAATCAATGTTCAATTCATTGATTCGAAAAATCAACTGGTAGATATCTTCACCAAGCCATTGGAGAAAGGATTATTCGAGTTCATTTGTGGAAAGATGAGTATTACCCTTGCATCTGGCTAAAGTTTAAGAATGAGCAAACTCATTAGTTCAACCTATGGTAGAAACATCCTTCTGAAAGCTTTTCAAACTCAAGTAATTATATTTCAAATTTTGAACAGGTATGATTATCTACGAATTATTACTTGCCTTTTATATTTTTGGAAATTGTTATATCTCTACTGATTTTTCGGAATTAATATTTCAAAAATTATTGACAATTACTTTTAAATTTTTTTAAAAACGGAAGCTTCTTTTTTGTGCCTGTTCGATTGCCCTGGTTCATTTTCTTTAAATAAAATCTTCGACCATTTTTCCTAATAACCAAACTCTTTGCAAACCATAATCTCTCTCTCAAACGCTCGCTTCTCTTAAAGTACCTTCACATTCTTTGCAAAATTTATCACTCGATCACTCACGAATATGTCATCAAAATCCTCTAAGTGCGTTTCGATGTCTTATTAGAGGAAATTCTCTTGTTGTGACATCCTGAATTTCAATTTCTGTTTTCGATTGAATAAGTTTGGCTTTCATCGACGCCCCTATAGTACTTTTCTCTGAGTTGGCTACTCAAGAGATAACTAGTCTATCAGGTGAAGCCATTAAGGAATCTAAACGCAATAGCCTTGAGAATTCGACCAGGAATCGACTGCTCGACCATGCTGATCTGTAAGGGTTATTACAGTACCGTCAAAAATCGATCAGAGATCGGAGATAGGTCGATTCGATAGAGATATGCAATTAGTGTGTGGGTGATTCCACCTAATTGCAAAATTTCTGTCGAACGGCACTAGACCGATTTTTCTGTCATTTATGTACCCTGTGTCTGTACGTGAAATCTCGAGATTTTCACAACAACCGAGAGTCGCCAATATGTCGAAAATGCACAATGTGGCTTGAAAATAATCGACTACAGGTCAATTGTACTAAAATTTCTAAAAATTATCCGGTAGGTTAGGTCACGCTAAAATCGCGTCAGATTGAAATTAACCGCGAATTTGAACCCGATTTCAGAAATTGAAAGTTCTGTCATGTCACGATTTATTTTAGGAACGTCGACTCATCCTTTGAAGAATTTTTGGTGAGCTCAGGACTTTTACGGAAAATCAATTCGGATGATTCGGAAATGAAAGGAAATTCAGAGGGGCCAAATAGAGGGGATTTTTGGCCTCCAAAGTGAGCTACTTGGCGAAGGGAAATTGTGGATTTGGTGTAGGCTTCCTCCCTAGCAAAATCGGACATCAAATAGGAGAGGATTGTGAAGAAATTGAAGGTGAAATGCTTGAATTCGTAGGCTTGTGTGGGGCTGAAACTTTTGGCACCAAAATTGAGTTATTTGTGGGAAATTTATGCAAGAAAGTAATGTGGGGGACAAGGGGATATGCATGAGGGCTTGTGGGACCAAGAATTGATGAGTGTGGAGATTTACATTGACTTCCCCCCACCCTTTTTCTCCAACTTCCTTCGAGCACCAGCCGCCGGTCCTTCACCACTTCGCCCATCTTCTTCGTGCGGACTCCAACTCCATCGAAGCTAGCTACTTTTGCTTTCCTTTCACTTTTCATTTTGCCTTCGAAGGCTTCACCGCCTCCATCCAGTTGACACGCCTGCAACCGCCCCCTTCTTCGTGTCTTCATTTCGTGCGGTCCACCCCAGCATCACCGCCCTTGGTCAACGTTGTCGTTCCACTTCCAGTGACATCCCACAAGCTCCCTCCACTGAAGCTGCTGGCTTCATTTGCTCGAAGCCAATGCCAGCCGTCCCTCATGGCTCAGCCCGTGAGCTTCAGCCTGTCAAACCGAGCCCGCACCACCATCTGCGGCCGCGAAAACCAACCCAAGCCGCACTCGTCCACCCACCGTTTCACTCCCACAAAACCGAAGCAGCCCGACCAGCTCAACCGTGAGCTTCCTTTGCCGATTTCAGCAGGGTCCGAGCTTCCGTTGACGCCACTATAAGCCCAAGCTTCGGCCGCCATTGCGCCACCATCGCATTGAACCGGTTTTCGCGCTAAACCGGTGAGTTTATGCACTAAACTCTCATTAGGATGTTAATGACGCTTAAGGGGTGATTAGCTTAATTTAAGTGTGGTTAGTTTAATTGTTAGCTTGTTTAGTTAAATTAGGTTAGTTAAATTAGTTAATTAGGTGGTTAGAGATTGTAGTTAGTTAGGTTAGTATGTTGTTACATAGCTAGGATGGTTAGAATAATTTAATTAGTCCAATAGGTGGTTAGATTAGCATTATTTGGCCTAAGTATGTATTTATGGAATTAATTTGTATTTATTTAATTAATTTTGCTATTTATTCAATTATTTTATATTTTCGAAAATTAGACCGGGATAGCTAGTGACCGGAATTTCGTGATGATTGCAATGGCGTGATTAATTTATGCAATTGAGTGTTAAATTGTGCAAATTGAGTGTTGATTGGAATTTTGGTCATTTATTCTAAAATTTGTTAATTTCGATATTTATTAATAAAATCCCAGGTGTCGGGTTTTAACACCGAAAACGGTTTTATATACTATATAAAATAGTGGGATTTTAAATTAGGGGATATCACTTTTTTTGGGTTGAGTTCACCGTGTACCCACACACGACTATTTTCACCTTGTGTTTTTAATATGAAGAAAATAGGCCAAGTGCATTATCTTAATTGAGACATTTGAGTGCAATGCACGGTGTCCTTGGCCATAATTGAATGACCGTGTGCTGGTTAAGAGAGCTTGTCCTCGGTGTGTGTCGGTGAACGTTACCCCTATATGGGACGCCCCTAGTCAAGGGAAGCCGGTCGCAGCAGATCCTGAACCGAAGCTCCTTCGGGAATGTAGTAAGGAATGCCATCCCCGATGTCTGTCAGAGGATGTAGCCGTACTCAAAGGAGTGAGACGAAGCCTAACTACGCCAGAGGACCGATGTGTGTCGGGTAAAACTCCCTATGCGGGTAGTAATAATCAATTGGAACACATGGTTGATTGAGATAGATGCGCCCGATTATGGAACAAAATTGTGTGACGCGGTATGGGACGCATCATAACGATTTGGCCCTATAATCAGGACCCATATGCTTGTTTGAAATTTGAGTGCGGCATTCTAGTTGATGAGCTTATTTGCTGCTCATGTTTTCGTGGCTGTCTATGATATGAATTGTGCTGACATACAGGGAGGATCTAAGACGAGGTAAGTCTTCATGGTTGTGTGATTGTGTGGTTAGGACGCTCTAGGCATATTACCCTCCTAATCAGGATTTAGAGCATGAACTCGCTGAGATTTATATCTCACCTCGTCATGGGCTCAATTCTTTTCAGGACCATAGAGTGGAGGATCTGGAGCCGAGCTGAGGTGATCTAAGATGTAGGTCAGATAGGACAGCTTCTTTTGAGAATTAGTCTTTTGAAGTCTTTTGGTTTTAGACTTTTGTACATGACTCAGTGTGTATATAAAAGCATGTTTTGTTTGTGAATCTGTTGTCCTGCTTTTCTATTCCAAGATGGTTGATGTCAAGGGATTTGTTATTCGCTTCCGCGTGTGCAATAAAATGAAAGGGTTAGCGACTCGTCCTGGGAAGTCGCAAATTTTATCCACCACCAAGGGATGGGCACGCGCTCGAGGTTCGGGGCGTGACATCCCTGCCTAGAGTGGTATCAGAGCTGGTCGGTAGTTGGAGTGATAAGGTGCAATGGGTTCTTGGGATAGTTAGTAGGAATGACCTCTATTTTACGCTGATGCATGTGAGTGATAGATGTCTGGTAGTTTGTTTGTAGGGTCACTCAAATTCTAATATGGTATTGGAATTGGAAAACAGGTTTCTATAAGAGCCTGTAGCATGCGTGACTAGGAGCAGATGACTCCTAGAAAGCGAACCATTGGACCTATGACTCGAGGTAGGACGCCAACTAGGGTCGGTACCCGAGGGGGTCGTGGTAGAGCGCCGGCTCAAGCTAGTGCTAGTGGAGTAGCACCACCTCCTGTTGATGCTGGGGTAGTATCCCCTGATGATCCAAGGTTCGCCAGGATCATGCAGGCGCTAGAGACTCTCGGGAATGTGGTAAGGCAGCAAGCCCCGAATCAAGCTGCCGCCACCACTACTTCAGCCATTACTACAGCCGCCGCTACCGCAGCCGTCATTAGTGCCGCCAATGCTGCCGCTGATGCTGCAGCTGCTGTCGCAGCCATTGCCACACCTGCCGAAGTTCCACCTGGGAACGTGGTCGCTGATAGAGAGAGGCCCATGCATAAGTTAGTGGAGTAGTTTCTGAAGTTGAACCCACCGAGGTTCGCCGAGGTAGGAGATCCCAAGGCCGTAGCCCTCTGGATCTAGGACTTAGAGAAGGGTTTTGCACTGCTGAGGTGCACTGAGGAAGAAAAGGTCGTACTTGTAGTCTATCAACTGCAGGGGATTGCAAGCACTTGGTGGAGAGCCACTAGAGGAATAGTGTTCCTGGAAGGTATGGTCCCGGAGTGGAACGCCTTTCTCGAGATCTTCAACAACAAGTACTTTTCGGACAGTGCCAGGGAACTGAAGATGGCGGAATTCCAATGCCTCCGCCAAGGTACAATGACTATGGATCAATACGAAGCGAAGTTCCTTGAACCGTTGCAGTATGCCCTTAGATTGGTCGAGGATTCAGTAGATCAAGTTAGAAAATTTAGAGATGGGCTCAGACGGGAGTTGAGGAGTCCGTTGGTGCCTTTCAATTTGAAGGACTACAATGACATGTATGAACGGGCCCAGCTAATAGATAGAGACCAGAACGAACAAGCTGCTGCATCTGGGTCGCAGTTTGGTTACAGAGATGAGAATATGTTTGGGAAGAGACCTATGCCTAGAGGAAGGTATCCCATTCCACTCAATAGGAAGGGTGGGATAGGAAAGTCAACGCCAAGATAGAATGGCGTGTGTCATTTCTGCGGAAAACGACACCGGTTAGCCCCGTGCCATTTTAGGATGGGTATGTGTTATGAATGTGGCTAGTAGGGTTACATAGCCAGGAATTGTCCCAGAAAGCAAATGGGACAACAGCAGTTACCGTCGTCGCCACTGTTGGGTCAAAACCGAGGATTCGCGCCCTCAAATGCATAGTAAGGTGGACAAATCAAACCTCTAGCTCAAGGAAGGACATACGCTATCACTAGAGGATAGGCTGAGGACTCGCCTGATGTGATTACAGGTACTGTTTCGCTGAACGACCATGCTGCTTATGCTTTATTTGATCCTGGTGCAACTCATTTGTTTATAGTTGAACAATTTGTTAAGCTGGTGGGATAGATTCCTCAGTTGTTGGAGTTAGTTATTAGCATATCTACATCGTTAAGGGATAATGTGTTAGCTATAGTGGGTTGTCTTGGTTGCAAGTTAGTGATTGGTGAGCGAGATGGGAGGATAGATTTGATAGTTCTAGCCATGTATAATTTCGATGTGATAATTGGCATGGACTGGCTCATCAAGCAACGAGCTAAGATGGACTGCTATCGTAAAGCGATTCAGTTTAACCTGTTAGCGGATGAAAGTTTCAAGTTTATTGGGAGTTGATGAGGACCCTCGATTACCTTAATCTCGTCGCTTGAAGCAACTCGTTTGTTAGATGAGGGTTGCCAAGGTTACTTAGCAACTGTCGTGGATGAGCTGAAGATCAAGGACATTGCAGTCGTCCAAGAGTTTCTAGACGTGTTTCCGAAGGAATTGCCAGGCCTGCCGCTAGAGAGGGAGATTGAGTTTGTGATTGAGTTAGCTCCTGGGACAGAGCCAATTTCTAAAGCTCCTTACTGGATGGCGTTGTCAGAGTTGAAAGAACTGAAAGTACAGATGCAGGAATTGTTGGATAAGGGATTTATACGTCCCAGTGCATCACCTTGGGGAGCACCAGTTCTATTCGTGAAGAAGAAAGATGGTTCGTTGCGCCTATGCATCGACTATTGTCAACTCAATTAGGTAACGATTAAGAACAAGTATCCACTGTCGAGGATCAACGACTTGTTTGATCAGTTGCAAGGAGCGTCGATATTCTCTAAGATCGACTTGAGGACAAGATATCATCAGCTGAGGATTAGGAAGGAGGACATACCGAAGTTAGCGTTTTGTACTCGATACGGCCATTATGAGTTTATGGTAATGCCATTTGGATTGACGAACACCCCAGTTGCTTCTATCGATTTGATGAACCGAGTGTTCAAAGAATACTTGGATCAGTTTGTGATCGTGTTCATCGATGATATCCTGGTGTACTCGAGAAGTCCAGAGGAGCATGAAGGGCATTTCAGAATTGTGCTTTAGACTCTGAGGAATCATGAGTTATACGCCAAATTCAGTAAGTGCGAGTTTTGGTTGACTAGTGTAGCGTTCTTAGGTCACGTGATTTCAAGTGAAGAAATCTCCGTGGAATCGACCAAGATTGAAGAAGTAATCAGTTGGCCAAGACCGACAATCGTGACAGAGATTAGCAGCTTCTTGGGTTTGGCAGGGTACTACAGAAGGTTCGTGGAAGGATTTTCAGTGTTAGCGTCGCCGTTAACTCGTCTACTGAAGAAGGAAGAGAAATTTGTGTGGACAAACAAGTGCAAGCGTAGTTTCCAAGAGCTTAAGTAGAAACTGACTACCGCACCCGTGCTGATCATTGCATCTGGTCATGAAGGATACGAGGTTTATAGTGATGCGTCGTTTAGAGGACTGGATTGCGTACTAATGCAACATAGCAAGGTTGTTGCATACGCGTCCTGTCAATTGAGACCTCATGAACTAAATTACCCGACGCATGACTTAGAACTCGCAGCAATAACTTTCGCTCTGAAGATTTGGAGACATTATTTGTGCAGAAAAAGATTCCAGGTCTTCACAGATCATCAAAGTCTCAAGTACCTATTCTCTTAGAAGGAGTTGAAAATGAGACAGCGTCGCTGAATGGAACTTCTGAAGGACTACGATTGTGATACTCTATATCACCCTGGGAAGGCTAATAAAGTCGCGGATGCGCTGAGTCGAAAATCTTCGGTTGCGCATATGATGGTTAAGGAATGGGTCTTACTCGAGAGAGCTCGAGATTTGGTTTTCAAGTTTGAGATAGGCCACCTTTCAAATCTTATGGCCACCTTCAGAATTGAGCCGGAAGTGCAAATCTGAATCAAGACGCTTCGGCCGACAGACCCGGATGTTCAGAAAATCCTGCAAGAGGATACCGAAAAGAGAAAGGATGACTTTTAGATTTCTGAAGACGGAACACTAAGGTTCTGAGGACGATTGTGTGTACCTAAAGATGTAGTGCTAAAGGAAGAGATTTTATCAGAAGCTCACCATAGCAGTTACAGCATTTATCTTGGCAGTACGAAAATGTATCGGAATCTACATCAACACTATTGGTGGTCTGGTATGATGGCAGATATCGCCAAGCATGTCGCCAAGTGTCTGACGTGTCAGTAAGTGAAGGTACAACATTGTAAGTCGAGAGGACTTCTGCAACCTCTCAAGATTCCCGAGTGAAAATGGGAACACATCACAATGGATTTTGTGACGGGCTTACCAAGGAGTCAGAGACGTAATGAATCCATTTGGGTAGTGGTCGACAGATTGACGAAGTCGGCTCACTTCATTGTAGTACGAAAGGACCTTGATTTGGATAGGCATGCAGCGTTCTATGTGCGTCGGATTGTTCGTCTGCATGGAGTGTTGGTAACAATTACATCAGTCCAAGACCCGAGGTTTACAACTGCCTTTTGGAAAAGTTTGCAGACCGCTTTAGGAACGAAGCTATAGTATAGTACAGCTTATCATCCTCAGACAGATGGCCAATCCGAGAGGACGATTCAAACCCTCGAAGACATGCTATGAGCTTGCGTGTTGGATTTCAAGGGAAGTTGGGAGGAACAGCTTCATCTTGTCGAGTTTGCCTACAACAATAGCTACCAGCAGAGCATTCAGATGGCTCATTTTGAAGCATTATATGGCAGAGCGTGCAGAACGCCAGTTTGTTGGGATGAGATCGGAGAACGAAAGATCACAGGTCCAGAGTTGGTTTAGCAATCAGTGGATGCAGTTGCCGTTATCAGGGACAGATTAAAGACTGCTCAGAGTCGCTAGAAAAGTTACGCAGATAAGCGCCGGAGACCATTAGAATTCCAAGTTGGTGAGTATGTTTTTCTGAATGTGTCACCAATGAGAGGCTACTTTGCGCTTTGGCAAGAAAGGAAAGCTGAGTTCGAGGTAGGTAGGTCCTTTCGAGATTCTGGAAAGAATAGGGACTCTAGCGTATTGCATTACCGCCGAGGTTGGAACAAGTGCATGACCAGACCCACGTGCTAACTTTTGAGGAATTAGACGTGGACGACAAAGTGTCGTATGTGGAAAGATCGGTTTAGATTGTGGATTGCAAGGATCAGGTTCTACGCACTAAGACGATCCCGTTGGTTAAAGTGGTCTGGCAACATCACGGCACAGAAGGAGCAACTTGGGAAAGTGAAGATTCGATGAGACGACTATAACCCCCACTTTTTTGTTTAAAAATTTGTATGGTTTAACTTTCGAGGGTGAAATTTTTATAAAAGGGGAAGAGTTGTGACATCCTGAATTTCAGGTTCTGTTTTCGATTGAATGAGTTGGGCTTTTCATCAACACGCCTATATTGCTTTTCTCTAAGTTGGCCACTCACGAGATAACTAGTTTATCAAGTGAAGCCATTAAGGAATCTAAATGCAATAGACCTGAGAATTCGACTAGGATTTCGACTGCTCGACCGTGTTGATTTGCAAGGGTCATTATGGCACCGTCAAAAATCGATCAGAGATCAGAGATAGGTCGATTCAATATAGATATGCGATTAGTGTGTGGGTGATTCCACCTAATTGCAAAATTTCTGTCGAACGGCACTAGACCAATTTTTTTGTCATTTCTGTATCATGTGTTCGTATGTGAAATCTCGAGATTTTCATGACAATCGAGAGTCGCCAATGTGTCGAAGATGCATAATGTGGCTCGAAAATAATCGACCACGGGTCAATTGCACTAAAAATTCCTAAAAGCTACCCGGTAGGTTAGATTACGTTAAAATCGCGTCAAATTGAAATTAACCGCGAATTTGAACCCGATTTCAGAAATTGAAAGTTCTGTCATGTCACGATTTATTTTAGGAACATCGACTCATCCTGTGAAAAATTTTCGGTGAGCTTGGGATTTTTACGGAAAATCAATTCGGACGATTTGGAAATGAAAGAAAATTCGGAGGGGTTTTTTGGCCTCCAAAGTGAGCTACTTGGCGAAGGGCAATTGTGGATTTGGTGTAGGCTTCCTCCCTAGCAAAATCGAACATCAAATTGGAGAGGATTGTGAAGAAATTGAAGGTGAAATGCTTGAATTCGTAGGCTTGTGTGGGGCTGAAACTTTTGGCACCAAAATTGAGTTATTTGTGAGAATTTATGCAAGAAAGTAATGTGGGGGACAAGGGGATATGCATGAGGGCTTGTGGGACCAAGAATTGATGAGTGTGGAGATTTACATTGACTTTCCCCCCCCTTTTTCTCCAGCTTCCTTCGCACGCCAGCCCCCGGTCCCTCCTTCACCACTTCTACCCATCTTCTTCGTGCGGATTCCAACTCCATCGCAGCCAACTGCTTCTGCTTTCCTTTCACTTTTTATTTTTCCTTCGAAGGCTTCACCGCCTCTATCCAGCTGACACGCCTGCAACTGCCCCCTTCTTCAAGTCTTCATTTCGTGTGGTCCACCCCAGCATCACCGCCCTTGGTCAACGCTGCTGTTCCACTTCCAGCGATGTCCCACGAGCTCCCTCCACCAAAGATGCTGGCTTCATCTACTCGAAGCCAACGCTAGCCGTCCCTCACGACCCAGCCCGTGAGCTTCAGCCCGTCAAGCCGAGCTCGCACCACCACTAGTGGCCGCTGAAACCAACCCAAGCCACACTCGTCCAGCCACCGTTTCACTCCCATAGAATCGAAGTAGCTTGACCAGCTCAACCGTGAGCTTCCTTGGTCGATTTCAGCCCTGTTCGAGCTTCCGTTGATGCCGCCGTAAGCCCAAGCTTCAACTGCGATTGCGACGCCATCGCGATGAACCAATTTTCGCACTAAACCGGTGAGTTTATGCACTAAACTCTCATTAGGATGTTAATGACACTTAAGGGGTGATTTGCTTAATTTAAGTGTGGTTAGTTTAATTGTTAGCTTATTTAGTTAAATTAGGTTAGTTAGATTAGTTAATTAGGTGGTTTAAGATTGTAGTTAGTTAGGTTAGTATGTTTTTACATAGCTAGGATGGTTAGGATAATTTAATTAGTCCAATAGGTGGTTAGATCAGCACTATTTGGCCTAAGTATGTATTTATGGAATTAATTTGTATTTATTTAATTAATTTTGCTATTTATTCAATTATTTTATATTTCCATAAATTAGATCGGGATAGCCGGTGACCGGAATTTCGTGCTAATTAATTTGTGCAATCGAGTGTTAAATTGTGCAAATTGAGTGCTGATTGGAATTTTGGTCATTTATTCTAAAATTTGTGAATTTCAATATTTATTCAGAAAATCCCGAGTGTCAGGTTTTAACACCGAAAATAGTTTTACATACTATATAAAACATTGGGATTTTAAATTATGGGATATCACTTTTTCTAGGTCGAGTTGACCGTGTATCCACACATGACTATTTTCACCGGGTGTTTTTAATACGAAGAAAATGGGCCAAGTGCATTATCTTAATTGAGACATTTGAGTGCAATGCATGGTGTCCTTGGCCGTAATTGAATGATCGTGTGCTAATCAAGAGAGCCCGTCCTCGGTGTGTGTCGGTGGACGTTACCCCTATATGGGATGCCCTTAGTTAAGGGAAGCCGATCGCAGTAGATTCTGGACCGAAGCTCCTTCGGGAATGCCGTAAGGAATGTCGTCCCCGATGTGTGTCGAAGGATGTAGCCGTGCTCGAAGAAGTGAGACGAAGCCTGGCTACGCCAGACGACCGAAACTGCCTATGCAGGGAGTAATAATCAATTGGAATGCATGATTGATTGATATAGATCCACCTGATTATGGGACAAAATTGTGTGACGCGGTATGGGACGTGTCATAATGATTTGGCCCTATAATCAGGACCCCTGTGCTTGTTTGAAATTTGAGTGTGGCGTTCTAGTTGATGAGCTTATTTGATGCTCATGTTTTCGTGGCTGTCTATGATATGAATTGTGCTGACCTGCAGGGAGGATCTGAGACGAGGTAAGTCTCTATGGTTGTGTGATTGTGTGGTTAGGACGCTCTAGGCGAATTACCCTCTTAATCATGGTTTAGAGCGTGAACTCGCTCGGATTTATATCTCACCCCGTCATGGGCTCAATTCTTTTCAGGACCATAGAGTGGAGGATTTGGAGCTGAGCTAAGGTGATCTAAGGTGTAGGTCAGATAGGACAGCTTCTTTTGAGAGTCGGTCTTTTGAAGTCTTTTGGTTGTAGACATTTGCACATGACTCAGTGTGTATATAAAAGCATGTTTTGTTTGTGAATCCATTGTCTTGCTTTTCTATTTCGAGATGGTTACTGTCAGGGGATTTGTTATTCGCTTCCACGTGTGCAATAAAATGAAAGGGTCGGCGACTTGTCCTGGGAAGTCGCAAATTTTATCGACCACCGAGGGATGGGCACGCACTCGAGGTTCAGGACATGACATTTGCACTGCTAGTCGCGAGTCTCGGTTTGTCCCTGAAGGTCCAACGCATTTTAATCTCGCCAGAGATGAATCGCCTTGAAGCACGAATCGACAATCAATGGAGGAAGAAGTTACTCAAGAAACGACACCTATTTCGATAAGAATGCCCAAGGTACTTCTCAAGCATTATGAGTTTTTGAAAAAGGGATGAAGTTCTATGGATTTCATAAGTTCATTCTCGAAAGAAAATGGCTTTGGGAACGAAACCTTGTTCTTAAGAGCCATGGAAAATTTAGGACTGGTAGAGCCTGAAAGAACATAAAATGAATTTTCAAACTTTTCTGCTGTTTTGGCACAGAGGGTCAGACTGAGAGCAAAAAAGAAAATGATGATGAGATCGTGTTCAAAAATTTCCAACCCAAAATGGTGCTGCTGCAGAAATTGCTGGAACAAAAGGGAAGTTGTTTTGGTTAAATGACCATAAGAAAGTCTACTTATAGATGCTAAACAGAGGGGTCATCAATCCTTAAATTGTAGATTTTGATTTCCTAGATTTCATCAATGTGAATTTGCGAGAAAAATTTGCCAAGCTTCAAATGGAGAAGTTCTGTGTGGAATCATTTGATGCTTATCCCAAAGTAACTACTTACTTTTATTCCAACCTATCTGTTATGAATCCCACAATTTACTTCGAATGATAAAGTGTTTAATGTTGATGTTAATTTGTTGGCTAATATTCTAGGAGTAGAAAGGAGTGGATTCTTGCATATTAATGTATCTAACGAAGAAGTCACCAAGTTTCTGGTTAAAGACAGGATTCCTAGGGGAAGCATTGCTTACTCTAAGATGTTTGCTTCTAATATTTTACTCTATAAGATTGTCATCAATTGCATCAGAACCAAGGCTGCTTCTAAAACTGATGTTTCCATATTCGAGGCAAAAATGATATGGGCCATTTGCAATGGTGTTGCTTTCTCACTCCATCACACAATCCTACTGCACATATACAAAATTGTCATGAAGGGAAAGGGACAACTTCCGTATACAGCATTGGTAACCAGACTTTTTCAACACTTTCAAATTCAATCGCCATCCAATTTTTGCTCCAAAACCATTATTCCCACGCAAATTAGACTTAAAATGATCTAAAAAATGAGATTAAAGGGTATCTCTAGAGCCCTAAAACTTTTGAAGAAAGAATTTGCTACAAAGCTAACTTAGGATCTGCAGCTGAGAAGAAGCGAAAAGGGAAGAGTGTTGTCTTGCAAACTCCAAAAAGAAAATGACATGTTCTTCTTCTCCAAGATGAAGAAGAGGAAGATGATGAAGGCGAGACCATCTCTGATATTATGGCAAATATTCCATGCATGATCCTTTGGGTGGTATAGCCGATTCTAAGGAAGAAGAAGATGATGAGAGCGAGAAAGAACTGGAAGAAGAAAGTGAAGGAGATGAAACTGGAGTGAGAGAGTGAGGGGGATGACTCATATGATGAAGAGGGAGATGCCAATATGAACAAGAGATAGGAGCATCCTGAGAAGGAATGAGAAGATACGAGGGAAGTTGATGTAGGAGATGTTGGAGAGAAGGGAACTTGTCACGCCCTGAACTCCAAGCGCGCGTACATCCCTTGGTGGTCGACTAAAAATGTGACGTCCTAGGACGCGTCGCTGACCCTTTCTTTTTATCTTTCAATTAAACGCATGTGGAAGCCAATTAAATAAACACCCGGCCAACAATCAAACCCAAGGATAGTAAAAACACGGCAAACATGACTGAAAACAACATATTCATTTATCAATTGTTAACCCTAAGAAGTTTAATACTCACAAGTCTTTCAACAGCCACTTCCTATTGACCCTCTAAAAAACCTTCAGGGACTAGGGTTAACCTAAATTTCACTAACGGTAGGGCCAGCCAAAAGGTGTCGCATCTCGCGCCCACCACATCCGCACTCAGCGGATCTCCACTCTACAGCCCTAAAAAAGGTTAACCACGATGGGATGAGATATATATCAGTGAATCAAAACCCTAAACCTGATTAGGACGCAAATTCGCCTCGAAGGCGGTCCTAAACACCCACCATACAAAACTCACCTCGCCTCGGCACGTCCCTGCACATTAGTGCGTCACATATGCATTTATAGATACAACAAGCATAATTAATAACCGGAACACATCATTTTCATCCTTCAAACATTCACATGGGTTCCGATTATAAGGTAAAACCGTTATGATACGTCCCATACAATGTCACACAATTTTGACTAATAATCAGGTGCAACTATCACAACCATTCAGGCGTGTTCCGATTATTACGACCCATCGGCCACGGCCAACTCAACAGTCGGGGATAATCTGGCGTAACCGGGCATCGTCCTGCCCCAACGGGCACGACATTATCCCGCGTATTCATAAGCATCAGGATAGTATTTCATAAAGGAGCATCGGTTCGGCCTCAACCGCGACTCGGCATCCGTTGACGTGGGACATCCGAACTTAATCAGGCATCGTCCCGCATATTCATACGCATTAGGACGGGTTCATTACCCCGTATAATCATACGCATCGGGATATTTAGGTGATCACACGAGCACACATCAATTAAGTCCATTGTTATCTTTCTCATTAGCCAAGAACACCAAAATCCATTTTTAAATAATAAACCTTGTGACTCTTTTTTTTTTGTTCAAAACTTTCGGAAATAAATTCGTACGCGGTTACGTACTCAAAATCAATTCGTCAAACTTTGCACACTTCTACTATAAAACCTCATTGTTTTATTGAGCATGTAAAATTTGGCGTCCAAACCCAATACCTTATTTATTTTCTATTTTCTTTTGCAACCACCATTTTTGGAACTAAACATGGGTAATCCCCTCCTTTTTTTTTTTTGTTAAAAAATTTTGAAAAGAAATTTGTAGGTGCGCTCGTACTTAAAATTAATCCGTCAAACTTTGCATGTATCTAGTTTAAAACCTCATTGTTTTGTTGAGCGAATAAGTTTTGGTGTCCAACCTGACAACTCATTGTTTTTCTATTTAAAAAGCTTATAAAGCCATCTTTTGCAATAACAATATGAGTCAACATAGAGCAACCAATATCATAACATCACGCATAAGTTCTCAGTATGCCAAAAGTCAACCACATCACCAAATATACATTTTCCAGCAAGCAAGACACCAAGAACAACTACAAAACCACAACCGGCCCTTACTGGCAAAACTGAGTCCACTCGCACGTCTCTAAGTTTAATTCTAGAAATATAACCAAACAAGTTTAGAAAATTCTCAAATTTGAATATGTTATAAAGGACACTTAAAAGAACACTTTTCATGAGACACCTTGACTTAGATCTTTCTAGAATAAGAGCAGTAAATCGCTCAAATCGTTACCAAAATTGTGTCCGTGTCTAGAAATTATGTTTTCCAAAATCAGTTTGGTTTGAGGTCCAAATCTCATTTGTTTGCTCTGAAATTTGACTATGTTAAACTTTAAGATGTGATGAAAAACTTTTGTGAAGAAACTCTTTCAAAAATCGAACCCTAAGAATTGATAAAAACCCTTTAAATATCAACACAAACCGAGATTCTACCCTACATGCAACGAAGCTGAAATCTTGTTCCTTTAAATCCATAAAATCTTGAATAAAATATATGTCATTAATGAAGATGTTTAGAACATTTTTCAAGAAGGAAGTAACCTCAAAATCATAGCACATTTTAACCCCGAAAATAGCAAATAGCGAGTGTCCAATAAACATAACTGAAGATTAAGCTAATCCATCTTAACACTAATCTAACCAAGCTTAATTAATATTAATCTAACCCCATAAACACAATTAACAACCTAATCAAGGATTAGGAAGCTAACTCACTGAATTAGAACGGTGGCGGGCTCACGGCGACGGCAACGCGACGGCGACGAGAACCCGAGACTACCGCATCTCCAACGGAGGCTTGGCAGAGGCAGTGGCTGGCCTACAAGCTCACAGCTAAGGAGCTCAGTTTGGGGGTTGCTTGCTGGGCGTAGGGCGAATTGGTGGTGGTGCGGTGGAGCTAATAGCGGGGACGGGCAATGGCGGGATGTCGGGTGGTGTTCCCGCTAATGTTGGTGGAGGTGGGCTGGAAGTGTGAGGCTGTTGGTGGCTGGATGTGAGGGGCGGCTGTAGGCGAAGGTGAAGCTGTTGGCGTGGAGTTACTGGTGGTGGCGTGAGGAAGGATTGTGTTGGGCGGTGAGATTGTTGGGTGGTGAGATGAAGGCTGGTGTTGGTGGATGGGGGATGATGGTGATGGTGGATGATGATATGGTGGTGGCTGATGGAGATGATGGGCTGAAGAAGATGAATGGAAGTTGGCATGGGAAGTAGAAATGAAGAAGAAGAAGCTGAGGAAGAGTGGAGTTGGTCTTTGCTGGTGGGGGGAAAAGAAACGCATGCATGAAAGGGAGAGAGGGAATTGGGAGAGAGAGAGGGGAGAAAGAAAGTCAATGTAACAACCAATCACAACTTACGACAAATATCTACTCACTCATTGCATTTTTACCCCCAAAGTCTTCATGCCTTCAATGTCAATGGCCCAACAAATGAGAAATTAGTCCTAATTTCTCACAAATACACCATTTTGGGCAACCAAATAATCCAATTAACCTCCCATCCGAATTCCCCTTTTATTTTCCTTTTTGTCCGAAAACAATTTTTCTGTAAAATTCCGGACTCATTGAAATTTCTCCGAAAGATGAGACGACATCCTATAAATGAATCGTGACACGCTCGAACGTCCAATTCCTGAAACCGAATTCAATTTCGTGGTTAAAATCGACCAAATGTGACTTTATTACGACCTAACCTATCATATAGTTTTTAGGGGTTTTAACGTGTTTGACCCGTGGTCGATAATTTTTTATCCACATTTGTGCATCTCCGAATCATAGACGACCCTCGGTTGTCATAAAATCACGAGATTTCAATTATGTTTCCCGACTATATTATCGATAAAAAATCGGGTTATTGTCGTTCAATGCAAATATTGCAATTGTGCGGAACCACCCGTAATTCGACTATGTGATTCCATCAAATTGACTTATATCCGTTCGCTGATCGATTATAACGGTGTCATATTGACCATTGTCGATTATTATGGTCGAGCAGTCGTATTCTGATCGAATTCTCTAGTCTGTCGCGTTTATGTCCCTTAACAGCCTCACCTAATAGATTAGTTAACTCGACAGTGATCAGTTCCGAGTAAATTAACCATAAGTGCATCGACGAAACAATCATTTCATATATCCAAATCAGTGGCCAAATTTCAAGATGTCACAGAACTGGTAAACAAACTAGTACTAGAAGAGAAGGAGTGCAGGAAAGAGGAGTTCTTCCTCAGACTGTAGCCACTGAGACAAGAGGGAGTAGGTGAGAAAACTCCTCTTAATGACTAGACTGTCGAACCAACTGCTAGTGATGGTATCGATCAATCTCCTCTAGATGCTAAATATATTTATGCATCTCATTTCCTTGAATTTTCTCCCAAGAGTTAGGACAAAGAAGCTAATGTTCAGGGGGAGCAACACATTTCACATGTTCAAGTCAATGTTCCTTCACCTTTAGATACTTCACCAGTACAATTTGCCAAAGCTAGTGCCCAAATTGAACCAGAATCAAACTATCCTCGGATAGTGGAGCTCCTTTTGGGGATTAAGGCACAACATTATGGGATGGAGGTTGAAATCCAGAAGTTGCATGCTGCTCTCAATACTACCTCATAATCTTTCACTAGAAAGGTACAGGCTCTTAATGATAAAGTTCAGACTATGAATCAATAAGTATCTCAGAATTTAGCGAAGGTTGAGACTGTCTTCTATTAGTGCCTGACTAAGCTTGAGGAGACCGTGTAGAATTTGGAGGATTTCCAACTTATTCGTGTTCCTAGACAATCTTGATCCTTTTCAAAACAAATTCTTTTTCTTATCTTTTTGTGCTTATTTGATTTTCTCTTTTTGCTGTTGACAAAAAGGGAGAGAGTTTTGCAGATTTGAAGCTTTGAACTGGTGCATGATTGAGTTTTTCTATGCTGGTGTGGATTGTGTTTCTTTTATGCACACTATTGATTGGTTGGTGTGTTTTGTGAGTGTAGACTATGTGTATTTTGTGCAACTTATGCAGATTTTATTGTGCGTACTGTCTCGTTATCTCTATCAATTATCGTGTGCTGTTAAAGTGTCGTTTTGTCACCATCAAAAAATGGGAGATTATTGAGAAAATTACTACTAGGTTTTAAAGTTGACAAAACTTTCTTATTCTTGTTCTTATTTTGAAGAATAATAGACTTCTAAAGTCATATCGCAAACTCTCGTCAAAGTTTATTCATTCCATAAGTCTTTCCCATTCTGATGCAATCCAGATTGAAACTAAGTCTAGAACGAACATATAATCAGACTCAAATTTATTGATCTTACGACAAGGATTCAATATGAACATAATAGAGATTTATTCTTTAATATTTAGCTTTTTGGCGAAGAATCTCACTTACCTTTTATAAATACATTGATGAAATTAATCATGAATTGATAAAATCAATCTTGAAAACAAGTTCTTTTTCGGGAAGCATCTACTTATGGAAACCTAGATTCCGATTGTATAGGCGATCAGAATCAATGGATTTTCACCTCAATCTTCAAACAGCTACAAGATTTCTTTAATAAATTATGTCCTATGGATTGATTGGAAAAAATTCCTATGAAGAATACCAATGGCTAGTAAGACGTGGAGGGGTAGGAGGTCATTCAGTCTATTTGAAGTGTGTGAAAATTGAAATTTCAAAGTCTAAAGCCTTTCCAACCACTTGTTTTTCAACGACAACTCTTACAAATTGTATTTAAGAGAGAAAATCACAAGAATAGTGACTTAGTATGGGAAAAAGAAATATTCCACTAAGTGTGTGTACTCAAAATATTGTATTTATCTGTTGATACTTTAGTGAATTTTAGTCAGAATGCTATCAACATGAGAGAATGAACGTAGGCTTGATCTAAGCCAAACCACTATAAATCTTATATGTAATTTTCTCTTTCTTTAACTCTTTTCAGCTTTATCTGTTGCAATTTCTTTTTAGGTTTCCTAAAAATCTATTCCATCTCTTATCTTATTCTGTTTCTATAGAAATATAGTGGCGCTTTTAATCAAACTCTGACTCTTCTTTAGACTTTGCACACAACTTATATTTCACATTTATTTGTCAATGTTTATTTTAACACCTATTTACCCCCCAAGTGATAGTACTAGCATTTTCAGGGTCGGGTTTAGGTCTGTCATAAATGGTCCTACCCAAATCGACACATTTAACCCGTTTATGATCCATTTATTGTAGTACAAAACTTTTGACCCATATCCGACCTCATCCATACTTGATCCATTTAACTAAACCTAAGAAATCTTATTTCTTATGATTTTTTTTTTAAATTGTATTGCTAAAATACTTTTATGCAACACCAATTTAATGGACAATTTTTAAATCTTTTTAAATCGAATTTTAATTATTTTTTATTTTTTAAAAAATTGAATTTTTAATTATTTTTATTTTTTTAAGAATATAATTTTTAATTTTCTTTTTCTTTTTTTGTTTTTCTTCTTCTTCGGCTGGCCGCCGGCAATGACGACGGTCGATGACCAGCCATAAGCGAGCCTCAAGCTCGCCGGGCTCGCCGACGCCGACGAGCTTGACGCTCGCCAAATCGACGAGGCTCGAGCCTTAGCCAATGCCGGCGAGCTCGAGGTTCGCCAAATCGGCGAGGCTCAAGCCTCGCCAATATCGGGCAAGCTTGAGCTTCGTTGGATTCGGCGAGCTCGAGCTTGCCCTTCACTAGATGTCGGCCTCGGCCTCGCCAGATTCGGTGACCTTGAGCTCAAGCTTGCTAGATTCGGCAAGCTTGAGCTCGCCAGACGTTGGCGAGCTCGAGCCTCGCTTGGTTGATCGCCGGCTGTCAACATGTTGGCCACCGACTAAGGAAGGAGGAAGAAGGACGGGGAAAGAAAAAAGGAAAGAAAAAAGGAAAAGAAAAAAAGAAAAGAAAAATGAAATGTAAAAAAAATTATAATTTTGATTTTTATTAAAAAAATATTTTTGTAAAGTTAAAGAGGGAAAAAAGAGATTGTAAGGCTTTGATTGAAAATGGGTTTTAAGTCCACCCCATTTAAGACCCATCTATCTTAAGTCTTCAATTATTAAACCCATTTAACTAGTTTCTTCAAAAAAATAAGTGAATAATATATGACCCATTTATAATTTAAAGGGGTCATATATGGGTCTAAGACCCATTTTGCCACCTCTACTTAGGAGTAGGAGGGTACGAAAGATCGCAATTTCCTTAGTACTCGGTACCAACTCCTCCGTGGATAAGACAAAACAGTTACTAGCGAGACATTGAATATTCCGAGTAATTCGAAATTGAAATAATAACCGTCATAGCTGTTATTCACAATACCCGACTGTAAATAGCCAAAGAAATATCATTGTACAGGATCACGAAATTGAACAATAAAACCTTGCATACTTGGTTTTCAGTTATTTTTCTTTAGTTTTCGTTACTTTGCATTTACTTTTAATTACATTAGATAATCTTTTACTTATCGCACCTGTGGTAGAATCTGTGCTTCCCTTCTAAAATGGACCCGATATACAAAAAAGTAGAAGAACCAATCTTCGGTGAAAGATATTTTGTCAGAGAGCATTCTTGGCAAAATAGATTTATTCGATAATAAAAAAAATTTGCAATCCAAACTTTCTCCCTAAATAAAATATCAAAAGAATACAGAAAAGTTGTATATTTGTATGATCTTATTGATCGTTTGTAAGGAAACTATTTAGCTTTATCATTTTGTGGAAGGACAAACATCAATAAAATAAACAATTTTATTAAATATTTGTGCCATAAAATTAGATCGAAACGATTAGAATTCCATCAAGATTGTCAAAAGATTCCGACTAATCAAAAGAATACAGCAAAGTGGTATATTTGTCTGATCTCATTGAATAGTTCTTAAGGAAACTATTTAACTTTATCATTCTGTGGAAGGACAAACATCAATTAAAAAAACAATTTTATTAAATATGTGTGCCATAAAATTAGATCGAAATGATCAGAATTCCGTCAAGATTGTCAAAAGATTCTGATTAATCAAGGAAAATCAGGAGCAATCTTTAGAAAGAAAGGGAAATCAATTTATATAGTGATTCAATGATTAGTATAGATATTGATTAAAATCTATAATCGATAATTAGTAGAACATTGTGCTATCAATGGATTTAAGCGAGGAAAACCGGTATATATGGCGATTCCATGATATAGGAAATTATTCTATTGACTTGTTGATATGGGAACTTTTAAATCATCCGTAGATGGAATAGAAATCATTGTGAAACAGCCAAACATCTCGTCACATTAAAGCAATAAATTACCTTGAAACTTTTTAGTGATATACGAGATGAAATATATATAGTTCACGATACATACAGATATATATCATTTTTCCTTAGAATTACGTCAAAAGATTTTGGTGCATTCTAATAGAATCGCGAGATATGTGATTATGGTCCTGTATCAGTTGCATTGTAACTAGAAAAGCTTACCCGGCATAATAGGCCTAGTTACAAGTTTTTATAGGAGAATCGTGTCTTGTAATCATAAATAAGAGATTACAAAAATGTTGTTTTTCTATATGTGTATGAAATAATATAATCATATCTTGGGGATACAAATAATTTTTAATAGGTTACATTAAACAAAGACATAAAATAAGTCTATAGTTGAAGTATCTTGTTTTCTACGAACAAACAAATAAGTTCCATGAAAGAAAAAGATGACTATTTTGGAACCTTTTTCACAAGTCGGAATGAAATCAAAAAATGAAGTAAAATGAAGTATAATTCGTACTTCATCAAATTTCATCGAGTTCTACCAAACTAAACTTTACAGTTGTGAGGAATTCTAAACTCAAATTTCTACCATCTAATTCGAGATTAATTGCTCATGACTTTTTGGGTAATTATCCTAACAATGGGACTCAAAAAGTTTTCTTTCCATGAGTTTTCAAAATGAATAAGCAATGAAAGGGGAGAACAATAGTGCAAGTGCCAAAATATTTGTATGGTGGTCACTTAAGTGTTATTACTATTTTTTGCTCATTTAAGCGCCACAATAAAGTAAGGCACCGTTTGGTTCGGCTTTGGGACTTTAAAGTCCCTTGGTCAAATGCAAGCGTGTTTGGTTTGATTTTTTAGATGACTTTGGTAAGATGCAATTGCATCTCCAAATGGCTCTAAGGGCCTTTAGCCTAATACAGCTCTAAAGGTACTTTGGGAAGTTGCATTTTCGGAATGTAAGTCCGATACTGCTCATCTTCTTCTCGGTACTATTCATCTTCTTTGGAGAGACGAACGAAGGCCGATAGCTGCCGGCCAAGGAGTGGCCCGCGCCGGCGACTGTCACCTGAGGCGTCGCCCAACCCCGGCGACCACCGCCTGGGGGTTGCGGCCACCCAGTGACCGCTGCTTGAGGTCGCGTGACCCAAGCAACGGTTGCACAACCTTAGGCATCGCCTGGGTCGCGTGACCCGGGCGATGGAGGCTTGAGGTCGTTGGACCTCGGGCGATGCCTAGGTCGCGCGACCCGGGCGACGGCGCACGGGGTTCACGACCTAGGCGGCCATCGCCCGGGTTGTGAACCCCTAGCGTCGCCTGAGGTCCGACGGCAACAGGCGACTGTCGCCTGGGTCATGCGAACCTAGGCGACCCCCGCCTAAGGTTGCTAGACATTAGGCGAGGCTGTTCGGCGGCCAGATCCGGCCATCGATGGCTACATTAATTTAAGCTAAAGTCCTTTCACAATGCACTTTAAAATTACAATTTACCAAACGCTATTTGCATTTGCACAAATCCCTTTAGCTCAAAGGTATTTGCATTTTCCCAATGACATTTGCCCAAAGCCAAACCGAACGGGCTCTAAAATCGATCATTTCAGTACCTTTTTCAATAAATCATCTTACATGGATTTTTTTTTTTATTCATTTCCCACTTGATGTGAATTTTTAAATTTTTTTTAAATTTTGATTTCTTAAATATTTTTAATTATTTTTTAGAATTTTTTATTTTCCTTTTTCTTGGGCGAGAACTTTGTAGTCAACGAGGATCACTAGTGACCCTTGCCGAACCCTAAAAAACAAAAAAAAATCAAAATTCAAAAAAAATTATTTGAAAATTGTCCACATCAATGCTAACAAAATCATGTAAGATGTGGTGCTAACAAAATCATGTAAGATGACCAATGTCCACATTGGATTTTTAAATTGAGCAAATTGTGGATGGTACTTAAGTGATCGATTCATCAAATTTGTGATACTCAAATGAACGAAAAAATAATAATGACACTCAAGTGAGTACCGTACGAAAGTTATAACACTAGCGCTATTCTTACCCCTGATGAAAGAATGTGAGACAATCCTTATGAGTTTGCCTTAGGCGTAAGTTAGGATTAAAAAACACTTAAACACATGAGTGATTGGAAAACTCATATTCTCCATGGATTTCTTAGTGGCTAGTTTCACCTTAGTGGCTAATTCTCCTAGTGGAGTCGGTAGCAACATTTAGATCAAACTATGTAAATCTCTAGATTGTATTTTATTATCTAGATTTCTACCATCCAATTCAAGATCAATTACTTAGGCACTCGGATCAATTTTCACTTCACTTCTATAGAAAAAAAAAAATCAGTGGATTCATCTTTTCCTAGTACAAAAATTGAAATTAGAGATTCTACTGTTAAATTATATCTCGAGTTTGAACTTATAACCAAAACCCAATTCGACACTTACCCATAAGACTTTAATTAGGAAAAAATTGATTGGACTTTTGGTGGACCGAACATTTGAAGCAACAATAAATTCTTGATGGAGTTGAATACCTAATTTGAGTAGGCTAAAAGGGGTTTATAGTTTAGATACAAATATGTATAAGAGGTGGATTATGGTTACTAGAGTAAGGGATAATTGTCAAAAAAAAAAAGTTGTATTGTATAAATGACAATTCAATTGTAAACCTTTCAATTTTATTAAATGAGTCATAACAATTTGATTATTTGTCAATATAACCATTTTGGCCGACCAAAGATTGTTGATATGGACACTAGCCATATGTTGATCCCTATCCGCTGCTATGTAAGGTAGTCTCACATCGCTTGGGAGAAGCCCTCTAACCTGCTTGATAACCACTACGGCTCCCCTCACCTCACAAAACGTCTTTTGAGACTAAGTCCCCCTAGATTGGCATCAGAGCCAGGTTAAGGTGAATCTAAGTATATGCGGATCCCTGCCCGCTGCTATGCAAGGCAATCCCACATTGCTTGGAAAAAGCCCTTTGACCTGCTTGATAACCGCCTCGTCTTTTGAGGCAGAGTCCCCCGAGATAGCGCTGACGTTTTAATAAGTTATTTAATTTTTAAAAAAAAATTATGAACTTTTTATGAATTTTGATCTTTCTTTCTTTCTTTCTTTTTTCTTTTTCTTATCAAGTTCACAAGCCTTGGTAGGAAAAAGAAAGAAAGAAAGAAAGAAAGAAAGAAAGAAATCAAAAGAAGAGAAAAAAATAAAAAATCATAATATTTTTTAAAAATGCAAAAAATGTCTATGCGTTGTCCTACACCACATGTCAACAATTGCCGGCCAAATTGGTTAAAAGACTACATTTAAAATCATCAAAATATTTATGACTAAATTTGCATTAATATAATATGTTTATAACTTTTTGGTAATTTTCCCAATAATGGGATCATTAAAATTTTCTTTCTGTGAGTTTTTAAAATGAATACTTGGTGAAAGATATTGAGACAACCCTTGAGAGTTTACCTTGAGTGTAATTTAGGTTAAAAAAACACTTAAACACTCGAGTGATTGTAAAACTTATATTCTCGATAGATTTCTAGGTGGCTGGATCTCCTTGTGGAGTATGTAGCATCATTTGGATCAAACCATGTAAAAGTCTAGGTTGTGTTTGGTCATTTTGATTTCTAGTTAAGATGAAATCATATATGATATAATATTAAATCTAGGGATATTGTTATATCATATTTATTGTTTGGTGAACTATAGTTTGGATATTTTTATATTCTATCAAATCCATGTTTTGAACAATATATTGATATAAATGAACACGGAAATGAAAAATGGAGATCATAAGAATTTATCATGATTCACAGCTAAAGAGATTAGAAATGAATAAATGGGGATCTTCATCAATCAATTTGTAATTATTGGACGATATGCATGTTAAATAGGTTTAACAATGATAAGAAATGTAAACAAGTTACACCAACATTGACAAGGTAGATCAACCAATAAACTCAAAATCTAGCAAAAGAGAGAATATTTGATTATTCACCTTAACTATTCCTGAAAGTATAGCGGTTTTATTCTCTTGTTACTTTCATGAAACTTTAATATGAACTGCAGAGCTACATAAAAGATTCAACTCTTTTGATGCTTTTGTGCACTTTTGACGTGAACTAGAAAGCTTTGGGTAGAAGGAACATGCACCCATTTGTTTATAAAATTTTATATAACTCGACACCATTTTTCTTGTCTATATTATGCCTGAAATTTGATCGGCTACTAGTGTGTCTCGACATGACTTTTTGGCACCGTAGAATAGCAGCCTTAGTTTTATAATTCTAGTCCCAATCCAAAGATACGCCCAGATGAGAACACAGAGCAACCAAGTCGAGCCTTTTCGTTTTGAAGATGCTTGCTTTCCTTTTCCGCAGAATGTAGCATGGTCCAGCTGAGCCCATTTGCACCTGCCTATCTAAGGCCCACCTGTACCATGGAGGTGGCCTCTCAATAAAAGCACTTCTGCACGATTATTTTTGCTTAAAAAATCGAAATTATTCGATATATTCGTAATAGCGAAATCGAGATTCACTGAAATGCATAGATTCAATATCGTTTGTCATACGTATGTTTAAATTAAGTAGGAAATATTACACAGTATGAAGTTTTGAGTAAGAGCCATGGTCTATGCCAAGAATATCTTCCGAATAATATACTATTAAGATATGAATATTAAAAATCTTTTTGTGTAATTTTACTATGATTGAAACTTAAAAAAAAAAAAGAAAAGAGTTTATATTATTTCTGTAATTATCAAGTATCACAAGCATCATGAATCACGGAATTTGCCTGGGAAAAAATATGATAGCTGATGAATAGGAGTAGATTGTTATTGCATCAAACAAATCTTTGGTGAATAAATTGAATCTTTTGCAATTAGTAAAGTTTTGAATAGATTCACATCATAGAAATACATTGTTCTGGTCATGAGTTGATACAAATCGTTAGTATCACATGGAGAATCGACTGATTTTAATAAGTATTGGTAAGTTTTTGAATTAGCGCATAAACTTTTGACTTAGCACGAGTAGAAGTTGAAGCATTAAGAGCTTGTTTTTGTAAAAGCGTCAAATGAGTGTTCTTGTCGATGATATAATAGGTGAAACTATTATTAATTTCTGACTTATTCTACCTCATGGAAATTTTGACTCATTGAAAGCATGTTATAATCGTAGTTATAACTTAACATAATATAGAAAAATAGATAAAAGGTTATGTCACCAAGTTAAAATAATCTAAGGTCAGCACGTTGCCACTTAAGTGAAGGCACATTTGCTTTGCAAAAAATAAATAATTTGAAAAATACTTTTTTAAAAAATAATTACTTATATAATTTACAAAAGTGAATGAATAAAAAATATTTTCCTCGTTTACGAAAATATTTAAACATAAAAAAAAAAAAAAAAAAACATAAGGGGCAACGTGTAACCATGGTAATGAAAAATGTTTTCATTATCGTATAATTAACTTGAGTGATACACCGATTGTTTTTAAGAAAATATTTTTCAAATTTCATTGTTGTTGTATGTTAATGTTATGTTGCTAGCCATTTTTTATAAAACATAATGTGAATGTATATGTATTTTATAGTATCAAAAAATATTCGACAAAAAAAATAATATAATGAAAAAATAATTTACCTCTCTCTCTCTAAGTTGAGTAGTGCGAGACGAAGTTGGAAACGGGAAGCAAACAGAGGAACAACAGCAAAGAGGCTTCCTCATGGCCCCATCGTCACGTCTCCTCCTTCAATTAAAAGACAATCGCTTCTTAGAGAAGTAGAAAGGGGTAGGGGGGAGAGAGAGAGAGAGAGAGAGAGAGAGAGGAGAGAGAAACAAACGGGAAGAGGAAACCCCAAACGTTGGAAAGATAAACAAGTGAGAAGAAAATAATAATAAAAAAAATGGAAACCCCCCCTTTCTTTTGTTCCTCTGCTGCATCATCTCCATCCTTTTTCCAGTTTTAATTTATTCGTCCGGGAAAAAAATTCCGCTTCGTTCCACGCAACCAAGCCTCTGGCCCCTTCTTCCTTCCCCTTCCACCTTCCCCTTCAGCCCGTCTCGTCTTCTTCCTCCTCCTCCTTCAATCAATCCGATTCAGTTTCTTGCTTCGACCCCTCGAATCCCGCGCCTCAGTCTTTCTCCCCTTTTGTCGGCGGTGATTTTTGATTGCTCTCGACTTGCCTTTTTGGTGGTGTTCTTCGGGGGCGTTCGGCTCTTAGGCATTCGGTAGAATCCCAGCTGGAACCGACTTCTGGGTTTGTCGACTGCGTTGGAAAGGCCTAGCCTTTGGTGGGTTCGCAGGTGATTCTTTTCCTCTGTTGCCTTTTCTTTTTTGGCTGCGCTTTCTGAAGCTATGGTCTGAATTATGGGAACCCTTTAGTTTATTTCAATCTTTCTTAGTTAAATTTGCGATCCTTTTCAGTTGTTTTCAGTACCTGATGTTTAGTCATGTGCGGCGTGTGCTGTGTTTGACTCCGGTGTCAGCAGAGTTTACCTCTGTTGGTGAATGGTCTTGTGGATGTGGGTGTGCTTGGGACGGTTACATGGGATTTTGCTAAATTTGGCGGAGAATAAAGTTGTTTTTATGTGCTTGACTGATATACCAATGCGTATGGATGGATCTCGGGAGTGGTGTCTATGCCGATTAACTGGTCTGATTCTGGTAATTTGGATCCGTGTTTTTAATGGTTGGACAGGATCTGATAGTTTTCAAGGGTCCTGCTGTTGGAGGATATTGTGGTTTCTTGTTCCATCACTATTCCATGTTGGCCAAGGTTAGCTTAAAAGAACCTTTAGCTTTGTATATTGTTGAGACGGGCATTCCTCTCCCCCCTTTTATTATCAAAGAAGTCACAATTTCTTTTTGCGCTACATTGTTTCATTGGCCTGGAAGTAGCTAATTCAATGTGCCTAAGTAAATTAATTGTGGCTCTGATCACTATTACTATAGTTACATATTTGTTTTTATGGCTTGGAGATGCCTTGGCATCATCTCTAATCCTCTGTTGTTTCTATGGCCTTTCGTAACATTTTGATTTAGGTGAGAACTTTGGTATTGTTGCTGCAATGCCAAAATATCATGATGCTGTAAACTGTTAGGCACACACCATTGAAGGTATGTAGGTGAGCAATATTATGCCTCATCACAAAATTAAGGATACTAAATCTTCCTGAAGCTAGCCAAAAGGTTTAATCTTTGTTTAACTAACAAAATCATGGTTTAGACATTAGCCCAAAGGACATCTTTTGGCAAAACGGAAATCTGAGTTATTGATTGACTTTGATTAAGTGCCATGTCTCTGTATGGTTATAAGTTCTTACATCAGGAACGAAAGATATATCACTCTCTAACATGATGGATACCAGAGAAACAGAGGGAGAAAATCAAATGCCATTCTTGCCTTAGAAATTGAAGAAAATCTAACTCACTTTTATAAAACACGATTTAGTTAGAGCATCGATGGTGGACTACACATGGTAAACCAGGGACCATTCCATTTTAGCTGTGTTCAGCCATGTTCTGCATGTCAGGAAATCGTGATACTGTGCAATTTAAATTACTGATGTATTCGCTTATCATTTGAGAAAAGTAGAAGTTCTTTTAGCTGTTCATTTTTCATCCCAGGTTATCCATCTCGTGTCATCTGTACAATTGCCCCAGTTTTTCTTTCTGTAATTTTAATTGTTACCTTTCTCTCTTGTATGTTCTGTCATCCTTTCTCTCTTATACTTTCTGGCATCCTTTCTCTTTTAATTTTTGTCATCCTGCGCTGATTGTTTGGCCTCATGAAGGTTTTAGTGTAAGTGTTCTCAGTCTGTTTTAAGTTTGACTGACAATACAAGTTAATAAATAAACAACTGACATGTTTTTCTTTTTCTTGTTTACTTTTTGTCGTCTAGACCTTTATCTCAACCATCTGATTCATTTGGGGAATGGATTGGCTGTGTTTGCCTACCAGTAGTGCTTGTTAATAATGTTCGGTAGTCGAAAGGGTGGAAATGCTCTGGGCAGATTTAAATTGAAGTGGCAGCGTGAATCTTCTCTTACTACAGGCTTGCTTGGGGATGTGCCTCCTGAGATTGAATTGTCTGAATATGGAAGAGTGCCGAGCCCTGGCAGTGAGAGTCCATCAGCTCTTTTAAATGGAGAAAGTCTGAATTTGGAGCCAATTACAGATTTAGACCTGTTCTTTGAGAGACTTTACAGTTACTACTGTGAAAAAGGCCTCTGGTGCATCATCATAAAATGGATAGTCGAGCTCTTGAGCTTGGGGTTTACCATATGTTTCTCAGGATTTTTCCTATTATATGTCGATTGGAATGGACTTCGGAATGCCAAGTGTGGGATGGATGCTGTGGAATCTGGAATTAAGCCGTGTGATCTATCTAAGGAAGCTCTGCATGAACACCCGTTAACTCCATTAACGGTTTCTAAAGCCGTAATTGTTGGATATCTTGGAATATTTTCCATTTACTGGATTTTCTGCTTTTTACGGTTTTTTGCTCAACTTAAAGACATCCTTGCCATCCGCCATTTCTATTATGACAGGTAAGTTCAGATTTATCTACTCCTATTCTTTTTCGTTATGCATGGCATGGTGGTAGCACACAGTAAGCAAGGTGTGACTGTTTCCATTCTGCAGCCTTCATGTCACGGACAATGAACTTCAGACCATCCCTTGGGCAACTATTCTTGAGAAAGTTGTCCAGTTGCAGAATTCGCAACAACTGTGCATTGTTAAGTATCTTTCTGCTCATGATATAGTGATGCGACTAATGCGGAAGGAGAACTATTTGATTGGAATGCTCAATAAAGGGGTCCTTGCTTTCCCGATCTCTATTTGGGTCCCGGGTGCAGGTCCTGTTGTCAAAGTAGGCGGGGGCCTCATACAACATCGTCTTATCCTCACTAAGACCCTTGAATGGACCTTAAATTGGTGTATCCTCCAGAGCATGTTTGACAGGTATTGGGTTCACCCATGAAAATCTGATCAGATTCTGGTTACTTCTTCAATGTGGTTTAAGGGCCTGCTTGTTTATACATTTTAAATGCACCAAAATATAACATATTATCCAAATTTCAAAAAGTTATGAAAGGATTACATGTGAATCTAAGTGCCAACATTTGTATATTCTGAACGTTTTAGGTTTTTCAGGCTATGAAAAAGTCAAATGCATCTGTCACAAGATTTAAGCTCCGTTCATTTTGCGGAAAAATGTAGCGATTTTGGAAAATGTCTTCTAGGAAATCATTTTCTAGGAAAATGTAATTATTCTCCGGTATTTGGCTCTAACTTGAAAATGAAGTGGAAAATTATTTTCGTTGTTTGGTAAGAAAAATCTTTTTCTATATGCAATTTTTTTTTTCAATAATTTTTTGTTAATTTATTTTTTAAAATTGAATTTTAATTATGTTTTTATTTTTCAAGAAAATCAATTTTTTAATTATTTTTCATTTTTCTTCTTTCTTTTTATCTTCTTATTTGGCCAATTGGTGGCTATGGCAATGGCCGGTGATCGGCCAAAGGCAGGCTTGAGCTTGCCGCTCACTAGAGATCGGCGAGCACTAGGGTGAGCCTATGGCTCGCCGATTTGGCGAGGCCCAAGGCCAGTGTTGGTGAGCCTCGAGCTCGCCCGAGGCCAGCAAGCTTGAGGCTCGCCAGTGACTGGTTGGTTGCTGGTTGTAGCCATAGTCTGGGCGATTGGCCAAAGAAGAAGGTGGAAAAAAATAAGAGGAAAAAGAAAAAAGAAAAAGAAAAGAAGAAATAATTGAAATTTTGAATTTTTTAAAAAAGAAAAAAAAGAAAGAAGAGGGACTAGTAGGGTATGAGATAAGAGAGAGTATGGAAAATGTTTTCCCAACTTGAAAAGTAGAAGACATTTTCTCCTATTTGAAAATATTTTTTTTCCTTTGTGGAAAATGTTTTTCATGACTAGTTCATTTTCCGTGAAATGAACATTGGAAAATCCAGATAATGTCATTCAGGAAGTTGTTTTTTGCGAAACGAACGGAGCTTTAGATTAAGTAATTTGTAAAAGTCTATCCAGACACACCCCAAAACTAGACTATCAATACTTTCAAAAACTTCTCATGAGCCAAGTGTTCATGGAGTTTTTGAAGTATGACACCATGCAGTTGAATGCTTAGTATATTTTTTTATTATGAGGTTGATGATTAGAAAGTGACAGTCTTGGTAGTGCTTGTCCTTGATTATTGCTCATTCTATCATTTGGCAATTTTCTTTGAAAATTGGATCACTGTTCTTTTTGTAGTTCAGCAATTGGATTTTAATGCTTTGCAGCTCGCTTATAATGTTCTATTTGTTGATTCATGTCTGCTGGTTCTAGCTTGGAATCAACCATTTAGCTATTTTTAAATGGTTGAAGCTGTAATCTGATCATCTTATTTTCACCATCTCACTATCTTTGGACAATGCGCAGTTTTCTTCTTTTGTTGCAAGATTTCTGTCTTCCACTGGTTATTTGCCAACGAGTTTTATATTTCCTTTTGTTGCTAGTTGCTATTAGTGCTTTAAGAGCAAGATAATCTACTTATATGAATATCTCGGGCTGGACTATTTTTGAGTTGGATAACCATGTTACTCTTCTTATGTCATTCATATGCAAAGAATGCTTTCTTGCATAGACCAAGGTGTTATGATTAAGTAAGATTCTTAAGCATGTAGTAGAGCTGTCTTTTTGTAGTTCTTTTTTGGGTATTACTGTACCCCTTTGTTCGCATCAGGTGGGGGATTCTGGTGCTACTTGTTTATTTCGTAATTGCGTAGTTGGACAATGGAATAAATTGCTTTACTCCATGACATTGTGGAGCAATGTCAGCTGCCTGCTGCCAGACTTGTGATCTTCTGAGATGTATGTCTTTTTTATGCAGAAACTTTTGTGTTAAAAGGGACTTTGTCTCTACCCCTAAGACACTAAAGAGGAGGCTGATGCTAGTTGGGCTTGTGATGCTCCTGCTTTCTCCTTTCCTTGTCATATTCATGCTGGTCTACCTCTTTCTGAGGCACGCTGAGCAGTTCTACAATCATCCAAGCACGGCATCATCACGGAGATGGTCAAATTTGTCTAAATGGATTTTTAGGGAGTACAATGAGGTATTGCTAAGATACTTGCACTATACAATTTAATTCAGCTGGAGTTTTGTTGGAGAAGGAGTTTTGTATAGGCTTGGATCGGTTTTTTCTTCTCTTAGTCTTAATTCTGAGCAATTTAAGCGGAAAACTGTTTAGGAGAAGTTCTGAGCTAATACCTATGTAGGTAAAGACGGGTATTGGTACAATCTGATAATTAATGGCCTGGTTTTTCCCTTCTTATCCTTTTACATATTAAATAATAGAAGCTGACATTTTGTCCATGGCTGAGGTAATTATGCAGCCTCTCCATATTCTTGTAGCCCTTCACAAATGGAGTCAGAATGACTAGGAATTTAGCTAAATCATGAGTTCCTAATGCAAATCTTTTTTATGCTTATTATCTTTGTAAAAGATCAAATGTTGTACATGAAGTCTGTCAGAATCATAATATTCAAATCCAAATTATGTTGGATAATTCGAGTTTCAGTTTGTTCAGTTAGATAATCAGTGTGTATATAGAAATTTAGTATATAATAGTAGTGGCTAGGGGACTATGTCCTTTCATTTGGGGGAAAAGGTTTTTCTTTCTCTTGTTTGTCAAATTATCCTTTTTTAAGAGGTTTCAGAGGATCTAATAGAGAAATAAAATCGTGCAACACTTTAGTAAGATCCATATAGCTGAAATACCTTAGTGGGATAAGATTGGTTTATGGGTATGTTGGTTGTACTATTAGCCCCTTTTATGCTCTGTAATCACGTATTTACCTAAATGCGAAGGCTTCACAGTATTACTGTTTGTGTGTCAGGTTGACCATTTGTTCAAGCATCGGATAAATAGCAGCATAATACATGCTTCTGATTATCTAAGACAATTCCCTTCTCCTATAATTTCGATCATCGCGAAATTTATTTCCTTTGTGTTTGGTGGCTTTGCTGCTGTTCTCCTGATAATTGCATTTCTTGAAGAGTCTCTCCTGGAGGGCCATGTGAGACGTCTTTCTCTGTGCTACTTTGGTTTTTTTTTTTTTAAATATATTAATGTTATTTTTATAAGCTTATTTTTCATCTTCACATGTGCAGATATTTGGACGCAATTTATTCTGGTATGCTGCCGTTTTTGGCACAATTACTGCTATTAGCCGTGCCGCAATTGCAGAGGAGCTTCTAGTTCTTGACCCAGAGGGAACGATGTCTATGGTGGTCCAGCATACTCATTACATGCCGAAAAGATGGCGTGGAAAAGAAAATTCTGAGGCAGTTAGGTTAGAGTTTGCAACCCTTTTTCAGGTAATCCTTAAAATGTCATTGCATTTGCTCCTTTGGTTACATATTGACAGCATCTGAACAGTGCTATGAGGAAAGTGATAAATAATGAAGTGTTTTCTCTTATTGGATTATTTGGAGAATTTCCCCAATTAATGGCTTCTTCTTCTTTACAATTGTTGGGTCCCAAAATATCAGAAAGTTCCTTGTGTTCCTGATGAGGGCCTCATTTTTTGTGCAGTATACTGGAATGATGTTACTGGAAGAGATGGCTTCGATATTCCTAACTCCATATTTACTCATGTTCGTTGTCCCAAAGGTACTGGTTTCATTTTGGTTCCTCTCTCATGCTGTTGTATGATCTCACACTGGTAAACCTGGTTGAAATTTGGCAGCGCGTGGATGACATCTTGCAGTTCATTGCTGATTTCACAGTGCATGTTGAAGGTGTTGGTCATGTTTGCAGGTTACTATTCGCTTCTACTTTAATGAAGCAGTGCTTAGACAGTTTTGGCTTGTTTTTCATTAGAACTTTTACAGCAATAAATATGTCCCTAAGTTTGGCCGTTGACAATCTGCAAATTGGTTTGTCCTTTCACTTTTCGTGTGCTTCTGCTTTATGTCCTGGCAGTTTTAGCGTGTTCGATTTTCAAAACCATGGAAATAGCAATTATGGCTCGCCAGACAACGCGCCCCGCACTAAGAGGAGCTCTCAGGGTAAAATGGAGAAATCATTTTTGAGGTACAATGCTGATTTTGTTCGTTGGGTCTGTTTTCACACCTATCTCGACATTTATTCTTTTCTGGATCGTTGGACCTCTTTGCTTAGTATTCGTTCTTAGCAATGAAAGTAGCTGTCCTTTCCTGACCTACCATACTAAATACTCATTACGAATATAGGTTGTATAATGTTTTCTTTCGGGTGATTCATTTACAAGAAGGTAGAGCCTTTTATACATGGAATCAATGGAAGCATTCCACTATAGATGAAGTGGTAAAGATACACTTATCAATACGAATGTATCATTGTGGATGCTGGGTCAAAATGAGCTGATTTCCTAGTGAATTGCCTTAGAGATTGTAAGAATTGAGCGTTGAGATATAAAAAATTGCAGGAGATAGTCCTGAAGATGAAGTAGGATTGAAATTAAATAAAGGAAATGATGGGGCAGCATATCTTTGACGCTAGGGAAGGCAATAAGAAAGTTATAGAGGATAAACTACTTTTGGTTATATGGGCTATCTGTAGTGGTGGCTTCCCAGTTCTTGGGTTTACTCTGTTACTTGTTTCAGCTTCCAGAGCAGCTATCCTTCGTGGGAGCCTGATACCAAGGGGAAGCAGTTCATTTCGAATCTCAGAGCCTTCAGGGACCGGATGTTGCGAGGAGAAGAGCCCCGACATGCTAATTCACCTCGCGGGACATGGCGAGCGAACCCCAACATTGGAATACATGGAGGAGACAGGAACAGCTTTCTCTCCAGGGAAATGCCGTACACTGTGATGGGTTATGGCTTCAATTTGGGCTCTCACTGGTTGATTGATGAAGAGCAGAGGAACCATCCATACATTCTTGATTGCTATTACATCCTCCGTCGCGGCAGCATGAGCTTTGCCGGTTTTGGCGAAGATGTCCCCGCTGTCACTTCTGAGGTGCGCTTGCAGATGCCTGAAGATATCTGGGCCCCGTTTAGCTTTGGGCAACACGAGGATAGACAGGAACACAGCTGGGAGCATCATGATTACGGAGATCGATCAAATTCCCATCTTGGGGCGTCCACCTCCACTCCTCTATTTCGAGAAAGTGTGTTTAATCCTCATGACTCTGGGAACAACTCGGGGCACAATGTTAGGAGTCACTGGTGGGCCAGAAGTGGGCCGCATGATACTCAGGTTCAGACTAGTTTTATTGATCCTCCCGATTTCCACCGTTATGCGCATGACAATCATCGGGATGGTTACTCGGACCGAAGTTTAGAAGAGGAAGGCTTGGACTGGAGGATACCTCAGAGGTTGGACCACACGACTTATGGGGAGGACTTTGAGGATTCAGGGGATGTCAGTCTTCATTTTGATGACATTTATAGCAGACCTCCCGATACTCCACCAGGGAACTTAGAGCGGACGAGTTTTATGTGAAGCTTGTCCAAATCGTGTGGGCATAGTTCTGCAACTGTGAATAGTCGTGGGTTTCCGTGATGTATTATGACATTCACTTCGACGGCAGGAGTCTCTTATTCTTTTACTGTACATAACATTCTGAATTGCCTCCACTTGATTTTAGGAGGAGGTGGATGACTGTCCGAGGAGAAGGGGAAGCCCATCACAATGAACCGTATGAATACTCGAAAGCTACTCATGATTTTTTAGATTTGTTCATATGAATCGATGATTGTCCATGGCACGTAGATAGCATCGTGGAAGTGCTGCGGAGATGCATCCTCTGTGATTAAACCTTAAAGACAGTCCAGCAGTTGATGTTGAGAGGGATTCTAAGCTTTATATAAGTCCAGTCCTCATAATTATATGGGTTATTTGTGTCTTTAGCAAAACAGTATTAGCCTGTTAGGTATTATTGTTGATTATTTCAGTGTGTCTAGTTAGTTCAGTTCCAAGCGAGCTAAACGTGTTCCTAACAGTGTCAGATTTAAGTTTCTCGCAGTATATTGGCATCAAGTCCGAGAACGTTTGCGTCACTAGGGGTAATGCTCATTAAGATAGATTCTGTGGGAGTAGATATCAGTCCATGATTCGATCTTCTCAATGAGTATTCCTATATGGCCAGTGACAAGTTAGGAAAGCCTCAAATGCGAATCAGAAGTCACGGGTCTTACTTCCTCATGAACAATTCGAACTAGCACGTTGTACTTGTCTCTTATGGTTTCCAAATGGCGAGTATGGTATATGTCATAGAAGTGTTCGCGATCATCCTCGGACAAGTTGGCCTCCAGTATCTCGCCTGGTGTGTATACGCGCAACATTGCAGGTTTCTCGCAGTTCCAGAGTCTCCACTCTTTCTTTAGTAGGGTGGACAGTCAAATGGAATGCTTTGTCATTTTTTGTAAGTCGGCTGCTTCGAAGCTTATGCCTCTCGAGAGCTCATCGTCGAAAAGAGAAAACCCAGCGAGGTGCTCCCTTCAATCGGTCGTATCATTGTTGTACTCGTACAGCATGATATTCTGAGAGGATGCACTCTAGTGGAAGTAAGACCCGTAAGGCCTAGCGAGGGCAGCCCTCCATGGCGAGGGTCACCTGCCCAAGTGAGTGCTGCCCTTGCCCAATCCGGTGAGGGCAGTCCTCAGAGGAAAAAAGAAAAGGAGATAAGGAAATAAGAAAAAAAAAAAGAAAGAAAGAAAGAAGGAGAAGCGAAAAATAAAGAAAACTAATTATAAATAATTATTTATTCTAGCACTCGTCGTGTCATGTATAATGGCCGACATCCATGTTAGCAATTTCTGGTTAAATTGATCGGATGAACTCGATTGATAGAAAGTGTAAATGTTTAGGACTCAATTGGTAAATGTACCATAGATTTGGGACTTTTTAGACAATTTTAGTAATCATGATCTTTGAGAATCCATGGCTCCAAACAGCTTGCTGACCCGCTCGATTGAATTCCAGATTCCTCGCTGTGCGGATGAACTCAAGACTGTTTCTTCCTTGAGAGCATGTCAGCTCACCGAAATAGAATTATGGAGAATGTGCACAATCAGTGAGTAATATTAGCACATGATAGTCGATTCCCTGAACATCTGATGTTCTCCTTGTACATCTCTGCCTATCACATTACGGCACATTTCAAAGATGGACCAATCTCACGTGGTATGGACATCAAAAGTTGGGTCCATAGATCGGTGCCATCTCTCATCAACTTTCAAGTTGTTGAGTATAGGATAGAAAACACGCCATAGGCTAACTCCTTCAACTTTTAGCAAAAATAGTAGGGTACTCAACCTATTTTCATATCACAACCAAAGATTTGGAGTTCAATTCTTGATACCTCCCTTTTACTCGTTTACACGAGTTTTTTCACTATATTAATGCATCAGATTTCAGCAAGTTCTTCGCACATGGATATGACATATTGGGTCATACTATTCAGGATTTTCTTGTCATACAAGCATTCGTATGATAGGAAGTCTCAAAATACAAAATGCCCCATACTCTTAAGTATTTAGAGACTGTGCGATGTCTTCCTCCAACCCTGATTCCTCCAACCACCATTGGATAGGTTGGTTACATGTACAAACTATGAACATCTGAATTCAGAGGAATAAAATGCTCTATGAACATTCCTTACTCACTTATGCTTCCTTCAGACTACAGATTTTGTTGCCATCGTTTACAGGAATAAAAAAGAAAATGATCTCACTGATTACAATATTAGTTAGAAGAAATGACCTTGCAACCGTCACAAATCAAATGTGGATGGTACTGTTGATGAAGAATGTGGAAGAGCTGGAAATCCTTGCAAATGCTTACGTGCTAAACTAATGGGTTAGCATATAATTTGTAATAGGAAAAATTGTCTAATTAATTTTAAACATATTATACATATGTCAATTCAGTTATAAATTATTAAATTTTGCCAATTTAATCGTAAATTTCTATGCAAAATTCCAGCCAAATCCATTTTTGAGAAAAAAATGTTAACATGGCAGAGTACCAAATAAGACAGCCAATGATGACTAGACTGTCACATTAATAATTTCCACCGAAAATTGAATTGAAGGAATATATTGAAATTTCGTGCAAAGTTTTAGGGAAAGTTGGTAAATTCAAAAATTTAGAATTGAATTGTTATACATACAATATGTTTGACTCATTGGGTATTTTTCCCAATTGTAATATCAATTGGCTTCAAATAGAAATTGACTCAACTATGTTGACATTTTAATTTTTGTCGGCAAATTGAAAATTGATTTTTGTAAAAAATGAAATAAAATAATAGGAGAGAAATAAAAAAAAAAGATATGAAAATAAAAAGGAAAATGAAGAAAATAAAATCATAAAAAGAAAGAATAAAGGGGAGAAAGCACTCCTATTCAGTCACCATAAAAAGGGCCTAGTCCGACCTATTAGGCTTAGCCGCTTAGTCTAATTTGAGCAGCCCATTCCCCATGCCAAAGCCATTCACAAAATTCAACTCTTGAGTTTGACCCATATGAATCAATTTCGTGGAGCCCGCGAGACACCTGACCTAGGACCCGTTGACCTGGTTCAAAAACTTGGAGCCCGGCTCCTTTTATGTGGCTCCCTCTCTCTCGTTTCTAAGCGGTCGCGTACATGACAAAACTTTCAAACAGAAATTGATTTTTGGCCGTAAATCAATTTCTCAATTTCTATTCCCGGACAAGTTTCGAGCAAAGAAACTCGTTTGATAACGACTCAAAATTTCTATTTCGAAACAAATCCGTTTGATAACGAGAATAAAATTTCTATTTCTAGGAATAGAAATTGATTAGATAACAACATAGGAAATCCTCAAATACAAAATAATAGTCGAAATAATACTAATACATTACAAAAGTTGAAAATACAATTTCATAGAATTTCCGGCATATTATTATCCCTTGCCACTTTATTGGCAATGGTTTTCCTAAGTGTATTTATTTGGTTTCCCTCCTCGGTCAATGTATCGTTTGCAAGCTCATCCTGCGTAGGTTCAGACAAGTACTACGGAAGCATGAATATGGGTGCCATCAATGGCGCCTGTACAGCCCTGTCATTTTATCAAAGACTAGTATTATACAAGATTATCAACAAAATAAAATTGATGGTGTAAATGAATATATGAGAATTCTATCTTGAAGTAACGTTTATGGTTAGGAACCAATCAGGGGAAGGTCGGTTTATTTTGATTCTCGAATTGAATCAGTCTAGTTGCTCATCCCTAATTTCTTTATTGTTACTCAATGAACCTTTAATGGCTCTTGCATAGCAAAGAGAGAGATTCTCTTGAATCTCTTGCCTTCGAATTAAAATTCAAAATTGTGTAACAATCTAATTATTTTGATTTTGCAAAAATTTTGAATTCGTAAAGAAACAAGGTTAAATTTCTAAGCACATTTTTTATTCATCTATTACGTAAGAACTTTTTCTTCAATTGGCCATGCATGTGTCATTTCTAGGAGGAAAGAGCTCCATTGTTTTTAAGTAAGCATTTAAGAACTTTGGTGGTTTTTTAAAATTGGGGACCCATTTGATTGCCTTTCATCCTAAAGAGGAAGTTATCAAAAAAAAAAAATTGAAAAAAAAATAAATAAAAAAACGTGAGTAAAATAAGAAAAAGAAAATTAGCAATAATTTGTGAAGTTGTGGTTATGAGTAAATTAAGTTAGCAAGAAAGCACAAGATTCTTTTATATGGTTTGATTTCAAATTCTGATTTATTCAGTTTCTCTATTTCTGGAATAGAAATCTATTTCAGAAATAGAGAAATCAAATTGTGTTACCAAACGGATTTCTATTCCAAACCTATTCCGGAGAACAGAGAAATCGAGAAATAGAAATTTTGTCATGCGTGCCCTAAAGATGAACTCTCGCACGCAAGAGAAGCTCACTGAGGCTAAGGTCACTGTGGTTGGTAACGTCGGCAACAGAACGAGCAACAGAGTCCACACAAGCTGAACAAGTGGGAAATTGTCTCTGCAAAGCGATTCTCTTCTTTGATAATGCCTGCATCTCTCTCCCATCTATATAACTAATTAAAAAATACGGATTAATGCCAGCAAAATTTTCATGTCTTCAATGTTAATCCTTAAAATATATTCAGATCATGATAAATTTCCCTTAGGTCCAAAGACTTCTATCCAAAGATCATGTACCAACACTACAAAATAGGTTATTAGATTGTGTATAATCATCTCTCTAGTGTAATTCTTTAAGGCCATTTAGGTGGAAGAACAAAGAAGTAGAAGAAAGAGAAAAGAAAGATGACAAGTCACACAACCAAAACATACTTTGTTTCTTGACCAACCCCCCTAAGAAGAAGAAAATATATTTCAAAGTTTGTAACACTCCAAAAACATAAAAAGAAGGGGGAAAAAACACTGTGCATAAGGTAAAAGAGATAAGATGGGCATCCATCTTGTCATGGTCTGTATAATTTATAATCACATAATAATAGGGTTTTTTTTTTTTTTTTTTTTTTTTTTTTTTTTTTGTATTTGCTTAGTCAAGAGTAGAGTTTGCAGTGATATTCTTATGGTTACTCCCTCACCTCTCTTCTCTCTCCCGACCCATCATTTTCTAAAGCATTTTTACATATAAACATCTCTCTAAGTTAATCCTATGAGGTCGTTTAGGTGAAGAACAAAGAAGCATAATAAGGAGAAAAGAATAATGACAAGTCTCACAAAAAAAAAAAAAATTCTAGTGTCTTGACCAATCGCCCTAGGAAGAAGAAAACATTTTTAATCCTGTAACGCCCAAAAAAAAAAAAAAACACACACACACACACACAAAGGAGAAAAGAAAACATTGTGTCTAAGGTAAGAGAGAAAAAATAGGCATCTATTTTGTCATGCGATACACAATTTATAATCACATAGTTATAGGGTTGAGGTTTTTCTTGTATTTGTCTAGTCAAGAGCAGAGTTTGCAATGATATTATTATGATCGCTCCCTCACCTCTCTTCTCTCTCCCGACCCTTCACTTTCCTAAAGCACTTTTGCATATAATCATCTCTTTGGTTTAATCATTTAAGGCCGTTTAGGTAGAACAACAGAAAAGTAGAAGAAGGAGAAAAGAAAAATGACAGGTCTGACAAACAATATATTTTACTTAGTTTCTTGACCAATCCCCACAAGAAGAAAAAAATATTTAACCTTGTAACACCTCCAAAAGACACAACAAGGAGCGAAAAAAACATTGTGCCCAAGATAATAGAGACAAGATGGGCATTTATCTTGCCATGTCATGCATAATTTACAATCACATAGTTCGTAGGGTTGAGTTTTTTTTTTTTTTTTTTTTTGGTATTTGTTTGATTAATTGCCGAGTTTGCAATGATATTATTTATAGTGGCTCCCTCGCCTCTCTTCTCTCTCCTATCCTTCACTTTCTTAAAGTATTTTTGCGTATAATCATCTCCTCTAATATAATCATTTAAGGCCGTTTAAGTGGAAGAACAAAGAAGCATAATATTCTGCTTTGTTTCTTGACCAACCCCCCTAAGAAAATATTTTTAGCCCTATAGCCCCCGAAAACACAAAAAGGAAAAAAAAAAAAAATTGTGCCCAAGATAAGAGAGACAAGACAAGAATACATCTTATCGTGGCCTACATAATTTATAATCATAAAGCAGAGTTTGCAATGATATTATTATAGTTGCTCCCTTACCTCTCTTCTCTCTCTTGATCCTTCACTTTCTTAAATCACTTTTGTGTATAATCATCTCTTTCTCTCTCTTGATCCTTCACTTTCTTAAATCACTTTTGTGTATAATCATCTCTCTAGTTTAATCCTTTGAAGCCGTTTAAGTGGAAGAACGAAGAAACAGAAGAAGGAAGAGAGAAAAATGACAAGTCTCATAAGCAAAATATTCTACTCAATGTCTTGACCAATCCTTTTAAAAAGAAGAAAGCATTTTCAATCTCAGAACACCCCAAAAAACACAAAAAAGACAAAAGAAAAATATTGTGTCCAAGGAAAGAGAGACAAGACAGGTATCCATCTTGTCATGGCCTACATAATTCATAATCTCATAGTTATACGATTAGTGTTTTCTTGGTATTTGTGGTCAAGAGCAGAGTTTGTAGCCATATTATTATGGGCGAAGCATACTGTCGAGAGGGCTACTATGGTAAAAGTACATTTAAATCAATATTCACACCTAACCTCTTCTCCCGAGGTGTGTCGCTCGTGTGAATATGGATCGCGACACTCCGCTGTCACGCAGAATACGAGGTGGAAGAGCTCATGATCTCGTGAAGGGAACTCATGAAAGGCTTGATCTAAAAGGCGAGATGATGACGTTTTTTAGGACGCGAACCGTGAGGAAACTCTCGTGATCAAAATACCCCTAAATCCAACATTTATCCGTTTTCTCTCCTTGTGATGGTGAGGGATCGAGGGCGGCAAGATTGGGTCGCGACAACCCCTGGGGGGGTCATGACAGCTATGTAATATCCATTAGCATTATTCCTTATAATATCCTCACTTCTAATCATCTTATTTACTTATAATTGTGTTCATTTTGATTTGGAAAGAAACTCACAAAGTTTTGGAGCAAAAGTTGAGGACCGTAGTTCATTCTAAAAGAAGACAAATCGGTTTCCAAAAGAGTTTGGCAACAATTGGGTTTAGAGCTTCAAATCCGTGCTCATTTTGATTATTTAAAAAACCTCACATGATTTGGGGCACAAGTTGAGGGAAGAAAAGTAGGCAATTCTCACCTCATGCAAGAAAGAAATACTTTTTGTGACCAATGCAGCAAATGCACTTTTGAGTCTTGGAAAAGAGCTACTTTAGATATCACTTTAGTTGGTAACGACAGTTACGTCTTTATTCAATGACCAACTTATAATATGATGAGTAAATTAAGCACCGCCATCGTAGCTTGACTCAATCTCGGATTTTGGCCGACACAAGGAGAATTCAAAGTCAAGAGAAGGCACGTTACGATGTACGTATTTACAAGATCATCAAATGCATATATTGCCTCCTGGTTTGTCCATGTTTTTGCACCAGATTCCTTCCCCCTTCCTAAAGCAGAAACGACAAAGATGGGAGAGGCAAATATGAAATGGTACACTCGAAATGCTAAAATAATTCTTGCTTCTTCAACCCCACTAGAAAAGATTGTGCTTCAATATTGTATGCCGGCCGCTAGCGTCGTCTCATTTATTTTTGAATTCTTTACCTTGGTCGTAAGAATGCTGACGGAAGCACCAATTTTGTGGCCTATATTAGTGGGATGTGACAAAATATGTATACATCACGTGCTTTAAATGAGGTATATATTAATGACTAGATAATGACCTCGAAGATCACTTTTTACCAAATTAATTATAGCCTAAGACTGCCGACTAATCATCGCCATTTGCTGCCAAATAATCTCTCTCTAAACCCCAATCTTCTCTCAAGGATTTTACGACGGAGAAGTGATGGTAGTACTCTTGCATCACGATGGGATCGTTTCTAGGTCTTATAATGTTTAGTAGTAAAGGATGATGTAGAATCTCCACCAAATATGAATAAATGGACTTGGATGCTTGACTTTGAGAATAATTTATAGGTGAGCCAGAAATTCACCACTTAAATTGGACACGGCACTTAAGAAGAACATTTTCTATTGAACTCCCATGTGATTAGCCAGAAAAAGAAGGGCCTCTTCTACAAATCCCCTTAATCTGTCCCCATCGAATATGAAATGGGGGAATTTTTTGCCCTTCCCTAAAAGCTACCAATGTACACCGATGTAAAATTATTGGGACTTGATCTACCGTTTAGGCTTTGAAAATTGCCCTTCACACAGGTATTTGTATTAGGGGTGAGCGGTTCCCGGTTCCTTACAGGTTCCGGCTGGAACCTGGAACCTACCCTCGGGTACAGGTTCCTCATTTTTTGGAATCTGGAACCTACCCGTCAGAACCAAGAACCTGAAACCTACCCTGTCACAGGTTCCAGGGTCGGTTCCAGGTTCCAACAGGTTCTTTTTTTTTTTTTTTTTTCATTTTTAGATTTGAAATATAACGAAGAAGGAAAGAGACAAACCAAAGTTTCTATGTCCATAAATTGCCAAAAATAGTTCCTTGGGAGCAAAAGCATCCAAAAAAAAAATAGAATAATAGAATAATCAGTGGGAAAAAGATGGGCATAGTCTTTTGAGAAGGCATGTCCATGAACAAATTGATGAATAGACAACTGCAGAAGGAGAAAGGTAAATGGGACAAACCATTTCTGCAGTTTCTGATTATGTGGTATTTTCTGATTTTCAGGATGACAATAAAACAAGTAATCTTCCCCTTTCAGAGGAGGGCATGCCCAGATAAAGCAGCTTGCAAAACCTCGTTGCTTGCAGCATTTGAGATAACCAATCTGATAAAAGACGACAAAACAATAATTTAGGGATACAAAGACAGACTACGAACATCGAAGCCGAAGCTAGAAGCCCAGAATAGCAAGGAAGCAAATTAATTACCAATAATTGCAACTGGACTTGTAAAGACCCTTATGGGAAACTCTCCAGAAAGCTCTCTAGTAGCTCATCAGCATTGTCAATTCTTTCTGCATATTCGCCAATAATCCAAATCATTGATGCCTGCCAAGTGAAAAAAGGAGAGGCATAAGGTGGTTAAAGTTTGAGTAGAATGAATCAAGGAAGCTTAAATGTACAGTGTCCATATAACATGGTTGTTACACTAAAAGAGTAATGATACTTTAAAGAGTACCTTGGCCTCTGGCTCATCGAGAATGTCTAAGCTCTCACATAGGGTAGCAATAATGGACTCATAGCTATAGAACATAAAAAAAGTTGAAAACAGAATTAAGAGATGAATGGAACTGCTTTTCAGTTCACGTACTCCAAAAATTACAGATATCGAGACTAACGTGTTAGGATATCTTCTGAATATGTCTTTAATAACTATAATGGCTTCTTGAACCACATAATTGACTTTAATCTTAATTAGCTCCAGCAAAACACTGATGCATCGCTCTGCTGCTCTCTCCAACTTGATTGCACAACGACCAATAGCACGAACTGCCTTTTTAACAAAATCGACATCTACTTCTGTAGCATACTCCTTGAATTCCAGTAGAACCTGCAACATTTAGTTAATAAGACAACATAAAATTAACCATTTTGAGTAAACAAGCAAATTCAACAGGTTAAATGCTCTTCAGTTTCCATGCCTGGTCAATATTTCTGTCCGAAGCAAGCTTTATCATGATTTCTAACTTCTCCATCTTCACATAAATTGGGTCATTGTACTTGCAGAAAAACACCTGGCAATGACGAGAGATCAATAAGCATGCCTTTCTTACTCATAATGCACCCAATATGGGTCACTTAGAGTTGGCAAGACTAAATGGACCAACCTTAATTTCATGGGCGAGAATAGTAGGCCGCCTTTGGACAATGAGGTTGATATTTCTTAAGGCAACATACTTGTATCTCTGGTTCTGCAGAGAGTAACGTAACAAGAGGAGGAGCCATCTTTTTGCACAGATTCTCTCTCTATCATATTCAAACTTATCTCGAATTTGGTGAACCCTTTCCCATTTATCAGCATGTCCATTCCTTACAAATCCTTGCTCCTGCATTCAAAAAAATCACGTCTTTTAGATACATTGTAATATAATGGATGTGGATAGATTATTGACAAATCATTCAGAGACACAGCACTGTAAGTTGCAAGAAAGTAACCATACGAAGTTTACAGAAGTGATCATTAAACAAAAGAACATAGGCATAACTGATCAACTTGTTAGCTTGTTACTCATCATAACAACATTGCCCTTAGTTTCATTCACAATTAGCTTCTTTGCAGCTAATCAGTGCATTATGCTCAACAAAGTTCAAGCGTTGATTAAACAATAGGATGCTTTGTTAATATGTCTGCCTCAAAAATTGATGTCCTTGTTGTTAAACACAGACATCTTGGTTCCTCTCACATAATATATTTCTACTTATAAGCAACTTTAAGGGCACTTATTGCCTTTAAGATGGTTCCTAATATAAACGTTCCTCAACTCGAGATTAAAAAGAAAACAAAAACTTCCAGACAAGTCAGAATCGCATACATGACTCTTATGGAAAGAGAATGAGTAATTATGAAGTCATGGGGTAAAATCATCATGATAAGCAAAGCCAATCTCATCGTCATAGAGAAATTACATGTTTGTCGCTCAATCACATTTCAACATGTTATGGGCAAAGCAAGTAAATTGTCATTTTCAGCTATCAATTTTTCAAAGACATTTTTCCACTGACCTCTTCTACTTGCTTATTCCTGTAAAAGAGGATGCTGAGGTTATAAAGCGAGGCAAACAAAAATTTCAGCCACCGAGGTTGAACCCATTCGCTTGCAATGACATAATCTATCAAGTGCATATTCTCCTGATAAGAAAAAAAAAACGTGTCAATCCCATTGCCACATGTATAATGCCAATATGTTGGACCAAGAAGCATCATGACTCACAAAGAAAATGGAATGGCAGCATTACATGGGAAAGGCATAACCTACAAGTTGAGCTCAGTCACAAACGAGAGAGTGAAAGCAGCCACCAATATTGATGGTACTGCTTTACTGTATTCTTCATATCTATCCATGTCCTTCCCATATTTGCTACTGCACAAAAAAGCCTCAACTGTCAAAGGCCCCCTTTTATGAAAGTATGATGTACTAGACTTGAAAGACAATACTAACAAAACAAAGATGAAGATCATAAATCATCTTCCACAGTGATCTGACCTACTACAAATCCACTAAAGCATAAAAGCGAAAGGTGCATTAAACAACTAGCTTTAATGGACGAGTTCTTGTCAACAAGTAACCCGTCATGACACAATGAAAGAAAAAAAACCAGAGAAGATAAAAATGGATCCATGCCTCCATAAGTTCTGCAGATAAAAGTTCAACTTGTGCTGTAAATGCTATCTTCATAGCCAGAACTTGTATATGGTACTATTGATTCTTTAGAAACTTAACAATCTACCATTTTGTGACACCATTAGCTTAGAAGAAACCAAGAAGCTAAGGCTAGAATAATCACCAAGAATTCAACACCCATGTTTCAAATGATATAAGCAAGATTTACATACCTTTTAAAGAAAGGGCCACCGTCTTTTGGTTTAACCTTGCCATCAAGTATATACAGACCAAGAGCATAAAGCTTCAAAATCAAACTAATAGGCATTGAAACCTGCCATTTAAAATGAATATCCATTAGCAAGGCAGGAAACTTTCGAAAGCAATGGTGAATACAATGAAGCAAGGGCAACTGCTGGACGAGAAAAGCTATGTCAAGTAGATACCTTTTCAGTAGCTATGTCATTTAGATATACAGAAAATTTACAACAGAAATCGGCAGTCACATCTCGACATCTATCAGCACAATAAGAAAAAAGTGCCATGATATCTGCTCCAGTGTCACCTTTCTCAATCTGCCAAAAGAGTATATTGGTTAACAACCCAATCAATAAGTAGAGCTCAGTAAAAGAATATTACAAAATTGCAATGCTATATGAGATGATAGGCTACACTTAACACTCATGTAAGTATACTGCAGCACTTCAACATTTATACACTTTTGTCACGTAAAAGGGGACGTGATCAAAAAATTTTAAGTAATCATACAGTATGATCCATACTTGCCTTCATAATAATACAATCCCAAGGTGATTTCGTTAGATAAAAAAGTAATGCTGTAAATAAGACGAAATATGATTCCACACCAGCACCTTCACTTGGCCCGCATAAGACCTACTACTCCTGAAACATAAAAAGGATATACAACACAGTTATATTTGGTTCATACTATCTCTTGAAAGCTGAAATAAAAGCTATGCTTTACTTTTCAATGCAAGGCATCCTCCTAGTGATAAACTCTATTTACCGGCGATAATCTCCGCATTAAGTCCATCCATATCTATAAAAAAGAAGAAGAAGAAGAAGAAAAAGAGATTAAATAAAATATTCACTTATAGATATACAAAAAGAATTACAATATATAAAGATATAAACAATGTCACTTACCCAACTCAAATTTTTCTGCATTCTCGATGCACTCCAACGGCTCTCAACCAATCTTGAGTGCAAATCAAAGCTTCCACTACTTTGGGAGTTAAAGAACTTCGACAGCCATCAAGCACACGACCCGATGTACTAAAAGTTGACTCGGAAGCAACGGTAGTTACGGGAATTGATAAAATATCTCGAGCCATCAAAGAAATGATCTTATATTTTGAGCCATTAGTCTTCCACCACATCAAAAGGTCAAGATCAAGTTCCTTTTCATTTTTTTCTTGAAGATATTGATCAAGCTCGGACTTGTTGTCATCACACCCTTGTTCATTCGAGTATAAAAATATTTTCTTCCAAGCTTGGGTGTTATACTTCTTTATTCCTTCACTACCACCCGAATCGACATTGGAAGCACTACTACTTGCACCCGAACTATGGCCACCAAAATTTTGATAACTTGAAATAAGAGAAGATTGCTCATAAAATTCATATAAACGCTCCAATGCATCCTTCACCTTGTAATGCATCTCTTTAACTTTCAATTCATCATCATAATTTTGTCCATACAAGAAAGTCACATAATTCAACTTGGCTCTAGGATATAACACAACCGCAATCAACACCATCATATTCACTTTATCCAAGCTTCCATGATATTTATCAAATTTTTCTTTCATTTTCACACCCATATCTTGAAGCCTAGGATCCGAAGCATTGACCGCATCTTTCAAATATCTATACAAAAGAGCTATTCCTTCAAAATGATCATTTGAAGTAACATATGAACTCCCCGACATCCGATTGGTGGCATCATAGAATACTTTTAGAAAATTTGAAAGAATAATAACATTTTCCCAATCATCATCACTAGGAGTTTCATGATTCAACTCACTTGCAAAAGATAAATTGTCGTCTTCCATTCTTTGGAAAGCTTTTCTGAACTTGATGGCGTTGTCTAACATGAGATAAGTGGAATTCCATCTAGTGGCAATGTCAAGAACTACAGAACCCTTATAAGTGATCTTTTCACTCTTAATGCAAGACTGAAATGCATTGGCTCTTGCGGGAGAACTCTTTACATACCTAACCACATTCCGGATATGTGCAATGGAGTCACGTACCGTAGTCAAGCCATCTCTCACAATCAAATTCAATATATGAGCTGTGCACGTCATGTGCAAAACACTACCATGCAATATCAACGACTTTTCTTTGGAAAATTTATCCCTCAAATAGTTAATTGCAACATCATTCGAGCTAGCATTATCCATAGTGATTGTGGACACCTTTTTTTCAATTCCCCACTCTTGAATGCATTTCTCCACCATTTTCCCAATCTCCCTACCCCTATGACTATGCATCATCACAAAGTTGATGATTCTTTTATGCAACTTCCAATTTTCATCAATAAAATGTGCAGTGAGACACAAATAATTCAGATTTTGAATGGAACTCCATGTATCTGTCGTGAGTGCGATCCTAGAATTAATCTGTCGAAAATAATTCTTCAAAAAAGTTCTTTCATCTAAATACAACTTCATGCAATCTTTTGCCATTGTGAAACGTCATATATGTTTGAAGAGAGGTTGTAACTCACTTACAAATTCACGAAATCCAACATGCTCAACCAAGAAAAAAGGTTGCTCATCAATGATGATGAACCGAGCAAGCATTCGCCTACAACGTTCTTGATTAAACGACCATGTCGTTAAGATATTACCAGTATTAGAATCACCTCCTGACTTGCCAGCCATGTCTACATTACGTGGCGCAAAGAATTTCTATCTCTTATCTACATTACAGGGAAACCTCCTGCATGTGGTCAAGTGCTTCCTCATCGCAGAAGTACCGTTAGCAACATGATACTTAAGTATTGTCCCACAATGAATGCACTTCACTTGATTTGGTTTTCCATCCTTATCATTAATTCTCGTATAATGATTCTAGCATTCGGATGTATATTTCTTATCCTGAGGAAGATGAGAACCAGGTACCTTACTCGTGGCACTCATGATAGGGGGTGCCTCTTCTTCATTTTCATGGCCAGAAAACTCCAATTCCGTGATCGGAGTCATCTCCTCATGTCCCTCCACCTCCATTGATGTGTTATCTTGATACATTAACTTCGCAGTACACAACAATAACATAATATAATTAATTTAGTTGATAACAATGTTAACACAGTATAATATAGCATACCAATGCTGTATAGAAACATAATACAACACTTTTATACATAAGCTAAGTCTATTATGTTGAAATACAGCATACCAATGCTGTATAGAAACATAATACAGTACTTTTATCCATAAGCTAAGTCTATTATGTTGAAATACAACATACCAATCTTCTATAGAAACATAATACAGCACGAACCATGGGAAAGTAGACCAATTTCAGTTTGTTCATTTCATCACCTACCTTTGAACCAGAAAGATTGCAAAGCTGTCTCACTAAAATCTACAGGTGATGTTGAAATTTGATGGTCAGACAGTGTCGAGAAAGCCCCTAACTGACATCTCTGGGACTGATGTTGAAATTCGGTTCTGCTGTAAGCAATGGCCTACGAAGGGGCTCAGCAAGGTGAAACCGTGGAAAAGAAGGATCAAGAGAGAACTCAGGCTTCTTCAAGTACGCATCTCCTATAGATCTGGATACCTGACAAAGTTTCACAGAAAATAATAGGTGTGAACTCCTATAACAAAGTGATGATCAGCACTTACTTAAGTACATATGCATAATGAGTATACTACAAACAGAAATTCCTTTTGTCAAAAGAAGAAAAAACAATTTGGGCGAGCTGCCACCGCAAGAAAGTTCACCCGTTATGCTGAGGAAGAGAAAGGTGCGGAAAAAACCAAAAGAGATGGTATGTCTATTGAACAAAACTAAATGAACAATCATGCTATTTCATTTATATAAATCTATTACGTGCATAAAAGATTAAAAAAAGTATTAAGAAAACATAGTTTACAAGCAATGATTATTCTACCTGATGAACCTTTTGATTGTCTCTATTATAAAAAGTTTAGCCCAAGACTCCATCATTACCAGAAGATAAAGAGGCATCATGAGAACATCAACAAAAATTCATTTAACCAAGTGAAAAGAAAGCCATTATTCATATTTCTAGTGTGTGTGTGTATTTTTTTTAAACAATATGCAGAACCCACTTATCTCTAGCAAGAATGACACTTGATAGGTGAAAATAGTTATCATCATTGAAATACATTACAACAGCCAAGCAACACATATGGTGAGAACGAAGCTATTGAGCAATTTCTGCATCATTAAAGCTTTTCTTAAGTTGTTTTAGGCTGGCTACTCACCCAAAAGTTTGATCTAGTTTCAGACTCGAAACTTTTTTAGGATTTCACTATGAATATATAACAAGATCAAAGTTGCCTTCATTTGCAAACCTCCACTTGGCCTTTGCCACCAAGTACAGCATAACACATTAAAAAAAGTGAAAAAGTAAACTGAGGAGTGCAACCAAACTCTTTGTTTCTCTAGCCAAAGGGAGAAATCCTCAAGAGAAAATGTTCAATGTATAACGAGAAATTCCATAGAGAAACTTGTCTTGCAGATGAACCTACCTATCTACCTCAATCACCAACACATACTTCATCACATCTTGCCACCAAATATTTAATGCCACCAGGTAACGGTGAACATAAAATGCTACTCTCATGCCAATCACTCTTTTCAAATGAATCGCGGTCAAGTTCATCCAATTGCACAATCTTTGTCTTGTACATTAGTTGCTATCCATTCCAAACCACAGCTAACATGCGCTGTGAACCAATAACCGCAATCGACCACCACCATTTATGTCAAGCTGCCAGACTGCCACCACTCCAGAAAAACATACCACAAGTTCCCCCACATACTTCTCCATCACCGTACATCACATTAATCACATTGACAAAAGAAATGCCTCCTGGAGAGAATATCCACTATTTCAGCAGAAACACTCCAAGAATGTTTTTCTTTTTTCTGATAAGTAAGAAATACAAAACATCCAACCCTCGACAATACACCTGAAAGATTATCACCACAAGGACAGCAAAAGGACAATAACAGCAAGATTATTGTTGTGAGTTCTAAATTCCAAAATCGATCCTTAAAATTTCTGGGTTACCCTCTCATTCCTATAGACCATAGCAATCATCTCCCTGTTCTTTTCAAGTAGTTAGATTGCCCACTGTGATATTCAATTGAATGTTGCTACCTCAATTCAACCATTCAAGCCTTCTGAACAACAGTTATGAACAGTAGAGACACAATAGAAGAGAGGAAGAAAAAGGGGGGGGGGGGGGACGTTGACTAGTGAAATGGGACAAAAAAGAACAGAAGATGCTAAACAACAGTTACGAACAACAACAGGCATGCAGAATGATCCCATGTCAATCAAGAAGTGGCTCGAGTAGAGGTCATCACTCACCAGTGGCTCGCCGAGTAGAGGTCATTGGTGGCGAGGGCGAGCGGCGGTGGCGTCAAGCAGAGGTTGGCGAGTGATGGTGGCGTCGAGCAAAGGTCGGCGAGCGATGGTGGCGTCAAGGGCAAGAGGTGACCCGAGGTCAGTGACAGTGCCGTCGAGGGAGAGCGGAGGTGGCCTCGAGCAGGGGTCAGCAAGTGGTGGCGTCGAGGGGAGCGGCGGACCGGCGGTGGCATCGAGGGCGAGCGACGGTGGCGTCAAGGGCAAGCGGCGGTGCCGTCGAGGGCGAGAGGAGGTGGCCTCGAGCAGGGATCAGCGAGCGGTGGCATCGAGGCGAGCGACGGTGCCGTCGAGGGCAAACGGCGAGCCAGAGGTCAGTCGTGGTGCCGTCGAGGGCGAGCGGAGGTGGCCTCGACCCTCGAGCAGAGATCAGCGGCGGTGCCGTCAAGGGCGACTGGCGGTGGCATCGAGGGCGAGCAGCGGTGGCGTCGAGTAGAGGTGGAGAACGGACAGGCAAAGAGAGAACCGTGAGTGAAAACTAAAAGTGTCGTGTGGAAAAAGTGAGTGAATTTTTGATTTTGGGGTTTTTTTAGCCCTAACTGAACTGGTTCCGGTTCCGGTTCCCAGTGCCGATTTCGGTTCCCAGAAAAGGGGAACCGAGAATCGGAACCGGTCCCTTTAGAACCGAGAACCGAACCGGAACCTCCGGTTTGGTTCTCCGGTTCCCGGTTCTACCCAGGAATCACGCTCACCCCTAATTTGTATCTCAGATCTATCTTGGCTATTGTCATTCATTAACTCCTTGAGATTATACTAGCTAAACCTTTGCTTGGGTCTTTCAACCAACTAACATGTTAGACCTTTTTGTCACCGCTTTGTGGAAAATCATTAGGTATGAATATGTTAGGTACTCGTAACTTGATTGGTAAAAAAAAAAAAAAATCTGTTCCCAAAGGGCGTATGGTTTTTTTTTTTTTTACCTCTGTACAAAAAAAAATCACATAGAGAATCGGTGTGATTCTAGCTCTATTTGTTTTGCTTATGTCACACTAGCTTGACCAAAATGGAAATGATTCACTAATAATGTGGTGGGGGTTTCTAAGAAATAACTTTGCCAAAAGGAAAAAGAATTTCACACTCTTCTTTGGTGTAAGTATTAGCTATATGCTCTACAACAATCACGTAATTGTTACATGTAGAGATTTAAGTTGCATTATTTATTTAATGACAAAGAAACATTCATTCATCATCCCATTTATATAAATGAGCCCATAAGATCAGTTAGTATTGAGCCTATTCTTAAGAGGTTAAGAATATGTGTGCAATATGGAATATGTCTTGAAATCCTCGGCCGGGGTTGTAACAAAAAATGAACGGTTCATGTCTCGTAGAAATACATGTAAGTTAGATTTAGGCATATGATCGAATTAGTGGTTGGACAAACAATTCAATGGCCTTTGTTCGATCGGGGCATAGTAAGATAGAATGATTGAATTATATAGTCACCAAAGCTAACAGGTTCATTATGTTCTTAAAATATTCACACTGTCTTGGTAGATATAACATATTGCTAGATGTTACTCATGATTTGTAAGAACTAAAGATTGATCGAGATAATCAGTTTTCTCGGTTGTGCTAATGTGTTAGTATAAATTTTTTTGCCAACCCAGTGATGAACTTAGGAATGTCACACACCATAATAATCAATTCAAAATGACGTTAGAACAGAAGAGACAATATTGCAAATGTGTTTGCAATTAGCAATCAAACTAAGTCGGGCTAAAAATCTAAGTTTTGAAACGGTTTTGGGTTTTATGGCTGGGTCAAAGATCTAAATAGAGCTTCAAACTTTACAGCCGAATCAAAGATCTAAAGCAAGTTCAAATTCAACGACCAAATTAATGATCTGAAGTGAGTTCAGAATCAATTGTTGCATTAATGATTTGAAGTGAGATTAGAACCAGTCACCATATTAATGATTTGAAGTAAGTTCAAAATTAATAGCTACATTAATGATATGAAGTGAGTTTGGAATTAATAGCCAAATTAATGTTTTGAAATATTTTTAGACTTAACGGCTAAATTAAAAATCTGAAACGGTTTCAGATTTAATAGTCACATTGATGATTTGAAATGGTTTCAGACTTAACGTCTAAATTAAAGATCTGAAACGATTTTATATTTAACGGCTATATTAATGATCTAAAATATTCTCACAATCAATGAGCAATTTGGGAAGCAAACAATAACCATTTTGGTCAAAAATTAATTTCTAGAATAGATATAGATTTTTTCTATTTCTATTCCTAGATGAGTTTTTGACTAAAAGTACATATTTGATAGCGATACAAAACTTCTATTATCAGAATATAAATTCGTCTAATAACAATACAAAATTTCTCGCTCTCAGGCGATAGCAGACCGCAGGCGATAAGCGGCGAGCAGTGGTGGCAGACGACAACTAGCGATCAGCAACGGTGGTAGGGACTAGTGGGTGAATGGTCGGCTAATAGCAAAAGCGAACAACGAGAAGAGTTTTTATTTCTCATTTATGTTCCATAATTTAAGTAGAAAATTTTTACTTCTCATTTCTATTTCAAACTTATTTCTGGACTAAAAATTTGTTCCATAAATAGAAAAATGACATTGTATTACCAAACGGATTTCTGTTCCAAACTTGTTTTTAGAGCAAAAAATAGTTCTTGAACTGAAATAGAATGATTATAATCATGTCCTTAATAATTTGAAATGGTTTCAGATTCAAATGACCAAATTAATGTTCCGAGACAGTTATAGACTTACCGGTCAAATTAAAGTTTTGTAATGATTACAAAGTTGATGTCCACAATAAAGTCGGTTATAGATTAATACCCAGAATAATACTTTGTAACGGCAATGCCCGAATCAATGCTCTGAAACGGTTTCAGAACTTATGTCCAGATTCAAAGTCTACAGCGAGCTTAGAAATTGCGGTTGAATTAATGCTCTAGAATGATTTTAGAGATAATGAGCTGAATTAATTAAATAAATGTTGTCACGCCTCGAACCTCGAGCGTGTGCACATTCCTCGGTGGTCGATAAAATTGTGACGTCCCAAGACGCGTCGCCGACCCAATCGATTATGTACATGCGGAAGCGTATAATAAACAATCCTTAGACAACAATCAACATGGGATAGAAAAGCTGGACAACAAATTTCACAAACACACTTTTATAAACAACCGAGGTCAACCTACAAAGTTATATATACAAAAGTCAAGGTCTCAAAAAGGACTGCCTAGCCAACCCTACCCTAGACCCTATCTACTTGGGATTCGGGTCTACCACAACACCGTCAGGTGGGTCAGCTACCCCCTTGTCCTCAACGGCGGGTACGTCGAAACCATGAAGGGAACCTTCTCGCACCCTATAGGGCCAATGATGAAACCACGTCTTGAATCGATGAGGTACTAACTGTGGTAGGCCCTCATCGACCAAGATAGTGGTCACAATGAGCTCATGGAGCCAGGGACTCTCGAGGATAGGGACATCGATACTCTACTCGATATACCCCCGTGGCTGACCAAAACGAACCGGACGGGCCTCCATCCAAGGACCTGTAAAAAGTTAAACCACGACGGGGTGAGACAATGTCTCAGCGAGTTCACGCCCTAAACCCCGATTAGGAAGGTAATACGCCTAGAGGGAGTCTAACCACACATCATAGAAAACTCACCTCGCTTCAGTTCCTTCTTGCACATTAGTACAATTCATATAACAGATGCATATAGTAGATGCACACATCAATTGGAACGTCTTACTCATATCTCAATCAATGACAATTGTCCCGATTATAAGGTCAAATCGTTATGACTCGTCCCATTCCATGTCACACAATTTTGTCCCATAATCAGACACGTTTATCTCAATCATTCACACGTTCCAATTGATAACGGCCACACACGGGCACGGCTTACTCGACGTTCAGCGGTCTTCCATCTTAGCTAGGCATCGTTTCATCCCTTGAGCACATCAACGTCTACCTCTAAACGACATTCCTGAAGGAGCTTTAGTCCAGCCTCTACTGTGACTGGCATCCGTTGACAGGGGTATTCTATATAGGAGCATTGTCCGGCGTAAACACTCGCGATGGATTCTCATAGCCATCACACGATTATTCAATTCCGGCCAAGAACACCGTGCATTGCACTCAAATGTCTCAATTAAAATACTGAACTTGACCTATTTTCTTTGTATTAAAAACACTCGGTAAAAATTTGGTGTGTAGGTACACGGTCAGATCGAACAATAAAAAGTGATATCATTCCTTTTGAAAATCCTACAATTTGATATATTATTTAAAAACATTTTTGGTGTAAAAACCCGACACCCGGTATTTTCTAATTAAATACCGAAATTTCATATTTTTGGAAATAATAAATCAAAATCACAATCACCACTCAATTGCACAAATTATCATTTAATTGCATAAATTAATTACACCACGATAATCAGCACGAAATTCCGGCGACCGACTATCACGGTATAATATTAAATAATTAAATAAATTACAAAATTAATTAAATAAATGCAAATTAATTACATAAATGCCTAATTAAGCTACATACACTAGTCTAACAACCTAATTGGACCTAATTAAATAATGCACCATGCTACTTAAATCATACAATCTAATTAACCTCTAACGAAACTAATCTAACCACCTAATTAGCCTAATTAACTAACTAAACCACTAATTACGCTAATATAACCACCTAATCCAATCTTAACCTAAACTAAACCTACCATAAGCATAATTAACTCCCTAAGTAGAGTTTAGAGAGTAAACTCTCCGAATTTGCAAGCCGATGAGTTCACAGCGATGGCGATGCGGAGGCGAGCAAAACTCGAACCTAGAGCGATGAAGTCTCAGCCCACAACTGAGATTTTTAATTCTGTTGAGGGCTGGAAAGGGTCGGTCGAAGGGGCTAGGACGACGGAAACAGTTAGGTGGGTGGCGGACGACAGTGGCAGACGGTAGTGGCGGGACCAAGCGGGGGCGACGGCAGCTCGGACGGACGGCGGAGGTGGCTTGATGGCTATGACATGGGCCTAGCGGATGATGAAAAGGCACAGGACTGGTAGCCTAGACACGCGGGCTCGGGCTCACGGGCGTGCGAACTGGCGACGGCGGAGCTTGGGCGAGCGTGAGGCTGCTTGGCGATGGCTGGCTCGGCTGCAGGGGTTGCTGGCTGGTTTCTATGGTTCTTGGGGCTCTAAGATAGCAACAATATAGGGAACTAAAGCAAGGAAGAAGGAGAGGAAGTTCTGTTGGTTGGAGGGGAACAAATGGCCACACAAGTCCAGGAAAATATCCTAGAACTCAAGTGCCATGCCCCACCATCCTTCAACCCTATCCCACAGCTGTTTTCCCCTCCTAAGCTTCCCCAACAAGCCACCAAAGAGGTCCAAATGTTGCAGGCCCCCCATGGCTACGAATTCCAAGTATTTCCCTTCAATTCCAATTCAATTTCACTCCAATTCCATCCAATTCAATGGCCAACTTACCAAGGTAGGTGCCCACACTCAATTCTACATTTTTCCTCACCAAATGATCCATCTTGAACACCAACAATTCACTCAAAAATGGCCATCCGAATTTACCAGTCCAATATCGTCCAATTTTGATTTTTCGCCGAAAATCCGGACTCGCTGAAAATTTTTTGGGGGATGAGTCGACGTTCCTAAAATAAATCATGACATGATAGAACTTTCAATTTCGTGGTTAATTTCAACCAGGCGCGATTTTAGCGTGACCTAACCTACCGAGTAGCTTTTAGGAATTTCTAGCGCATTTGACTCGTGGTTGATTATTTTTGATCCACATTGTATATTTTCGACTCATTGGCGACTCTCGGTTGTCATGAAAATCTCAAGATTTCAAATACGGACACAGGGTATAGAAACGATAGAAAAATCGATTTTGTGCCGTTCGACGAGAATTTTGCAATTAGGTGGAACCACCCGCACTTTAATTACATGCTTCTTTCGAACCGATCTATCTTCGGTCTCCAGTCAATTTTAACGGTGCTGTATTGACCTTTGTAGATTAGCACGGTTAAGCAGTCGATTTCTAATCGAATTCTCAAGTCCATCGTGTTTAGATTCCTTAACGGCTTCACCTGATAGATTAGTTATCTCGTGAGTGATTAGCTCAGTGAAAAAGACTATAGGCGTGTCGATGAAAAGCCCTATTCATTTTATCGAAAACAAGGTTGAAATTTAGGATGTCACAAAAGTGATTTATGATTGGTTATAAAAGGCGATTGATAGAAGGTCATTTGATGATAATGATCAATCAAATAGTCATACACGAGAGTAATTGCTAGCACAATTGTCGTGGTGAGCTCTCTCAAGTTTCTTTCTACCGTTCAACACGAGTTGGTTGTGTATTTGAACTAGAGGCTCGATATTTGTGGGGTTGGAACTAGAGAACATCAAAACCAAAGTATGTTAGAACTAGCGCCATGAGGAGATCAGACATTTGTAGTCAAAATCTGAAGAATGTTAGAACCAACGCTACAATGACACCAAGCATTGTAGTCCAAATCTGATCTAGATAGAAGAATGTTAGAACCAACATTACAAGAAGATCAAACGTTCGTAGTCAGAATCTGAATAACGTTAGAATTAATGCTGTAAGGATATCAGACATTCATGGTCATAATTAATCTAAAGATCATCAAAACCAAATTTTTTAGCATAGTGCAAGGGTACTGTGATTAGCCTCCTTTTCACTTCTATGTACTTATTATTAAAATGCATGAATAATGTCAAGAAAAATAAAATGTATGGGCGTCATGCTTCCGCTGCAAATGGTTCTTGATATATTTTTCCTATACATGTGTTCATGTTTGTCAACATGAAATTCCAACAATAAGTTCCACGGACTTAAGATACCATGTATACATCTTCTATAATTTAATGAAAAAATATATTAGATAATATTGTCATGATTATATTTTTTAACACATTCAACCTTCAGCATAAACTGATTGATGCATTACATTATATGAAATAAAGTGCAGCTTATGTCACGCCCCAAACCTCAAGCGCACGCACATTCCTCGGTGGTCGATAAAATTTGCGACGTCCTAGGACGCGTCGCCGACCCATTCATTTTATTGTACATGCGGAAGTGTATAAACAAAACATTCTCTAGACAACACAGATATGTGATAGAAAATTACGATACAAATTTCACAAAACACTTTTATAAACAAACTGAGTTTATATACAATACTAGTCTATAAACAAAAGCCTAACTCCAAAAAGAAGAGTCACTAAGCCATCTAGGCATAAGACTCCTCAACTGAGACCTCCGAGACCTCTAGGGGTTTTGGGTCTACCACGACACCATCAGGGGGATCAGCTACCCCTCACCAGCTGCGGCGTTGAACGCAACGGCGAGGATGTCAAAACCCTGCAGGGGACCTTCCTGGACCCCATTAGGCCCATAACGGAATCACACCCTGAACCAATGAGGTACTAACTGAGGTCGGCTCTCATCGACCAAGATAGTGGTCACGATGAGCTCATGGAGCCAGAGACTCCTGGGGACAGGGACATCAGTACTCTCCTCTGTATACCTCCTTGGCTGTCCAAAATGTACTAGAGTAGCCTCCATCTTTGGACTTGAAAAGTTAAACCCACGACGGGGTGAGACAATGTCTCAGCAAGTTCACGCCCTAAACCCCGATTAGGAAGGAAATACGCCTAGAGGTAGTCTAACCACACATCACAGAAGACTCACCTCGCCTTAGTTCCTTCATGCACGTTAGTTTAATTCATATACTCAATGCATATAATAGATGCACACATCAATTGAAATATCTCACTCAAATCTCAATCATCACAGGGGTCCCGATTATAAAGCCAATTTGTTATGACACGTCTCATTCCGTGCCACACAATTTTGTCCCATAATCAAGCGTGTTTATCTCAATTATTCACACGTTCCAATTGATTACGGCCCCACGGGCACGGCCTACTCGACATTCGACGGTCTTCTGGCGTAACCAGGTATCGTCTCACTCCATTGAGCACGGCAACATCTACACTAGATGGCAATCCCGAAGGAGCGTTGATCTAGCCTCTACTGCGACTGGTCATTGTCCAGGGGCATCCCATATAGGGGCAACGTCCACCCAACGCACATCGGGGACAGGTTCTCATAACCATCACATGATCATTCATTTCCGACCAAGGACATCGTGCATTGCACTCAAATGTCTCAATTAAGTTAATGCGCTCAGCCTATTTTCTAAGTATTAAAAACACTCTGTGAAAATAATCGTGTGTGGGTACACGGTCAGATCAAACCTTAAAAATTGATATACTTCCTTTTAAAATCTCAATATTTGATATAGTATTTAAAAACATTTTCGGTGTCAAACCCCGACACACGGTATTTTCTAATTAAATACCAAAATTTCCTAATTTTGGAAATAATAACTCAAAATCACAATCACAACTCAATTTGCACAAATTTTCATTCAATTGCATAAACTAATCACACCACGGCAATCATCACGAAATTTCGGCTACCGACCATCTCGGTATAATTTCCAGAAAATATTAAACAATTAAATAAATAGCAAAATTAATTAAATAAATGCACATTAATCCAATAAATGTCTACTTAGGCTAAATATGCTAATCTAACCACCTAAATGGACCTAGAAAAGTAATGCACCTATCTACATAAATCAAGCAATCTAATTAGCCCTTAACAAATCTAATCTAACCACCTAATTAGCCTAATTAATCAACTAAACCACTAATTAACCTAAACTAACCACATAAACCATACTTAAGCTAATCTAATTATCTACTAAGCATAATTAACCCTCTAAGCAATGTTTAGGAAGTAAACTCACCGGATTAGCGAGCCGGTGAGTTCACGGTGACGACAATGCTAAGGCGGGCGAGACTCAAGCCTGAAGCGACGCCAAGGGAGGTCGGGAAAGGACTGGAAATGGGCCACGAAGTCTCAGCCCTTAACTGAGAGTTTGGCTTTGGCTCTTAGGCTGTAGGGGCTGGTCGAGCGGCTAGGGTGGGTTGGAATGGCGAGGGGGCAGGTCAGGCAAGACGACGATGGGAGTGGCGGACCAGGCGGAGGTGACTGCTGGTTGGATGGATGGTAGAGGCGGCTCGAGGACCTGCGACGGGTACAGATCAAGACTTTCAGATTTTTGGGGACGGAACATTAAGGTTCCGAGGACAATTGTGTGTACCTGACGATGCAGAGCTTAAGGAGGAGATATTGTTAGAAGCTCATCGTAACAGTTACAACATTCATCCAGGCAGTACGAAAATATATCAGAATATGTGCCAACACTATCGGTGGACCAATATGAAGGCAGATATCCCCAAGCATGTCGCCAAATGTCTGACGTGTCACCAAGTGAAGACACAACACTGTAAGCCAGGAGGACTTTTGCAACCTCTCTAGATTCTCGAGTGGAAATGGGAACACATCACGATGGACTTTGTGATGGGCTTACCAAGGAGTCAGAGGGGTAATGATTCCATTTGGGTCGTGGTTGGCAAACTGACGAAGTTGGCTCACTTATCGTTGTACGAAATGACTATGCATTAGATAAATATGCAAAATTGTATGTGTGCCCGATTGTTCGTCTACATGGAGTGCTGGTAACGATTAAATCTGATAGAGGCCTGAAGTTCATGGCAGCCTTCTAGAAAAGTTTGCAGACTGCCTTGGGAACAAAACTGCAGTATAGCACGGCCTACCATCTGTGGATAGATGGCCAGTCTGAGAGGGCAATTCAGACTCTCGAGGACATGTTGAGAGCGTGTGTGCTAGACTTCAAGGGAAGTTGGGAGGAACAACTTCATCACGTTGAGTTTGTCTATAGTAATAGCTACTAGTAGAGTATTCAGATGGCACCATTTGAAGCACTGTATGGCAAGCATGCAGAACGCCAGTGTGTTGGGATGAAGTTGGAGAACGGAAGATCACAGGCCCAGAGTTGGTTCAGTAGTTAGTAGATGCAGTTGTAGTTATCAGGAACGGATTAAAGACAACTTGCCAGAAAAGCTACGCAGATAACCGTCGGAGACCATTGGAATTCTAAGTTTGTGAGCACGTTTTTCTAAAGGTGTCACCGATGTGAGTCCGAGGTACGTAGGTCCCTTTGAGATTCTAGAGAGAATGGGGACTCTGGCGTATCGTCTTGCGCTACCGTCGAGACTTGTGCCAGTGCATGACGTCTTCCACGTGACGATGTTGAGAAAGTAGGAACTTGACCCGACCCACGTGCTGAATTTTGAAGAGTTAGACGTGGACGAAAAAGTGTCGTACGTAAAAAGACCAGTTCAGATTGTAGATCGAAATGAGCAAACTCTGCGTACCAAGACAATCCCGTTAGTTAAAGTGGTCTGACAACACCACCGGACAGAAGGAGCAACCTGGGAAAGTGAAGACTCGATGAGACGACAACACCCCCACCTCTTTGTTTAAGATTTGTAATGGATTAAATTTCGAGGACGAAATTTTTATAAGACGGGAAGAGTTATGACATCTTGATTTCCTGATTTTGTTTTCGATTAAATGAGTTGGGCTTTTCATCTACGCGCCTCTAGTTTTTTCTCTGAGTTGATCACTCACGAGATAACTAATTTATCAGGTGAAGCCGTTAAGGGATTTTAACGCAACGGCTTTGAGAAATCGACCAAAAATTGACTGCTCGACCGTGCTAATTTGCAAGGGTCAATACGGCACCGTCAAAATCGATCAAAGACCGAAGATAGGATTAAAGTGTGGATGATTCTACCTAATTGCAAAATTTCAGTCGAATGACATTAAACTGATTTTTCTGTCATTTCTGTATAATGTACCCGTATTTGAAATTTCGAGATTTTCACGACAACCGAGAGTCGCCAATGAGTTGAAGATATATGGCTCGAAAATAATCGACCACGGGTCATATGTGCTAAAAATTCGTAAAAGCTACCCAGTAGGTTAGGTTACGCTAAAATCGCGTTCGGTTGAAATTGACCACGAAGTTGAACCTAATTTCAGAAATCGAAAATTCTGTCATGTCACGATTTATTTTAGGAATGTCGACTCATCCTCTGAAGATTTTTCGGCAAACCTGAGTTTTCGACGAAAATTCAAGTTTTGGCGTTTTTGGACCGGGAAAATTAGAGGGTCGTTTTCGTGTGAATTCTTGGCATTCAAGTTGGTTTAATTGATGGGAAAAATTGAGGAATGGAGTGTGGGCACTTACCTTGGCATTGTGGCACTTGAATTGGATTGATTTGGAGGAGAATTGATGTGAAATTGAAGAGGGATGTTCAAAATTCATAGCTATAGTGGTGTGAAACATTTGGGACACCTTGGGAGACTTGTTTGGGAAGCTTGAGAGAGGAAAATGGTTGAGGATAACAGCCATGGACTTTGGGGGCAAGCAATGAGTGTTGTGGGATATTTTCCAAGACTTTTGAGGCATTTGTGGTCCCCTCCAGCTGCAGCTCCCTTCTTCCTCTTCCTTGCTACTCATTTCTCCAGTGTTGTAGTTTTGAGAGCTCAAGAAACCAGAGAAACCGGAGGAAGTCGACCAGCCAAACCGCACGCCTGCCCAAGCTCCCCCGCGGCCGTCGTACGCCGTCTTTGCCGCCCGCGAGCCGAGCCCGTGTGTCCCACGTCTGCTCGCAGGTCCTTTGTCTGCCTTGTTCGCTGTCACAGGTCCTCGAGCCGCCTCTACCATCCACCAATGTCTGAAAATCTGATAGACCTGGTCCACCAATGTCTTCACTTGTTGACACGTCAGACATTTCTCTTTTCTACATCTCCTTGCAGGATCTTCTGGATCTCTGGGTCTGTCAACTGTAACGTCTTGATCCATATCTATACTTTCGGCTCAATTCTAAGGGTGGCAATAAGATTTCAAATGTGACCTACCTCAAATTTGAAAACCGAATCTCGAGCTTCTTCGAGTAAGACCCACTCTTTAATCACCATATGCGCAATCGAAGACTTTTGACTCAACGCATCTACGACCTTATTAGCCTTTCCGGGATGATACATGATGTCGCAATCATAATCCTTAAGAAGTTCCATCCAGCGACGCTGTCTCCTATTCAACTCCTTTTGAGAGAATAGGTACTTGAGGCTTTGATGATATGTGAAGATCTTGAACCTTTCTCCACAGAAATAGTGTCTCCAAATCTTCAGAGTGAAAATAATCGCTGCGAGTTCTAAGTCATGCATCGGGTAATTTAGCTCATGAGGTCTCAACTGATAGGACACGTATGCAACGACTCTGCCACGTTGCATTAACACGCAACCCAGTCCTCTAAATGACGCATCACTGTAGATCTCGTATCTTCCAGGACCAGATAATATTGTCAACACTGGTGCAGTAGTCAGCTTCTGCTTAAGCTCTTGGAAACTACGCTCACACTTATCTACTTATATAAACTTCTCTTCCTTCTTCAGCAGTCGAGTCAACGGCGAGGCTAAAGCTGAAAATCCTTCCACAAACCTTTTGTAATAACCTGCCAATCCCAAGAAACTTCTAATCTCTGTTACAATCGCCGGTCTTGGCCAGTTGATAACTGCTTCGATCTTGGTTGGGTCCACGGAGATTCCTTCGCCTGAAATCACATGACCTAGGAAAACAACACGATTTAACCAAAACTCGCCGTTACTAAACATGGCGTATAGTCCATGATTCCGCAGAGTTTGAAGCACTATCATCAACTGTCTTTCGTGCTCCTCAGGACTTCTCGAGTACACCAGGATATTGTCGATGAAAATGATCACGAACTGATCCAAATACTCCTTGAACACTCGATTCATCAGATCCATGAAAGCAGCTGGGGCGTTCGTCAAACCAAATGGCATTACAGTAAACTTATAATGGTTGTATCGTGCGCGAAATGTTGACTTCGGTATGTCCTCATTTCTGATCCTCAGCTGATGATATCATGTCCTCAAGTCGATCTTCGAAAATATCGACGCTCCCTGCAACTGGTCAAACAAGTCATCGATCGTCTGTATAGGGTACTTGTTCTTAATCGTCACCTGATTGAGTTGACAATAGTCGATGTAGAGGCACAACGAACTATTTTCTTCTTCACGAACAGCACCGGTGCTCCCCCAAGGTGATGCACTGGGACGTATGAATCCCTTATCCAACATCTCCTGCATCTACACCTTCAGTTCTTTTAACTCTGACAACGCCATGCGATAAGGAACCTTAGAGATTGGTTCATCCCAGGGGCTAACTCAAGCACAAACTCTATCTCCCTTTTTGGTGGCAAGCTAGACAATTCCTTCGGAAACATGTTTAGAAACTCCTGCACCATTGCGATATCCTCAATCTTCAGCTCCTCAACTGTCGTATCCACAACAGTTGCCAAGTAACCTTGACAACCCTCGTCTAACAAATGGGTTGCCTCAAGCGACGAAATTAAGGTAATTGAGGTCCTCCTCGACTCTCAATAAATTGGAAACTTTAGCCCGCTAATGGGTTACTAAATCGCTTTACGATAGCAGTCCATCTTAGCTCTTTGCTTGGTGAGCCAGTCCATGCCAATTATCACATCAAAATCATACATGGCTACGACTATCAAATCTATCTTCCCCTCTCACTCACCAATCACTAACTTGCAACCTAGCCTACCGTAGACAACACCTTATCTTTTAACATTGTAGATATACTAACCACTGACTCCAACATTTTAGGACTCAACCCTACCAGCTTAACAAATTGCTTAACTATAAATGAATGACTAGCGCTAGGGTCAAATAAAGCATAAGTAGCATGGTCGTTTAGCGAGATCGTTCCTATGATCACATCAGGCGAGTCCTCTGCCTGTCTTCTGGTGACAACGTACACCCTTCCCTGAGCTAAACGCCTGTTCAGTCGACTCTGCTGTGCACCCTACGGCACGAACCCTCTATTCTGACCCATCGGTGGCGGTGGCGGCAACTGGTGTCCCATCGATCTTCTGGGACAATTCCTGGCCATGTGACCCTACCGGTCACATTCAAAGCAAGCACCCGACCTAGAATGGTACGGGGCTGATTCGTGTTGCCTTCCGCAGAAGCGACTCATCACTGAAGCTCGGTGCTGACTTGCCTACCCCACCCTTCCTGTTGGGCAGAATAGGATACCTTCCTTCGATCATGAGCTTCTTCCCAAACCGGTTTCCATCCTTATTCGAATTGAAGCTCGACCCAAATGCAGCAGCTTGCTCACTCAGGTTCCTCTCTATCCGCTGGGCCTGCTCATATAAGTCGTTGTAGTCCTTCAGGTTGAACGTACCAGCAGATTCTTTAGCTCTAGTCTGAGGCCATTCTTGAACCTCATAGCTCTGTCCTCTAAATCTTCTACTAGTCTCGGGGCGTACTGAGATAACTCTACAAATTTGGCCCCGTACCGATCCACTGTCATCATCCCTTGTGGAGGCACTAGAATTCCTCCATCTTATGCTCCCTTGCGCTATCAGAGAAATATTTACCACTAAAGGCTCCAAGGAAGGCGTTCCATACTGCAATCACGCCCTCTGGGATCACTCTCCCTCTAGTGGCTCTCCACTAGGTACTCGCGTTACCCTACAACTAATATACTGCAAGGACAACATTCTCTTCCTCAGTGCACCTTAGCAGTGCAAAGGCTTTCTCCAAGTCTTGGACCAGTGAACCAGTGAACCTCGGCGGGTTCATATTCAAGAACTGCTCCACAAGCTTGTGCATTGGCCTCTTAGCAACTACATTCCCAGATGGAACTTCAGCAGCTGCAGCAGCGGCAGTAGCTGTGGCGGCATCAGCGGTGGCATTGGCAGCGGTAGTGGCAGTTGTGGTAGCGGTGACCGTAACAGTGGCAACGGCAACTTGATTCTGGGCCTGCTGCCCTACCACATTCCCAAGCGTCTCTAACGCTTACACAATCCCTTCGATTCTAGGATCGCCAGGTACTGCTACACCAGCACCGACTGGTGGCAGTACTACTACACTTGCGCTGGCTTGCGCCTGCGCTCTACCACGACCACCTCGAGTACTGACCTTTGTCGGCGTCCTACCATGAGTCATAGAGGTTACTGCCCTCTTCCTAGGAGTCCTCTGCTACTGATTACTCACCACACAAGATCTTTACAAAACCTACTTTCCAATTCTACACAGAATTAGAAGCTAAGTGATCCCCACAAAATAAGCTACCAATCAGCTATCAAACACATGCATCAGCATAATAAAAACTATCCCATAAACCATCACACCTTATCACTTCATACACTGACCAGCTCTGATACCACTTTGGGCGAGGATATCACACCTCGAACCTCGAGTGCGCACACATCCCTCGGTGGTCAATAAAATTTATGACGTCCCAGGACGCGTCGCTGACTCATTCATTTTATCTAAGGAGCACCGACACTGACACACGACACGCGATACGATACGCCGACACGTCGTTTCTAAAAAAATAGAGAATTCCGACACGTTGGGACACGTTGTATATTAAATACATATTTTTATATATACATAATAAATTATCGTTTTTATGATTATTTCAATCGAATTCATAAATAAATAAATATTTAAATAAATCCTAAAATGAATATACACTAAAAACATTAATCCGCCATTTATTAATATCATTCATTATTTCAATTTGATAAATTCAACTCTATTTCAATAATATATAAAACTTGCAGAAAAAATAAGTGATCCATATTCTGGACTCGCATGTTAGATATGTTGGAAGAGGAAAAAAAAAACTTAAGAGGTGAATTGTGTATTACGGGAAGTGGGATTCAGAAGAGAAGAGAAAACTAAGTTTTTTCTTCCTTTTTCATTTATTATTTTTATTATTGTATTTTATTTTTTCATATATATATATATATATATATATATATATATATTAACCTCTCATTTATTGAATATTTAAAATTATCCTCGATATCATAATTATGTGTCAGAAACTCATATGTCAGAATTCCGACTCGAGTGTCGGAGACTGTCGAAAAAGTTGACTAGGTGTCGGATTTTTCGACACGTGTTGACCGAATCTCGGAGAGTGTCCGAAAGTGTCGAAGAGTGTCGGACACGTGTCGAAGTGTCCGACACAACACGAAGGCTCTTGGAGAGTGTCGGTGCTTCATAGCATTTTATTGCACATGCGGAAGCGTATAAACAAAACAATCCCCAGACAACACAGATATGGGATAGAAAAATCGGATACAAATTTCACAAAATACTTTTTTAAACAAACTGAGTTTATATACAATACTAATCTATAAACAAAAGCCTAACTCCAAAAAAGAAAAGTCACTAAGCCATCTAGGCACAAGACTCCTCAACTGAGACCTCCGAGACCTCCGGGAGTTCTAAGTCTACCACGACATTATCAGGGGGATCAGCTACCCCCTCACCTATTGCGGCGTTGACTGCAACGACGGGGATGTCAAAACTCTGCAGGGGACCTTCCCGGACCACATTAGGCCCATAATGGAACCACGCCTTAAACCGATGAGGTACCAACTGAGGTCGGCCCTCATCGACCAAGATAATGGTCACGATGAGCTCATGGAGCCAGAGACTCCCGGGGATAGGGATGTCGGTACTTTGCTCTGTATACCCCCTCGGCTATCCAAAACGTACTGGAGGAGCCTCCATCTATGGACTTGAAAAGTTAAGCTCATAACGAGATGAGACGATATCTTGGCAAGTTCACGCCCTAAACCCCGTTTAGGAAGGAAATATGCCTAGAGGTAGTTTAACCACACATCACAGCAGACTCACCTCGCCTTAGTTCCTTCTTGCACGTTATTACAATTCATATACTCAATGCATATAATAGATGCACACATCAATTGGAATACCTTACTCAAATCTCAATCATCACAGGGGTCCTGATTATAAGGCCAAATGACACGTCTCATTCCGTGCTACACAATTTTGTCCTATAATCAAGCGTGTTTATCTCAATCATTCACACGTTCCAATTGATTACGGCCCCACGGGCATGGCCGACTCAATGTTCGGCAGTCTTCTGGCATAACCAAGCATTGTCTCACCCCATTGAGCACGGCAACGTCTACACAAGACGGCAATCTCGAAGGAGGATCGGTCCAGCCTCTATAGCGACCGGCATCCGTTGTCCAGGGGCATCCCATATAGGGGCAACGTCCACCCGACGCACATCGAGGATGGGTTCTCATAACCATCACACGATCATTCAATTCCGGCCAAAGACATCGTGCATTGCACTCAAATGTCTCAATTAAGATAATGCGCTTGGCCTATTTTATTCGTATTAAAAACACTCGGTGAAAATAATCGTGTGTGGGTACACGGTCAGATTGAACCTTAGAAATTAATATCCTTCCTTTTCAAATCCCACTATTTGATATAGTATTTAAAAATATTTTCGGTGTCAAAACCCGACACTTGGTATTTTCTAATTAAATACCAAAATTTCTAATTTCGAAATAATAACTCAAAATCACAATCACCACTCAATTTGCACAAATTATCATTCAATTGCATAAACTAATCACACCAAGGCAATCAGCACGAAATTCCGGCTACCCCGCCATCCCGGTATAATTTTCGAAAAATATTAAATAATTAAATATAGCAAAATTAATTAAATAAATGCATATTAATCCAACAAATGTCTACTTAGGCTAAATATGCTAATCTAACCACTTAAATGGACCTAGAAAAATAATGCACCTATCTATATAAATCAAGAAATCTAATTAGCCCTTAACAAATCTAATCTAACCACCTAATTAGCCTAATTAATCAACTAAACCACTAATTAATCTAAACTAACCACCTAAACCATACTTAAGCTAATATAATTACCTACTAAGCATAATTAACCCCCTAAGCAAGGTTTAGCAAGTAAACTCACCATATTAGCGAGCCAGTGAGTTCACGGCGATGGCAATGCCAAGGCAGGCGAGACTCAAGCCTAGAGCAATGCAAAGGGAGATTAGGAAAGGGCCGGAAATGGGCGACAAAGTCTCAGCCCTTAGCTGAGAGTTCAGCTTCTGCTCTTGGGCTGCAGGGGCTGGTCGAGTGGCTAGGATGGGCTAGAACGATGAGGGAGCAGGTTAGGCGGGTCGGCGACGGCAGTGGCGGACCAGGCGGAGGCGACTGCTAGTTGGATGGATGGCGGAGGTGACTCGGGGACCTGCGATGGCGACCAGGGCGGACAAAGGACCAGCAAGCAGACGCGGGACAGCGAGGACGCGCGAGCTCGGCTCGCGGGCGGTAGCGACGTCGCATGACGGGCGCAGGGGAGCTCGGGTGGGCGTGCAGCTTGGCTGGTTGACTTCCTCTAGTTTCTCTGGTTTCTTGATCTCTCAAAACTACAACAATGAAGAAAGGAGCAGCAAGAAAGAGGAAGAAGAGAGCTGTAGCTGGAGGGGACCACAATTGCCTCAAAAGTTTTGGAAAATATCCCAAAACACTCAATGCTTGCCCCCAAAGTCCATGGCTATTATCCTTAGCCATTTTCCTTCCTCAAGCTTCACAAACAAGCCTC